>CM014732.1:85461036-86101575 GCA_004329165.1 Spatholobus suberectus
GTTTAATTTTTATGTATTGTTAGTATAAAAAAAATTATACTATTAATCAATCAAAAATCATTGTTGATATGGAAAACTATTGCAAAAATCAACAAATTTAACATTCATAGCAATTTGTAATTACATGACAGTGTTAAATCCATTTACATTATTAGTGCATAAACTATTTAGGTAGTGTTTGACCCAGCTTATTTTTAGCTTTTTTTCTCCTTAAAAGAATAAGCTGGACCAAACGTTATATATATAAAAGAACTTCAAAAAATAAGTGACTTATTTTGTATGAAGGAATTTCAAAAATAATGAGTTTTTATTTAAGTTAGGTCAGGGAGCTTTTTTTCTACTTATTCGGAGCTTTTTCAAGGGATCTGTATTCAAATCCCATACCACTTCAAATATTATATTATATATTTTTTATTGCGCTCCGCATATATACTTCTTTGAATCCCGTATTAGTCCTGTGTTCAGATTAGGTAAACTAGTTTGCTTCCACTGTTTCTATGGGATGCATACATGTGAGGTTTGTAGACCCATTTTGTGATACATACAAATTGGTTCTTAAGACGTGAAATTAACAAATTTGTTTTCTTGAAATTGATTTGAACGAAACAAATCAAAAGGGTATAATTTATCTTATATATATGATTAATAATTGATCTTTCTCAATCTCCCATCTCAAAATTATTGTAGTTGATTTTTTTGTTTTATATCGTAAACGGGTTTTATTATATTATATTTTCTTTTATTGTCAAAATTTATAAAAAATATTTTTATTTAATTTTTTCTCGAATGAAATGTTTAATATATGAAAATCAATATTTATTAAGGTAGTAACTGTTGATTTGACTATTCAAAATAAGCTTTTATTTATTAATTTCTCCAAACTTATTATAATTTTTATTTCTTAAATTGATTTTATCAATCCTCATATTATTATAAAATAATATATGCTAATTTTTAAATAAAATCAGAAATTTATGTAAAAATATTTTACCAAACAGTTTTAGCTTAGAAGTAACTTTTAAGGTAAAATAAAATAAAAATATACCAAACAACTTTAACTTAATTTTTAAAGCTTTTTTTTTAACTTTAACTTAAAAGTAATTTTTAGGCAAAAAAAGAGTCGGGCCAAACACATCCTTACTCTTATAATATCAACTATTAATTTTTTAATTCATGATTGCATTTTATCTTCTAAAATACGTTTTCCTCACTTTAGAGGAGTCAAATCCATTAATTATATATGTACTATAATCTCACGCAAGTGTCTTAGTTGGTCAAAATCCAAAGCTTTAACTTGCTTTTGATGTGTTTGCGTGCATGCATGCGTGTGTGTGTGTGTGTGTGTGTGTATGACGTATCATATAAGAATGATTTCTTAATATTGGAATGAAAATGATCAATGTCAACCCTTAAATTTAAAATAAAAGGTTGAGATTAAAAGACACACATAAAAATTCACTTAAGTGGAGGTGGTGGTATTGTTGTCGTCACCACTACTACTGTCATTGCCCTCACTACCATTACCATCATCACTGTTGCTGCCACTATCATTACTACCACCACCCCACTACCACTAGCCACTGTTGTCACTTCCTGCACCAACACTACGTCGTCTCCCCCTCCATCGTCGTCATAACTGGCCACCCCCACCACCATTATCAGGTGGTATTGGTGGTGACAATGTTGACGACGATGACGGTAGTAGAGTTTTAAGTGAATCTTTTAATCTTAGCCTTTTATTTTAAATTTAAGAGTTAAAATTGATCATTCTCATTCTCATATAAAGAAGTTATTCTCATATGATAGATACATCTCCTATATATATACTAGTTAAAAAACAGACACTTTGTGTCTTGTCTATCTATATTTTTTATATTTTAGAGTTGGATTTAATTAGTTGTATATGTAGTCGAGTTTTTTAATTAAAAATAAAAGATAATTAAGGAATGTAAATAACTGTCATAATTAAAGAGTTGTTTTTTGTTATAACTGTTATGATTGAAGGGTAATTTAAAATTAGTTAAAGAACAAAATAGTCTAAAAATTGTATGAACCAAAATGGATATCTCTTTATTATTAGTTTAGATACATACACTTATTTAATTTGCGTGTTGATTCTCACTGTTAAGGTATCAGTTTAAATGTTTTTTATATATCAATCCTTAATTAAAAACTAAATAAATAAATATATAGGAATCAATATCTAAAAGTAAAATAAAAATCAGGACTAAAACTTAAATGAGTAAAATTATAGACATCAAATCTTATTTAAACTTTTTTTATTTTTAACATTTTAAACCTGGTCATCAAATGCACAGGAATAATAAATTTTATATTCAAATCTTATCTAGCAAAGGTGACACGGGTTTTGGAATCCTCTAAAGTTAGTTAATCTTGCACTTTCAAAGAATAAAATACAAAATTGATAGCCATTAACAGAAAAGTAGTAATCGGTTAATTTTATAAAGAGTGTATGAAATTTAAAATTCTTTCTTAACTGAGAATAAAAAGAGTAAATATTGTATCATAAAAAAAAGTAAATATTGACCATTAATTATATAATTATAAATGGTCAAGATTAATTAGAACAGAACAACCATAGTTATGTGTTTTTTTTTTTCTAAATAATAAGAAATTTTTAATTTTTATTCTTCATGTTTAGTTCTAAGTAATTTACTTTACACACACACATATATATTAGTAGTGTGATTTGGGTCAATCTTAGGCAATTAAGTTATTTATATGTCACAATAGATTTAGGTTTGCCTAGCTTTTTTGGGGCTTAAAATAAATTAATATATGTAAGTATTATTTAATGGGGAAAGCTGGTAAAACACTCAAATTGAAAAAACAGTAAAAAACTAAAAAAGATGACATTTTTGATCGCATTGGAATTGAAGAGAGGACTGTGTGAATAAGCTCTCTATAAGCTAGAAAAAAGTTCTCTCTACCTTAATTATAAGCTACTTTTTTTTCAAAATTTGTTCTATGAAAATAAAAGCTTATTTTTTTAAGAACTTTTCATAAAATGTGTTTGACCCAACTTCTCTTTTTAAGAAGAAAATAAGCTAAAAAAAGGTTGGGCCAAACACAACTAGATTTATGTTTGGCCTAGCTTTTTTGGGCTTAAAATAAACTAATATATGCAAGTATTATTTAACGGGAAAGCTAGTGAAATGCTCAAATTAAAAGAAAAGTGAAAAATTAAAAAAGATAGCATTTTTTATCGCATTGGAATCGAAGAGAGGACTGCGTGAATAAGCTCTCTGTAAGCTAGAAAAAATCTCTCTCTACCTTAATTATAAGCTTTTTTAAATAAAAAATTGTTCTATGAAAATAAGTAGCTTATTTTTAAGAGCTTTTCATAAAATGTGTTTAGCCCAACTGTTCCTTTTAAGGAGAAAATAAGCCAAAAAAAATTGGGTCAAACACACACTTAGTCAATTCATTAATTTACTCATAATTAGTGCTTTATATTTATTCTTTTCAATGATGATTACAGATATTCACATAATCTTTTTTGACTAAATCTATTATACGTTCAATAATGTCAATAACGAATTCTTTTACCAAAAAGTATTTTAACCTTGAAAGCGCTTCTAACATTTGTTTATTTTTTGTAATTCATGTTTTTAACATTTGTCATCAATATTGACAAGTTTTTTATAATTTTATTTTTTAAAAAATACACCTATTATTATTATTTTATAAAATTTACTTAAAGATTAAATATTTATAAATTGACATATTTATTAATAATTCTAAATTCTAAATTGAATGATGAGATAATATTATCAAATTTTTTATTATTTATCCTTGCATTTTAATTTATAAATAAAAGGCTAAACTATTTGAATTCATTTAATTATTTTAATTTTAGTGTTTAAATTAAAGAAATAAATAGTTATATCACTATATTATAACACATCCCTCTCTATATATAAATGTGTAAAACTATCTACTTCCTTAGGACTTTGTTCTCCCTTACATCCATTTTCATTTGAATACTCTCTTTCATGAAGAGATGGATTTCACTCTTCTATCATGCATCTTGTAATGCCTGTCCGCTTTCAGGATTGAAGATTGTCCCCACAAACCAACATAAGACTTTTCAGCATGCTTTGTTCTCACTCACATGCTTCCTGATAAACTTTCCAGGAGGTCACCCATCCCTAAATTGCTCCAAGTCAAGCACGCTTAACTATGGAATTCTTAAGTGATGGGTTATCAAAAAGTATATGCATCTTGTTGGTATAGGTAGCACTTATTAATTCCTTTAAGTTATCCTCAACTGTACAGTCCTATACCAGCACAGCCTCTGGATCCCTCTCATTCTGGTGTGTATTTGATTCATTCATGTACCCTTCCCGCTGGAAGTCTGCCAGGAGCCGCTCCTTGTCCATGCCTTATCTCTTTTGCACTAGCAATCACTCCCTACCCTCGTCAGCGCCTGAGATGTTACATCTGGTACATCATCTTAATATTAACTGAATGGTTTAACAAGTTGTAACTGAATATTAGAAACCAATTTCAAATATATATATTTTATTTTCAAAATTGAAGTACGCTCCTAATATGCATCTGATATATCCTCTTATGTTTTTAATATCAACTGAACGATTTAACAAGCTATAACTTTATATCAAAAAACCAATTTTGAATATATATATATATATATATATATATATATATTATCTTCAAAATTCAAATCCACACCTAACATGCATATGATTATCCCTCCGAGAGTGTTTTAATTGTTATTTTTCAACGAGAGTATTTTTAGAGATTTTTCTCAATCTCTTATCTCTTTCAATTTATTATTTTCAATATCTTTAGTTTTAACTTGAATTTCAATATTTTTTTAAAAAAATCATCAATAATTAAAAATAATATTGCATCATAATATAAAGAATTTATCATAAATCTAAAATATAAGTTATATATTTTTTATTGCAAATTTTAATTATAATATAATTTATATATTTAGAAGTATTTATTTGTTATAAATTTTAATTATCCTCTCTCTATATATAAATTAGAATAGTTATCTTGAACGAGAATATTTTTAGCTGCTATTCTTTAACGAGAGTGTTTTTAGTTGTCATTCTTTAACGAAAGTGTTTTTAGGAATATTTTTTAACCTCTTATCTCTTTCAATTTATCATTTTCAATATCTTTAATTCTAAATTGAATTTTAATTTTTTAAAATAAAATAATTAAAAATTAAAATTGTTCTCTAAAAATTCTTTATTGTAAGTTTAAAATGTAAACTATATGTTCAAAAATATTTATTTATTATGAATTTTAATTATAATATATTTTACACATTCAAAATTATTTATTTATAACAAATTTAAGTTTTATAAAATAAATATTCATTCTGTACAATGCACAGGTTAAAATACTAGTTTATATTATATTTATAAAAAATATTTTTTCATATTTTATGCTTAAATTGTAATAAAAATATAAAAATTTACTCTTTTAATTATGTTATTATTTTCGTTCTTATCCAAATTTGGAGTTTCTCCAAAATTATATATAATTAGTATTACAATTTCGGTCTTTCAATATTATATGGAAGGTAGTTGATTTAATTTAAAAAATGGCTATAAGAAATTTAAGTAATTTATATACTCTAATTTTACATTCAAATAAGATGTGAGCTATAATAATATCAATGTTTGACTATTGTTGTTATGGTTATTATTATTTATTTAATACTTTTATTAAATATATAATAATTCATTCCTTATGCTTGCTTATTTTTAATAATCATTATAAATCTTATTATTGATATTGATATTATCATTACCATTTTTATTATTAATAAAAATGAAAATGTCTGATTAATTTATGGGATTGGTTAAAACTTGTAGTTATTAATAAGTGTAATTTTAAATTGTTTTTTTATGTGTTTGCATCTTATAGAAACAAAGTAAACAATATTTTAACAATTTATTTATATTATTTAATATATGGAAATATATTTATTTATATTGTTTAATTACTTTTTTATGATTTGGTTGCATCATAAAAAAATTACTTTATGTACATGTATCTTATAGAAACAAAGTAAATGATTATTTGTTAATTTATTTACTAGTATTATTTAATAAGGATGTCACAAATGTTTGAAAGAGAGTTTTAGCATGACATATCAAATCATGACGTGCTTATTGATTATGTTGACAACTAAATTGAAGTCTAAATATACAAAAATCTAGGCCATGTGTATTTGTCTGAAGGATATGGTATCAAATAAAAATAATACACAAATTTTATGAAGAAGGATAGATTAAAATGTATTATTTTGATCCTACAAAAAAGAAAAAGATGTCTGGAGTAAAATGTTCAAAACCTTTTCATTTACTTGGCCAAGAAGCTTCCATAAGTCAAATGTCTGTAAATAATAAGAATGTTAGATAGCATATATAACACATGTTAAATATGTAAATAGCTAGAACTAAAAATTTGGGATGGAGTTACCATAGTTTTACAAATTTGATTTGTTCTTATGTATTTATGACTGATTTTTTTCATACCATAATATGTGGTTATAAATAAGATTCATGTGTTGACTTATAATACAGACATACATATATGTATATATATATATATATATATATATATATAAAGTTACCTTTTTTAAGATCCTTTTTGCTACAACGGGCCTTTTTTCGGGTGAACAATACTTGTGCCTCTATGAGCCACCATCATGCCTCTTTTCTTGGGACCACCATTTGAATCATCATTCTCTGATTGTTGCAATTTTATAATGGGGGTTTTGGTTAATTTGTAGACAAATTATAGATAACATAGTTGATATACTTCTTGTAGTGTTTGTCAATTGACTTTACTTATGTGACATTCTCTATTAAACTTACATGTGTGTTGGAGGATGAAAGCAACAAAAGCTGGTATTGTAGTCTTAAATGACAGCAAATGACAAAGAATGAGTTACTTAAAAAATTTGAGTAATGCTAAAGGTCAAATAAAAGAAAATATTATTCGTTAATTTGAAAAATATAAAAATGATTCCAGCACCATTTATGTTCGAATCATTAATTAGATGACTTTTTTTTTAGATAGAATGCCATTTTTATTTTTTTGGAACATTGTTGTTTAGTTAAATGTACAACTTGTTGCATTCGTGAACGATGTTTTATTTTGTGGATTTGTTTTACTTTCACAAATGTTTTACTTTCAATGTCATAATTTTATTATCACTTTGTGGATTTGTCGACTATAATATTAATCGTTGTATAATCTTGGCACTTTAATTATGGATTTTTGAAGAATTGTGTTCCTAATTGGTTGTTATTTTTCATACAAATTATAGTTTACAAGAAAGAATTTCTGTTCAATTTACAAATCAATTGCAAAAAAAAAAAAAAAATTGTGTTGACTAAGCCCACTCAAAAACCAACACAAATAATAAAAAATTTAAAAAATAATTTGTGTCGGCTAGCCCCACTAAGAAGCCAATGCTAATAAAAAAATTAAAAAACAAGTTGTGTCAGCTTAACCCACTCATAAACCAACACAAAAGAAAAAATAAAATAAAATTTAAATAAGACATGCGTTTGTTTAGCCGACACTAAATAAAACCATATAAATTAATAAATAAAACACTTAAGCACCAACTTTTAATTTGCGTCGGTTTAGTCGACGCTTATAAGTGTCGGACAAAGTAAGTCAACGCAAGTTAATTAGTGTCGCCTATTTTAGCATCTCTCCTCCCACCAACATTGATCCGATGCTAAGTAAGTTTTTTGTGTTGGTCTTTAACCGACTCTAATTAATGATATTGTTGTAGTGTATTATTATATAAACATCATATCTTTACACCAATATACTATACTAATAATTAATGTATTGATAGTATATATCAATTCTCTATTCCAATGATGTTGTTTTGTTAGTGTGATATATTATATTATTAATTAATATAGATTTGCAACGTTAATTTATATTAACATTTTAATTTTCATTAAATAAAAGATATATCAAGAGAAACCTAATTTAACATTAAATCATTAGTATATTATTTGTGTGTGTGTGTGTGTTTAATTTAGTTAGTTCAAAAATATTTCTTACAAATAACTATCTTTTATAAATTTTTCCTATACTTATTTATTTGGTAAAAGAAGAAAGGCAGAACGTGAATTAAAAAATGAATTTATCTTATTTTATTGCTAAAAAAAATGATGTAAAAATAATATAATGAAAATGATGTACAAATGACATTCTCGTAATTAATTAAATGGATTCTTTTTATATACACACACACACACACACACATATGTAATGGAAAAGCTACCTTCGTTTTCCAGGCAAATTCTACAATGAACCCACAGAACATGTGGTTCATAGATGAGTCACAACTTGAGTACTGTTAGATATAATGTAAATTAATAAATGACTTAGATCGTGTACTGGTAACCTAAATAATTTAATAATTGAAATATTTTAAATATTATTAATTAATCCTTCTACACAAATCCCTTTCCTTTTCCAACTTCCAAACTCCAATCTCAAAACAACTCTCTCCCCTCACTATCATTACCTTCACTTCACCGTCCACATTCACTTGAAATTTGCTTGAGAAAAAGAAAGAAATAGCAGAGGCAACAGCTAGGCCGTCGGTGATGCGAGGGGCATCGACGACGACGGATCCATGGTAGAACAAACGGTGGGTGATGTACGAGTTTGGTCTGACATCGGTGTTCGTAGATTTGGCAAGGAGGATGGCAACTTGGCTGAGGGAGCACGAAGTGAACATTTGGTGACAATGCGGTGGAGGTGAGAGGGTTAAAGGCGCGGTTTGGGTTTGTTTTGGGTCCGTAAAGGGTGACCTACAAGGTTGATGATGATGGCTTGGGTAATAGGGATTCAGTGCCTTGGATACCAATTCTATGGTTCTGATTTAGGGTTCCTTTTTTTTTTTTTTTTTGTGTATCTCGTTTTGGTTGAGATGGAAACCCATCTGTATTCTCCATGTGGATTTTTTTTGCTTTAAATTTAAAAATAAATTAATATTATTTTTTTTAAAATTAATATTATTAAAAGGACTAATGATAAATTTAAAGATAAAAAAATATTTTTTTATCCTAAACCTTAAATCCTAAAAAATAGAAAAATATCTATTGCAAAAAACTGAAATGTTATCAAATTTGATTCAGAAGACATTTATACTGTGTAGAGCTGGCTTCTAAGTGTCGATACTGAAGATAATCGTCTTCACCTCTCGGGGTACACTAATTAGTTTTCTTAAAAAGGTGTTATTGGTCATTTTACAATTATATATATATATATATATATATATATATATATATATATATATCGAATTAAATTTTACTTATTATTTTGTTAATGTTCACTGCTGCACCTGAACCATTTGTGGCGGTAGGTCACGCTAGAACGCGCCTTCCTGAGCTTTCTTAGGTTATTTTTTGACTAAAGAAATGATAGGCGTTGGCCACTTGCAATTATATCTTCTTTCTTTTAGAGCTGGCGAACGTTGAAGAAATGGGATAAATGGAGAATTTAAAAACATGGCATAATGTAATCAAACAGATCAATGCCACCTTTGGTTAGAAAATAGGAGAAGACTAACTGACCAAATAAAGATGATTTATGGGAAGACAGTGATTGTTAGTTTATACTATAACATATCCACCAAAGTCGTTTTTAGTGCAAAGTTGAATAAGACTGAAATTAAACCCGTCATATTAAGCATCTATTATATAAGTTGCAATCCCATGTATTTTAGTAACGAGTTTAAGGTCTTCACCAAAAAGAAAGTAAGAAACGAGTTTTAGGATGCGATTTGATAAAAATTTAATTAAATACCTATTTAATAAACTTTTATCACACAAGAGTTTATATTATAAATTTGATCATAAAATTTATAAAATTAAGTTATAAGAAATTTATTTTAGTAAACTCTACGGATAACAAGTGTATGAAAATAAATTAAAAATAACTTGTAAGAATTATAAACTTTATATGTCCAAATAAATTTTATAAAAACTCTTTCAAAGACTTCCTTATGTGTTGCAGTCGATTAGCAATTTCGTACATGACGTTCACGTGTGGTTCAAATTCAAATCCTAGTCAGATTGTGTATATATATTCTCCTTGACATTTATCTTTTTTTATCAATTTTAAATTTCATTCAAAATAATTCCAAATGCAAGTTATTTAGGTATCTATTAGCTGATTTAAACACAAAGTCAAGTAATGCAATCAAATCAGTCAATCAAGCTTTTTCACAAGTTTTATTATATGTTTGATTTAAAGAATGAAAGTAAAATAAAAAAATAGAATAAAAATTGAGATTATTTTATAAATTGTTTAGTAAAAAAGAAAATAATAAAATAGAAGTACGTATATAAAATGACATAAATATTTTTTAAAAAAATATATACAAAAATAAAGGTTATCGTAGTCATTTAATATATAAGACTACCTTTCTCTCTTCTTTTCTTACTATTTTGGTAGGAATACTCAATATGTGAATCTCACTCAAGCTTTGTTTGGTTCAATGGAGAGGACATGAGAGAAAGGAAAATAACTCTATCCTTACTTGGCTCATAAGGAGAGGGGATGATACATAGTCAAACTATTTAAAAAAAAATTAGGTTTACTTTTCTTCATGTCCTAATCTCCTCAATATTAGAGGAAAGTCAAAATTTGGTGAGAAGGAATTTTGCTCCCCTTTCCTCTTTTTCTAAAAATTGAACCAAACAAGAAAGGTTTAAAAAACATTTCCTCTCCCCTCCCCACCATTCCCTCCAAACCAAACACCATGTTAGAGTATAATTTTTTTTTTATATTGTCATTAAATCACAAATCATCTTATATGATAAGTTTATTGACTTTTACAATAATTACCTTCAAAATCATATTAACAATGATTTCTTATTAGTTGATAGTGTAAATTTTTTTATAGTGATAGTATATATAATTTAAACTCTAAATTAAATAAGAGAGGGGTAAAATAAAATGAATTTTAATGTATTAATACAATTTTTTTTATGCATTGTATGAATATTTTTAAATTTAAGTAAAAATTTAAAATATAAATTAAAATATAAATATATAAAAAATAACAAAAATATTTTTGTTGTTAATACTAAATATTTTATATTATTATATAAAAATAAAGGCTTAAATACTTTTTGCCTATATAATATATTCATTTTATGATTTTAGTACATATAAATTGTTTTGTCAGTTTTGTTCTCTATAAATTTCTTTTACAGTTTTAGTCCCTAATTTTATTTTTTTAATCTTGTAAAATTGTAAAATTTTGATATAAATCTCTCTTATATTAGAATATATTCATTTTAGTATATGAATGTCAAACATGTTTTATTAGAATATTAGAATATATGATTGTCACGTCATCAGTGAACCATGATAAAATCTAAAACACACACACACATACACACCATAAAATAAGTATATTATAGGAATCAAAATCATTTAATCCTACAAAAAATTAAAGATATAAAACTTTTAAAACATAAAAGTAAATTTTAAAAATAGTTTGTGTGATTCAGCTATTTACTTGACTCAATATTGACTCAAAATTCAAATTTATAAATTACAAATTATATTTAGAAAGTTTTGATATTCACAACTAAATAAATTAAAATTGATCAAATTTAAGTAATAGTATTTGAGGAAAAAAAAATTAAGTGATAATCGAGTATGGGCCTGTTCACACGTCAACAATGGTTGGGACAAACTTGACTAGTTGCTTACACAAAGGTGAATGGACTGGCAAGGGTGAAACCACTTTCAAACATTTTGATGCTTAAGTCAATATAAATTCCAATAGAGTTTCAGACCCGAAGTGGAAAAACATTCTCTAAGGAAGCATTTGTATGACATATGTGTAGAAAAATAGAGGTGAAAAAGGTGGAAGGATGATGAGACATCCTATCAATTCATTAGCTGCTTCCATGCAATTTCATGAGTGTAAAGGGATTCTCCATACCTGTGTCATGAAGCAATTTCGTAACCTATGGTGTAGAATTTGTTTTTGAGAAGGTATGAATTTCGATATTTATTGTGTAATCAATGTTCGACGTGGGTCTCGAGTGTTGAGGTGTAGAATTCTGACAGACCTTTTTGTGGATTGGATTGGAGCATTGAGCCCTTGCCAGGTTTGATATAGTTTAGGAACATACATAATAACAAAATGTAAGGTCTTAATATAGGATAGGCCACACGATACATTAAGAAAGATAGTATATTGAGAGAAGTTTTTACTTTTAAAAGTATAGAGTGAATACTCAAATTTAATATATAGATATTAAATCAAATTAATAGCTTGAAAATTATATATTTTATATGAAAAACTAGGGTGTAAGCAGGTTTGACCCAATCCGTGAGCCCGACCAACCTAACCCAACCCAATTACATTTTTGCGTCTTGGGTTGGGTTTATTTAAACAAACTTAATTAAAATCAGGTTGGGTCACAGGTTGAGGCATTTCAAATTCGATAAACTTGACCCAACCCAACCTCTTATTTAAGTAATAAAATAAAATATTATATTACTTGACACATTTTTAACACATTTCACATAAATTATTCAAATTTTAATTTAATTTGAACATGCATTGGATGAGTTGAACTAATCAACTAATTATGTATTTTTATTTTTCCTATTTTCTCTATTTTTTTCTATTTTTTCTAAATTTTTTCAAATTTCCATATTTTTTTATGCAACCTGATTACCCAACCCAATTTATAGTCTGGTTGGGTTGGTTCAGTACAAGAAAAAAAAAACTTGAACTTGATCCAACCTAACCCGATTAAATTTAATTGGGTTGGGTCTTAAATGAGGGTGAACCCGACCCTACCTGGGCCATTTACACCCCTATGAAAAAATAAAATTTATCTATGTCTGTGAGATAACTCAAGTCATCAACGCTTAATTGTAAACACCCAATTTTATACGAGTAAGTAAAAAAAAATAACAAAAATGAGAATTAAAAAAATCTAATTAAAAGAAATAAACATGTTTAAAAAAAGAGAGAAGAAGAAGAAAGAAAAATAAATAAATGACATTTTAATAATTGGACAAAGAACATTTTATTATGTGTGGCCCATGGCCTAACAAAAATTTGTTGTGTTCAAATAAAAAAAGATAAGAAAGTAAAATAAATGATAAAGAAGTTTTTAGGCTAGTGGCTTGTAACCCAACATAAAGGAAAAGAAAAAAAATGAAGAATAAAACCAAAAAGAAAAAAAGGAAGGTGGAGGCAGAAGATTGAAAATGTGGAGAGAGAAAGAATCCTCTAGAAACTTTTTCTGTTACAACCAATTTTATCCTTTGCAACTTTGTTTGAAAAAATGGCAAAAGATTGAAAATAAAGGAGGAAAACCATTGGGGAAGGCTCTGGAACTTTAGGTGACCCATTTGCCTATATATAGCTCATTAGAGAAAGCTCGTCAACTTCTTACACCCGCGCTCATTCACTCTTGGATAACACCCATACGTTCACTATTCTACATAGTTGGTGACCATATCTCTCATCTAGTAAGGCCCTAGAGGTATACCTGCTGTTCTATCTCACTTTATTTCATCATGAAGCATTTTATTCTTTCTTGATTGTTCTTTCTTCTTGCGTCCTTACATCATGTAATAAATTTGGTCTGTTTCTTTACTTCCATTGTGCATTATCATTACACTTGTGTTGCTACTTTCTTTTGTTAAATTTTGACTGTTATTATACATTTGTTTTAATATGAAATCTGTACAAATGAGCATTGTTATGGATAGCTAATATGAGCTCTGTTTTTCTTTTGTTTATTGGCACCTGACTCTAATGATTTTTGCTTCTTTGTCCTGCTAAATCTGTTCATCTTTTATTTAGGATTGTTAGCCTTTGGATAAGTGGTATAGTTGTTCTCCAAAAGCTCACCACACATGTGCATCATTATCATTTTCATTACTGTGTTTTTTTTGTTTTGCATAAGCAACACATTGCCTCACTTACGCACGCATCTTTGCACACACAGGCACAAATCACGCACTACACACAAGGGCACAATTCACACTCACCCTTTTGCTCTTATCTGTTTTTTTCTTCCCTTGCATCTCCTTTTAGCTTCATGTCACAACATCACACAACATCATGGCACACACACACATCATAACATAATTCTTTTACACACACACACAGAGCACAACACACACACAATCAACACCATTCTCATTTTACATTTTGTCTTGCACATAAACATACACACACATATTGATTTGAAATGCATAAACATCACATGAGCTCTTACACAAAGATTCACGAACACACACAAACTTAGGTTAGAGCTGTCAAAGTGAACCAACCCGACTTACACGAGTTGGCTCACTACGGGTTAAGCTCAAAAACTGACTAGCCCAACCCAGCTCACCTTCTGGTGGGCCAAGAAAATTCCAACCCTGCTCAATCTACCATGGGTTGGCGAGTTAAGTGGGTTTGCTCACCAAATTTTTAAAAATAAAAAAAAAGTGAAAAAAAAATCAACATTTTTTTCTTATGTTTTCTTAGAAAAAATCACATTTTTGCCCATTAAGCCATTCAATAATTTAAATACAAATACAAATAATAGCACTATAATATTTAAGTATCAAGCTATACAATGATTCATGTGATCAATACAAAGTGCAATAGCACAATTCAAATAAGGTGGTCTAGATGGCACATTTAAGCATGTATATTACCATTCAAGTAACATGGACACATGATTTAATAGCATCATTCAAATGACAAATGGTGAAAACACCATTCAAACAACAAAGTCATAGTCCAATAACATTAGCCATAGTCCAAAAACATTAACATCATTCAACATTAGCCATAGTCCAAACATTAGGCTTAGCTATAGTCCAACAACATTATAGTCCAACAAAAACCTTTCAACCAAGCATCCAAACATTGGTCATAGTCCAACAATATTAAAGTCTTAAAAATACTAAGTGCCAACCTACATAATTGAAATTACTAAACAACTACAACATTAAAGTTTAAAGTCCAAAGTGTCAAGGTGAATATGTGATCATTTTGGGTCATGAACAACATTAGAGTCATGGATTGTGAAATCTAGAACAACTTTTTTCTCATCATCACCATTATCTCCATCTATAATCACAAAAAAAAATGTTAGCAATGAATATTTTTTCAAAGTACTATAGTAATAAAGTATTGAAAAGTAATTTAAATTATTACATTCATCAAAGCCATTTAACCAATTTTGAGTTAAAATTATTGCTTGAACATTGGCCAAAAGAAGACAAGAACGATACTTGTTAAACACACGAGCACCAATGCTAAATGCAGACTCACTAGCAACAGTTGTTATTAGAATACTTAACACCTCACATGCCAACCTATAAAGATTTGGATAACATTCTTGGTGGTCCTTCCAATAGCTCAAAACATCTAATTTTGGAAAAAACTTTAGCTCAAGTGGTGTCTCAGTCAAATAAAGATCAAACTCAGACTTGCTGGTAACATTAACATTTTGGCTCATATAATTGATATATTCCTATGACATTATAAAAAAAACAAAATAAATTAACAAGTAGAAAGAATTAGATAATAATGAAAAAATATAGAAAGAATTCAAGCTATGGCTCACTTACATTAAATGGATCCCATTCCATCCCTCAATCTTCCTCTAGATTGAAATCTTGTTCAATTGGAGGAACAAGTTGGGAACTTGATGCACTCGATGAAATTGACCTAACATTCACATATTCTTCAAAGATCTTATACATCTTACTTTTTATGTGATTAATTTTTTCATCACAAGTAGAAGGATCAAGCTTTGAGTAGTAAAATTGAAGAGCTTCAAGTTTCATCTGCGAGCCAAGAATCATAACGATTGAAAGAATGACACTATAGTCACTCCAATACTTGCCATCCTTTTCACCATGTCATCATTAAAGGATCATCACTTTTGAGTGTTTCTCCCAACAAAAACTCAATTTTCCATACTTGCATTAAGTATGCATTAGAGGTTAGATAAGATGTACCTGAAATCAAGTTGGTTATCTTATAAAATGGCCTCAAAAATTCACACATTCTTTCAATTCTTTTCTACTTATCATTTAATGGACAACTTTTGTAGTTTCTATCATGAATGGTGAAACTTCCAAAAGCACAGTGATACCTAAGAGCATTTTTAGGCATGAGAAAAGTAGAATTCCATTTAATAGGTACATCCAACCTCAAGCCCACCTTAGTGTCAATACCTCTCACTTGAACAACACATCTTTAAACACTATTTTTCTTGCCTCCGATGCTCTCACATATTTAATACTATCTCTAATCTTTTGTAAAGCACCTTCAACCACTTTTAATCCCTCCTAAACAATAAGATTCAAGATATGGACATAACACCTCACATGAAAAAATTTATCATCACACAAGTTATTTTGCAATCTTAATTGCTCACCCAAAATTTCTTGCATACAATTATTGGTTGTAGCATTGTCTAAAGTGATGGAAAATATTTTTCTATCAATTCCTCACTCAATCAAGCATTCAAACACTTAATTTGCCAAATCATAACTAGTATGTGGAGGCTCCATTTTACAAAAAGCAAGAATCTTACTATTCAATTTCCAATTATTGTCAAAAAACTGTGTTGTTAAACAAATATATCCTTTTTGAGTACAAGCAGTCCAACAATCAAATGTCAATCAAATTCGGTTATGACATTTATGCATTGAATGTCTCAATTTCTCCTTCATTTCATTATGAAATTTCCACACATCAAACATTGTTGTATTCCTAGTTGTGTGCTTTACATTTGGATTCAACAATGAGAGCAATTTCCTAATCCATTTATATTCAACAAATTTAAATGGTAGGCCATGTTCAATAATAGCCCTTGCCATAACCTCACGAACATGTTTGTGGTCAAGTTCCCTAGCCCATAACTTTTCCGCATGATCAATCATCATTCCACCCATATCTTGATATTTAAGGGTAACATTACACCTTTTCACATGACACAGTAATGTTGAAGTCCCTATTTTAGCCCCCCCAATTATACTCTTGCCCACATGCATTACATCTAGCCTTTTTTTTTTGCCTTCTTTCACACCAATTTTAGAAAAAAAGTTCCAAACTTCAAATTTACAAGTCTTAGTTTTCTTACTTTGTTTTGCAATGTCACCACTTTCATTCTCAACTGAATTTGGCTCCACGAGCTCTTCATTAATTCCACACTCATCAATATCATCATCGCCATCTACATTGACACTTCTTTGATGGATAATTTCATATTCCATACTGCAAATTTAATTGAGAAATAAATAAATTTAATAAACACTAAAAATTCTAAACAGTATTTTTCTATTTTATTTTTCAAAATTTAAACACAATTACACAAATACAACATTTCGTTTAGAGCATTATTCAGATCCAACCAACACAATTGCATAATTAATAGAACTATTCTAGCAACCTGTAGGATTCAATATCCTATTTTAGAATTATCAAACTAAGAATATAATCATTTTGAATAATCATTTAAAAATAGTTCTAAAGTAAACATAAACCCATTATCCTGTCACAAGAATATCTAGTCATGAAAGGCTCATGATTCATTCACCTGGATCGGCGATGATAGTGGCTTTGAAGTAGAAGAAGCTAAGCAGTGAAGTCCGAAGTTGAGGGGCAAGTAGCTAGCACGCAACGGTGGTGACTGGAAAGGCAAAACGGTGGCAGTCATCGGAATGGTGCTTGCGATGGTGGCATTGACTCGAATGGCATGCACAACAATGGGGGTGACTGGAATGGCGAGCTTGACAGTGGCTAGGGATTAGAACGGTGGCGTGCGACAATGACTAGAGATTAGAATGGTGCGACGTGACTAAGGCAATCTAGGTAAAGGCGTCGCGACTCGCTTGTGTGAGGCTAAAGGAGACAATTTTTGGGTTTGGGTGATTGGGTCTTTAGGGTTGTGTGTTGATGTGCTACACAACTTATTTGAGACCACTAGACTAGCATGCCTGGTGAGTGTGATGAGTTTTGTGAGCTGGGTTGGTGTAGTATTATTATTATTTTTTTAAAAAGGGCTAACCCGGCTCGAACCCATTTAGCTTGCAGGTTAAGTGAGCTAGGTTTGTATTTAGACAAAAATTGTTGTGCGCTGCAATTTTCCAGCCCGACCTGGCTCGAACTCATGGTGGGACGGGTTGGCCCACTGGGTTCTGGCTCACTTTAACAACTCTAACTTAGGTAAATAAAACTTTCTACCCTAAGCTCTTAACCAAATCCTAATTCAGTAAATAACCAAACGCCTCCACGAACCTAATACACACCACACCAAAAAACGCCCATTCATGTACCAATACTACCAAGCCAATCCCAAACCTCGCCACGATGCCGCGAGCACTGCAATGTTAAGGACACAACATTCTGTTCGTCCCTGTTTACGACGCGACGACTCAAGGAAGCCTCCGAGGCAGAAATCGTGGGAGCAATTAGGTTCGAACCACCAACAAACAACCTTAGTCCCTTCGCTGCGACGGAAAGTGCGAATTGCTCTCCTCGATCCTTATCATGTTTCACTACATAGGTCCCGACATCTGTTTCACATCAACAAGTGGACCTTCTCTGGCGCCGGTGGCTTCCTGTTATCCCTTAGCGAGGCAAGTGAGGCCGACGTCATATAACAATGTCATTGTGGACATGGTTGTCTCTTTTTAAATTCCAAAGAATTCCCCTTCATTCCCCCTTTTTTGTTTTCGCCAGGGGCTAACTGGTTGCAATGGGCTAGGCTCAGTCCATGCTAATTTCTGTTCCTTGTCCCTCTTTGTCTTTCTTATTTTGTTTGGGATGCCCAAGAGTTAGGCCCAATTCTTTCTTCATCACTTTTCTATTTGTTGTTGGGCTGGTCATAAACTAGATCCAACTCTCTAACCCTTCCACTTCTTTTTTCCCTTTTCTTATGTTTGTTGTTGGGCTAGTCATGGGCTAGACCAATTCTTTTCCTTAGGCTTTGCATTGCAAACTTTATTTCCTTCATTTTGGGCCCTTCCATTCAGCATGCATTCTTAGAAAAATATATAATAATAAAAATAAAATAATAATAATAATTCAAAAATTACAAAAATAAATATTAATAAAATTTAAAATATAACCACTTTGAAAGTACTTCGTACTTGGTCATTCAACAAATTTGACACATCTAAGTTGAATGACTTGGTTATGTCAAATTTAATAATTAAAAATTTTTAAAATATCAACATACAAATTATTTTCGACCAATAACTACATGAGTTTGATTTCTCATTGTACCAAAGGATACGTAAAAACATGAGACCACTTCTATCAATCTCAAAAATAATAAAATCTACGAAGTTAAACTAATAATAATAATAACAATAATAATTCTTTTTCTAAAATAAAAAATAACTAAATTTGTAAATAAATAAAATAAAAAATATTTTATTTTCTTTTAAGGGGTAAAATAAATATTTTTAAAGCTATCCAATTTTATACATTTAATTAGGAGTAACCGTCTTTATGACAAACGTTGTACAATACTAGCACCTTTTTTATGCATAATTAACTCCTGAATCGTTTTTTGGGGTTTAAGACTATTTTCTTTTAAGTTTTTCTATACATTTTCCCTTAATAAATTATGGTAATGACTCCCTGTTTTATTATTCTTTTCATCGTCAAGTCATGACCGTAGTTGTGACAAGAATCAAGTTAGGTTGAACAAAGTTTGGTTTGCATAAAAATTAGGATGAAGTAATCTAACTTATGTAACTTGTGACAAATCTGGATCAGATTTAGTCAAATTGACTCACAATTTATAAAAATATGTAATGCACTACCCCTATTGATTTGCTAAAAGTCTAAATCATTATTCTTAGACCCATCACTTGAGGTGTATCTTTAGCCTTTATTTTTTTCTCTATTTTGGTAGGCGATGTTTGTGATATACAACCAAAGAAAATGATGAGTTGTGTTTAGAAATTTTGAGGTCTTAAATAAATTTTATACTAAAAGTTTATTTTAATATAACTTGTCAAATATATTTTTATTTTCTTTATTGGCTACAAAATTGTTGATTAAAGTTTTATAATTAGATCTTTCTAACATTTTACTATTAATGTATAAAATGAAAAATTCATTCAATTCATCCTTAAAAATAGTTAATATCAAATAAAATTTGAGTATTTTTAAGTTTAAAATACTACTTTCAGCAATAACAATAATATAAGCACTATCCATAATATTTTAGATGTAATGCATGTATTTGAAAAAATATATAATTTAATATTTTTAATGAAGTATGGGTTTTTTTTTTTTTTGCATAGACCACATGTATCATCCACTAGAAGAAATTCTATTCAGGTTGAGTAAAACAACTATGCTTGACAAAACTCACCCTCTGAGTATTTAACACAACTGCATACCCAAGACTACTGATTAAGCTAAAACAATCTCGTATCTATTGATTCACGCACTCGGTGGTGGAGTATGAATCTCTTTTGTTTATGTTTCTTGAAATATTTTTATTTTTAAAAATAAATCAAGATCTTCAATATTATAATACTCACTAGAATTTAAAATCTTTTTTATATTAATACAATATGTTTTTCAATTCATTCTCATCCAAAGTTGTTCTCAATTGTTCAATTAACACAATTTTAATAAGCAATAATAACATACTATTTCTTTTTCATCTTTTGAAATTGTTTAAGATTTTATCTTTATTCTATTTAAAAGAGGTGCTAGTGACATTAATAATAATTATTTTAATATTTCTTATTTTTGTGAATTTTTTATTAATAAGTATTTATTTTATTCCAAAATATTTTTAATGATTATATATATATATATATATATATATATATATATATATATATATATATTTATTATTTTTATTTAACTTTTAATTTGTGAAGAAGGTAATTTAACTTGGGGTCTTGCTATCAGTGTTCTAAGCTAGAAAAGAATCAGTAATAAAAAAAGTTCTTTAAATTACATTAAATGTGCATTGATAATATGTTTTAATAAAAAAAATACTTTTAATTCTTTAGTAAAGTAAGTTATTATCATAAAAAATAAATAAAATTGTACACGTCACACATAATAAAACGGTGACTGGGGGGAGCAACAATATGATCCTTAATCATTGAATGATGAACATTGTTTTTTGCATCATGGACCATGTACAAATTTTGACATTACGAGGTCCTATCAATTTAAAATTATAAAGGACTAGAAGACAATATTAAAAATATGAAAAAAAAAAAGTCATGCACTGACAGTGTAAAGTAGTTTTATATTGTTATCCAATTACAAGCTACCATTTATTGTAAGTTTGTTGAGTTTTATAATAAGTACTTTAAAAGTCATACCAACAGGTAATTCCAATTGATTAACAATGTAAAACTTTTTATATTAATAATGCATAACCATTAAACTGTAAAAATATTAACCAACCTGATATAGTGATATATCCGACTGCGTTGGTCCATTTGTTTTATAGATGATGCTCCATTCTTCTACAAGTCCATGTAAAAATCCACCATTCAAGTACTCAACCACAAGGTGTGAAATGTTTTAAAAAAAATAAATAGATAAGAACAAATATAAATAATAATGTATTTTTTATCTAATTAAAAAAATAAAAAGGAAAAATTAATTAATTTTTAAAAATAAAATGTAATTTTTGCTTTCATTTTTCCTACAATTCAACTTTCTTCTTTTTTTCCTATTTTCTCATTCCATTATAATTGGACAAATCAAATAATTGACAATGCTAAAATATTATTTTCATGATTTCGTGAATTTTGTCATTAATTTTTTTCACCCATTTTGTCTCTTATTTTTAAAATTTTCATTAGTTGATCATTCATTGTTATTAGTTGACTTTGACATGATAGTGTTGACTTTTGACGAAACATTCTATGTTGACATAACAATACATGTGGCACTAACATGTATTATCAACACTACCACTGATGCTACATTGGCATGATAATGTGGATTGACAAGCAATTAGGAACAAAATGGACAAAATTATGAATGTTGGAGAGCAAAAAGTGCTTTTAGAAAAATGATAAAGTGTTGGAGTTGAGGTTTGAACCCTTAATCCATACATTCCCCACTACCACCAACGTCACTAAGCTATTATATATACCACTATTGCATTTGTTAATTGCACTTTTATATTAAAAAAAAAATCATTTTGTTAAAATAATAATTATAGATATATTATAAAAAATACTCTATTAGGTGGATGTTGCTCGTAACACCCCAAAATTATATAAGTACGTTAATAATAATATTTATGTAACTTTTTATGCTTGAAAATATGAAGTGATTTTTTTTTTCACAAACAATAAATACATAAAAATTTAAATATAATATTACAATTTCCTAAAGCTGGCCATACTAAAAAAAATAAACTTTACTCGTAAAGAATTAAAGTGGCAAAGAGTTGCCATCGAAAACGTGAAAAGATCCAGCAAGCTCCTACTGCGCTATACTAATGTCGTCTTCTACCATTTATGGGGTGGGGGAAACACACAACAGACAACAGGCAAGAAGAAAAGAAAACAACATACAAACAAAAAGGGAGTTAGGTTCTAACTTGAGGCATTAATATGGTAATTAACATCCACGGGGTCTAATCTAACATATAATCACAATGAAACATAATAAATCAGAAGATTTGTACTATATCACACATAATAATCAATCAAATGCAATGCATTAATGCATAGATACTGACTCATGATTAGACACAATGAATGGGTATATAGGTGCTGAGTCATTTTCATAGAGAACTATCCAACAACAGAGTATCAGGATCAAGACCTCATACTCCACTGACCAAAGCATGCCAAATCAATATCAATATTTACCTAATCTAGAATGGAAATAGTATTAGGTGATTTACCAACCAAAGCTAGAATATGAATAACCTTTGGTGGTAACAGGTACGTGACAGTACTCTCCACTAATTGTGGATAAATTATAGTGACTCGTCAGGAATGTTAGTGCGCCAATCGCCTTAACCACGGCACACAGTCGCGACCTTCTGGCCCCTTATGGGATGACGTGCACTAAATATCCTCGAGATCTCCTTAGCTTCCACTACAAGATTTGCACCCCATCACAGGGTGTAGCTACTCTAACACCTTAAGTCTGACAACAATGATATAATCATAGTCCGTCTTATTAGAGTTAATATCAGTTAAGTGTTTTAGCAAATGGTTTCAATTTTCCTTAATACGAATTTTCAATTCCCCAATAGTAGGCTTCTCATCAAATCCTCTTAACCAGAAGTAATAATTCAATATCTTACTTGATATCAACTCTAATATAAAAAACTAACCATTGTGTATATGACAACATGAATATGCTCATTAAGAGGGTTCAATCACATCTTAAATCAGTCATAGAAATAATAAAGAAAAAAAATCTAATTGTAAGAAAATTTCACGCACATTCTCTCACCCCTCTTACTTTCACCCACCCTTAAAGATTAGGATTCATAGCCTTATTCCCAAACTTATTAAGTTTTATGGTAGGGCTTCCTCAAATTAAATGTTTCTAGTCTTACTCTCTTTTAAATATTATGAGAAAGCTTACCTTACACTCAATTCCACTTACATTATTTTATTATAAATGTTAGAACTATATTCATCATTATTGATCACTAAAATTATTATTATTTCTCATTAATGATGATGATGATGATTATTATTATTACTATTATTTCTCTTACTTTTTGTTGTATTCATTGTTATTGTAATTATGATCTCTTTATTTAGATATATTATTATTATTATTATAAACTTAGTGGAAGGTTGGGGTTATATCACCTTTTTTTTTTACTGTTATTATAAATTATAAATAATTAACAATCAATATTGTTATATACATATTAAATTTTGGTTTGTTTTCTTTCCTAATATATGAGTTGCACGTGTGCATCATGTCTCCAAATTTCCTTGACTAATAATGCTATCTAATTAACGATGGATACTTTTCTATTATTTTCTTTTCTTTTTTAAGCTCACAGTTTAAGTTTCTCATAAATTTTGGATTTGTATTGGAGGGTCCTACATCTCCCAGGACCGATCTAAATTACAGCCCACTAATTTGGTATTAGTCTGAAAATGTTGTGATCCAACTCTTCAGGCAATCAGGCACTGATGAGGATCAAGGAAGGCCTCCAAGAAGAGAAGGAAAACCTAAGGGGAAAAGCCCCTCAATTGGACAAAAAAGACCTAAGAAGGGAAAAGCTAAAGGGTAAGATCATATGATTGGGCTAAGAATGCCTATAAGAGGAAAAGTAAAGAAACCTAAGGAGCATTTAAAGGTGATCAACACACTACAAGATCAAGCCTAAAGTGAAAGAAGATAGCCCAAGATGATGCACTTGAATCAAATAAAAGGCCCAACTTAAGGGATTTAATAATGTACCAACCATGGGCTTGTAACCTGAATTTAATTGCATTTTATTTTAAATGTTTTTGGATCTATTTTAATTGTAATAAATGGGGCTAATTTAATTCTAATTAAGAGCCCAAGTTTCAATCCTAGATTAGGTTTCTTTTGAATGCAATTTAAGTTGTAATTTGGGCCTTAAGTTTTCTTGGGCCTTTGCGTATGTTTTTTAGAATTAGGGTTAGACTCTTTAGAATAAACTCTATAAATAAAGATGTAATCCCTCTCATTTGACAGAGTTGAATAATATTAAAATTTACTCATTTGTGAGTGTGAGTAGAGCATTGACTCCTCTTTGGGGTTCTTAGATTGAACCTTTCTTGGTTCTTATCAAAGGTTTCTATACCTTTGTGACAAATCTTCGCTTAGCTTATCACTCTCTATAAAGTGGGGCGCCTTCTGCCATCTCCTTTCCTTTTCTCGTCTTTTTATTTTTAATTCATATACTTGTCATTTCTTTTCCATTCTCTTTTGAATTTTAGTGTCATTACTTCAAACTTTACCCCTTGTGCTATTTCTTCTTCTTATTTTGTCTATACTTCGTTAAACAAGACAATCAACTCAAAGGAAAATCCGTAAAAACAATATGATTCCCATCAGGATCATATCATGTGGCATCAAAGCCCAAATCCTAGAATTGGTACTGTTCTTGTCTTCATTCATTATTACACCATTGCTAAATTGTCATAATTGTCATCATTTTGTCATTAATTATCATTATTGCAATAATTGTCATAATTGTGTCATAATTATCACAATTGTTATAATTATGTCATAATTGTCTTTATTCTGTGCAATTTAATTATTTTAATTCTGCACAATTAAACTCCTTAATTTTGGCAATCTTACATTGTATATTAATTGCACCTTATTCTGAAAGCTATTTTGTTGGGCATATTAATATTTGCTGCAAGTGCAAAAACAAACAAGGATAAAAAGAAGGGGGGGAGAAATCTGCTCCCAAAGAATAAACCAAAAAAAAAAAAATTCCCAAAGAATAGAACAAAAAAAAAAAAAGATTGTCCCTTGTACTTGAAAAAGTTTATTTTGATTGCCATTGTGGGATTCATATAATTGGTGTTATTCCTTAAATTGCACATTCTTATATTCTCATATTTTTTCTGTTTCCTTTTTGTCTTCTTGTATTCCTTTGAGTTTTACCTTTTATTTTTCTTTTCCTAAATTAGCTTTTCTTGTTTGTCTTTTAAATTCCCTTTTATGTTTGTCTAGAGTTTTCCCTTTTCTTGGACTTCTTAGTGATAACACTTGTGAGATCTGTTTACAATTGTATATGCTTTTGATAATTGATATGCATAAGGGGTTCTATTTAAGAACTTGTAAAAGAGGACTTGAGTGGTAAAAGGCAAGAGCATTTTTATTAATCAAAAGCCAAATTGTGTGAAACACGAGTGAAATCATTTTAAGAGCGAAAACATGTGAGAAAAGTGTTAAGGTCCTTCATTTTTATGTTTACTAATTTCTTTTCTTTGAAGTGTGGCTATGAAGTGGATCTCCAACTTCAAGGCCTATCAAGGCATTTAAAGAGGATCTTTCAAAGGGAAAAGGAAAATTTTTACAAGATGTTTGACAACTTGGAGAGAAAAAGAAAAAGTCATGAGAGAAGAAGTAAAGAAAAAGATAGAAAAGAAAATGACAGTGAGAGACATGAAAAATTAAGTTGGAAGACCAAGCAAAAAAAGAAGGGTTCCTTTTTAAAGTCTAAATCAACCTTGAGTACTATCCTTAGTGATAATCCTTCCACCTCTACTCTTTCACTTAAAAATAGAGATATTAAATGCATTATGTGTTTAGGAAGAAGGCACACAAATTATCAATGTCCAAATTGGTTAACAATAGTGCCAAAAGTAGTTGGTAAGGAACAAATTGAGTACTATCCTTTTCCGTCTTTTTATTTTTAATTCATATACTTGTTATTTCTTTTCCATTCTCTTTTCAGTTTTAGTATCATTACTTCAAACTTTACCCCTTGTGCTATTTCATCTTTTTATTTTGTCTATACTTCGTTAAACAAGATAATCAACTCAAAAGAAGATCCGTAAAAACAATATAATTCCCATCAGAACTGAGGCACAGCATCTCCATTTACATGGTCTTGTCTTGTACTTATACGGCCCAATGGGCCCACAGAAAATGACAAAATACCTCATGTTTCTCACCCAAAGTCATAACATCGGTGCAGCAAATAGCTGCAGAGAAAATTTTAACTTCCCCGCCGGTCCTCATCACAGTTTCCTCACAGTAATTTTAAAAAAAATGCACCTATATGGTGCTCAGTATATCACACATACCATTCCCCAATTATAATGTCAAATAATTGATAATATTTCCAGTTCAATGACAGTCCACCGAGCAAGAACAGAGCACGAAAAATGGAAGATAAAACCGCAATTCAGTAAATGAATCAGTCAAAAATGCTACACAAAAAAATTTCACATTACCACATGAAGTCTAAACTTCCTCCCCACATGCGATGACAGCACTCCTATTTCAATTTCAAAGATAAAAATCACTGCAACCTCACACAACATTTCAGCACATGCAGATAAACATCAATCAAACACGGAAGAGAAATAACCAAGAAAAATCACAAATTTCAAATCAAAGCACAAACAGAGAAATAACTGAGAAATCATAAATTTCCATCAACAAATAAACACATAAAAATACCGATTGAAGCCTAAACCTCCTCCCCACCTGAAATATTTCCCAGAAATTTGAATGGAGAGTTGCTTTTCTTCTTCCGCTCACGTAGCTGCACAACTCCAA
The DNA here is from genome assembly GCA_004329165.1 of Spatholobus suberectus. Lineage (NCBI taxonomy): Eukaryota > Viridiplantae > Streptophyta > Magnoliopsida > Fabales > Fabaceae > Spatholobus > Spatholobus suberectus. The sequence goes on from CM014732.1 coordinate 85,488,341, forward strand.
CCACAAGCCACCGAAGATGCAATAGCGAGCAGGGAGATCGAGGTGGTTTGGGGAAAAGAAAAATTTTAAAGTTGAGAGGAAGTGATTGAGATTTATGGAGAAAAAGACATGTAATGTGTTGAGAGAATGATAATCCCCTTTTCTCTGCGCCAACAGGTACCCCAAGTAGAAAACGTGGTCAGCAAGCAGGGAACGAGATGTTATGCACTCAGCCAAAATCCGACGATTGGTATTCATGAAACACTCTCATCCGCACGATGTCGCCTGTCTGCCTTTACAAGTGTTGGGTAAGCGGGCTTCCAACCCAATTGGGTGAAAAGGAAATCTGTCCAAGTGTTTGGCCTCTGAAGAATTGGACTTAAAATAAATGTTACTCACCCAACTAATCTACTACCGATTCAAACAATTAATTTAGTTTGACCTTCACTTATTTATTTAATTTAACTATCAGATAATTATTTACTTACCTTTTAGTTAATTATTTTCACACATACAAAAATTTCTAATCTTTTCAATAACCTTCTATTAATATTTAAAGCTTCACAAGTCTAATTTTGATCTATACACAAATTCTTAACATTTTGCTAAGCTAATTTCTATGACTCTTTTTAATTACATTAATTTAGCACAAATATAATTATAATACAATTATTTAAACTAAAAATCAATAACAATAGCAAGAAATTAAAATAAAATATTAATTTATAGACAAACGATAGTTCTTGTAATTAATTAATTAATTCTTTTTTTTTAACAACCCTTTTTAATATTAAAAACTTTAAAAATTTATTTTAATTTACACACAATTTTTTATTTTTTAAAATCTATAATATTTTTCTAAATCTAATTAATATTATTACTTTTAATTATCTCAACTTAATTCAAATATAATTGCAAACACAATTATTAAAACCATTAATTAAAATAGTAACGAGTAAAAATAAAATAAAGTACTAATTTGTTTATTTTATTTTATTTTTTGAATAAAATAAATGAAGAAAAAGAAGATGTTACATTGTCAGTCCACATGGTGACTTTTAAAAAAATTAAAATAAATAAATAAAATAGAATAAATAAACTTAAATAAGTAAATATTTAAATAAAATAAAATTCAAGTAAAATAAAATAAATTAAAGCACATAAAATTAAAATAAAATAAAGTAAAATAAAATTCAAATAAAATAAAATAAACTTAAACAAAATATTAATTAAAATAAATAAAAGTTAAATAAAATTTTAACTTAAAATAAATAAATAAACTTAAGTAAAATATTAATTGAAATAAATAAATATAATATAATATAATATTAATTCTAATATGAAAGAAATTGGTTTATAGATAAAAAATATTTTATAAAAAAACACTTGGAAAAATAACCACATACATTTTGTTACTTCGATCCTTATTTCAGTCTCAAATAAAGAGTGGAAGCAAACTAATTTCATTCTCTTTTCTTCATCCCAATAGATGTTCATGACCTGTTTTAACATGGTCCAACTTGAAGGGATGAGTTCATATTATAATTCGGGTTATCCCAACTCGGCCAAATTAAGATATTTATTAAATATTTTTCTTTTAATTTTAATTATTTATTAGTTACATTATACAATATCTTATAATTTTTTATTGAATATTTTTATTTTAATAAGACAAATTTAATAAACTTTTAATGGGGTGTGATACTTAAGATGATAAATTGAGATGCTAAATTATTTATATAATTAAATTATCAACTTAATTTAACTAATAAATAATTTTATATAATTTACTAAACGGAAGTGCAATTAACAAAAGTGAAATTAATAAATGAAGTAATTGTATATATAAAATATTTTCTATCTATAAATCAAATAAGCCAAATTTATAAAATTTTGAAAATAAAGGGCGAAATGGGTGAAATTGTGAAAATAAAAGACAAAATGTGCAATTAAGTCTTTATGATTTTGTATTAGTGGCTCAATTTGTGGACATGAACTCCTTGTAAACAGCACCACTTGCCTACTAGAGTAGTATTTTAATTGGCCACGAGTATTTTTTATGAGAAATATTTTCATTTGAACAAACAACATTTATAACACCGAAATTAGTTTTTTTTTTAATAGAGATGCTTTCACACAAAAAAAAGTTTAAATTTAAATTTTATTTTTTACAAAATAAATATGTATAACTTAAAATAACTATTTATAAATATACTAAACTAGTATTTTAACCCATTCAATATATGGATAACTTTCTTTTTTTTTAATATTTCTAAGAAAATAAAAAATAAATATAAAAATAATGTACTTTAAAATATAAAAAAGTGAAGTGAAAGAATAAGCAGTAACAGGGAGACCTTTTCTTCCATGGAGTGAAAGAATTAGTCTTACTGCTCCAAAGTGAAAAGTAGTGTATCCTTCATGTTACCAATGGTTGATTAGATCCTGAGGAATCTCAAGATCTATGTATTGTTCTTCTGAAGTGGCTTGAAGAGCACACTGATCCATCCTTGAGGACTGGACATATTCTTTAATAGTGGGTTTTCTTGGAGAGATAAGACGAGTAATAAATCTAAGGGCAGATCTTTGTCTTTTAAAGAAATTGTAAGGGCTCAGGATAGGAGAAATGGTTTCAGAAATTTGGGCATTTTCTGGAACATAGGAGTATTCTATAAGGTTTTCTATTTTTGAAGACACAGTTTGGGAACAACCTTTTGGAAGGGAAAGGGAGGAATGTAAGCATTATAGGTTGGGAAGGTTTCTTAGAAGTGTTTGGTTCCAATGTCTGGTTCTCTTTTACTCACCTCATATAATATCACTATCATATTCACCCTCTCTTTAAAAAATAAGAGGCTTTGATACCATGTTGAACTGAGAGCCTTTATACCCTTAAGAACACAACATAAGCCATCATATTCTTGAGTCTTTCTCAGGCTTTCACTAAATCTTTCTTTTCTCTCTGAAAACCTAATATAAATCCTGAGAAAGACTTATGCTGTGTTCCATAGAGTGAAAGCCTGAGAAAGACTCTAGAAAACGATGGCTTATGTTGTGTTCTTAAAGGTATAAAGGCTCTCGACCAACATGGTATCAAAGCCTCTTATTTTTTAAAAAGAAGTGAATATGATAGTGATATTATATGAGGCGAGTAAGAGAGAACCAGACATTACTATGGAACCAAACACTACTGAGAAACCTTCCCAACCTATAATGCTTACTTCCTCCCTTTCCCTTCCAAAAGGTTGTTCCCAAATTGTGTCCTCAAAAATAGAAAACCTTATAAAATACTCCTATGTTCCAGAAAATGCCCAGATTTCTAAAACCATTTCTCCTATCCTGAGCCCTTACAATATCTTCAAAAGACAAAGAATTGCCCTTAGATCTATTACTCGTCTTATCTCTCTAAGAAGACCCATTATTAAAGAATATGTCCAGTCCTCAAGGATGGATCAATGTGCTCTTCAGGCCATTTTAAAAGAACAATACATAGATCTTGAGATTCCTCAGGATTTAATCAACCATTGGCAACATGAAGGATATACTGCTCTTCACTTTAGAGCAGTAAGACTGATTCTCCATGGAAGAAAAGGTCTCTCTGTTACTACAAAAGTTGCTTTATTGGACTCTAGTTACCTCAGATATGAACAAGATGTGATTGGCATTGTTTTGACTACTCTTCATCCTAGAAGTGTAGTTCTCACCATTTTTCCCAATTATAATGTAAGTCTAAAAGACAGGACTTTGTCTAGAAGACTTAAGGTCCAAATACAACTTACAAGAGCTGAATAGGTTCTTGAAGCTCTCTCAGCAACTCTCCATCATCAAATCATTTACAGACTTCAAGATCATGCCATTGATCTTTCACTCTCCACCAGCTATACTGATGCTTTGTTTATTATTGCAAACAACCTTGAAGAAACTCCTTCTATTGGCCAAATTCCTAAAAGGATTACTCATGAAGAACTAACGGAATTAATTTCATTAGAATGGATAACTAATTATGAAAATATCCATAAAGCCCAGTAGCTCATCCAATCATTTGAAGCCTCTTTTAGAAGATTTATTGATGGAAGAGTCAAAATCGTACTAAAAAAACCTGATGAAGCTTCTACCAGTGGTACAACTCCACAAATCTTTCAATCTTTATCCATCACTCCAATATTCAAAGAGGATCCAAGGATGCCTGCTTATAGCATCAAAACTAATGGAACACCCATTTATACTGATCGTATCTATGGTCATTTTATTTGGGATGTTGATCCAAGCATGTGTGACCCTGAGTGTGATTGTTGGAGACACTTTGGAGACATCAGTGATAAAGATGAGGAAGAAGAGGATGAGAGACCCAAAAGGAAGTGTAAAGCACCTCCTCAGCCAAGGAGAAGATCTGACTCAGATAATGGTTTATGAGTAGGAATCAAAGACCAGAAAAAAGAACCTCTGTGGATTTATAAGCGTGACTTAGAAATCTTGAGAGAAGAGGGACTACTTCCCTTTGACCAACCACCAAATGATCCTTCCCTTGTTACTTGGTCTCCCAAAGACGTTCCTACCTTATGTAAACCTGTTAATCCTCCATCCTTTACACAACCTATACCTTACATGATGTTTTCATCTATTGATGATCATGAGTTTCCTTCTCTTGAAAGGCAGACAAACTCTACAACTAGAGTTACCACCAAACCAAACATACAACCTAATGAAGTACTTCCAGATGGAAAGTTCAAAGCTTTGAGTCAAGCTGAAGAAGTTTTGAACTGCAAACAGAAAACGCTCTAGCACAAAACTCTTTTTTGAAAAGACTTGATGCTAAGATGGACAAAATTACTCATCACTTGGAAGACCCTGATGATAGATCGCAATATCTATCAAAAATGAGAAAGTGTTACAAAAGACTCCAAGATGATATTTTCCATCTTGAAGATGAGTTCAAAATTATGAAGTTTGGAGCTGAGTCAAACGCAAAAGAAAGAGAAATCAGGAAATTGAAAGCCCAGATCCAAGATCTGGATAATTATATTAAGTCTCAAATAAAGACTTAATCTGTAACACCCCTACTTTTGTATATTAAATTATTCTGTATGTTTAAAATTGTTTTTAAGTCATCAATGTATTTAGAACAATTAATAATAATTTTAGAAATTTTTCTAGAATTTATTGAGATAATTTTTGTAAAATGACAAAAATACCCCTGGTTGACTGTTGGAACCAATCGGAGACTTTTTGACCTCAAAATATTTTAAAAATTTTATATTAAATATCTCTCATTATAAAAACTTTATTTTGAGAAAAAAGTAGTGAAAAATATAATAATCCTATTTTAATCTTCCACTATTTTTTATATATATTTGGCACTACAATTCTGAAAAAATCGGAAAGGAATTTTGAAATTCTGACTCCCACCATTTTGCTCAAATCTCAAGAGCTATTTAATCGTGATTTTTAATAATTTTTCCGAGCCGGAGCCTGAAGAAATTACAAAAATGACATTTTATCCCTATTTCTCAACATTAAGAACTGACATGAAGAAAAGATTTAATTGACATTAAAATGTCAATTTGAGCTTGGAATTATGTCATATATATTAAAATATAATTTTGGGAATTTTTGAGAATTTTCTGGAATTTCTGTGTAAAATGACCAAAATGCCCTTGCGTGTCTAATAAGCCAGCCAGTACTGGTTTGACATTCAAAAGGGTGAAAATAGTAATTTTAGTTTAATTATGGGGTAAAATATTTAATTTTAGAATTTTGATACAAATTTTGGTATTTGTTGAATTAAAATGGATTTTCTATGAATTTCTAGCTTAAAAATATAAAATAAAAACATATAATTTGAAACAAATTAATAAAATTAAAATATATTATTAGAATTTATTTTTGATGAAAATTAATGTATTTATCCAGTTTTTCATTAAAATACATTATTTTGATATTAAAAGCTAATTTTTTCAAGTTTAGGCGTTTTGTCGGTACCGGTTAATTCACCTACAGATAAAATTTGACACATGGAGGCTTGGGACAGCTGGTAGAGCACGTCCCCAACCCTAAAATAGGTGATCACCACCTATTTGAGATATGTGTCCCTAAATTGGATTAAAAATAAATAAAATTGGATTTATGACATAATGGTGACATAATGGATGATGTAAATATTTGGACACCTAAACCCCCTCCTTCTTCTATAAATAGGCCTCAAAGTTTTCAGATTTTCACTCATCCTTTCCTCTCCCAAGCTAGAGAGCTTCTCTTTCTAAAGTTTTCTCTCTCTAAATATTTTTTTTATCTAGTTTTTATGTTAAAATTTTGCTAGTTTTCAACTAGTAGAATTTCTCCACTTAGAAGCTTTGCACCAACAATTTCATCCTCTTTATCAACTATCTTAGAGGTAATGGGGGGAGTGGGTTGGTTCTAAATTACTGTCACTTTGCATGTTGGTAGGAAGGGTTTTCTCCTAAAACCCGTTTAGGCTTAAATTTTAGTATTATTATTATTGTTTAAAGTTAAACTTTAATTTTACTAAGTTGTTACTCTACCCAAATTTAGATTATTAAATCATAATTACTAAATTGTTACTCTGCTCAAATTTTAATTATTAAATTTTACTTGCTAAGCTGTTACTCTGTTTAATTTTAGAAAATAAAAATGCGCTTGCTAAGCTATTACTTTGCTCAATTTTAGAAAATTAAAATGTATTTATTTAGTTGTTATTCTGCCAAAATTTTAGTAATTATACTATAATTGCTATGTCGTTATTCTGTTAAAATTCTGGTATTGTGCAATTTTGCAAAATAAGGCAGAAATATTGATTGTACTGGTGCTCAAGTTAAATGAGACCAGGGAAACCTCTGCTTGAGAAGTTAGGAATTGATAGTTTAGTGAGTAATGTAAAGCAAGTGACATGTAGTGACATGGCACCCTGCTAGGGAAGTCACAGTTTGGTACGCTGAAGAATGAAAGGCAGGGACCCACTTGCGGAGGTCTTGGGGGTAGGCATCGAGTGGTGAAGGTCCCAATGGCCAGGGTAGCGCCCTTGAGCCGAGATATTCGCCTGACCAAACTCGATAACCCAACAACTGCTCAGCATTCCAAGATTGGTTTGAGAGTATACTTCTATAAATGGATATCCTAAATTGTTATTTTGTTCCTCAATGATGACGAGGACTGTACCATGTGATGGTGTTGAGAGAGGTATATGTACTCCCAGTCACCTCCCAGGTTCTGTTGAGAACTATTACCCACTAATGGGAAGTATGGATCCATACTTAGTCAAGGGTAGTCAGATACAACTTAGAATGAATCTTAGGATCTCTTGTGTTGTCAGTTGTGTTTTGTCTTTGTTTTATGGTAGATTTCCTACCGCACATGTAAAAGTGATTTTAGAACAAAACACCTCACTCCATTATTTTCTTTTGTGTATGATTGGTCACGATTATTGAAGACGACATTAACGCTCTGTGATGCTGAGTACGAGATAAAGAACGTCTCAACGAAGGAGGACCTGAAGACCTATAGTATTTTCTTTTTGTATGAGGGATAGGGTAGATAAATACTGCTCTGTATAGGATCTCTTTTGATGTATATAGTGGGCTAGGTAGTATATGTATTTCGATGTACTTTTGTTTCTGACTGTTATGTATTACTCAAACCATGATGTACAGTTTTATGAAATATATGTATATATCTTTCATATTTTATTACCATTTTCAAATTCTGTTAAGTTTGGAATTTTTTTAAAACTGGAAAAATTTTACACACATTTTATTTACTTAAACTTAATAACTAAATTAATATGAATTATATTTAAAATTAAATGGGTGTTACACAATCAATCATAGAAGTTGAAGAATTCCCATTCCTGAATCCTCCTCTTTTCCCAACCTACCAAACTCCTTTTCAAAAACCACCTTCATATTTTACCCATCCTATCTTACCACCAAGAACTTTTCCCACAACCTCTAGACCAAGATTTAAGCCCGATGATCCTTCTACATCCAAACCAAAATCACCAAGAACCAGAATGAGTATAACCTCTTCTGATTCAAAATCCTCTGAAAAAACCAAAAACAAGACTCAGAAATATCTTCAAAAAATAAGGAGATAAAGGATTAGTTAGCCTTAATTAAGGTTGACTCCAAATCTAATGAGACAGAATCTAATTCAACTAATGATGAAGTTGAGTCCCCTCAGACCTTTGAAACCTAATTAGACCCTAGTGATTCTAGATCAGAATCAGAATCTTCTAAAGATGATTACTATGTTGACATTATAGGCATGATGATAGTCAATACTACTAGAGCAGACAACGAAATTTTCTATGATTCCCCTGAATCAGAACTAGAAGTCACATCAAGATTGAACCAAATTAGGAGACCCTTAGGTGGACCTTGGTTTACTCTAGATGATATTCCTCCCAGCCAATGGAGGAAAAGACTCCTCGAATTTGGTGCCTAGATTGATACCAAATTGATGCAGAATGATGCTAATTCTTACAAAATCATGGAAGAATTCTACTGTAAAATGATTAGCACTCTTAAAGAATGGTACCACAATTTGGGTACTGTCCGACAAGATCAAATTCACCAATTAAGCACAACAGCTGAGATGCTTGGAGTGCTTTACCAAGAATTTATTAGAGAATTTGACTAGATTGATAGAAAATTCAGACAATAATTTTTTGAGATGAAATGTTGTTCATTAAAGATGAAAGATCTAGATAGACACTACTAGAGGATGACTCAAAGATTCTATCTCTTGAATGAATACAATGATCCTAGCCTCAAAAATACATATGTCGCCTCCTTGTCAAAAGAAATCCAACCTGAACTTAACAGAGCGACACAAGCAATCAACAGAGACTTTACAACTCTCACGCTAGGACAAATCCTCAGATGGCATAAGAAGTTGTTGACAAATTGTGCAGACAAAACAAATTCATGACAGACATTATCAACCAAAGGTCCAAGTGTTCCAAAGCATGTAGAAAGCCTTACTTAGAGATCAAATGCAAAGAAAAAGACTGTGTCTGTCTTACCAAAAAGAAGAAAGGGCAAAAATTCTACAAGAAAGGAAAAAGAAGAACTTCAAGTTCTTCAAAAGGAAAAAAATATAGATGAAGAAAAAAGGACATAGGTGCTTTATTTGTAAGAAAAAAGGCCATTGTGCAAAATACTGTCCAAATAAGTCCGAGAAGGCTATAAAAATGATCAATGCTCTGGATCTGAATAAAGAAAATGATGTTGAATCTCTTTATTCAGAACAAAGTTCTGGAGATAAAAATATAGCATTTGCACTACAAGACTCATCCAGTGAAACTGATGATGCAAAACTTGCTTTTGTTCTAGTGTTTTCATTGTTGGAAGCACAAAACATCAGTCCTACTGTTCCACAACCTTGTGTTGACATCCACATACTTCCATCTAAGTATGAAAAATCCATTAAGGCCATAGCCTACATGGATACTAGTGCTCAAAAGAGTATGATGGATCCCAATATCTTACCAGTTGATTATTGGAAGAAAAAAGTTGCTTATTTTGTGGCGGCAGATGGAGAGATTTTCAAAACATAATTAGTTACAAAAAATCCCATTGGGATAAGGTTCTTTCTATATTGTGTGATGTGGACTAGAATCATCGGTAGCAAACTGCCCAATAAAGACATCCTCATTGGCATGGATGTTTATTCAGCAGCTGATAAACTACAAATCCTTCCCAAAGGAATCAAGTTCAAAAGAGAATTCAAGCCTTATTCTGAAACATTAAGGTTATTTTCTCTATCAGAAGCACCACTAGAATATACTAGAATTAAAGAAAAACTCAGTACACTTTATGCTAACAATCATGAAGATTTTTCTCATCCACATCCTTTGTGGAAAAATGAGAAATTTTTATTCAACTCCCATTCAAGATGAATGAAGACATCAATCCTACAAAGGCTACCCATCCAGGAATGAATCCTTTAGGTCTACTATTAGCCAAAAAAGATTGCAATGAGCTTCTCCTTTAAGGACTCATTAAGCCAACCAAGTCTGATTGGGCCTATTAGATATTCTATGTACAAAAGAGATCTGAAAAGCTTGGAGGTAAAAAGAGACTAATGATTAACTATCAACCATTCAATCATTTCCTTAACAATGATAAATTTCCAATACCAAAAGCCTCATCTCTCCTTGTGCTAATCAAGGATGCTTCTGTTCTCTCAAAGTTTGATCTAAAACCTGGATTCTGGCAATTAGGCATTGATCCTCCTGATTGATATAAAACAGCTTTTTGCATACCAAATGCCCAGTACCAATAGAAAGTTCTTCCTTTTGGCCTCAAGGTTGCTCCATCCTTATTTTAAAAGGCCATGACCCATATCTTTCAACCAATTCTTGACAGTATACTCATCTACATAGATGATATATTGTTATTTTCCAAAGATCAAACTTCTCACAAAGAATTGTTAGATAGACTTTTCATTCTGGCACAAGAGCATGGAATTATGCTTTCTGAAAAAAAGATCCATCTCGGCCAAACAAAAATTGATTTTCTAGGGATGCATTTTTCCCAAGGATCCTATCAACCTCAGCCTTATATAGCTGAAGAATTACTTAACTTTCCAAATGAAAATTTAACTGTCAAACAGATCCAACAATTTCTCAGATTATACCTGAGATTTCATTCCTCGAGCAGCAAAATATACCAATCAACTTTCCAAATTATTGAAAAAGAATCATCCTCCATAGGGACCAGAACAGACAAAGGCAATCCAAGAATTGAAAAAGATATCTCAAAATCCTTCTGCATTAAAATTCTTGGTACAGGGAAAAAGATTTTGTAAACTGATGCAAGTGATCATTTCTGGGGTGCAGTGCTTATCGAAGAAGTTGATTGAAAAAGGTACTATTGATGTCATGCCAGTGGACAATTCAAAGAAGTTGAAAAGCACCATCACACTATATTCAAGGAAGCTCTAGCTGTCAAAAATGGAATCAAAAAATTTGATTTCCTTCTCAGGGGCTACAGTTTTGAAGTCCAAATGGACAACTCATCATTTCCAAAAATCCTTGAGTTCAAAAACAAGATGCCACTTGACCTTTAAATTCTGAGACTAAAAGATTGGTTTCTAGATATGACTTTACAATCAAACATATCAAAGGAAATCACAACATTGCCCCTAACTTTCTCTCAAGACCTTTAAAACTCGTCCAAGCCATTACTAGTCTAAACAGTTTCCCACTCATTTTCATGGCTAAACCTCAACCCAACAAAGCCAAGACCATCAAAACCCTTCCTCTAAGATTAAATGAATCCTCCTATCTTAAAGAAATACAAAGATTTGTTAGGACCCCATTATTTTTATTATCTATATAAGATAATGAGAAATAAACATGCCACACCTGGAGCTTTTAACCCTGATACTCTTTTTTTAGGAATTAGTGAACTGTTCTGTGCACCTGGTTTTGATATCAATGAAGACACTCTATGGAGTATGTGGTGTATTACTGTTCAGTATTCAATTCCCATTGCATTAAGAGTTTTAACCACATACAAAATCCTCACTGATCCAGACAAACAGAATTATTATTTATGGACCTTATTGGAATGGTTTTCTCCATTAGAATGGTGGAGAACTGAATTAAGAAAGATTATTTAATTTGCAGAATTCAGAGGTAAACCAAATGATGTGATATCCAAGATGACAACAATTGCCATTATCCATCGTCCCTACTTCTAGCATTCCAATGGAATTATATGGTCTAGAAATGAAGCTTATATTTGGAACACTTTTGATATTTATCCAATGGATTGAAGCTACACAATCCAATTGACTCAGCCCTTAAAGAAATCAATAGATACACTATTCTTTTTGTTGATCCATTCCAACCAAGTTCTTCTAATCAACTAGGACCAACGGATTAATAAATCAAGATGCAAAGAAGACAACCTGTCAAAATGGAGCCTCCTTCGTATTTTGAAGATTCTTAAGATCCCAATGCAGAGATAATGGATGAAGATCCCAATGCAAAAATAATGGACACAATAATGTATGAAAAAGAAAGACAAGCGGAATCCAACCGTCCATGGTGGTACACGTTGTATGGTAGTGTCACATCTGAAGAATGGCAACAGCTCAATCTGACAGCTAGCCAAAATTCACGTGATTAAAGCAAGACTGATTAAAGTGTGGTATTAGTATGTCTGTACTATAAATAAAGTGTGTGTAAAAGTCATTAAGTGTGCTTGTAAACAGTATTACTGTCGGTTGTCGTATTAGGCAATCTTATTTCTTCAGATAAGAATTTGCTTTTAGGTGTGTAATAGTAACCGATAATCATGGCAGTTGTGATGTAAGCCATGACGCTGTGCTTCTTATATAGACTTCTCCTCCTTTTATAAATAGAGAGAAGTACCTCAATTGTAATTAGACTTCACCTACGAAATAAATCAGTGTGTTCATAAGTATAAGTTCTCACTAATCTTTCTTTTCTTTCTGAAAACCTAGTATAATGTTTCTATCATAATCCCTTCTCTGAGAAGCAAGTATACTCTACACTTGCCCTTTAATGGGATCTTATGTATCAGAAAACTTCTAACCACTGATCCATGGATTTATCTACGATCCTTTTATCTTTAAGAATACAGTTGGCGCTGATCATGAAAATGAGTCTTATAATGGCTAGTGAAAGCCTAAGAAAGACTCTAGAAAATAATGGCTTATGCTGTGTTCTTAAAGGTATAAAGGCTCTCGGCGCAACATGGTATCAGAGCCTCTTATTTTTTAAAGAAAGTGTGAATATGATAGTGATATTATATGAGGCGAGTAAGAGAGAACTAGACATTATTATGGAACCAAACACTCCATGGAAGAAAAGGTCTCCCTATTACTCCATGGATAACTTTCATTTTTTTAATTTATTATTCTTTTGCTTATCATAATTTAATATAAAATAAAAAAGTCATCTAAATAGTATTAAATAGAAATAAATTCAAACTTTTATAATATTAAGAAATTATAATACATTTTAAATAAATAAATAAATGACATAAATAACATTAGATAAGGATAAATTTAAAATTTTTGTATTAATAAGAAACTTTCTAATTTGTTAATAAACTAATATTTAACATGTGCATTATACATTGTAAATATTTATTTTAATCTAATTAAAATACTAATAAATAAACATTTTCAATATATAAATTATATTATAATTAAAATTTATAATAAATAAATATTTTTGAATATATAAATTATATTTTAGATTTATAATGAACAATTTAAATTATGATATAAGATTATTTTTAACTATTGATAAATTCTTTTAAAAAACACTATTAAAATTCAATTTATAGATAAAGAAAAAATGGGTAGATTAAAACAAATTAGCAATCAAGAAGATAATGTGCACATAACAATAAAAGAAAGGTGTTACAAGCTAATCAGTCGACCCAACTACCCACTCAAGCCACTTCTCACAGCCCTCATGGCCTCTAAGACTATGTTACGAACTAGGCCATTGGTTGGCTCAACTACCCATTTGAGCCATTTCGCATAAGCCCTTATAGGTCGACCGATGACCCAATAGAAGCATTGAATTGCTGGAAAAGGAAAGCTCATATCATCCTCACTCACCTACTTGATAATGAGGATTTGCAGACTTGACAATGGCAATTACAACACTAGCTCAGTAAGGATCCCCAAAGATGCTGCAAAGATTCCATCATCATCATAGTATATATAGGACCCCCAAGACTCAGTCGAGGCATCTTCAAATAGTAGAATCGTGGGACTTCCCTAGGATTAGTACTAGATAGAAAACCCCAGAAGGCTTGTAAGAACAAAGGGTAATTTGAGAAGGTTGATAGAGAATTTTTTTTGATTAATTAAGAGTATTGTATGAAATGCACATTCAAATGACAAAAGACAATAAATATTAAGAATATCTAATTGAGAGGGTAAGAATCTCAATCTTCATGTTGTGTATTCTAATTTATAATATAACAATAATTTTTATTATAATTTTGTAATTTAAAATTAAATTAAAATAAAAAGATCAATAGTAATTATAAATGAAAGTCACACTCAAAAAACAAATGAGATAAAATATAAATAGTAAACTAATTGAAAAAATTAAGAAAATAAAAATTTTATTCTCCAAATTATATATTTTAATTTATATATATGGAGTAAATCAATATAAAAGACGGTTAAGGCTTACACATATTTTATTCAATTAAAAGAAAAAAGGACAGTTTTAAAGTATAGACTATTTACTCTTTAATTTATATATTTGGACTTGTCATTGGATTCCAGCCCAAACGCATGAGCCTCAGCTTTCTTCGCAACTACCATAAGCAAGCATCTATGATTGGATAATCAGTTGTGACGTCTAGGATATTTAAGTTGAACTTTCTGTTTATGGTCCAGGCCTACTATACCTTTTCTTTATACGGATTCTACAATTAATCGGTTGTCCAATGTTTGTCGTAAAAAAATGTAAGACTTACGATAAAGTAGAAATTACGAAAATGCTTACCCGTCCTATTTAATCTTTATGTCAAATCTTATCCTACTTTTAGTGTATAAAATAATATTTTTTGTCAGTAAATTTTATTTTATTTTTTGATTGACAAAGGGAATAACAAAACTTGATGAAACGCGAAAGGGAGGTACCTCTATGGTCCTCAGAAATGATAGAAGCTAGAATAGAGGGAATCCTATAAAGAATCTGAACCGTAAAATTCCCCTGATGTCCCATATCGGCTAAGAAGTCCGCACACCTGTTAGCCTCGCTATAAACATGATGCAGGGAAGGATTCCAGTCATTGAGGGAGAGACTATTCTTAATGTCTCTGATAACTGGAGATGGATAGAGTACGTAGCTCCGTTATTAACAATATAGATCGCAGCTAAGGAGTCCATTACAAAATGAACATTCTGCAGATTCAGATTCCTAGCCATCTGAATACCAACTTTGAGGCCCCACAGCTCTGCCCAAACAACATTACACATACCCAAATTAACATGGAAACATAGGAGGGGTTTTCCAAGATGGTCACGAATAATTCGTCCACAAGTGGCATTTCCAGTATTGGCATGGTACGAACCATCAACATTCACTTTAAAGAAAGGAGGGTTGGGCAAAATACAAGCTATACCAATTTCCTGGAGTTGTAAGAAGGAAATTTGTTAGTAAATTTTGTCATATATAGCATCTTAATTTTTATTTTTTCGGCCGACAATTCTAATACTGTATTCTCACGTGGGTTTTAATTGATTAATACCATTTTCTTACAAAAAATAAAACTTAATTTTATCATTTTTAAATATTAGCTTCATTTATAAGATAGGTCACTTTTTTATAATGGGTAGCAACGTTAACGTGGTTTACCAATAATTTAACGACCTAAATTACTCAATCTTTTCCCCAGTCTTGCTGGATGCATTTATCCATGTTATATTTATTTTTTTAATTTTTAATTTGAAAATGTAAATGATTATACTTATATTTTCTTTTTGTCAGTGATTTTCATTAATAATTCTTTTTAAAAAATGAGCAATCCTAGATGTCATTACAATAATAAGTTATTGTGTTGTATTTTTAATTTAATAAACGTACTAATCTAGTTATTCTAGAGAAGACATAATAATACCAGTTTTAATGTAAATTAAGTTGAAAACGTATATATGTCTCCAAACGTTTTGCAAGATTGCATTCCATTTAAGGGAAGCAAATGGTTTGGTCGTTGAAAGACTCTATAAATACACTCAACGTCCAGATTGTATTCCATTTAGAGAAACAAATGGTTTGATTGTTGAAAGACCCTGTCAATAAGCTCAATGCCAATAGTATTAGTTATGCAATTTATTATCTTTTCTTTGCTAAACTCCCTACTGAATTGTGTGTTTGAGTATTTTTTGTAGATATTCAACCCTTTGAATCTAAATCACCCGTCTCCTAATTGTGTTTTTCGTTCCTGTCCCACAAATAAAAAGTTACATGTCATTTAAAATATTCTGTTCAAGAGCCACGTGAAAAAATTGAAAAAAATACAAGTAGATATTTTAAATGATGTATCTTTTTTTTTTATTGGTGGGACAAGAGCTGGAACATAATTAGGGGACAAGTGATTTGAATCCTAACCTATCTCTGTTGTAATTGAATCGTATCAAAAGGAGGGACCATCACCAACTCATCTCAAACAGTGGTCAAAATCAATCTCAAGTTTTGGTCAAAGTCAAACTCAAATACCTCATAGCACAACACTAGAGATATTCATGAAATGTCTTGTTCAACTAATTCAATCTGGTCTGAAATTAATTTTGATAAGTTCAATTTTTAAAAATTAAACCCGATGTGTATTGAAGATGAACTCAAATCATATCTTTTGTTGTCTCAAATCGGTTTGGTGTTTTCTATTTTTTTAAAAGTATAATTTTTAAAATAATTAATTATTAATAATAAATCTTTTAATTTAATAGATAATATTTTGTATAACACACACACACAAACACACACACACACGCATGCACATGCACACACGTATGCACACACACACACACACACATATCTCTTAAAATATATATTATAAAATATACCTTAATTATAATTTTATATTCTTTTAATTTTATGATTTAACTTTACATAATATTAAAATTAATATATTAGGTCAATAAATTAAATTAGTTCATTTTTATCTAATATATTATCATGTCTTAATGAGATGAAATCAAATAAAAGCAAAGATATATTAATCGTCCTAAATTGTTCCACGAACGCCCATGCGAATAGGCTCCAGTCAGTACAATACTACTGCTCACTAAATACCTTTTGGCTTTTGCCAAATGTGCATTCTAAGTTCTAATCGAATGCATCTTTCTTGAATATTTGTTGCTGATTTTCGTTCGTCGCGCTAAAAAATTGATGCTATAATTGTTATTTATCAAACTGCAAGAATTTTCTATATAAATAGATCGAGTAATTTGTCAGGTTTACTTGCCCTGAAAGGCACAGGCATTGTGACATATGGTAAGACATGTTGCCAACTATCATTCTAGTTTTGTTTGTTGTATAATTTTTCGTTTGGGCAATAGTTTTGATCTGTGGCCGTGGTTGTTGGTGTTGATCTCCTTCTGATCGATCTACAGCATCATTAGTTTTTGCTTCCCATTTTGATAAATCGCAACAAGCTTTATGTATATAAATGGCAACAAACCTTCAAACCTTCTCCTATATGGTTGATTGATTAATTTGAGGTTCTTTGACAAACATTTTATCAAAATGAGGTCCTTTTGAAACAAAATTGGCATGAGATTGTTTTGACCATTGATCGGTTAAACCATTAGTCTGACTAACGAAATGCATGCCACGTCAATTTTTTTTTTATTCTTTTTAAAATGCCCCACGTAGACTCATTAGTCAAACTACCAAAATATTAACGAGTTGGTAAGACTAGCGAGTATATGTCACATTTCAAGTGGACGTTCAATTAAGTTAAAAAATTACATGTATTTCATTTAAGTTAGCACTCGCACTAGTGAGTTTAAGAGAGTGTGCCAAGTGTCACATCTAGACGTATTATGCTACTCTTACTAAGTAGTTTATGAGAGTGTGCCACGTGTTGCATCTGAGCATATTGTACTATTCTCACTAGCTAATTTATGAGAGTGTGTCACGTGACACTTGACAAAAAGGTATTTATTTATTTTAATTTAACAATAAATAGGTTAAAATAAAAATTGAATTAAATAAAATAATAAACATAAATTAAATTATAATTAAAAATAATAATAAATGTAAATAAAATTAAAACTTTAAAAAATAGATTTAAATGAAATTTTAACTTGACACATTAAATAAATTTAAAAATAAGAATTATATGGATAGAAAAATTTATTGTTAAGTTAAAAATAAATAAAAAGGTATTTATTCATTTTAAGTTAACAGTAAATAAATTAACAATGAATAATAAATAAGTTGATATAAATTTTTAATTAAATAAAATAATAAACATTAATAGAAGTAGAATATTAAAATAATAGAGTTAAATGAAATTTCAACTTTAAAAAAGTAAAGTAAAGTAAAATAAAATTAAATATTAATAAAATTGTATATTGAGTAGTAGCATGTTCAACTACTCAAAATTGTAGAACATGCAAAGTAGACCACTTTGTGCCACACATATCACACCCATATAAATTTGCTATTCTTACTAGCTAGATAATTAGAGAATCTGTCATGTGTCTCTTGCAGATTAACTCATTACTGCAAGCTAAAATAGCAGACCAACTTTTTGCCACATGACACACTTACATAAATTAGTTATTTCTACTAGCTAGGTAACTAGAAAATCTACCACCTGTTTATCACGGATTAATTAACTCCTGTAAGTGCCATTTTTAGGTTTCATATTAGATGTCACTTAAACTCGTTATTTTGACTAACCTTGTAAGAGCATCTCCAACGCTGGAGCGTAAGCTCATTCCTTATTAATAAGATGCGTTGCTTATGAAACATTACAATTGGAGCAAATTACATGGCGGTCCTTACATAAAGTGAGTTGCTTATTTAAGCAACGTTGCTTAAACGATTCTTGACAATAAAAAATAATTTTGAAGCTTAGATTGCACTGAAATCCAAAGAAAAAAGAGGGAAAGAAACAGTCATATTGGAACAACACAGAAGCATTTTCCAGAACATGAATCACAGCTTTGCCCAAAAATCTAATCGTTTCAAACTCCAGAAACAGAAGAAAAAAAATTAAAAAAAATAACATTAAAGAGAATCTCCAAATCAAATCAAAACTCAACCAGCAGAATCAAACATAACAACAATAAAATGAGGGAAAAAAATTAATAAATACAAAGCTCTGCAAAGATGTTGAACAATCAAACATGCATGATGAATGCTTGCCGGAGTAGATGGCCAATAAGTCAGAGAATGTCGATCTGCAGAGGGGGAGCGCCAAGGAGAGTCAATTTGTTCCGGGGAGAGTCGATCTACTCCGGGGAGGGTCAATTTACAATTGAGAGAGCCGCGGAGTTGGAAAGGTTGCATTTTCATCTTCGCAAACGGTGTTGTCGGTCCGGTGCCGTCAATTTGTTCGAGTTGATTGGAGTTGATTGGTGCTGTGAGCATTTGTGGCTTTGCAAACGGCGCCGTCTATCTCGTCGTCACGAGGTGGGCTCGCCGTCGAAGGACTACCGTAGATGGAGATCATTGTTGTAGAAGGTGCCAGGTTTGGGAGAAAATGTGGAGAAGGAATGGGGAGATGAGGTCGAATGGGAGTAAATGTGAAAGGTGATATGGTTCTAGACAGTAAGTAAATTTTGCAAATAAAAAATAATTTGAATAATTTTAACGTAAATAGTAAAAATATACCCGTTGAAAGAGTTGACTGTTGCAAAAATTAACTTAAACTAGTAACAAAGTTATCGTTAAGTTAAAATTGTGAGTTATTTTGAGTGTAAAAATTTCCTATAAATTGTGGGACAAATGTGTTTCAACTCACAATTGATCTCAAGCTAATTTATTTACTATTGTTACTTCCCTCAGTTAATTTTACTCATTGTTATTTTCTGCAAATCAGTATTTTTTCCTTTTTTGTTGTCCTCAAATAGATAACAATCAATTTAATTTTTGTTTATGGAATTTTATGCAAAATCACCAACCTTCTATGGGTGAAAATTCTCAAAATCCTCAATCTTTTTCTATGTTTCCAACCCCACCACCATACCCCACCATGTTTCCTCCATCTTGGTCTATGTTTCCAACCTTTCCTCTAACCAACCAAACCTATATAAGTGGAGTCAACTCCACTAATGAGGAACCCGAAACACCAGTTGTCTCTATATCGGAGTCTCAAATTCCACCATTTTCCATTCAAGTTTGCATAAAAAGCATTGAACTCGATGAAGGAGGAGACAATTCTAGTCAGAAAAAATCCAGAGTTAGATTCTCAACTGAAAAGGATACACTTCTTATCCAATCATGGCTCAACGTGTCAAAGGATGCAATCGTGAAAGTTGACCAAAATGGAGATAGTTTCTGGTTAAGGATAAGAGATAATTATAACAACTATCATGGCCAATTGAAGAAGCGAGAAGTTGTTCAACTAAAAGCTTGGTGGCATCGTTTGAATAAGTTTGTTCAAAAGTTCGCAGGGTGTTACAAACAAGCTGTAGGCAGAAAAAAGAGTGGGACCTTGAAGAATGATGTCATTGCTGACGCGTATTGTATTTATTGTCAAGATGAAGGTTCTGAGTTCAATCCTAAGCATGTATTGGGACTGTTAAAGGATGAACCAAAATGGAAATCTGAATCAAGGGGAAACTAATCAACAAGACCAAAGAGGGCATCTAATCATCTTTTAATCAAGAGACGCCAACTTTGAGTATGATTCGGCTTCATCGTCGGTTCACCCAATGGGACAAAAGGCAGCAAAAATGAAGAGGGCATCAAAAGCAGTTGACACTTTTGAACTCAACAAAAACTTTGCAGCGGTGAAAGAATCAATTAAGGACAAAATGACATTTATGGAAAAAATGGCACACATTAAGGACGAAGAGAACAATATAAAGGATAAAGAAAACAAGATCAAGAAGGAGGAGTTGCAATTGAAGAAGCAGACTACAGAGTTGGAGATTCTTTTTAGGGATACAACTGGGATGACAAGCGAGACAACTTCGAGATCATGAAAAATTATGTGATAAAATTAGAGAATCACAAGGAATTAATTGGGATTCTGTAATGTATTTCTTAGGAAATTATGTATTTCTTATTCAATTCAGTTTTATTTTAATTAAATAGGACCTGTGTTTATTTAATCTTTTTGTAATTTAATTATATGTTAATTTATTTAAAAACTAGCCATTAGAAACTGGCCGTTATGAACTAGCCGTTGTAAGGTAGCCGTTAAAAACTAGCCGTTGTGTTCTACTCTATATATACTCTTAACATACTTAATCCACATTGTGAAATCTTCTTTCCTTCAAATATAGTATCAATCTTCTACTAGAGTGAATGCATCTAATGGATCTAATAATTAAGACAACTTCAGCAAACTATGGTGGCAAATCATAGAAGATGATGTAATGGACAACATTGAAGAAGAATACATGATGTTAATACTTGAGTACCAAAGCCAACAAGTAGCCAATAACTCCACTAGGCGCAAGCATATAAGAACGGTAATAGATCAAAATCGTGAACAAAGTCATAATCGATTGTTCAATGATTACTTCTTTGAAAATCCGGTATACAGAGATACTCAATTTTGACGAAGGTTTTGGATGCGAAGACATGTTTTCCTTCGAATTGTAGAAGCCCTTGGAAATCATGATGAGTATTTCCAGATAAGGGTTGATGCCATTGGTAGAAAGGGCCTTTCACCGTTACAGAAATGCACTACAGCTATTCATATATTAGCATATGGATCACTAGCAGACACTGTAGATAAATATGTTAGAATTGGTGAAAGTACTGTAGTGGAATGCTTAGAGAGATTTGTCAATGGTGTGAATGAGGTATTTGGAGTTGAATACTTAAGAAAGCCTAACAACAATGACGTTCAATGCTTACTACAAATAGGGGATGTGACTTTCCTGGTATGTTAGGTTCCATTGATTGTATACACTAGGAATGGAAAAATTGTCCAGTTGCATGGAAAGGCCAATTTTGTCAAGGTGATCATGTCAAGCCCACGATCATGCTTAAAGCAGTGGCATCATTGGATTTATGGATTTGGCATGCATTTTTTGGCATAGCGGGTTCAAACAATGACATCAATGTATTAAACCAATCCCCTCTGTTTATTGACGTTTTGGAAGGACAAGCTCCTACAGTCCAATATACAGTAAATAGAACCTCATATAATATGGGGTACTATTTAGCAGATGGTATTTATCCTGAGTGAGCTACATTTGTCAAGACCATTCCGATGCCGCAAGGAGAAAAGAGAAAATTGTTTGCCCAACACCAAGAATCAGCAAGAAAGGATGTGGAACGGGTATTTGGCGTGCTTCAATCTCGATTTGCAATTGTCCGTGGTCCAGCACGTGCTTGGCACATGGATACAATTAAGAAAATAATATATGCGTGCATTATATTACATAACATGATTGTTGAAGATGAACGACAGACTTCTGTTAGTAATTTTGAATATGATCATGTAGACAATCATTTCTCTGCAACTGAAGTATCCTGATTTTGCAACCTACTTGCAAAGGAGAGCTGAAGTTCGTGAAAAACTAGCGTCTTCGACAACTTCAAGCAAGTTTAGTGGAGCATATTTGGGAATGTTTCAGACACGAAGATAATGAAAATTAATTTTTTAATTATTATAATGTTATGTACTTGTCATTTATGTATTTTTCATCTTATTGTCATAAATAAAATAAATTAGTATTATTCTATTTTTCTTTAATTTTTTACATATTTATATTTTAAAATTATAATACAAATAATATTTTAATCTAAAATAAAAATATATAAATATAAGTATTAATATGTAGGGTTAATTGTAGGACTCACTTAAATAAGTTAAGAATTCACTTTAAGTAACTTTAGCATTTGAGTAAATTTTTGGGTGGAATTCTTAAACTTAGGTGACATTATAGGACTCACAAATTTGTTCTAAGCAACTTGTATAAACAACTCATGGTTGGAGATGCTCTAATATGTTGTTGGTTTGACTAGTAAATTAAACATGACATGTTATGTGTACTCACATTCAAATTTTTGAAAAAAATAATTAAAAAAAACTTACATATACTATTTTTCGTTAATCAAACTAACAAATTTGACTGACCAATAATGAAAATAATTTCATATTAATAATTTGTTTTAAAAAAATTTTATTATAATAAAATATTTATAAAAGACCCGCTCTCCTATATACATAGCCGTACATGGGACTGGTAGCTAGGTAAGGTCAAATTTGTCAAACCAACTCTTCCCCTCCTACTCCTACTCTACTTTTTATAATAAATAGTAGTACAGTCCTAACATTGGAACACGCGAACCACGCTCTCCCACTCACCCGGTCGCTCGATGGTTGGCACGTGTAACATGAAAGATGAACCGTGAAGATGCAAACAGCATGTTTGGCGAGTATTACATGGATATATATATAAAGTTGGCCCCCTCGTATTCCATCGATCACCAGTTGTCCATATATTCACCCTATTCTTTGCCGTTTTGGATATTTCTGTGAATTTTTTTTGTATTGCTTCACTCTCCGCACTCCACCCGCTTTACCTGCTCCTCTTCACTCCACCACACTAGATCGAGTTTCCAATTTCCTTTATAATTATTTCTCTATCTCATTCTGTACGTCCATGTAACCCACCTCTTATCCATATTCATTCATTCCTCCTCACACATCCTCATCTTCTTTGCGCAAATTAATAAACCAAATATATAGCATTCCACTCCAACACCGGGTCATACGCGATCGTTAATTAATGGAGGAGTCAGGGGAAAATTGGCCTTCTGATTCTTATTTGGTAAAAGCAACACACTACTCGATACTCATATATAGTACACATGCTAAATGATTATTAATCATGAATTGTGATCATACGGGGTCTTGGGTATGGAGCTGCTAGGATATCTAACTCTCTTGTTGGGTGTGTTCGTTTGTTGTTATACATAGGAAGTGGGTGATGACGTCAACGATTTGTGTTTTGATGATGAAGAATTTGCTGAAGACGATAAGGGAGACTCTTTTTCTGAGACCGTGGATCGCATGATGGGCGAGACCGACAGAAAGCAGAGACAGGGGGAACTCACAGAGAGGTTCCTTGCACTTTCAGCTACCATACCTGGCTTGAAAAAGGTCAGTAAATTTTATTACCCACTAACCAGTAACGTTTTACCTTCTTATTAGGGGTGTTCATGGAGCTGGTTAGGTTTGGCTAAATTTGATATATGAACGGATCAAAATAAATTCAAGGTGGATTGGATTAAATTTGTGTAAATTTTTTATCAAATTTGAACCGAACCAACTCGATCAATAACGGGTTGGTTTGAGTTGAGTTCATGGGTACTTATTTTTATTTAGTGACATACTAAATACACTTTTATAAATATAAAAAAGAATAATTATAAAAACTAAATTATATTTTTAAAAAATAAAAAATCATAATAAATGTTGCATTGTTCACTTAATGATGAGCTCTACTATGTAAACCAAGGTCCAATAGCCACATGCGCTATCTTTATTGGATTGACTTGGTGGTCGATATATATATATCTATGTTGTATGTTACAACTAAAATGAGTCAATTCAATATTAAAACACTCATTATTCAAAATTTTTTAAACTAAAAATATATATAAATAACAAATTTAAAATTATTTATGTCAATAGGTTAGGTTCACAGGTTCAAGGGTTTAAAAATCAAAACCCATTATCCAACCCGTACATGAATGAATTTGAACAAGTTGCGTTAGGTATTGCCAGAACATTCAAAAAATTCAAATCAAAGTGTTTGGGTTGGTTTGGGTCGATTTGGGTTCACGAGTATCTGTATTCATGAACACCCCTACTTCATATAATTTTTTAATATAAAATATTAAATAAAAAATAAATACATTTATGTCATAAAAATAAAAAATATAATAAATAATATATAGACTAACATATAAAAGTTTTAATAGTGTGATCCAATCAAAAATAGTTGTTTTAATATTTTCATCCAATTATAGACTGTTATTAAAAAATAAGTATATTTATGTATAGTAAATTAATTTTTATAATAAGTTAATAACTATGAATGAAATTTTAATTAGTTGATTGTGTAAAATTTTTACGCTGATAATATATGTTTAAACTTAAAAAAATAGAGAAAATAAGTTATGCATTAACAGTGTAAAACAATTTTATACTGTCATCTAATTACAAACCATCATATATAATAAGTTTTATAATAATTTGTGATTGACTGATAATATAAGTGTAAAAACTTTTATTCTGAAAGTGCATAACTATTAAACTCAAAAAATATTTAATACTTATCTATCAAATAAGTAAAAAATATTTATACTTAGTTACTAGGAGAATGTTATAAGAGACTTAAAATTACTCTTGTACACTCAAATGATAATGATAGATTTCTTTGCATGTTTATGCGTGTAAATTGTTTTGTTTTTAAGTATTTCCAAAGTAATTCCGTAACACCTGTGTATACGATGCCCGAATTGCGGAATTGTACTTCTCTTTTCGTTTTTCTTCGGAAATTACACGAAAAAAATTCTCAATTTTATATATTAATACTATGTTCGGTTGATAAAAGAAAAGTAAAGGAGAGAAGGTAGGAGAAAAGAAAGTGAAAAAAAAATAAAAAAATAATTTTTAATGATTTTGTACGAGAAAAAGTGAAAGAAAAAGAAAGTATAATTTTTTTATTTAATTAGATAAAAAATGAGAGAAAATAAAAGGTATTGTTGTAAAATAACAAATACTTTTAAACATAATCAAATATGCATATACAGTGCTACCAATGATGAATTTGTCCTTTTAATCCAAGATGCTAGACTCCCGACTCTCCCCTCCCCTTTCATTTTAAATTGGAGGGAGGGAACATTTTAGCGAGGGATCCACACAAAATAATCATTATTTCTTTTTTAACTAAAGAACCAAATAAGAGTAGGGTGCCTCTTTCTCTTTTTTTTTTTTTTTCTTTCTTTTCTATTTTTCTATTTTCATTTATGAGAAAATATTCTATACATTAAGAGTGTAAAAAAAATTCATGTAAACTAAATTTATTGACTTTTACAATAATTATTTTAAAAGTCATACACATTGGAATTTATGATTAATTGAAAGTGTAAAACTTTTTATACTCATACCCCTTAAATTCTTCATTCATACCAAACAAACACAATGTAAAGTTACATGTGTCGTACCATTATTCTTTTTAAAAAAATTTCACTAAATTAACTTTTCACAATTTTTAATTATTATCATATTAGTCCTTTAAAAAATTTATAACTAAATTAGTCCATAAAAAATTAATATGTAATTGAATTAATTATTAAATATTAAAAATATTATTATAGTACTTTTTATGAGATTTATTTTCATACATTATTAAAGTAAAACTGTCAATTAATCAGAAATTTTTTCTGATGACTTTTAAAGTAGTTATTATAAAAGTTAACAAACTTACTAAATATATCAATATATAAGTGAATGACAATGTAAAAAATCTTTATATTATAAATATTATAAAAAATTTATTTTATTGATATATCATATTAAATTTTAATTTTTATAGAAAACTAAATTAATTACAAAAGATCTTTAAAAAAATAATTTAGTAACATATTAAATATTTTAAGATAAAAATTTAAAATGTTGAGTTAATTCTTGTAAAGAATTACTAAAGTGATGGCGAGAAAAATCTTTAAAGAATTATTTTGATAAAAGAATAATTTTTTTATAAAACTAACCTAATGGTAAAATCTTTAAAAAAATATTTTGATCATAAAATTAATTTTTTTAAAAGATTAACAATACAGATACAGGTTACGTTTGACGATAAAAATGAGCGTTTTCTTGAAATTATATCTATCTCTTTTACCTGTTGAATTAAGGAAACAATACAAATTATTCTGTGTTTGGCTCTCATATTTTCAAGCTGCGTAGTTAGAGTCGTAGAAGGGACAAAATAGGAAAGGAAAAAAAAGAAAAGAGAGGAGAATCTATAATTATTTTTTATGAATTTTAATTAAAATTGATTTTAAAATGAAGTAATTTATTTTTAAATGTTTTTATTTTGAAAACAAACTTAATGTAAAATTTAGTGTAAATTTTTTAAACTAATGCAAAAAATTACTTTCCATCACTTATAATAAATTAAAGTTTGGAGATAAGTTGATTCTACTCAATAATAATTAAACATATATTTTTACTAAAATTACGTTTAATAGAAGAAAACATAACATCAATACTGATACTTTTCACCGTAAAAGTAAATATACCTTAAGCTTCGGGAGGATGAAAAATTATTATATGGTTCGAGATTATCATTCTAACCAATATTCACATGATGTATAGTTGAACCATGTATTAATTTTTTCGGAAGGACTGGACGAGCTTCACTGTGAACGTAGTTCATACATAATTTTTTCGGAAGGACCAAACGAGCTTCACTGTAATTGTAGCTCGTTCAATTATTCGTTCGAAGAGACTTCAAACTAAAGCTAGGAATCAATTTATTATTATTATTATTTTTATTGACAAGGATCAATTTATTATTATTTTTTATAACAGAATCAATTTATTATTCTATTGCTTGTGAAACATATATTAAGATACATAAGAGTGTAATTTAAGCAAAGATACTAATGAAATGAAGTCAATGTAATCCGAGGTCCTTGTTTTACCTTTTTTTTTTTTTTTCCTAGAGGCAGGCGCTTTTGCGTTATTTATTTAATTATTTTTCTCAAGTTTCCGTACATTTTTTAAAAAACCACTTCCTGTTCAAGAGCATAAAATGGGGGGCCACATGCGGTTTTACATCATGCCGTGAAATGAGGGAACATAATTTAAGTTTATTTTACATTATAATTTTAAGTAGTTATTTTAAAGAGTAAAATATTTATTTTCTCTATTTTTTAAACTAATTCACTTTTATATTTCCTCTTTTTCATCAATACAGAGTAATATTCACATGAAATTTATGAGAATAAGATTGAGTTTTTAAGAATTATAATTTTTTTTCAAATTAATATTATTACTATTATTATGAGTATGTTAGAAATTTCCAGTAAAAAATTAAATTAAATTATATTTACTAATATTATTATTATTATTGGTATGATATTATCTTCAAATTTAAATTAAATTCTATTTTATTTTAAATTCTAACAAATCTTAATATCACATTTAATGCTATTTTTGTATTTTATATTAATTTAATCCATTAAAAAAATATAATAAAATAATTTCAATTTATATAATTAAATGATTATGTATAAAAAATATTTACCCGTATATTTACAGAAGTTAAAATGTTAGTAGAGAAAAAATAAGAAAAAAAATACTCTTATTTAACTGTGGAGAAAAAAATGAAGCGAAAGGATAAAAATTATCATAAGGTCTATATAAAAGTTTTTTTTATTATTATTCAAAGTCTTGTGTTAATTTTAATCAAAAGAAAAAGTCTTGTATTAAATAAAGTTGGTAGGCTTGAAATGCTAAAAATCCTTGTTTACTTGTGAGTGTTTCTATAATAAATAGACATATTTCTAAACAAATAAAAAATATTTATTTTTTAAAAATATCTTACTAATGAGTACTTTAATTAAGCACACTAGTTAAGAAACATTTAATGCATTATATTTAATACTTTTAATTACTTAAAATGTAATATTGATTGATTTTTGTATTTTAAAACGATAAATATTTTCTATTTTTGTTTCTTAGATCATGCTAATATTAATATATATGGGTGTTTAGGACATTCGATAAAGAGAATTGAATACACTCTTCAATTACTTAGAAAAATAATTATTAAATAATATTTATGTTCTTGAAATAATAAGCTCAATATATATATTTTTATTTTATTGGCTTGTATCTTAATAACACTAATTAGCATTTTGTCTTGTTTCTTTAGTCAATACATTAACACATCATTTGGATGACATGAGAAAACAACATAAAGAGAAAAAATACATAAAAATGGAATAACTTTGTATGTATTTAGTTCAAGAGAAAAAGAGAAGAAAAATAATCAATATTTTATAGTACAAATAAAATAATACTTTCTCTTCATTCATTTGACATAGTAAAAAGTAAGAAAAATATACATGTAAAAATTAAATGTCTAAAGTACCTTTATATTTTTATTTTATGTAACCAAAAAAAATATATAAAGTGACATTTTTGTAACATCAAAAGATACACCAAACTTTCTGTCGGCCACCACTGTCATTTTTCGGGAGAGGATCCTCTCCAATAGAAAAAAAACTAGATGCAATCTCAACCTTTGTTTAATTTTAATATTTAATAATTTTAATATATAAAACATAGCAAAAACATGCATGAATGGTGAAGATTTTAAACTGGACACTCTCCAGTTTTTTTTCAACTGGAGAGAATCCATTCTCGTCATTTTTCTTTCAATCTTAGAGAAAAAATATAAAATTGTGGTTTCACTTAACAAGAAAAAGCTTCATAATATGTACTTTCTCTCACTTTTTTTTTTCCTTCCCTCATTGGCCTCTATCAAATGATGCAAAAGGGTATTCATTAACATTTACTCTCTTGTTTTTTCACACACACATATATATAAAGAAAACATTTATTCTCTTGAACGCCATAATTATTTTACCTTATTTTTTCACAATCTCTTATTTGAAAAAATATTAAAGAAAATATTAGAATATGCATTTTTTATTTTAATATAAAAGTTGTGTAATAAAATTAGTGTACAAATGACATAGTTGACTTTTACAAAATGCCTTAATATCCCTATTCTGTGTGATACAGTCTCAAGAAATTATTTTTGAGAAGTGCTAGCAAAACACTCTAATACACTTTTTTACTATTAATTAAAATTTATTAAATATTACAAAATTATGAGTGTAGATATAAAAAATAAAGAGTGAGACCCATAAAAATTTATGATTTTTAATAAATTTTAGTCAATGATAAAGAGCATATTAAAAAGAATATATTAGAGTGTGTTGTTAACATTTTTTTTTGAAATAAAGGTTGGATTTGTTGTGCACACAAAACAAATTATTACAAAATAGGATATAGTGAAATAATAATATTTTGTTCTCTTTTATTTAATTTTATTTCTTTTTCGGAAATTAAAATGTATTTCTTTTAACCTTGTGCCATGCTCTGTTGATTTTATTTTTTTTAAATACTCTAAACATAAAATAAAACTTCATATCTTATTGCGTCTTCTTCTAATTCCTGTAGGAAATGCACTTAATGAATTGAACCGAAACATTACAAGTTTCTTCTTTTTCTTCTTTTAAGAAGGCATTTATGTTATAATCCAAGCAGTTCTCTAAGTGATTTGCACGCCTTTTTCTTTCTTTTGTTTTTTTTTTTTTAACTTGAATTTGCATACTTAAGTTTATATAAGCATTTTGTTTAAACCAAATAAAATATAAGTAAAAAATTACGTTAATTTTGAAAGGCTTATATCGTAGTATATACTTAAAAGCTTTCATCCATTTATTAACACGATTTATTGCAACTTCCTAGACCTAGGGTACAAAACTCCTCCAAAATTGAACACTAATATGACTTGTTTAAAAGTTTAAAAATCAAATTAAATTTTATTTTAGTTTAGTTTTCCATGCATGTTTAATATTTTACAACATAATATGATAAGTTTAAGGGGTGGACAGGTTAATATGATAAATATTAAAGTGATAAATTAATTTAAATTAAAGTAATATGATAAATTAAATTAATATGATAAATTTTAATTTTCCTTGCATGTTTAATATTTTGTTGGCAAAAATTTTAATAAATGGATAGGTAGATCCATTCAATTAATGAATATAAAAATAATTATTTGTTGTCAAATAAAATCTCAATCAATTTTACATTGCATTAATCTGTCCATGCATAAATTCAAGCAATTTAACCAACAATAAAAATAAACTAATGAATTGGACGAATTATCATGAATCAACAATTATTGGTAGACATGGTTAATAAACTATCTATTATTGTTTTTTGAAACCAATGTATTAAGATATTAGAACAATGGGCTCATTGCTATTCTTTTGAAGACAAATCTTATTAAGAGAGAAATTTTAGAGAATTCTTTTTGTTGATAAACAAAAAGTAAAAATATAAAATTTAATATATTTTTAATTGGATAGATTAGATATCTATCCATGAAAAGTTATTAACGAATGGTTGGATGATTATTTAAATAGGTTAAATGGGTCATGAATGAATTAAATTCTTTATACAGTTTTAATGGATTATAAAAGGATTAATGACTTGTTTTTTTACTCATCTATTTTAATCTAACTCAAAATTTATCTAAACCATCCATTTTATATCCCTATTATTATATGGAATTTTTTAAATTTAATATTTATAATAATACTTTTATCCAGTAAATATTTTTACATACTTCAATCAATAATTAAAAAAAATATAAGCAAAATATTTGAAAGAGAATATTTGGTTAAATAAATTTTAGTTAATAAAAATGTTATATAGTATAACATGACCTAATTCTATACGGTTTATTTGTAATAATATTTTAATACACCTTTTGACTTTATATACATTCAAATTACTATATTCTTTTTAAGCTTTAAATATGTTTCTAATTTCTATAATATATTTATTTTATGGTTTTAATCTTTATAATTTTTTTTGTCGGTTTTAATTCTTATAAAATTTTGTTTTGTAAGTGATTTCAGTCTTAGATATTATTTTTTTAGTTCTTATAAAGTTGTAAATATTTTATATAGGTCTTTCTTATATTAAATGACATCCATTTTAGTCTCTATTATTTAAGAAACACTAGGTTTGCTTTTCAGTAGAGAGATGCTATTTGTATAACAAATTTCACAACAAATAGAAAGAAAGAGAAAAGAGAAAAAAAAATGTAAAATGTAATAAATGGTGTGATGAAGAAAGATAAATACAAAAAATAATGTTGTATAATTTGTTGTATGAATATCACATCTCTTTCTAATATATGATTGTCATATCATTAATTAACAATGACAAGGACTAAAAACGTAAAACAAAATTTTATAGAAACTAAAACTAACAAAAATAAAATTAGAAACTAAAATCATAAAATAAATATACTATAACAACTAGAATTATATTTAATTTAAGTCATTCTTTAAATATAATCTTTACCAATTACCATCAACGCATGATTAATGGTCAAAATTAATTTCTATCATATTCCTACATGATACACTATTACATACACGTACGCATATATGGTTTTCAATTTTAAAAAAGTCAATATAATTTTGTTTCACAATTTGTATTATTTACCTTTTTAAGTAACGTCTTATGAATATAATGGATTTTAAACACTGATAGCTAAGTAAACAGGAATGTCTGTAGATATCAGTTAAATTAACTTTTAACACTTATATTTTTACTACTTTCATTTTAGTTGTTTTATTAAAAATATCATTATTTCATTAAATAAATTAATTCAACCTTTATTGAAAAATTAAATAAATTTTTATCTCATCATTTACAATATATGTTTCTATTGAACTTCTTATTTTGTATATTTTTTATAAGTAAAATTAAAATATATTATTAACTAAACATACAAAGCCCAGATTAAGATGAGCAATATTATATTATTAAAATAGATATTGTTTATTATTTATTTGATACGTTATATGAATTTCTTTTCCATATTAAGATGAGCAATATCACTGATGAATTGCCTGAACATGTTTTATTTTGAAGACAAAACCCAGATTAAGAGAAAACTGTTAAGATTTTCTTGTTAATAAGAAGGTTCATTGTCTTTGTTTTGTAAGTCATTAGTTAATAAATTAGAAGCTTTGTTCCATGTAAATGGGTAGATGGACAAGACTTCCATCCTGGACAATGCTAGCAACTATGTGAAACAACTTCAGCAACGTGTGAGAGAGCTAGAGCAAGAAGTTCAATCCAACACTTGTAGCGATAAAGGCGCCACCGGCTCCTCCGAAGTGAATTCTAATGACCATTGCTGTGGAACAAATGAATTTCTTCCCGAGGTCAAAGTAAGAGTGTTACAGAAGGACGTACTCATCATAATCCACTGTGAGAAACAGAACGGCGATATCATGCTCAAAATACTATCCAACCTTGAAAATATTCATCTCTCTGTAGTCAACAGCAGCGTCTTGCGATTTGGGAAATCCACTCTAGACATCACCATTACTGCTCAGGTACACAATGATTAATATAATATACTACCAACTTATAATGGAATATACTAAAGAGACCAATACATCAAGTCAATCCAAGATCATTGATTAATATTTAAGTATAGATTGCATTGTCCTCTCTTAAGATTTAAAACTTAATAAATTATTACCTTGATGATCTTCTTGTTTTAAATCTTGTCAGTTTATATTTAATTTTCTGAAAATGGTGTCCTTTTGTTTACTAGTTTACATACAACGTTATATTCAAAATAAAAAAACTATTTTCTTCAGAAGTACTAGCGGAGGAGAGGGTGACTTTCTGACTTGCTAATGTATTATATACTGCAGATGGGTGATGGATACAACATGACAGTGGATGAACTGGTGAAGACCATGCGAGTAGCGATCTTGACTCAGTAGCCTGTGCTAATGTGCGTGCGAAACAAGTGCAGTTCTAACTGTAATTTTGTTTTGAGAAATGCTAATAATATATTTTCTCGCATACTTTTTCTGACACATTTTTTTCTTATTGAATGAAATTCATAAGTCGCACTAAATATGTGGTATCTATTTCTCATTCGGGTCCCATTGCCAAATTATTGGAACCCACCAAAGCTCTACCCAACCAGAAAGAATGAGTAATGATAAATGTATATTCTATTTTTAAGGAGCACAGGTGAAAAGAAGAGAAAGATAAGAAAAAAATAAAGAAAAAGAGAAAAAATAACAAATGTAATCGTCGATGTGATGAAAAATAAAAAAAGACATAAAAAGAAAAATGAGATAGAAAAATGATGAAAGAAAAAGTACATATATAGTAAGTATTTTCCTTATTTGTAAGGTGCCACCGTGAAATGGGGAGGTGAACTTCCTATGGTAGATTCAGCACACATTCCAACTCCTATAATTAGAATTAATAAATAATAACCCAGTTCATATTTTCAATATAACATGTGCATTAAAAAGAGTTGTCTAACTTACTTTAAGTAAAAATGGGATTAAGCAATTCTATTAAAGATTATTGATGCAATTCTCTATATTGTACCAACCATCATTAAGTACATAAAAATTACACAAATTATTTTTGATGAGTTGTTTAACCTCATTTTTACTTGAGATAAGTTAGACAACCCCAAATTAAAATAATTAAAATTATGATCTGATTTTTTTATACATAAAAAAGAGAGGCATGAATGTATTTTTATAAAGAGCATCATTTAATTTTTCAAACTTTTTAGGTTTAAAGAATTTTATTGGTCGAAATTCTAATTTATAAAAAATAATAACCCCCTCATAAATACACCTAAAATACTAATATTATAATATTATACATAGATTTTTTAATTTTTTTTATGAAATCGTTTTACAAGAGTGACTGCCAAAAACAAACTAGTGTTCCATCCTATTGGAAGCGCTTTATCATTAAAGTTTGATCGATATGCTCAAATGAGAATTAACTAGTATTTTATTTCATGTATTTAGGGGTTAAAATAGGTTAGGTTGTCTAATAAGAATCTATGGCTTAACTTATACCAACCGGAGGTCAAGGCCAAATTTTTTTAGAAAATAAATTAGTCAAGATTTTTTTAAAGCTCATTTGATTAAAAAGGTTAAGCTTAGGTCATTCAAAAAACTTTTTCGGCCTAAAGGGTCAACCTATTTAAGTAAATATAAATAATAATTTTTTGTTAGTATAATTATGATATTAAATTATTGTGTGTGTGTGTGTGTGTGTGTATATATATATATATATATATATTTTAAATATTAAACATGTTGACCTGCATAAAAAATCAAGTTTACAAATTTATTCAAAGATAAATTTATTTCCTATTTAGAGGCCTTATTATAAAATATACAATTCAATAAGTTATCATGAATGTATTAAACTTTAAAAGTAGGCTTATATCATATTAGAGCCAGGGATGTCAAAAATACCCGTGCCCGTGGATATTCACAGATAAAATCTGCCACGAGTATAAAATGGGTACTTTAAATGGATACCCGCGGATATTCTAAACGAGTATACTCGCTACCCATTTATTAATGGGGCAGGTACGGATATCATGGTATCCATACCCGCGGATACCCGCTACCCGCAATTATATATTTACTTAAATACCCTTACATATTAATATAGATAAAATTACATAAATTTATTCAAACTTTTAAAAAGATTGTTCATTACGAGAGAAATCTTATACAATTATATTATAAGAGAAAAAGAACATAAATTTGTGAGCATTTAAACTATATTCTTTTTAGAAAAATTGTTAGAATAATTAAAATTTATGTTTAAAGTGATTATTTTAAATTATAACTCTTTAATTTATAAATTTAAATTTATAAATTCAAAGTGAAATTTGCAACACTTTATAATTGTTCACAACACATAAAATAAATTTGTTATTTTTTTTTTTTTTTTTTTTTTAAAATACCCGCGGATATTTTTAATATCCACAGGTATCCGCTTAACGGATACTTGCGCGGGTAATGGGACAGGTACGGGTATAAGTTTTATCGGGCGGGGCGGGTAGCTACTATCTATACCCGCCCCACCCCGTTGACATCCCTAATTAGAGCCAACAAAACAGGCTACCCAACCCATTGTGGGTCAGGCTCATGCGGGTTGTAGGCTACATCGGTTCGAATTTGGTCTTTTAAATTAATGTTCAAGCCTGACTCTATCCATGTTGTAAACTTTTCAAGTTAGCTCAACATTTTTTAAATATTTTTATTATAAATTTAAATTGTATAAAAATAAATATTTATTCTGTGAAATCATAGATTAAAATATTAGTTTTATTAGAATTTAACCTAAAAATGTCTTAAGATGTCAGATGATTGCACGTCGCATCTTAAGAGACATTCTTATATGCTTTAGAAATTGGAAGTTCATCGTAGGGCAAAGGTGCTTTTCTGTATTATCAAAACAAAACAAACAGAACAGAAAACCAGTACAACTAACTCCAGCTAAGCATAAGTTGAGGAGAAATTATTAGATAGACCACTAAATGTCTATACTCCTAACTAGACAATATGTATATAATATATTTAAATTTTATAATATACGAGAAAAAAATAATCATACTTGATTATATGTCATTTAAAGATTAATGAAAATTATAGTAAGCCGGAAGGACTAGAGCAACCTAATAATTTCTCTAGGTTGAGTAAAATAATTTCAAGACCTTCTACACTTTTTTATTTTTTTTTTGAAAATAAGACCTACTACACCTTACACTTGGGAAAATTTGACGAAAACATCTTCCTCCACGACAACTATACAAGCCGTAGCTCATTGTGAGGTGTGGTTCCCATTTAACATTTAAAAGTGGATATGTTCCCTGAACGTCAGAATCATGTCAGATTCCCTCATCAAACAGTTACATTTTGGACCAACAATGTGCTGGCAAATCATAAACAATTATCCAGCACCATTGCCGATCGAGACGGTGCCTACACAAAAGCTGAAGGTAGAGTTGGCATGAATAAGATGTGAGCATAGTACGTCTAGTTCAGTTTGCAGGTTACCAATGCCGTAATCCATATCAACTGCTGTTTAGTAGTTCCTTTTTGGGTGGTGAATCAGGGTATCTGCGACCATGATTAATTTCTCGAGATAAATAAAATGATCTCTCTCAACAAATATTTTCTCACATATATGAATCAAGAAATCAAACTATTGACCACATATTTAAAGAACAAAATTATCTGTCAATCATGTCATACCATATTAGTTACTATCTGTCAACCATGTTACACCATATTAGTTACTCCAATGGAGAACTTTGCCGTCTATAATTTTATTTGATTTGAACAGAATTGTCTTAAGTAGAAGATACCTATAGCTTCATACAAAAAAAAAAAAAAATCTTGCTTGGCTTTAATCTTTAAAAAATTTATTACTTACTACTTATAAATTTTAAATCTTTTAAAATAATTTTTGTTATCAGTCAATGACGAAATAATGTGTTTTAAGTTATGTCATATTAACAATTATTCTAAAGTGACGTGAGATATGGTATGATTAAATACATAGTATATCATTAATAAATAATGATAGAAATTATTTTAAAATTTACTAGAACCAAAATTAATAAAAAAAAATTAAAGAACTAAAATCACATGAAGTGATTTTTACAGAATTAAAAATATATTTTAACCATAATTTTTGGATTCTAATTAGTGATGTTTTGGATTCTAATTGTTTGCACACCCCTATTTGGCTGAACCATATCCAGATATCGTGTTGATCATTTCTACGTGCGAACCACCAAATTATACCTATATGTTCTCTTTTATTATATTCATCTGGCAACTAAACGGCTTGGGTCATTGGGTTCTTTAGGCTGATCCCATTAACATTGAGGCTACTGCTACTCCCACCCTAATTTTTGTTTTTCTCATCTTAAGATTTGTTTGTTAATTTTTTTTTCAAAAATATCTTTGACGGAAACACATTTTCGCTGTGTATTATACAAAACAGAAACGTGTTTTGATTGTGCTAGGGGATGCGTCCTCCATACACAATGGAAACGCGTTTTTATTGTGTACACAATACATAGCAGACATGCATTTTCGTTGTGTATCAAAATGCGTTTCTGTTGTATAATTTTTTCGAAAAAAATTAATTAAAATATTAATTAATTACGATAAGTTATCATTTTTAATAGTAATTGAAATAATTATGATTCAAAATTTTCTTTTTAATAGTAATCAAATTAATTGATACAATTTTAAAAATATATGATACAAGTTATTATTTTTAATAAGAATCAAATTAATTATGATGTAAATTACCCTTTTTAATAGTAATTGAATTAATTATGATGTAATTTATGATACTATTAAAAACAATAATTTGCATCATAATTAATTCGATTATTATTAAAAAGGGCAATTTACATAATAATTAATCCGATTATTATTAAAAATATAACTTGAATCGTATATTTTTTAAAATTATATCTTAATTAATTTGATTACTATTAAAAAGGGAAATTTGCATCATAATTATTTCAATTATTATTAAAAATGGTAATTTATATCGTAATTAATTTAATTTTAATTAAAAAGGGTAATTTATACCATAATTGATTCGATTAATATTAAAAAGGATAAATTATATCATAATTAATATTTTAATTATTTTTTAAAAAATAATTAACACAACGAAAACGTATTTCCGTTGTATATTGAATTCGATATGCAACAAAAATGCGTTTTCGTTTTGTATTATGTACCATGAAAACGTGTTTCCGTTGATAAAATAGGGGTGGGAACAAGAGAGAGAAAGAGTAAAAGAGAGTGAGAGTAAAATGAATATTTTACATTTTTTTGTAAAAGTTGAAAGTTAAAAAAAAAAAAGAAAAAAGAGAGAGAGTGGAAATAGCAGAACCCTAACATTGAGTTTCCGAATTCCCAGTTGGGCAGCGTCCATCCTGAACGAGTCTCTTTCTTATTTGGGCCAGAGCAGTGAGTTTAGACTATTTGGGCCAATGTAGGTTGGGATATTCAAGACCCTGGATATTCTGAAGATGTAATTATGTAAATGATGATTACAGAATACACAACATATGGACCAACGCTATGGACGAAAAAAAAGAGAGAATATAGAACGTACAAAATATAGAAAAAAAAGAAAGAATTTGAGACAAATTTCAATGGTGCCTAAAAGGATTTTATTTAATTATATATTATAAATTTAAATCGTCGCTCTTAGAAATAATAAAAAGAAAACGATAATTTGAGATAAAAACATTTCTACCTTTATATAAAATAATACATATTTGGACAGCGAAAACAAAATTAAGGGCCAAACTATCCAATGAGCTATGATTAGAACCTTCCCTAGAAAAAGGATTTATTACATTTCAATTTTTTTATTACCCTTCTTCTACCTCTCTTTTTATAGTAAAAAAGATAGAAAGAGAAATTCAGTTGAATTCTTTTTTAGATCCTAAAATATACTTTTTTTTTATCAGTCAGGTCCTTTAAAAAATAAATCTTATCTAGATAAATTGGACATTTGTAGCTAATTAATCCTATAGTTGACATTTACTTATAATTTAGAAAAGTAAATTATACGTTAATTTAAATCTATTTAACAAAATATCAAATAGTATTCAACTTTTATAAAAATTTGTAGACTTGGTCTACTCAACATAATCTTTTAATTTAACGGTTGGATCGTTGAAATTCAATGCATATCAATAGTTATTGAGTAGAGTCACTTGATCCCCGCCCATATATATATATATATATATATATTACCATTTTTCGCATTAAATATCAATGGAATGTTAGTGGTAGTGATGATAATAATCTATTTATATCATTAGATTAGATTAATTAGTGTCTAGGAAGGCATATTAAGAAATTGAAAATTGAAACGTATCTAATAAAAAAAATAGCATTTTTTTGTTGTATACAATAGTCGCACTGAGGTTAGAATCTACGACTTCATACATGCTACCCCACCCCCCACCCCTAGATCAACCCTAGTGGGTTAACATAGCATTTAGTATATTAGAAACTTTAAAAACTAATTTTCATTCAATGTTTCTTATTCTTGAATCCTTAACAATTTGTTTCTTCTATTTTGAAATTATTGTCATTTTAACTACTTTTATTTTAAAATATCATAAAAATATTTATTATTATTTTATCTATATCCTTCTTTCTAAACTTTCTTTTAAATCTTATGTTTTGATAGTCATAAAAGCAGTTTATTTTTTTTAAGGGATAAAATATTAAGAATTTCTAGTCCCAATTCATAAAAGAATAATTTAGTCTTAAAATATTTTTTAATTTTAGGAGAACTATTATTTTTTGATCCTTATACACCATTTTAGTTGATTCAATCCATAAGTTATAATTCCTTCATTATAAGTGTGCAAATTTAGAATTATGCAAGATTTTGTTTCATAAAACTTAAATCTTGCAAGTTTTTTTAATTTAAATATGCTATAATTCAGTTGTAAAATTAATGTCAGCAAACAAACTTTTAATATGTAAAAGACTTTTAATATTAGACAAAATATGTCAAAAACATTCAAATAAAATTTAAAAGGATAAAGGTTTACCTTAGAAGAAGAATAAAAAGATGGGGCGATTTGTATTTTTTTTTTACTTGTATTTATCTCTCCATTGAAAATGAATAAAAAGAACAAAAAAATAAAATGCTAGCAATTAATTATTTCAGAAAGAAATGATGAAAACAAAAACAACACTATGTACATAGGTGTTTATTGATGAGTTGATCATATGACTTTTTGTTTTAGAAAACTAAATCATGAAAGATTTTTTTAATTTGAATGCTATAAATAGAATATATATTCATATTATTAATTAATCTAAATTTGAATCAGAATATGTCTTTTTGTTATCAATTTGAATGTTTAAATCACGAAAATCATTTTGATTATAATTACCTTAATTAATATAATTATATATTTTTCATGAATTAAAAATGGAAAAAAATTGATCACTTGGTAATTAATTACCATAATTACAAAAAAAGATCCATAATATTTAATAAATTTATTACCGTGTTATATAAAATCAAAATCTATATGAGTTTAATGATTTAATTGATTGACATAAAAAATATATACTTTTTATAATTACCTTAATTACTATAACTATGTATTTTTATGAATTTAAAAATAAAATAAAAATTTCAGAGGCATTTCGATGAAAAAATAAAAATAGTGTAATATTGTCATGCAATATTTACAATATATACTTGTTATGATTGCTTTTGTTATTATAATTAAATATAATAATATATTTTAATGAATTAAAAAAATAAAAAAATCGATGAAATTTAGGTGAAAAAAGAATGAATACGGTGATATCACGTGGCATCTGTCTGCGTGGCAAAACCTTCTTTTATCTTTTATAATATATAATAGATATAATAGATAGATAATAGATGATAGATGTTTTAATTATCATAATAAAAAATATTATCATAATTATCACGATTATAAATAACATTCAATAAATTTGAAAATTTGATTTTCTTGTTATATAAAATTAAAATCAATTTAAGATTTAATTATTTAATTGATGAATATAAGTAGAATATATACTTATTATAAACGCCTTAATTATAAATGTCTTAATCACTATAATTAAATATAATAATGTACTTATATAAATCAAAAAACCCTAACAAAAATTTGTAGAATTTAGACAATAAAAATTGAATATGGTATTGATACGTGACATTTTTCTATATTATAAAACATTCTTTTATAATATATAATGGATTTTTTTCTTTATCCCATATAATAGAGATGCGTTGCAGAAGCTGCCAGATTACATGTTTCCACTCAGCAGCACAAGGATCTTGAACAAGAGGGTCCAAAAGTCACATATTAGTTATTAAAATCACGTGAATTTTCTTTCGTTCAGTTGAAAGGGAAAGTGTAGGGGCTGCTTTTGCTGGTGTACATGAAGTGGTCATATACATTTTGCTTTGTGAGTTCGGCTAAGATAACGAAGTAAGGAGGACGGATGTAAGATGAAAAAAATATATATGAAAGGAGAAATAAGTAGAAAATGAATAGATTTTTTTAGATTGGGGGGGGCGGGGAAATAGAAGAGAATATATAAAAAAAAAAAGACAAGAAAAAAAAATTAAACTCACTTATTTGGTTGGAAAGAAAAATAAAAATAATATGATCTTTTAAGAAAACATTTTTACCCTTATATAAAAGTAATAGATATTACATAATGTCTTATTATTGAATATAACATCCTGTGTAAAGGATAAATTGGATATTTAAAAAAATTGGTTCCATTTCTCTTTAAAATATTGTCTGTAATGGAGAGGAAATAAAATTGTGAAATCCACAATAATTTTTTATACTCTTTGGACTTCTCATTGCCAAATAGGAGAAGTTCTTAATTTTTATTTTGCTTCCTTTCATTGTACTTCTTTTCACTCGAAATCCACAAAAAAACAAAAGACAATCTTCATACATATATAATATAGAATTTAACTAATTAATATATACCTTTAGGAAGTGTTAGGTATGTAATTAAAAAAATCATTTTGAGGAAATATTGATTCTCAAAAATGCTTTTA
Organism: Spatholobus suberectus; assembly: GCA_004329165.1. NCBI lineage: Eukaryota > Viridiplantae > Streptophyta > Magnoliopsida > Fabales > Fabaceae > Spatholobus > Spatholobus suberectus. The sequence continues at coordinate 85,530,298 of CM014732.1, forward strand.
GCCTATTTCTTACAAAACTGTTTTTATGGGAGAGGTGAAAATACAACTTTTTTGAGTTAAGAAAAGTTTTAATAGTATGAAAGTAACATAATATCCTTATTAATTAGTTTACTCAATACACTCATATAAAGTTTTGAAACATTTTCTTATTAAATAAATAAATAATTAAGTTTAAAATATAAAACATTAATAAATATTTTTATTATAATTTTAAAACAAAAATTGTTTTATAAAATATATAGTTTTAATTTTTATATATTATATTATAGATTTAGCTATTTTTAAAAAAATTTAACCCTTTAAAAAACATCAAAGAACATAAACAAATTGTTAAGAATATTGTTAATTCAAGAAATATTTTAGTAGAAACTGTAAAAAAATTAAAGTAGAGAGAATGAAATTTTCCGTGATATTAAAAACTAAGTGAAAAATATTAATAATTGTACAAATATTTTATAATTTTAAAATTTATCAAAAATATATTTACAACAAAACTTATCCAAACCTATAATATGATTAAATTATTTTTTAAAATTATCTTAATTTACGTATAAGAAAATGTTAAAATAAATTATTTATAAATGTTATTTTCTGTATAAATCTTTTTTTTTTTACATATTATCTATATAAATCATTTAGAAAAAACTAGTAATAAAAAAATTTAAATAATTCACAGAAAGAAAAAAGCCAAATAATTTACATAAGATATAAAAATCAAATTTAAATAAATTTAATGCTTCTTAAATTCAATACTTATAAACAATTTAATTATTATCTTATTCAAATTAAATATATTCTACCAAAATGGATTGTTAGTTATAACTATTTTGAAAATCTTGTGTTTTGGTTAATAAAGTTATTTTTCTAAAAGGGTACTTCTGAAAAAAAAAAAAAACCACTTACATATTTGAGACAATTCTATTGAAACAAAATACAGGATTTTTTCCCCTCAAAACACATGTGAAAACATTCTCTAAAATGTTTGTAGCTAACTTGTCAATCCAAATGATACACAGTGATAATTTCTGGTAACGAAATGAAAGAGCCATGAACGAATAAGGGTGTTAAACTCTTCCTGCAGGAAGAGAACAACAAATTTGCAAAATCTGGTTGTGCGATCGTGCCATCAACGAAATCAAATTTACTCTTCATTTGCAAAGACATTGCCATTGCCTGTGCCCAACTGTGGTATAATTGGGACCATTAGAACGTGAGAAACGAAAACGAGAGATAGGTTATAATTAGGGTGAACATAATAACAACTAGAAGGATATCTTAGGGTGTATTAACCATTGGAGAAGAAGTTTCAAGGCAGAAGAAAAACGGAAGAAAAGATGCTTTTTGATACCATATATATGATATATAAAGGTAGAGAAATAGAAATCTTGTTATTGATGAATCGAAGCACACAACGCTGATATACAAGAGTTCGGTAATGCTATTCAGCAGTAGCTTACATCAACCAAAAAAAAAAGAAAGAACAATTAACTACTACAGAATTAATTCTTTAACATAATTAACTAGCTTCTGTCAAAAAAACATAAAATTAACTCGCTGACTTATTCTTCAACTAACTTTTCTCACAATAAGTAAATGTTCTTAGTATATCTCTCTCTCTATCTATATACCATTTACTTAATATAAACTTTCAAGAGTTATATTTTTAATGAATGACTATAATTTTTCTTCAAAGAAAATTACCATTTTCATCATTAAAGATTCAATCTCTGATATTAATTTATCTTTATTAATACAAAATTATATTTTATTACAATTTTACTTTACTTTTCATTTCCCTAGATGTTACCTTTTCCTCTTTAGTATCTTTTTTCCCCCCTTTATCTCTTGTAACCAAAAATAAAATAAAATTAATGAGTTAAGTTCAAGTTTCAAAATTTTTAATCAATAGCTAAACTCAAATTTTAAATTTATTAACTCATTTATATAAATGATTTAAATTTAAGCAACTTTTTTTCTTTATAAGCTAAACCTAAATTTCAAATATGTTTCTATTTGACTCATTTAATTACATTCCCACCACCCATACCTGAATTTAACTAAGGCTCGTGGTGGTAAAGGAATTCGATGAGAAAAAAGAAAAAATTTAATTATAAAATATCTTTCACATTGGAAAAATATGACAAATATCTATTATCTTGACGATCCTATCCACCAGGAAATGTCACTCCAAACATATCTGTGCAACTTTATTTTATCGAAGAGAAAAAGAGGTTCATACTGTGCATACCAAAAAATTAAAGTACCAGTTACCCCAAATATACCCGTGCAGCTTTATTTAAAACTAACATGTCTGACCAAACACATAGACAATATTACAAAACTTAACGGTTAAATTTATCAAATTTAATTTGTATTTAAAGGAATTGTATTTATCAAACATATGTTACGTTAAAAGTTTGGAATTGATTTTGATTAGTATTCAATGGGACCCTTAAAATATAACTGAACCGAAGCATAATTCTCAATTTCTCATTGACATGAATAAAGCAAATAACGCAACCATTGTCCCTATATTGAACAATCCTTATCATCTAATATGTTGTGCTTATATAGTTGAACAATCAATATCATTGTCCCTATATAATCGTTTTCTAGCCTTGGAAGAGTTGGGATTCTCATGCTGAGTCGCTGAATGTGTATATGTATGGCCGCATGTGTTGGAAATTTTGAGGAAGTGAGCTGCAGTAGTAGCACCCACCTAGCAGACGAACGAGCAGTTATGTCCTCTCGTCTCGATAAATACAGCTGTTGCCGCTGCGTTGATTCTTTCTTTTGCAGTCTACAAAGGTACAGCATCACTAGGCTCTGGTCCTTTTGGGGGGTCCAGCTCTCCAAAACGTTCATCTCCATCACAACTTCACCTAATAGCAACATCTATAAAGCTAATATTACACTGTACTATGGGAAGCAATAATTTGTTTAGAAAATGATAGTGTTGATGAGTGTTTGTGATGTTGAGGTGTTTATGTATAATTACTCAATTTGTTTATGTATAATGTCGATCTCTTTCTTAGCTTTCTTTTTAATTAATAGCACAGTGCAAATTAAGAGAATGTGCATGTTTCTCTTCCGAGTAGGAAGAGAAACATGCCTACTAGGAATAGTCATGTTATTACACTAAGTAAGATCTCCTTGAAAATGGGTAAGAAATTGTAGCTGTGTTAAGTATTCGGAAGGAAAACTTTATCGTTTATAGTGATTTTAAACCCGACTTAAGCATGATTGTTTTCCTAGAAAATACATGTAATTTCTACTAAAAAAAATAAAAGAAGTTTGGTATAATTAACAGAAATCATAAATTATTGTTTATATGTAATGTTTGTGCCGTTACCAGCAATTTCCTTATCTATATAGTCCCTTCAGTTTACTATAACATTAACCTTTTTCCTTAACATGATACATAATAATGAAGAGTATGGTCCAATTTTGCTGTCCTGTTGCTCAGATTATTTTTCCTGTTGTAATTATTGACTGATGACGTGAATAACTCCCAGTTTGCGAATTGTAGCCTACAATTTGAATGAGGATGGATTTTTGGAGTTAACTTGCAATTGCGATTATTTGTCTCAACTCGATCAGAGTAGCACATGTGTTGCCAAGGCACCTGCAGGGGCATGATGTATTGGCATTCTCACCTTCCTTCAACTTATCATGGCAATTTGTTCAAGGTTTCAAACTCAACATTACAATGAAACATAAGGGTTAAATTCGTTGGAGGACTTTACCCAACACATAAGTCATGCATCATAAAATGTTTTAGGTAGCATTTCTTTTTTCGCTATAATGAATATGTAATCATATATAAGTGCTAATATGTTATATTTTTGTGTGCATTAAGGTTATCTTCCTATTACCAGTCAAAAACCAATCATTTTTGGGTGTAAAAATCATCAACAATATGGTCTTTTCATATACACAACTTGAAGTTAGACTCTAATCAACATGTTCAAAAGACTAGTTATCTACCAACCGTGTGAGACGTTTATTAACGCTAATTAATATGTTACACATCACTCAATTGTTGAAGTACTTCTTTAATGGAAAAGTATTTTAATATGCTTCATGCATTTAACACCTTTATAATATGTGTGGTTTTTCAAGGATAAGACTATTGCAAAATTATCATAATAAATTTTGAGTGACTCGGCAATATTGTCTAAATCTTAAAATAAAATTCCATAGCCATATCATCAACAATGACTTTAAATATTCACACCACAAACTCAACATTCAGAGTGGGTGCAATAATGATTGATTGTTTTTACATTTTTTCTTGAAAATTTTCCTCTAGCTTAAAGGAACAAATAACCAAATTAAATGTGGATTTCCTTGATTCAACACACCCAAAGATATTTAAATTTGAATATCCAATTACCTCAAATTTTCTATTTGTAAGCATACAATTTTTTGTTCTTGGTAAATATTTGAAACTTTCTTGACCGCCTTCTCCCAATGATATGGCTTATGATTAGTTTGATACTTTTGTAGCATGCCAAGGATAAAAATGATGTTTGGTCTAATATAAGTTTGGATATACGTTAAGCTCCCGATAATAAATGTATAAAAATATTTTTCATTTGTTCCCGTCTCAAGTTTTTCTTAATTTGGACACTACTAAGATTAAAGTTATCTCCCTTAATTAGAATAATTTTATTTAGCATTTATCAATCTTAAATCTTTCTAAAATTTTATTACAGTTGGTGTCGAGATGATCTTAATAATTCTTAATTTCTTATAATCTATTGCTATATATTTCTATTAACCACAAAATTAAGTTGCCTCTTCTCTATATAAAGAGAATTAATTTTAGAAGCGACATTCATGAACTGAAAACCAAGTATCATCAAATAGGTGCCAGCAAGTAAGAAATTCCGACAGTAAAATTTTCGTTTTTAGAAACTCATCAAAAGATGTTGCCGCTTGGTTTTACTCAGCACTTTATGTTTGGGGTTGAATTTAACAGCTGTACTAAGGCTTGAAATAAACTCAGAGCTAATGCTAGAATTTATAACCTTACATATAAAATGAAGAAAACTTAAAAGTTTAAGTGGACATATAAAATTTAAGTTTACATGCAAAAGAAAGGTAGCTTTAATTGTCCCTGGTGATATCAATGATTAGGGTACAACAGCAACATTGAGTGCTGGACCTGAAACGCATTCAAAGAAGCAATTATTACCTCAATCTGAATGTACATGCATACATGGTAAACGTCGCTCCCACGCGCCACTTTAACTCGTGGTCCATGTGAACAAATATGCAAAGTCACATACGACGACGGACTCTGCAACTTACAAACCAAACGAAATTGAGGCATTAGCGAGTGGTGATCGTCGAAAGGACACGCAGATAAAGACTAGGCTAAGGCACTCATGCCAACTCTACGTCTCGTGTGACTGCAAATGTCGGATATCTGAAATAGCAAATACTTTGCTGGATCAATTCACCGACTGCTCACTGGGTCACCGAGCTAGTTAACTCCGATTTTATTACATTCCCCATACTCGATCAGACCATTTCGGATCTGCAGGTTTATCCATACCACCGACCTTCCATCAATGCGATTCTCTGTCATATGCCATGGACACATGGATTCCTGTATACATCTACCATCCTCACGTGATATAATTATAGATGCCTTTGAGATAGAGGACTATTGAGGTTGAGAGAATTCTGGTTGATATTAAATTGGAGTGTGCTTCAATGTAGACTGAGGTCTAAGATTACGTGATGACGCTAAAACTCTCCGGCACGACTGAGACAATGTGAACAAGGGGAGGGAACATACAAAAGGCACTCTAAAACTCAAGTTACTAACTATTTTACTAGAGTGACGATATATAATTAATAATATACTTACCTATTACAGTGACATTAGTCATATTTATGAGTCTAAAATGGACCATGACACAAGGCCCAGGACCTCTTAGGCAATAGTACTTTGTCTTAATGTAGCGACATGGTAACTTTACTTTAAGTTGAAATACAATCTACTGTTCGTGAATGCATCCTAGGGATCTTACGTCTAGGCATTGGCTTAAATCAATACCTACAATTTGGATTGTGACATCTTTGGGGCTAAAGTGGCCCACTCACGTAGATGGGCTTTTGGCTCAGTCTAGAACAATTATCCTTGTACTCGACATACTCGAGGGTTGAGTATGTCGAGTTGTATATCCTCATGGCTTTCGAGACTATGTACCTTCTGAATTTGTCCTCAGTTAGACAAGATTAGGTCAAACCACTTCAACTTAGAAGCACTTGTGACTTTAAGAGTTGTAATTCTCATTTTGCACATATTTCTTGCATTTTTTTTTGTTTCTTGTGTTATTTAATGTTGTTTGACCGTTTTTCTTGGTTGTTACATTCTTCAACATTATTGTCCTCCATTTCCTATGTAACGCTCCTTGCTTGCGTAGGGCTATATATAAATAAGAATCTGCTTTCGCTCAATTTGCACTTTGGAGTTGATCTTGCGCGATTAATCACTTTGATTGTTCTAGCGTCGTGAGGTGACTAGAATGACCAAGTTATTAACCGTAGATCATGACTTAATTTTGTGGTTAAGAGTTTAGTCATATGTTGGAAATAGAAATTGCAAGTGGATTGTCGTTCTTGAGGAGTAAACTTTTGATAAACAATAAATTATAGAGTAAATTACATTGACACATCTTAAGGTTTTGTCAAATTTATCTTGATACTCTTCCTTTTTTTACCCTTACACTAACCCTCTTAATTGTTTGAAAAACATAACACTAACACCTCTTATATATTACATTAACCCCTTGATTTTTTAAAACAGTTACACTGTGTATCTCTATAAAAGAGGTTGTTGTAAATATTACAAAAATAAAGAGGTTTTGTGCATTTTCAAAAAAACTCAGAGAGTATTAGTGTAATTTATTTTAAATTATATTTTGAATTTATGATAAACAATTATATTATGATATAAGATTATTTTTAACTATTGATAATTTTTAAAAAATATATTAAAATTCAATTTAGAAATAAAGATGAAAATGAAACATTGAAAGAGATAAACAAATAAGAAAATCAAGTATGTAAATAAAAATAAAAGAAAAGTGGATTACGATGGTTGAGAAAGAAATTTTTTGGAGCTAGTACTTAAATCAAATTAAATTTAAAATTAAAATTAGGAAGTATATTTGGAAATAATAAAAAATTAAAACAATAAAATTAAATGTTCAATGAGATTATGATAAGTCATGTGACTCATTAAGAGTGATAATAATTTCTAATAATATTTTCATTTTAAAAAAACTCCAAAAACATTCTTATTAAAGAATAGTTCCTAAGAATACTAATATACTATCATTTAAATATTAAATCAATACCAATAAATATTATGAGTGTTGATTCAAATAATTTGCTTCATAACCATAAATATAATAAAAATATTTATTTATTATAAATTTTAATTATATAAAAATAAATATCGATCATATTCAACACGGAGATACTCCAAAAGAGGAAACTAGCATGCCACATGTAGAGATGACAAAATCGGCTACTCGGCCCATTGTGGGCCACAGCTATAACAAGCTGGACCAAAAAAGACTGAATTTTATTCGATCTTTTAATTTGATGTCCAAGCCCGATCCTATGCGAGTTGTAGACTTTTCGAGTTGGCCAGCCATTTTTATTTTTTCTTTTTTTGGTTAAATTTTTTATTTTTTTACAAAATTCAAGATTGAAATATATTGTGATAATTTTTTTATTAACATATTTACTTTAGTGTAATAAATAAAATATAAATAATTAGGTCACGATGGAGACGACACAGAAATAATTTTTAAATGGAGTCACCACCAAAATTTTATTTGAGAGAAAAATATTGGAAAGCCCTTAAAAAAAATGGTCTTTGAAATTAGAGATAGGTTTGGGAGTCAATTACATGTAAGGAAGGTATTAACATCCTACAAAGCCCGTTAAAAACGATACCTCTAATTAATTGCGCAAAACTATGTAACTTTATAAATATTTATTTTATCCCAATAAAAAAACAAGAACAATTTTTTTTGAGATTTTTTATTTTTATTGTTTTTTTTTTGTATTTTTAAGATAGGAGGAAATTTAATTCTTATTTTAAAGAAAAAAACTTAAATTAAAATTTGAAAGGATACTTTTTTTTAAGGACTTTAATCGTTATAGTAAAGAAAATCTTGCAAATATATTTTTGTTTTTTATTTTATGAAAAAGGAAAAGAAGTTTAAAATTAAAAAACATTTTTTTTAAAAAAAGATTAATTTTAAAATTGGAGAGAATTTTTTTGGTATATTTAAATTAAAAGACTTTATCCTTGCACATGATTCAAGCTAGCAAATGGTTAATCATTAAATCCTTACGATCCTAATAATGTTAAAGATAGTATATGCTATTCAATTAACGTTATTGGTCATTGCACATTTGGATAAATTTTATTTTTTAAAATTTTATAAAAAAAGGTTTCATTTTAATTTATATTGCTACAGATTTATGATAGCAAATGACTATTCATAATCCCTAACAATTCAAATGGCATTAAAGGTAGTATCACTACCAATTAATGTTATGAACTAAAATTACCCTTTTTTTTTCTCTGAAAGCGAATTGCTGGCTTTATTAAAACAAAAGTCAATACCTAACACATGTCTTGGACTAGGATAAAAAAAAAAAACTATTATAATAAGCAAATAGGATAAAAAAAAAGATCAACGTGAATGAAAAAGAGAAACGTAAAGTAGAATAAAAACAAAATAAGAATTCACAAAAATAAATAAAATAAAATAAAGAAATTGAAGAAAAAGGAAAAAGAGAATACTAATTAGAAAAGAAAATCAGCGTGAGGGGAATCCATATACGTGAACAATAAAAAACAAACAAGTAAAACAACACAAAAAAGAAAAATGAGCATACAAATGAAAAAAACGTGAAAAGTAAGTAAAAGAAAAAAGGAATGACTGCAGTGCCATACATTCATTTGAAGCGTAAAACACAAGAAGAGGGATGCTTCACGGGTATTAGAAAACTTGCGTCGTGTTTATTCAATGATTAACGAAAAATAGGTACAAGGTTTAAAGCTACCAACACAACCAAAATATGAACCGATAACGAAAACTAGCAACCAGTATAAATGAAAATAAAACAGAGGTCAATAAGTGTGATACTGGTGCTGTTTTAGTGCGCGTGAGAAAGCCTAAAATACGAGAAATTATTAAGGTAGTCTTGAACTGTCATGGTCCTTATTAATCTGTATATGACATGTAATTAAGTGTTATTAATTCTTTATCGTGAATTGTAAAAGTTGAATATGTGTTATAAACACATTGGTTGGAACCATAGACAGTTGGTAATCCTGGACTACCTAATGATTTTTCCTAAAACATGCTCGCCTCAGTGTTTTACTAAAGCCTTTGGTAGAGGAACTGGTGGGGTGAATATCTAAACCAAGATGCCGTCCTACAAAAGTGAAAGTCCTCTGTCCCTGTGCTTTTTCCTCACTTCTTTTTATCCAATCCCTTTTCCGTGAGTGTTTGTGGTTCTTAAATAGATAAAATTAACTTATCCATTTGTAACCAACTCCACCCAGTATTCCCATGATCTACCTCCACCTCTTCATTATCCTATGATCTCCTCAATGTGTATCTATCATATCTTCTCCAATATTCAGTTCTCTTTTTTTATTTTAATTTTTAGATTATTCTTTTTTTTAAAAGAAAAAAAAATTATACCGAATAAAATTAGTTATTCAGATCTTTTATTATCTTTTTCTAAATATGGTAACATCCAATGATGTATTTTTTATTTTTTAATATTATTTATTATTTTCTTTTGATATTAATACATATTTATTATGTTTTAAATTTTCATATTTATATTTTTTAAATTAATACAGATTATTTTAATCTTATTCATATTTTGCTGGTGCATCACAAGCACACGGTACTACACTAATTTTCTATCAAAAGCGACGCGCGTTCCTCCACTACTCCACATCTTATGTCCCAAGTCCCAACCACGGCAAAGCAGCTTTTAGGTCTGTCGTGAATTGAGAGTCTTTTACTCGATTATTAGATGCTCCGCGATCCGGCGGTTCAGATCAAACCGCACGCTATTATCTCATTACATATTATCTTGTCTCTATTACGTCTTTATTATATTCAAAGAAAATCAAAATTAACAATCTGGTGGCAGGTTCAAGAATTAATTCTTGAAGCCCCGAGAAAATTACAGAACCCTATGCTCTCATTACTTCCTGATATGGAGGACTCGTGGGAAAACTGGCTCTCTCATTTGGTAATTATTTTTCATTTGATAATATTGTCGTAGCTAGCTAGCCATTAAATATTTATTGTTTAGACTTAATTTATAGTATGAAGATCTCGATCGATCGATCGATATGTAACCTACTAACCCGTATCCATAACTTATAGTCACTTTATGGTTTGGTGTTCATAATTTGTGTTTAAATTAAGCCCTGTTTAGGGTGGTTGCGAGTTTTTAGTTTTTGGTTTTTAAATGCAATTTTCGAAACAAAATACGTTTGGCTAAAATGGAGCTGAAATGATTTTTAATTCAATTTCAAAACACTTTTACATTCATTTTCAAAACCAAGAAAAAAGAACTTGTGGATTTGGTTTTTGTTTTTTTTTTTAAAATACATATCATTATATTTGATAATAGCCTTTATTGCCACCACCACCACCACAACCATCGCCATTGTTACCACCACTATCACCGCTACCACTACTGTTGCAACCATCTCCGCAGCCACCATCACCACCACCACCACCGGCACCGCCACCACCATCACCGCTGCCACAATTACCACGACCACCGACATTGCCACCACCATCACCGTTGCCACAACTACCACCCATCACTGCTGCCACAACTATCACGACCATCAGCATCGCCTCCACCACCACAAGCTTCATCACCACTACCATTGTCACCGCCACTACCACGATCACGACCACCAGCGCTGCTGCCACCAGCACAGGCAATGTCACCACCACCACTGATTTTGCCACCACCCTCACTACTAGCATCGCCATGATCACTACTGGTATCGCTACAATCACTCTATTGGTACCACCACAACCGCCACCGTCGACATTACTACCGCCACCACCATCATTGTTGTCGTCACCACTATAACTGTCGTCACCACATAAATATATTTTTAAACTAATTTTAACAGAATAAAAAATTTCAAAGTGAGTTTATTTTGAAATCAAAAATTAGAAGAAAAAAAAATAAAAACTAATTTTTAAAAACTAAAAACTGATTGTAATTTTTGAAATTTTCAAAACTCACAACCAAAAACCACCCCAAACGGGTCCTTAGGAAATGAATGACGATCCTGCTTCCACCAATGACGCCGTGAGCAGTTCATCCTTTGAAGAGATGGTAAGGTTCAACAATGGGCAGTATTATGGTAGCTCCAATGCTGTAGCAGCAATAGGGGTTAAACAGGAATACTGTAACTCTTATTTGAAGAGCAGCCAAGAGGAATTGGGAAGTTGTTATTCGCGTAAAAGTGGTCAAGGGAGCCATGAGTTGGAGGCAAGGGAGAAGAACACTAGGGGAACAAAAAGGGCAAGAACCTCTTCTGAGACACAATACCACATAATGTCAGAGAGAAAAAGGAGACAGGATATAGCGGAGAAATTCATAGCACTCTCGGCTACTATACCTGGCTTGAGGAAGGTATGTGTTCTTCATCGCTCATCCATGGTGCGTACCTAATTAACCTCTTATTAATTACGGTTCAACAATAGCATTATTGATTGCCTGAACTTTGCTTTTTTCGGTCGATATGATGAGCTCAACTCAAGTTGACATTTCAAAACCGAAACATAATAGCTCGTAAAGTTTAATGTGTTCTTCTATAACATTTTATGATAAAAAAATTTCAAAACATTAAACATAATAGTAAGATTACTTCAATATCAATGTATAGTTGGAGGAAAAATCTAAACTGCATTAATTTTTTATAATGTATTTTATATACTTTTTAACTTGATACGAGATTCAATGTTAAAACAATAATATAAAACTTTATCATTTGAGAGAAACAATTAAATATCTAGTATATGCAGTAAAATCTATAGAGGGGTGATATATGAATACTTATATATATATCAAACATTCTATCAATATTTATTATTTCTCTTTATCCCTCTCTCTTCTATTTTTTGGTGAATTATCTCTGTTCCTTTTATATCATATCATCCATATCATATTTATATTTCTCTCTTTTAAATTTCTCTTTTTCTTTTTCTAGGAGACATCTAGATATTGGGTATCAACAAATTATTTTTCAAATCCATAAGAGTTATAATATGTGAGCACTTTCACATATCATATACTTCATTAATACTAATTATTTCTATCTATTTCTATCTTTTTCTTTTTATTATATTATATCATTTATTATATATATATATATATATATATATATATAATATTTTTTATTTTTCTTCTTTTCTCTCTCTTTCTTTCTCGAGATTGGTGTGCACCAATCTTTGTCCAATCCATAATTTGACTGTTTAAACCGTGAGGTGTATCTATTACTTTAATACTCATAATTCTTACTCGACATCAATTTTGTCTTCAACAGTAGTCATAATGACGAAATTTGAATGGCATATAATGTTCACCCGCACATAATTTAAGGCCCATTTCTTTATTTTTAAAAGAAAGAGCATCTTTAATGAAAAGATATGTTTAAAAATTGTAATAATTATATAAGTTTTTTTAAATGGAAAACCTTTAAGAATTATTTTACTGATTTTTTTCATAAATTACAAATAACAATGTTAAAAAATAAATTTTATATCATAAAATTATCTGTTTAAATTTAAGAGAAAAAAGGGACATACATTAACAGTGTAAAACAGTTTTACACTGTCATCCAATTACAAACTATTATGTATGGTAAATTTGTTGACTTTTACAATAATAGCCTTAAAAGCTATACCAACGATGAATTTCAATTGGTTAATAGTATAAAACTTTTTACACTGACAGTGCATAACTATTAAACTCTAAATTTAAACGAATGATCACTTAGTTGGTCAACGAAACAAGTTTTTATCTTTTGAAACATTCAATTTTGTGTAGTCTAATAATTAGTGTTTAACTGAGTATTTTTATAGCATTAAATTAAATTTTAAAATAAAACAAAGCACGGATAAAAAGAAAAACAAAATAGTTAAAATTATTTGTAAATCTCTAAAATTGTAATAGAGAGCTTGAACTATGTTTTTCTTCTCCCAGGCCCAAGCTTAACTTTTTTAAACTATTACTGGACTATACAATAATGTGTGCGGAAGAACAGACTTGCTGTAACAACAAATAAACTTTTTTTTACAGGCAATATGAATTTCATAAATGACAGAAGAAATTAAACGGAACTACAGCACAAGTTATCCCATAGTTCTGCACCCAAGTTTCTAATATAAAGGTCTTCAAAACCAGAATACTAGCTACAAGCCATAAGACTAACAGAACACTCTAAAAGGCAAAATAAAAATAAAAATGCACAAGTATAAAAGCCTTTGTACGAGAACAGCATGTGACAACATATGAACTTAAATTTAAATCCCATAATTTTGATTACCATTAATAGAATTTTAATTAACAAGATTACTAAAATTGTATGACATTCTCATATAAAGTGATGGAATAAAATCACCTTTTCTCATGACTTTTTTTTTAATTGAAAAACACACATTATTAAAAAAATTAAATAATAATATTTTTCTTTCATTTATTAAGATGTTATTTTTTAGTTAGTATAAGAAAAAAAGAAATATAAAAAATACAAATCAAATTATTTAATTTCCTCCCTTTCCTGCCTTTCCCTTGACAAATATTTACATTTAGTAAAAATAAAACTTAAAATGTTTTTCTTTTTTTGTAAGTATTGTTAGAAAGTTTTTCTTAGCTAAGAGGGAATACTATCCCTTGTCGTATATATATAAAAAAGAAAAAGTTAAACTTAAAAAGCAGCTTTTTAATTTGCTTTTTGACTTGAGGTAAATATTGTTAAAATATAGATAGACAAGGCCTCCGTACTTCGTGAAGCCATCAACTACGTGGGACAATTTCAACAACGCATAGCAGTGCTGGAAAAAGCGACTAATAATAAAAGTATAAAGCCATTGATCATCTCGAAAGCACGCCTTTGTTCGGCGTCATGTGAAACAATACAATCTAATGATTATTATAGAGCCAATGAAGTGCACCCTGAAGTTGAAGCAAGAGGTTTAGAGAAGGAAGTACTCATTAGAATCTATTGTGAGAGACGAAAGGGCATCATGCTTAAGCTATTGGCCCTACTTAAAGATGTTCATCTCTCAATAGCCAGTGGCAGCGTATTGCCATTGGGAAACTCTATTCTCAACATTATCATAATTGCTCAGGTAATTAAGCCATATTGCAAAAATATGGATTTCCATTTTCTAGCTCAAGCAATATATATAAATTTGTAATTCAAATCTACTATTCTATAATCCTACTATATTTTTTATATCGTCCAATTCAAAACTAGTTGTTTGTTTGTATGATGTATAATTATTTAAAATTATAAATATTGCCATAATTATATTGCAGATGAGTGAGAAATACAACTTGACGGTGAACGATTTGGTTAAGACCTTGAAGCGGGATCTTTTGAATTTGTATGAGATGTAACTGTGATCGAGTTCTCCAATATTTGTTTATTGAGTTGGAAGTTCTTATTGAGGAGGTAACTGCTTTTTTATTCTTTTCTTTCTTCGACACACTACAACAGTGACAAGTAATAACACTCATGTCGGGAGATGGAACCGAAAGGAAAACAGCCAATGCCAAACTAGATTCAAAGCTAGATGTGCTGGAATAGAAGTCCAATCCAGCTATTCGCATGACCAAGGATTAATGGCGTTTACTTTGTTTTTGTGTGTCGTATCAATAAAATGAAACTATATCAGTGTGTTTTGGTTTGAGTTTGTTGATTCAAATGCAAATTCTACTCAAGTTTACGTTATAAATTTAATTAAACGGCCTATCCAAATAAGACTACTAATTGGGTTGCCCAAGACACGCATGTTTGGTTACAATTTCCACCATATTTTTCATTGTGCAATTTAATAAATTTGTGTCTTGATAACACTTCATGACTGCATTTGGGCTACTGTTGATTTTTAAATAGTTGATTTCATACACACGATCAGTATATAAGTGCCTTCTTATTGAATTGTTGTAATACCGGCTGGCATGATGAATAAAGGAAACAGGTTTTCCACATCTCAAAAAACATTTTTTTTCCTTTTCTTTCCACACACAAATTCATGGATATAGTGAAAAATCAGAATTGGTCGATAAATTAATCAAATACATGGTTCAAGTACAGCGTAATAATTTGTAATTAAACCGATATAACCTGATTTGAGTAGGCATGTAAACAAAGATACTGGTTTTAGTGTTTTACAATATTAATGATTTATATATATATATATATATATATATATAGGGGGTATATCTAAGTGAGAGGGTCATTTTTATATCTCACATAAAAAAGACTATCTCACTAAATATGTTTCTTATATGTGTGTGTGTGTGTGTATGTATGTATGTATATGTATGTATTATGTTAAAATATATTAATTGACTTGATTATATAATGTACACTATCAGCTTAATAAATATTAATATTTTAAATAATATGTTATTTATGTTAAAATACACTTTTTTATCAACACATCGTTGGTTCAAGTGATATTGGACTCGGATCTCTTAAAGTAAGGTCTCAGGTTCGAACCTTACAAATAGGAAAAATGTGGTTGAGAGGAGAGACCCCACTAAAGGTGGCTAGTTAGGTTTTTCAACAGAAATTAGTCATCGACAAAGCTGGTAGATACTGTGCACCTATGTCATGGTTACCTACCATTAGTAAATAACAATTTTTTTTGCAGTACTCTATGTTTAAGGTGATAATTTACATGACTTCTTAATTACAATACGCTAATGATATGTTAGGATGAGAAAAAAAATAGAGAGAAAAGAAAATACGAATAACTATGTGCTTTCCCGAGCTAGCGTACCCCTGATCTTCCAAACTCAGCGTGAAAAATAGCGCCCAACATCCTCTTTTGATTCAAAAAGTCCAACCTTGGTATTTATTTGAATAAATTAGATTATTAGGTCATTCTTTGACTTTTCATCTGATTGGAAGCAAGGGAGAACCAGAAGATTTATCATCGACCATTAAAGCTTGAAAAATTCAACATGATTCTTGAAGATCCATGGCTACTTTTTTTTTATCCCTTTCTTATCTTTTTATTATTATTATTATTGACTATATGAGTTTCTAAGTTTGTTAGGGTTAAGTGAGGATGAATATTAATTCAAACATTATGTAATTAATTTCTCTTTCTGAATCTTATATCATTTTATGTGATTTGAATTGTTGGATTTGCTCTTAATGCCTTCCATTAATTGACCCTCTTCAAAATTGTTTTGTAATTTAAATTTGTAATTGGAAAATTGGGATTTAAATAATTTTAATTTAATAACTATATAATTCTTCGCTAAGAATAGGGTTAGATTATATGCATTTATTTGTGATTTCTCACTCTTAATGCTTATTATCGATTTTGTTTGCCTAAGTAATATTAGGATCCATAATTGGGAATAAAAGGTTTACTTGTCAAGGAATTAAGCATAAACTAGATTAGGGAAATTGAATGTCAATTACATAATAAGAAAAGATTTAGAAGTGAAAGAGATTACATTAGGCTAAAGAGAATTTCGATACCTACCCATTTTTATCCATTGAATTTTCTCTAATTGCTTATTTGTGTTTGTTCTTCCTTCATTTAATTTAAAATCAAAAACCTCAAATCAATCATCCATTTCTTAATTTCTAGATCAAAAGTGTACTCAATTGGTTGCATAGTTATTAAACTACAATCCTCATATAAACAATACTCATACTTCTTACTATATTACTTGTATAACCGTTACACTTATTGTGTCTTTAAAAAAGATAAAGGTTAGACACAAATATTTCTCCAACTTTTTAAGAATTTGACTCAAGGTGTTCTTACTTGGAATCTTAGAGTGTGTTTGTTTCATGGATTAAAAGTTTATTCTCAAAAATGTAAACATGGCTCATGTTTGTTACAAGCTTTGAAAAATTATTCCTAGGTATTGTTGATTCTTGAAGTTGTAACTTCCATTTTTACTATCATTTCCTATATTTTTATTCCCATGAAAAGGGGGTGAAAAATGACATTCCCATGAAAATATAGGAAATGATTTTCTAACACATTTGTAACTTTCATTTTTATTTAAATTATTTTGAATTTTAAAAAATATTTCTAGAAATATTAAAATATAACAAACATGTTTTTAAATATACCCAAAAATAACATTTCTAGTTATAATATTCCTAAAAATGTAATTCCTGAAAATATAATAAGAGATCTTGAAACAAACACCCCTTAGAGATTTTAAATCTCAAGTGATTCTTTTACTTTAGTCCCTTGATCTAGCTATTATTATTTTCCATTAGTTGTGAATGGTGAAAATACTAATAAAGATACTCTAATATTTAAGTTAACTAATTATATTAGGTTATAGGTGAAGGAGATTGGATTATCATTTCAAGGGGTGTGTATAGTTAATTGCAAATTTTTTAAGGACAAAACTTAGATACAGTTCAATATGTGTTGTTGGTGTTGTTTTCCAATTAAAATTGGAGTTTTACCTTAGTAATCCACATTGACATTTAATGAAATTTTTTATTATGAGGATTATCAATTCAGATTGGAGAATAGTACCAACAGCACATATAAAACTGTATCTAAGTTTTGTCCATTTTTTAATTAATGGTTATATTGTATTTTATTTTTTAAAGTGTATTTTTTTATTTTAAAAGAGTCAAATCATAAATTTTATGTTACTTTTTACACATAAATAAATTTTTATGTTTATATACTAGAAATTTAGACATTAATGTCATTTTCCACATTCAAATTTAGACAACATAATCAATGCCTAATTGTAACAGAATTCCTATCATTGATTCTGAATTTAAATGGTTAGTAACGAAAAATTTATTCAATGATTAGAATAACTATAACAAAAAATTCCTACATTCTCCCACTTGGTCCATTTAAGCCATTATTAATCATAACAAGAAACAATATATATGAATCATGGCCGATAGGTCCTTTAATGATGAGTATTACCTTCCGTATATCACAATATATCAAGTCTCTTAATATTAGCCTTTAACTTAATGAATAAACCATATGTTTATTCTGGATCTATTCTTGATCATATTTCTCAAAACAAATACGTGCACAAAACCATATAAGAAAACATCAAACTGAATAAGAGTTTCATTGATAATAATAAATGTACATATGATGAAATCACATCACGGAACTAAGTCCCATTTGTATAACATAATCCTTAAAATTCTTTGGTGGCATGCCTTTAGTTAAAGGATCAGCAATTATCAACTTAATGCTGATGTGTTCAATGACCACTTCTTTTCCTTAACACATTCTCTTATGGCTAAGTATTTAATGTTAATGTATTTACTTCGACTTTCACTTTTATTGTTCTTAGCCAAAAACACAACAGTAGAGTTGTTACAATACAACTTTAATGGTCTAGAAATAGACTCCACAACTTTAAGTACATATATGAAACTGATCTTTAACCATACATCATGTGAGGTAGCCTTTAAATGAGAGATAAACTTAGCTTCCATAGTGGAAGTAGCGATCAAGGTCTACTTTATACTTCTCCAAGATACAGCCCCACTAGCTAGCATGAAGATATAACCATATGTTGATTTCCGTGAATCAACGCAGCTAATGTAGTCTAAATTGGAGTAGCCAATTACCTCCAAATCATTAGTCTGTCTGTACATGAGTATGTACTTCTTTGTTCCTTGAAGATATCTCATTACTTTCTTTGCAGCTTTCTAGTGGTCAACACCTAGATTACTCTAATATCTTCCTAAAACTCCAACAGCACACGCAATGTCAGATCTGCTACAAACCTAAGCATATAAAGACTTCCAACAACTGAAGCATATGGAATATTTTTCATGTGTTCCCACTTAAAATCATTTTTAGGGCACTGACTCAAAATCAAGTTAATCACCCTTCATAATGGGAGCTACACTCAGTGACTAATCTTTCATGTTAAATCTCTCTAAGACTTTTTTAATATAGGTTTCTTGAGACTAACCCAAAATGCCTCAAGATCTTTCTCTATGGATCTTAATGCCAATGACATAAAGTGCTTCTGAAATATCTTTCATATCAAAGTTCTTTAAGAGAAATTGTTTCACCTCATATAGCATTCCCTTATCATTAGTTGCAAGCAAAATATCATCCGCATATAACATAAGAAAACAAATCTTACCCCCACCAACCTTTAGGTATATACAATTATCCATGACATTTTCTTCAAAACCAAATGAAGTAATAACCTCATGAAATTTTAAATACCATTGGCGAGAAGCTTGTTTTAATCCATAGATGGATCTATTAAGCTTGCAGACTAAATGCTCACCATCACTAGAGGAGAATCCTTCAGGTTGTTTCATGCAAACCTCTTCCTCTAGATCACCATTGAAGAACATTGTTTTCACATCCATTTGATGTAACTCAAAGTCAAATTGAGCTACTAATGCCATAATTACTCGAAGAGAATCTTTCTTAGATACAAGAGAAAAAGTCTCTATGTAATCGATTCTTTCTCTTTGACAATAAGCCTTGCTTTATGTCTCTCAATGTTGCCTTGTGAGTCTTTCTTTATTTTAAAGACCTATTTACATCCAATGACTTTTACACCATTAGGCAACTCAATGAGATCCTAAACTCGATTAGACGCCATAGAATCCATCTCTTCTTTCATGGCATTATGCCACAAGTATGATTCTTTAGAACTCACGACCTGTGAAAATGTTTCAGGATCATTTTCGACTCCAATGTTGTAGTTTGATTCTTGTAGATACACGATGTAATCACTAAGAATTACTAACCTCTTGATTTTAGTGGATCTTCTTAATGTTGCCTTATTATCTTATTGAGGAACTTGTTGTTCAATCGATTGTTGTTCAACATAATCTTGTTCCTCATCCACAACTTGATCTATACGATCGTTTTAAACAACTTATGGAACTTCAATTACTAATTGTCAAATGACAATCAATCTGTCACTTGATCCAAAGGGTTAAGCTTCATAGTAATCCTTTTCAGAAACAATGTCTGGAAACTGATCACTCCCACTAGTCAAGTCATAATCAAGAAATTGTGCATTTTTTGATTCCACAATCCTAATGTTAAGTGTTGGACAATAAAATCTATACCTTTTGGACTTTTTAGTATATCCAATGAAATACCCACTAGAAGTCCTTGGGTTTAGTTTCTTCTCTTGTGGGTTATAAATTGTCACTTTAGACGAGCATCCCCAAATGCATATATGTCACAAACTTGGTTTCCAACCTTTGAATAGCTCAAAGGTGTCTTTGAGACAGCCTTGGTTAGAACTTGGTTTATATATGCGTAGTTGTCTTTAGCGCTTCAATCCAAAAGAACTGAGGAAGTTTTGCGTTACTCCTCATACTTCTCACCATGTCCATTAAAGTTTGGTTTCTTCTTTCCACCACACCATTATGATCTAGAGAATTAGGCATAGTGTATTGGGCAACAATCCTATGTTCTTGAAGAAACCTCGCAAATGAACCAGGTGCTTGTCCATTCTCTGTGTATCCACCATAGTACGCTTCACCTCTATCGGATCTCACGATCTTAATTTTCTTTCCATATTGCTTCTCCATTTCAGCCTTAAAAACGTTAAAGGCATCTAGAGCTTCATCCTTAGAACAAAGTAAGTAGAGAGACATATATCGTGAATAATCATCTATAAAGGTGATAAAGTATTTTGAACTACTTACGTCCATGTCTGGACAACAAATATCTATATGTATACTTTCTAACATATTTGTGCTCCTTTTTGCACCTTTTTTAGACTTGTTAGTTTGTTTACCCTTAATACAATCTACACAAGTCTCAAAATTAATAAAATTCAAAGTACAAAGTATTCCTTCATTCACTAATCGCTTAGTTCTCTCAATGAAGATGTGTCCCAATCTCCGGTGCCATAACATAAAGGATTCCTCATTCATAACACATCGTTTTAACCTAACAATAACATGCATAAAATTATAAGTATCATTTTGTAATTTAATTTCATAAAAACCATCAATCAATGCACCAAAACCAATAGCTTTAGTTTTATTGGATAAAGTAAAACCAGTATTTGAGAAATTAAAAGAAAAACCCAAAGTTGCGAGTCTTGAAACAACAATTAAATTCTTAGAACAACTTGGAACATAAAAAGTTTTTCCAAACATAAAATAAATCCACTGCTTAAAGTCAAATTGCACATCCTAATGGCTTCCACATGTGAACTAATCTTTCCTCCTGAATAGATGTATTGTTCACTTCCCACTGGTTTCCTTAGGTTTTCCATACCCTGCAAGGTATTAGAAACATGGATTGTAGAACTGAAATCAATCCACCATGTGTCATGATTAACACTAACCATATTGGATTCATAACAAACAAATGCAAAAAGAGTACCTTTCTTGTCGAGCCAGTTCTTAAACTTTATGCAGTCTTTCTTCATGTGTTCTTTCTTTTTACAAAAGAACACTTTGACTCTTTCTTAATGACTGGTTGATTAGGAATCTTACCCTTATTATTGGCTTGATTCTTTTTGTTCTTTCTAGAAGTAGTCAAGTTCACCCTCTTGCCCTCTTCCATTACCAATCTTTCCTCCTCTTGAACACACGTGGTCAATAATTCATTAATTGACTATTATCTTTATGTATGTTGTAAGAGATCTTGAAAGGGGCATACAACACAAAATGTAGTGTAACAAGAAAAATTCTAACATGGTAACCTCCAAGCCTTTCAATTGAACCACTATATCCCTTATGCGCATGATGTGATCAAGCACACCTCTTATCCCAATGAGCTTCATGGATGAGAATTGCATTATAAGGGTGTTGTGAAGGGACTTGTTTGATGTAGTGAATTGCTCATCAATGGCCTTCAAAAGGTCCTCTGACCTTACTATGCTGATTTACAAAACCTTGAATATCAACAGATATTTTGGTCTTTATGAACATCACAGAGAGTGCTAGTTTCATAAAGATCAACAACATTTGGAGTGCTAGTTTCAATAATACTCGATGGTTCATCTTTCCTACTGGCATAATCTATGTCCATCTAGCCTAAATGAAGAAGAATTCTCTCCTTCCAAACCTTATAATTATCACCCCTTAATTTGGGAATGTCACACTTAATATCAAAAATATTTGCAGATTGTGTAGCTACAAAGTTCAAATATACATGCTTATTATTCATAATTTGAGACTAAATAAAAATGTCCTGTTTACCAATGTAAATCACGTTTAAATATATGAATCTAAGGACATAAAACTTGTTTGTGGGCTAAAGTCTTATTCATTTAGATTCATCACATAACCTTTGACAGAACTATCAAATTATGTTCCTTTTCTTAATTACTGTGGGTAGATTAAGAAATATAATTTGATATTTTATCCTAATTAATCATATAAATATAATAAAATTCCTATGGGTAGATTTTACTATATTACATATAATTAATTATAATTAATGTTTTTAATGTGATTTCAAAACTTAATATATAATCCTAATAAATTAAACATGTTGTGGCTACTCTCTAATTTATTAAAAATTATATTAATCACTTTAACATTAATTAATTTCTAATAAAAAATAAATTTTTGTATAATATCCTTAATTATTGCAAATAAATTGAATAGTATTGCATAAATATTGTTTAACACAACTCTGCATGTATAATAATCATAAATTTATGTACACAAAATTTTAAAATAAACAAATAAATTATGCATACAATTGTTCAATAAATAAAACGGTACAAACTTTTATCATCAATTTTAATGTATATTAAATATTTAACTTAATATTGCATGTTCAAATAAATTTATAAACAATTTTTAAGTGTAACAAAACACAATCAATATATAACAAGTTAAGCAAATAATACATTAAAAAGCACTAAATAATTTATAAAGAATTTTTAAGTGTAATAAAACATAATCAATATATAATCGTTGAAAATACAATTTTATACATGAAATTGATGATGGCAAGGTGGTAGGCTAAGCATGCATGGGTGCACGGATTCAAATCCGATCTGTGCAGCATTTCTTTTTATTAATTTTATTTTAACAATAAAAAAAATTCAAACGGGATCGACATGCATTACTGTACTGCAGCCATGACTACAGACCATTGCACCGCATCAGTTCTCGGGCTTATATTAATGACGTATAATATATAAAAGGTTAAATTGTATTTTTAATCCCCTATTTTTTTCAATCCATAATTTTGGTCTTCTTATTTTTTTTAGAGACATTTAGTTTTCTTATTTTTAAAAATCTGCAATTTTGGTCCCTCCATCGAATCTCTTGTGTTGACTGTTTATAATTTAACATTGATTTTGACGTATCAATACTTAAATGACATGTTAAAGTCAGAGTCAATATTAAATAACTAATAATCAATATAAAAAATTTGACGGAAGGACCAAAATTGCGAATTTTTAAAATTAGGGGCACTAAATGTCTCTAAAAAAAAGTAGGAGACCAAAATTGTGGATTTTTAAAAATATGAGGACTAAATATCTCTAAAAAAAGTAGGAGGACCAAAATTGTAGATTGAGAAAAATAAGGAGATCAAAAATATAATTTAACCTATATAAAACGAGCCAGAAACTTGCATTTTGGTCGTCTTCAACGTCTAGCCAAGTCTTTCTGACCTGGTTGCAACTGAATAGAAACCCAACGGTTTCCAACTATTTCCAACATTGAAAATATGTTTTAAGAACCTATAAATTTTAAAAAGACAATTTCATTTGATTTTCAGTTTTAATTTGGATTAAAAAACCTCTAAAAACAATACCCAAATTTAGAAATTTTATAAACCAAAATAAATGTATAGCAAGCAAGGCAGAGGCAAAAACCTGGCTCTAATACCAAATGTAAACTTAGATAATTGATCTAAACATGCTATCAAAATAAACAACACATTCAAATCAAAATAAAGCGGAAACATATTTCTAAGGAGATACTAATTATAACACATATTCATATTAAATATAATCCGTATTAATTTAGTTATTAAGTTTAAGTAAATGAAAATATGGGTAAAAAAATTTTGCTTTTATAATAATTTTTTTTAATATTAACAGAATTTGGAAAAGGTAGTAAAAGAAGGAAGATAAAGCCTATATGTGTGTGTGTGTCGTAAAACTTTACTTCATATTTGGTAATACACAAGAGTCATAGAATATAGAAAAACCAGAAGTACATTAAAAGATAAATACTACCTAACCCAATATAAACATAAAAAAGATCCTATACAAAAGAGTATCAATCTACCTTATCCCTTAAAAAGAAAATTACAATAAACTAGGTCTATAGATCCCCGATATCTTCTGAATCATCCTCAGCATCACTGGGCGTTATTGTCATCTTTAATAATCACGATCAATCATACAAAGAAGAAAATAATGGAGTAAGGTGTTTTGATCTAAAACCACTTTTACATGTATGGTAGGAAGTCTACCAAAAAACAAAGACGAAACACAATTGACAATAGAAAGGAACTTAGAGTTCATTCTAAGTTGTATCAGACTACCCTTAACTAAGTATAGATTCATACTTCCCATTAGTGAGTAATAGTTCTCAATAAAATCAGAAAGTGACTAGGAGTACATATACCTCATCAACATCATCACATGGTACAATTCTCAACATCATTGAGAAATAAAATAACAGTCAAGATATTCATTTAAAGAGGTATACTCTTAAACCAATCTTGGAATGCATAGCAGTTGTCGAGATTATCAAGCTTGGTCAGGCAAATATTCCGATTCAAGAGTGCTATCCTGACCATTGGAACTTTCACCACTTGATGCCTACTTCCAAGACTTCCTCAAATGGGTACTACCTTTCATTCCTTAGCATATCAAACTATAACTTTCCTAGCAAGGTATCATGCCACTGTATGTCACTTGCTTTACATTACTCATTAATTTATCAAATTCTAACTTCTCAAACAAAGGTTCACCTGGTCTCATTTAATTTGAACACTAGTACCATCAATATTTCTGCTTTATATTACAGAAATCACATGATAATAATTTAGCAATCATAAAAAATTTGGCAATATAACTACTTACTAAAATTTTAACAGAATAACAACTTGATAATCACAATTTAATTACTAAAATTTTAGCAAAATAATGACTTAATATTCAAAATATTATTATTAAACTTTAGCAAAATAATCACTTAATAAATGCATTTTAATTATCCAAAATTGAGCAGCATAACAATATAGTAAGTATATTTTAATTATAAAATTAGGCAGCATAACAATATAGTAAAAATTAATTTCTAACATTAAACATTATAACATTATAATGAAAATATAGTAATTTTAAGGATTGAAAGGTTTAAGAGAAAATCTTTCCTACCAACATGCAAAGTGACAATAATTTATATCTAATCCCACTCCCCCCATTACCTCTAAGGTGGTTGATGAAGATGATGAAATTATTGGTGCAAAACTTCTAGGAGGAGAAATTTTTTTAGTTGAAAACTAACAAAATTTTAACATAAAAACAAAGTAAGAAAAATTTCTAGAGAGAGAAACTCTCTAAGTGGATTTCGGCTAGCTTTAGAGAGTGGGGGATGGTGAAATTTTGGTTCAATTGCATGGGTATTTATAGGAGAAGATGAAGCCTAGGTGTCCAAAATTGTGCGATCATGCATTATATAGTAATTCTTATTTTTATTTAATTTTAATTTGATTTTAGGGACACATATACCAAGTTAGAGTGGTGAATCATCCCCCTAGGTCTTGGACGTGTTACTCATGTTGTCCCAAGCTTCCATGTGTCATTTTTTATCTATAGGTAAATTAGCCGGTACCTATAAAATAGCTTAAACTTAAAAATTTTGGTTTTTAATATCAAAATAATGTATTTTAATGCAAATCTAAACATATACATTATTTTTCATCAAAAATAAATTTCTAATAATAAATTTTTATTTTTATTAATTTGTTTTGAATTTTATATATATATATATATATATATATATATATATATATATATATATTGTATTTTAAGCTAGCAAATTCATATAAAATCCATTTTAATTAATAAATACCAAAATTTTTATGAAATTTTTAAATTAAATATTTTACTCATAAATGAACTAGGATTATCATTTTCACCATTTTTGGATGTCAAACCAATACTGGTTAGGCTTAACAGACATCTATGGGTATTTTGTCATTTTACACCGAATTTCAGAAAATCTCCAAAATTATATTTTAATGCATATAACTTGATTTTAAACTTAAATTGACATTTTAATATCAATTAAATTTTCTTTATGTCAATCCTTAATGTTGAGAAATAAGGGTAAAATCATCATTTTTTATTTTCTAGGAGTTTATGCTCAGAAAAATTATTAAAAATTAAAATTAGATAGCTCTCAACATTATGGATTTAACCATGCAAAATAGATTTTTGAGATTCCTTCTCAATTTTTTGAAAATAAATAATCAAATATTAAAAAAATAATTGAAAAAAATGAAATAAAGTGTGTTTTATTTTTCACTATTTTTCTTTCAAAATAAAATTTTTATAATTAAAATATATTTAGTATAAAATTTTTAAAATATTTTGAAATTAAGAAGTCTCTGGTTGGTTTCCGCAATCAACTAAAGGTATTTTATCATTTCACAAACCTATCTCAAT
The DNA here is from genome assembly GCA_004329165.1 of Spatholobus suberectus. Lineage (NCBI taxonomy): Eukaryota > Viridiplantae > Streptophyta > Magnoliopsida > Fabales > Fabaceae > Spatholobus > Spatholobus suberectus. Next base: position 85,557,250 of record CM014732.1, read on the forward strand.
AAATTTCTAAAAAAAATTTAAAATTATTATTAATTATTCTAAGAATATTTATGACTTAAAAATAATTTTTAAACACTTTTAACTATTTTTTTTCTATTAATTATGTTATCTATTTTTTTAGGGATGAAACTGTCATTTTACCAATTTCTAGGCTTCGTCCTCCAAAATTATTAAAAATCTAAACTAAGTACTACTTACTAATACGAACATAACCATAGAGATCAAATTTTTAATATTTTCGTCTAGTTCTTCAAAAATAAATACAGAATAATTAGGAAAATAGTTCAGTAGGAAAAAGTAGAGGTGTTACACTAACCTCCCATCATTGCTTCAATCTTCAGCCTTCATGGTTTTGACTTTTCTAAACCCTCACTCTCTCAAACTCGATGGTGTTTTTTTAAAGAGAGAAGTAGGCACAATGATAAAAAACAAAGAATACGTCTAATTTATAGAGCTTTGCCCATTAGAGGGTTTAATTGATATAATAGCATGAATTAATATCCCTGAATGTTTCGCTAAAATTAATGGGTTGTATCTGACTAGAAAATGGACCACATTCAACCATTGATGTCATTTTCCACATTCAAATTCAAACAACATAATCAATGCCCAACTATAATGGAATTCCTATCATTGATTATGAATTTGAATGATTAGTAACGAAAAATTTATTCAATGATTTGAATAATTGTAATGAAAAATTCTTACATTGTCTTGTGTAGGAAATTGATTTTATGGTTGAAATTTCAATTATGTGAGCTTGTGTGTTAGGGTAATAATCTTGTTATCTTTAATCTCATTTTTCTCTCCTCTTTCCATAATAAACCAAACAAGTGAGAAGAAATTCCAATATTTTTTCTTCTTAATTTCACTTTTATTCATCTCAAATTGAACAACCTAAAAATCCACCCTATTTATTCTCCGTTTCTCTCTTCCACATTTTTCTCTTCCTTTTTATATATACACCGTAATTCTCTTTCTTGTGCCAAATAAAGCATAAATGTTCCGTCGAATGTGTATATCAACTGGTACGAGATTGCTTCAACTTAACCAATAGTTTTAAGTTTGAGTCTTGAATATGCAATTATATTAAATATTCAAAAGAGAAGGTTATATAGTGGTCTTATCTGACTTAAACAAAATTACCTTGCATGGAGAATACATGTGATTTCGTACCAAAAAAAAAAAAACTTTAATGCATAGTATTTCATTTCATTTTATTTAAGAGTTTAATTTTTATATAATGTGTAAAAAAAATTTACACTATTAATTAATTAGAAATTACTTTAAATATAACTTTTAAAGTAATTATTATAAAAATTAACAATTTTATTATGCATAACAGTTTATAATTAGATATAGTGTAAAAATTCTTTACATTGTTAATATATTTTAAATAATTTTTTTATTAAATATCTCTAATTAATTATTATTCATAAAAAAAATTAAATTATTATTTTAAAACTATGAATATTCTATTTACTTTTCAATAAATAGAATACAAATTTCCATTACATTCAAAAATACATAAATGTCAACGTAATAATTTTATTTAATCACGATATGTTATATTTTATTTTACTCATAATATACATTAAATGTAAAAAATATAAATTTAAAAAATAAAATATTATTTCACCTCTATATATATAAGTTAGAATAAATATCTTGAACGAAAACATATTTAGGGACCATTCTTCATCAAAAACATTTTTAGAGATTTTTTTTAACCTCTCATATCTTTTAATTTTTAATTTTTATTTATAAAAATTTCAATATTTTTTTAAAAAATTATCAATAATTAAAAATAACATTGTATCACAATATAAATTATTTATCATAAATCTAAAATATAATTGATATAATCAAAAATATTTATTTATTACAAATTTTAATTATAATATAATTTACATATTTAAAAATATTTATTTATTATAAATTTTATTTATATAAAATGATTTTTTTACTGTGCATTGCACATGTTAAAATAGTAGTTTTAATAGAAAATGTAAATTAAAAAGTAAAGATGTATGTGTTTGAATTTTTAATTTAAAAGTATTAAAACTTAGTTTAATTAATAAAATATTAATTTAAAACTAATCAATAAAAATTTCATTGCACTTAATATTGATTAAAATATTTGAGTATTAATTAAAATAATTAAAAAATAAACTTTATATTGAATAATTAATTAAAATATTATTTTAATTTGATATAAAAGCTTATATGATATATGTAACAAAATAAAAAATGTAATTATGCAAAAAAGAGAACACTTATAAAAATCATTTCATTTTTAACAATTAAAACTCATTTTTTATGTAAAATTAATTTCCAAAATGCATCAGTCCCTGTGCGAACTCATCTGGTCATCACCTCTAAATAATGTTAGTAAGAGACATTTAATCACACATATGAATTTATAATTTTATAATCGTTTTATTAAAATAAATCTTATTTTATTTTTCCACACACACTAATATTCTGTTATCCCACATGACTAAGAGGTATAGTGCTGACTCTTAATTTTTTTTATACTTGAATAAAATAGATAATCATATCTTAATTTCCAAAATGCATCAATCCCTGTGTAAGCTCATCTTAATTAATGTTAGTGAGAAACAGATAATCACACATATTAATTTATAATTTTATAATCGTTTTATTATAATAAATATTATTTTATTTTATTTACACACACTAAATTATTTTATCCACATGAATAAGAGGGATAGTGCTGACATGCACAATCACTACATTCGGGACCACCGCTATTATTTTAGGAGTAAGGATATGATCAGGAAGTATTATTCAGTTTGTGCATGCATGGAATTCTGCATCATCACCTACCATCCACAAATTAAATTGATTTAATTTTATAACTTTTTCATAAAATTATATTGATTTAACATAAATATATTGCCACTAACATTCATTTTGGAAGGATTCTGCTGATGTACTCGATGAAGACAAACTAATTTGATTTTTTTTATTTCAAGAAAATTAATACTCATAGTTATTTATAAGTAACAATTTCTTACCATCAAGTGCGTCAATCAATTGGTGAGAAATTGTTCCAGCTTAATCAATGGTCTTGAGTTTGAGACCTGAGTATGCAACTGTGTTAAATACTCAAAGAAAAAGTTGTCATCTATAATAATCTTACTCTGCTTAAACAGAATTGTCTTCAGTGAAAGATATATGTAATATATATATATATATATATATATAACTTAGATGGGAGACCAAAATTATATATATTTACTACTGCTAAATAAATGGTATGATATTATTAAACCAAAATACCAATAACTTATACATTTTAATACCATATCTCTTATAATAATTTTAAATATTAATATTCATTAATATTAATAATTTTAAATATTTAAAACTTATTTCTATATAATTTAAATTCAACTAGTTAAATATTCAATTAAACTTATTTATTTAATTAAATAAAAATATAAGCTTAAATTTAAATTTGATTATATAAATAAATCAAATTTAAATTTTATAAATAAACTCTCTTCTCAAATGGCTTAAAATAAAAGTTCAATCACAAAAACATTGAAAATTTTAAGTATCAATGCTATACTGTACATTAGTTTCTCCAAAATTGATTTTACACTATCAAATCACTATCATGCAAATATGTTCCAGACTACATATGTGTGCAAAATATTTATTAATTAGCTATATATTTATTTATAAAGGATTGACTTGGGATTCCAAACATTTAATATATTTTATTAAAAAATTTAATTATTTAATAAATATATTAAATAATATAAGTTTTACAATTTTAATATAATAAACATTTTTAATAAAAATTATTTTTGCTTTTGTCTCTTTGACAGTGTTTTAAAAGTATCGGTTGACATCTATCTTATTTTTTTGTTACATATGAGTTTCTAAATTGTTTTAAGTATAATTATGTTGCACGTATTCAATTAATAATAATTTAAAATAGTAATAGTAATTTATACCAATAATATTATGGGTATCATAAGGATTTTAAATATTAATAAATATAAAATAATAAATATAAATTAGTATATATTTTTATATTAAAGGTGTGGACTTGAGGTCAGCTTAAGGTCGACTCAAAAGTCCAAGACAGTTTACAATCCCTTGACCTTGAGTATGAAAGGCGAAGATGGAAAAGCTCAACTTATTCCTTATGCGGTCTATGTTGATTCTAGGAATGACCTAAAAGCCTATTTGACCCACATTGGACCTAAGGTCAGGCAAAATACCCAAAATGGTCCACAATTTCTCAACCTCAAGTTTGAAATGCGAAGAAAGCAAAAAGGCATGACAAGGTCTTTTTCCTTACTTAGGATTGACCCAAGGAGTGCCAACCATGCATTCTTTGGCCATCCCTTCCATTGCGATGATGATGTTGTTAACGTGGTTGGTTGCATAGGTTTTAATTGGTTGACCTTTTGTAGGAGTGAAGACCACGTCTAGGTCTTCGCTTGGTTAGTTGCTTAAATCTTAATTCAATGGACTTCCTATTAGAGTGATGACCACACCCAGGTCTTTGCTTGGTCGATTGCCTAGGACATAACTGGTCGAGCTCTTACTAGAGAGAGGCTTAAGTCTTTGTTTACTCATTTAACTAGTCTTAATTGGTCAATCTTTTATTAGAGTGAGGCCTACACCTAGGCTTTTGTAGAGTTAGTTGTTTAGGTCTTATTTGGTTGACTTTCTGTTCGAGTGAGGACCACACAGAGATTTTTGCTTGGTGTCTCTAACTATGCATCAATATTGAGTTCAATCTTGAAGTGAGTTAGGTATTTAAGTGAGCTTTATTCATCATAAATGAGGAAACCCACACAAAAATCTTACTGCATTACAAATTTTGATTAGCTAAAATAAAACACTAAATTAATTAGAATAAAATTGATTGACATATAATTGGCGTTTCGGAGAATGCCTTTTACTCCTATAGGTTGGTTGTCCACAATGTGTATTTATCGTCTCTCGCTTATTAACACACTTACTCAAAGACCCATCTTGAATCAACATCTCGTTTGTCTCATTAATGTAAAGCAACTCTCTGTGTTATGCCTAAAAGATCGGAGAAATTCACACCATTTCTCCCTTTTGGTTCCTGTTATCGACAAATTGTTCAGAGGGAGAAGAGTAGCCTCATGTGACAAAATTCTTTAAAAATCTAACTTCTACTAGTGTTTAAAGGGTAAAGGTCCTTGATGTTTCTTTTTCTAGGGTTTCCTTTTTTGTCTCCAAAAGAAAGAATTCCTCCCTTCTTTTGATCGATGGTTCATCTTGTCATTTTTCAAAGTTAGCATGTGTCATGAACCTCAGGCCTTTCCCTATGTTATAAGTCTTGCTCCTTTCTTGGTCCTATTTCATCACTGTAACTTCCTCAACTTCTACATGACACGCTACTTGTGATTAATGATGGATCCATGAATTTTATGTTATGGGGGCAATACTCATATACATAATTTTGTGGGGGCAATACTTATATTATGGATTAGCTTTTTATACTGCATTTCAAATTATGGGGGCAATTTGTAGTGACACATACATTATATCAAGAAAACATTATAAGTTTGTGGGGGCAATTGCCCCCAATGTCCACCAAGTGGATCCGTCACTTCTCATGATCGAATTTTGTTCATGAGTAAATATTTAAGTTTTGTTTTTCCTAAATGTAAATATTTGTCAAGGGGAAGGGAGGAAAGAGAGCAAATTAAATAATTTGATTTGTATTTTTGTATATTTCTTTCTTTCTCATTCTAACTAGAAAACATCTTAATAAATGAAAGAAAAATATTTTTATTTAAAATTTTTAATAATGTATGCTTTTCAATTAAAAAAAAAGTCGTAAGAAAAGGTGATTTTATTCCATCACTTTATATGAGAATGTCATACAATTTTAGTAGTCTTATTAATTAAAATTCTGTTAATGGTATAAAAATTATGGGATTTAAGTTTATTTGTTGTCACATGCTTAGGGGTGTTTATCGGTTTGGATCGACCCGATCAACCCGACGATCCAAACTGAGCCAATTAAATTGGTTTGGATTTTTCAAGTCTATCAGGTCCAACTTGAACCAAATCGATGAAATTCAAGAATGATTGGTTCGGGCATTAGGTTTGGGCTTGCAAACTCGATGAACCCGAACCAAATCGAAGAGGTGATCTAACTTACTATTTTTCCTATTTTTCATTCTTATTTTTCCTACTTTTTTACTATTACTTAATTGGTGTAAGCCAATTACTACAAAATATGTTGTTTAAACTTTTTTAATGACAAGATTATTGTCAATTTTTGTTCAAAACCACGAGTTTTTTTTATTTATTTCAAAAACAAATTTTTGCCATTTTTTATAAGATGAACCTGATAGACCCAAACCAAACCAACCTGTTCTTGATCAGGTTGGTTTGGTTCAGGTTGAGTGAAAAAAAATAGAGAAATCCGAACCAAACCGAACCAATGAAAAATGATTGGTTCGAATTTTCCCCCCCTAAATCCGAACTAAACTGACTCAGGAACACCCCTACACATGCTGTTCTTGTACAAGGCTTTTTTGCTTATGCATTTTTTTTTTCCTTTAAGAGTGTTTTGTTAGTCTCTTGTGGCTATATTCTGGTGTTGAAGACCTTTATTTTAGACACTTGGGTGCAGAACTATGGGACAAATTGTGCTATAGTTCAATTTTTTCTTTCATATATGAATTTCATTATCATATTGCCTGTAAAAAAAAGTTCATTTGTTGTCACAGCAAGTCTGTTCTTTTGCACACATTATTGTATAGTCCAGTAATAGTTTAAAAAAGTTATAAGCTGGGGCCTGGGTGAAGAAAATATAGTTCAAGCTCTATTACAATTTTATAGTTTTACAAATAATTTTAACTATTTTTTCTTTTTATCTGTTGGGAAATACAAGGGGAGTAAAATACCGAGAAGAACTTCATCAATGGGTCATGAGTCAATTACACAAATGAACTTGACACCACATTCAATTCAAAACCTTAAGATATAAGTCTCTGATTCTTTGTCACTTATATGTTGTTTAACTTGCCCATTCCTACTCAATGCGAGACTTCATATTCACACATGCACTCCAACATTATCCGTGCTTTGTTTTATTATAAAATTTAATTTGTTTTGATATAAATTATAAAATCATAAAATTTAATTTAATGCTCTAAAAACACTTAGTTAAACGTTAATTATTCAGACTACACAAAATTAAATGTTTCAAAAGATAAAAATTTGTTTCGTTGACCAACTAAGTGTTCATTTGGTTAAATTTAAACAGATAATTTTATGATATAAAATTTAGAGTTCTTTTTACAACATTGTTATTTGTAATTTATGAAAACAAGAAGTAAAATAAATTTTTAAAGGTTTTCCATTTAAAAGACATATAATTATTGCAATTTTTAAACATATCTTTTCATTAAAGATGCTCTTTAAAAATAAAAAGAAATGGGCCTTAAATTATGTGCGGGTGAACATTATATGCCATTCAAATTTCGTCATTATGACTACTGTTGAAGACAAAATTGATGTCGAGCAAGAAGCATGAGTATTAATTTAATAGATACACCTCACGGTTTAGAAAGATTTGGGTATCTTCAATGATTATCCCTTTACTCTCTAGACTAAATCTTCCACCTTAAACAGACAAATTATAGATTGGAAAATAATTGGCGTACACCAATCTCTAATTAACATTTAGAGAGAGAAAAAGAGAGAAAGAGAAATATATGTATAATAAATGATATGATATAATAGAAAAAAAAAGAGATAAAAAATAATAAATATTAATAAGATGTATGATATATAAAGATGTAACATATATCATAACACTTATAGATTTAAAAATAATAATTCATGGACACCTAATATTTAGTTGACACCTAGAGAAAAAAAGAGAAAAATTAAAGAAAAAAAATATAGTATGATGGTTGATATGATATAATAGAAAAAGAAATAATATCCTTGATCTCTCTCTTTCTAAGGTTTTTCTTTCTGTGTCCAAAAGAAAGAATTCCTTCCTTTTTTGGATCGATGGTTCATCTTGTCGTTTTTCACAATTAGCTTGTGTTGTGAACCTCAAGCCTTTCCCCAGGTTACAAGTCTTCCTCTTTTCTTGGTCCCATTTTTCATCATTATAACTTCCACGTGACATGCTACTTGTGATCGAATTTCGTTCGTGTTGGTCGCTCCTCCTGTGTATTGAAGATTCACTAAATTGTCTTATGCGTAAGACCTTCATGAAAAAAGGCTACAAACATCTTCTCATTCAGATCACTGATTTATACTGTGGTATTGTTGAAATGCCCTAGGTAGTCTTCAAGCTATCATCAAGATGTTGGCAAATGTCAAACAAGTCACCCACCACAATTCTCTTACTTTTGTTCATTACAAATTGGCCACAAATTTCTTTGATAAGTTCTAGAAGCTAGTTATGGATCAAAAGGGTAATTCAGTGAACCACATAACTATTGCATCCTTTAAGGTATCTACAAATATTTTACAACAAACAATATCATTTCTACCCCTATTTAGCATATAGGTTTAGAATGCTACCAATGTCAATGTAGGGATCTCTGGAGCCATTATTTGACTTTATAGCAAGTAAACAGAAGTTCGTTGGTATATTTTCTCAAAGGATCTTATTTGAAAATAGCTGAAAACTTCTAAGGGCCTCATCGACTAATTTGTTCTTTCCTACATTGTACTCCAGTGTCGTATTTAGTGTTGAAGGGCTTGATTTTGCTCCTTCACCTCCTGACTTCTTTGTTGCATAACCACATTTTACTGTTGTAGTTTTGCTATCACCGCCATCAATTGTTGGAGAACACGATTTTCCTCACCATGTGTCTCCATGTTGGAAGCTTTGTTGTGTGTAATGACCATCTTTTTGACTTTTCAAATGTAAAAAAGGCGTTACAAAAGACATTGACAATAATAACTCTAAGGATTAGGAGCTAATAAACGTGATTTGCTAATTGTCTATTTGGTCAACGTTAAGCCTAAAATTGACCCAAAATGTAAACGTGAACTCGACCTGTGAAATCAAATTGAACCTAAGGTCAGTCTAAAAATCTAGGACAGTCCAAAAACATATTCACTTTTATGCTTCGTTTGGTAGCGACGAAAGAGATCAGAAGAGTGCAGAAACGCGAAGAAATCACTGTGCTCCCTTCGTTTGGTAGCGAAGAAGAGCAGCAATATTTTTAAAAAATTTCGTGGAATCCACCGATAAAAATTTCTTCACAATTAAGCGAAGAAATGCACGAAAATTGAGAAAGGAGCTGCATCTACTCTTCATATATTAGGCCTGTGTAAATCGATTTACACAGGAAGTTAAATCGATTACCTTTCTCCTCTTCAAAATTACTACGTCCCCCTCCCTTGCTTTTCTAAATCGATTACCCTTCCCTGCTCCCCCCAAAATCAGTTTTTTGCCCCTTACCCTCGCCACCCCCAAAACTTTTTTATATAATAATAAATAATAAATAAATATTAATAATAAAAATAAAAATAATATTAATAATAAAAATGAATAATAATAATAATAACAGTTAAAATAAAAAATAATCTCATAAAATTAACTTTCTTCTCATTTCTGTTTTATTTCTCTTCAACTAAACAATTTTAACTTCCACTTTATTTCTCACCTATTTCTCTTCTCTTCTTTTCTCTTCTCTTCTCTTCCTTCTATTTCTTTGCTTTCTACCAAACACACCCTTAAATAAAATCCTCACTCAATAAATAATAATAAATTATAAAAATAAATCAGATAAGTTGCAAAATAATTAAAACAACAAATTAATAATTTAACCCAAAAGTAGTGCATGCTTAAACAAAGATAAAATTTGATCTAACTTACGTTTATGGCATCTTCAAGAATGTGATTGTTCACTTACCAATACAATCTTCAGCATGGCAGAGTTAACTCGAAGGATCAAACACGATTCTCCACCGCCTGAATTTTACATAAAAACACAGACCAACAGTTAATAAGGTCTGAATAGTCATCTTGTCGAAATCGGGCTTATATTTTCTTCTTCCCATAGAGGGAAGCATCGTAACCCATCACCAATGGTCCCACATGGGACCATTCCCTCTGAACAGTATCAGAGTCATCGAACGGCTAACATTTAAATTGCATGAAAAACGAGTAATATCTTGTCCCCATCCCTTACCATGTGGCACCCTTTAGACTGTAGACCCATTATTCTTATAATTATTATTCATTCCTGCTGAGGAATTCCAGATAACATCACACAACACATTTCCTACATTCCGATGGAGGAGTCATGGGAGAATTGGCATCTTCATATGGTAAAGCTAGCTATTTCATAATCTTCGATCATATTAAGGATCGGCCTCGATCAAAATCTTGTTTCTTAATTTTTCGATTAATTGTTGTAGGAAATGGATTGCGAGAACGATTTCTTAGGCAAGTGTCACGGTGCGGACGATGACGAGTTCCTGAGAGACATCTTTCAGCGATCACCGGCAGCTTTCTCTTCCGAAAGCGAAAGCGATCACTCATTCCATGCCTCGTCCACTTTCCAAAACAATTCCATCCCCACCGCCGCAGACGGCGCCGTTTTGTCACCTAGGAACCTGGTCAAAAGCAACAGCTCCAACTCCACAGTGTCCCAAAACGGTTCCAAAAGGCCCCGTCGTTTGTCTTCTCCCAGGACATACATTCTTTCCTTCGATAACTCAACCATGATCCCGGCCACACCCGAACCGTGCCCTCGTTCTTGCAACAATTCCCCTTTACCTGCAAAACGGGCGCTGGAAAGTCCAGGCCCAGAACCGACAACAAGGCCCAGTCAAGAAGCTAAGAAGGTCAGAACCTCTTCTCAGACCATTGATCACATAATGGCGGAGAGAAGAAGGAGACAGGAACTGACAGAGAGGTTCATAGCACTCTCAGCCACGATTCCCGGCTTGAACAAGGTAATTTAGTCAATTCAATTTTATTGGGAAAATGCAGATGGCACAGATTACTTTAATTACCGAGATAGTAAAAGATGAAATCTGACTTGATATTAAATTGAATAATTGTTCTAGGTAGTCGTTATTTGGTTCTTTCGTAATCTTCACCGTCAATCCTACTTAGCTATTGCAGCTTACATGTTTTAATATTTTAGAAATCAAATCTTAATGTTTTCAGATAAAAATCTAAAGTTACATTTTTTTTTTTATAAATAAACTTATCTATCATATTGAAGCTTGAATTCAACTTACAATCTAAAGCAACAGCATACTTAACTGTTCCTTAATTATTAACATACTCTCCCTGGCTCAGCTTGAGCATTATGTCTTGGTATATAGTGGATTTTATTTTTTAACTTTTTTTTTTAATTCTTATCGATTAATAACCCTGACACTGACAGAATGCCATTACTTTTATTAAAATATAAATTAAATTATATAATTTTTGCAATTATGAAACAAAAGTCGTCTTGACATTTCACCAAATCATTGCGTATGCGTCGCCGACCATCTGCAATATTCTATGATATACAATTAATTTCTCACTATACTATTACGCATAGGACTTGATAAAAAATCTGAATCCTGTAGCAAAATTTTAAAAAAACTGTTATTTCTTAACTCCATTTTGTTATCATTCTTTTCACCATTTTTACACTAAAGAAAATTAATCCACCTCATTTTCTTTTTCTTTTTTGATAGATTGGGTGGTGAGGGCGAGAAAAGTGAGAGATAAGAAAAAAAAAGAAAAAAAAAATGATAAGTAATGTGATAAAAAAATAAAAAGAAAATAAAGTAAAAATAATATAAAAGAAAAAGTAATTAGTGCATATTATATGAAAAATAGGAAAAGGAGAATAGGAAAAGGCTGCAAAATTTTTTGTACCATTAGATATTGTGTCTTGGTATTATCTATGATCCCAATCCATGTCCTACAGCATGACTTTTTAAGTCACCGCTCAGTGAAAACTACGCAGTACTGCTAAAACTACAAGATAACAAAATAAACTTGGACCCACTAGAGAGTAAGGGGTGTGAAAATGGGATAACCTAACTCAACTTTTGGGTTGAATTGATTTTTCAAGTTGGTAGGTTGGATTGGGTTGATTCGTCAATTCATTAAAAAAAATTATAAATTATTTCATTTTTTTTTGCCTCAAGTTTTTTTCAAACTTTATGATTAAATATAAAATTAAATAAAGAGAACAAATATTATAAAATTAGTAAATAAAAAAACTTACTTAACACTTAAGAAATGATTAGTTTATCATAAACTTTAAATAACAATTTTTATTTGTCTTAAATTCTAATAGTCACAAAAATTTGTCTTTTGTCTTGGGACTTTACATATGATATTTTTAAATAAAAAGAAGCTATAATCTCAAATATTACATGAGTTATAATACAATTTCAACTCAAAGGCTTAAGCTAAAAAAAAAGTCAACCCGATGGCCAACCTAACCCAACTTGTCATTTGGTTGGTTAGGTTAGCAGGTTGAATGGGTTGGGTTATGCGGGGTTGGAGGGCTGAACCACATAACCCAATCCAACCCAACTTGTTTTATCGAGTTATGTAGGTTGACCCATTAGGTTGGACTCGTTTTGACACCCCTACTAGAGAGAAAGAAGACGGATGTTCCGATGCACAAATAGGGCGTGTGGTCTACTGGTGATCGATGAAATTTGACCTGTGATAGTAGTTTCTATCTTCCTTTTTTCATATCATTTTTTTTAAAATTTTATAATCACCTTATTACCCTTCTTTTAATGATGTAAATACCCTTCTTAGAAAGACTTTTGTACACCCACTCAAGTTATTTGAAGAGCAATGATGGAAGGGTTTGTCTTCTTCAAATGAACTTGAAAATCTAAGTCAGATTTGTCGAAGGAGTACATGTCAATAGTCGAAATCTTTCAAAAATTTCTGTCATATACCTTTGTAGGGGGCATAGCTTTGCATAATCTTCATTTAATAACAGTGCAGCTGGCTTGGGTGGCATTTGTGTTGTTGTTGGGCAATCATCGTTGACTTGTTGTGTTGTTGCTATTCGCATAACCTTATTTGTGTAATTTATTTATGGCTGTCTAGTAGTTGACGTTAAAGGAACTTGACCTTTTGTCCAACATCCAAATCTCATGTATTATGTGTACTATGTTTGGACCAAATGCATTGTGAAAGCATTTGCGGAAATGAAGACATCGAAACCAATTTCAATGTTGAGTAGCTTGCAGTAGTTGAAAAATGTAGTGGGAGACGAGTTTGTTTTGTTTGCTTAGCTTCACTGATTTGGTGGCGTCGACGAGAAGGCGATTCTGGTACAATTGAGCATTCGATGAGGTGTGAATCGTCCTCCTCCATCTTTGGGCAAAAAAATAACAATGTAATTTTCTTTTTAGTTAGGGACATAAATGTAAAATACATTTATGGTATAAAAAAATAAAAATAATTTTAACAGGCACAACTAATTGCACTAAATAGATCTGAGGTACATAATATTTTAATAATATATCTAACAATGGTTATAAACTTGTCCACAATAAACCACTTACTTCACTTGTCCACCCAAGAATTTGTCAGGGAAAGAATGATGGAATGGTTTTGTAATTGTAAAATTCCTATGTATAGACGGACAAGGCTTCTGTACTTCGAGCAGCAATCGATTACGTGAAACAACTTCAAGAACGCGTACAGGAACTAGAACAAGAAGACAAAAAAAGGAGGGTAGAGTCAGTAATATTCCTCAAGAACCCCGATCCAAACGGAAATGAAGACACCACCTCCACTGAAACCAACTGTAGCATCCTTCCCGAGATGGAAGCAAGAGTGTTGGGGAAGGAGGTGCTCATTGAGATCCACTGTGAGAAAGAAAATGGTATTGAGCTAAAAATATTGGACCACATTGAAAATCTTCATCTCAAAGTCACCGGTAGCAGTGTCTTGCCATTTGGGAATTCAGCTCTCTGCATTACCATCACAGCTCAGGTATGCTATGCATCAATCTAGTTTCATGTTCTAAAGTACATTGCCTGCATAATTATTACAATTATATTATGATAACCCTGTTAGATACTTAGATGATTGCTTTATATATATATATATATATATTGGCAAGTTGAAATATTGAATGGCTTTATTATCACTTATATGTATTGCAGATGGGTGACGCGTACCAAATGGCAGTGAATGATCTAGTGAAAGACCTTAGACAAGTGCTCTCAAAGTCACATGTGCTCTGCGACAGTGATCCGTACTAGTGTATCAAACAAGTTGTAGTCTGTGGAATTGGAAAGTTTTGAATTTGTTGCCCTCTTTGATTTTGGTTCGTTTTCGTGTTGATCGTAACATTAATAAACAAAGTATATGTTTGAGGAAAATTTTACAGATCGTGAACTACCTCTCTAAATCATTAGATATATAAATAAAAAAAGTTAATGATTAAAATTTATTGATCTGATTAATAATCTCAACTGTTAATTTTTTTATTTATAAGTAATTTATCAATAGACCATTTGATATGTTTCTTCGATATAAAAGCTGCGCAAATGAATTTATGCTTCGCATCTACTCCGATATCCTATTAATTTGAAAGCGAAAACTCTTTTTACGTTGTCTAATATAGATCAGAGGCATATATGATATTCCCAATTAATTACAGAAAAGAAAATCGACCAAGCATTAAAGGAATTGTACACATCAGGAATGGATTACCGAAAATGGACGGGACATTGTGTGCAACCATATCCCGGTCCCACGTTTTTGCTTATTAAATTTATTAATAGATTGTCTGTGTATAGATCATAGAGGTTACGATCTAGATATCTTAAAAGAGTAAATTATACTAACACTTTTTGAAATTTTTTGAAATTATACAAAACTCTATATTTTTTTAACAATTATAACAACTTCCCTTATAGGGATATGCAGTGTAATGTTTTTTAAATAATTAAGGAGTGTTAGTATAATATATAACGGGTGTCAATATAATGTCTTTCAAATAATTAAGGAGGTTAGTATAGGAGTAAAAAAAAGTAAAAGTATAAAGTGTAATTTGACAAAATTTTAGGAGTATCAATGTAATTTACTCTATCTTAAATGGTTAAATCCACTTTGATATTTTCATAATTAACTGCAACAAATATATATATATATATATATATATATATATATATATATATATATATGTGTGTGTGTGTGTGTGTGTGTGTGTGTGTGTGTGTGTGTGTGTGTGTGTGTGTGTGTGTGTGTGTGTGTATATATATAATTGCAACAAATTAGTAGGTTCTTATTTTTAAGTATTACCTTAATTTTTTTTTGTCGCTTTCAAAGAAAAAATATTTTATTTATCTCTTATTTTAAAATGAGAAAATAGACTATGTATTGATAATGTAAAATAGTTTTACATTGTCTTTTAATCACAGTCCACCATGTATGATAAGTTTGTTGACTTTAATAATAACTATCCTAAAAATCACACTAAAGCTGATTTTTGATTGGTTAAAAGTGTAAATTTTTTTACATTGACAGTATATAGCAATTAAACTCTTTTAAAATTTTAAAATGACATTAATTATTATTTTCTCAATTATATTTTTATCAAAAATAGAAAAATTGATATTAAATGAAATGTTAAAATAATAAATAAGAGAAATAAATGCTATATTAAAAAATTTGAATAATTTTAATAAAATTAAAAGTATTAATTACTTTTCTTAATGACGGATAAAAAGAAATGGAGATAATATAAGTTATGAAGCTAAATAAATGAAGAAATGAATACCTTAGCATTTTAACGATGAATAAGTTGGAAAGGTTATGATCGTTAGGTAAAATGATTTCACGATATATATATATATATATATATATATATATATATATATATATATATATATATATATATATATATATATATATATATTGATTTGGACATGGGTTAAATTATATTGAAAGGCAACAAATTCGAGTGTGAAGTATCAAGGATAATGTTGAGCTACCACCGAGTGTGTAGATCAACTAGCATTATTAATTTTTATAGAGAAAATTTATCAATTGCTGTAATTAATTGATTTTGGTTTTTTAATCATCCTTCCACTGGAGACATTGCATATGAACTTGATTTGGCAATACAAGTGTTATTGTATAAGCCTAAAGTTAGCTGGCTTATGGCCGAATGAAGCTTATATATGTCCTCAAATCAAAAGAAAGTTGTCAAGGTCCACATGGTCAAATCCACTTGGTGTAGGCTACTTGGGCTTGTCCAGCTGCTTCATACTAAACATCATAGGGGACAAAAAGGACAAAAAATTGTGAAAAAAGAACTTTACTATAGGTTTTGCTTAAAAACTTAAATGAGTTAAGCCGAGTTGAGCTAAACCAAACTCGACCTGACTCATTAAGAATTAACTCGGCTCGAAGTTCGACTTGAGTTTGATATGAACCTTTTTTGGTTTTAGCTCAAACTTGACTCAATTCAAGCTCGTGGATAGCTCATTCTAGCTTGTTAGCTCGATTCGATTCAAAATTATAATTATTTTACATATTTTATTTATTTATTTCATACGAAAATAATATTAATATGAAATTAATTAAAAAATTAATTATATGAATTTAATAATATAAAATATATTAGTTAATATATATATATATAGTTCATGTACTAATCGAGTTGATTATACATAACTCAACTTCAACTTATTTATTTAATAAGTTCAATTTTTAACTCAAGTTCAGCTCATTTGGTTTATGAACCAAGTTCAACAAGCCAATTGTTGAATCAAGTCTCGAACTATGTTCAAGTTGGTTCAGTTCATTATCAGCCCTAAAAGAGGGACAAAAGGGAACACACTAGGTTCTGCTATGTCTCTTTGTTAAAGGTATTTGAGAATGGTAATTGTCTAAAGAAGAGCACATAGTGAAAGTGGTTCCTCCTCTATTGCTTATTTCAAGTTTAGAACTGGGAAGAATTTTATTCTAAAACAATGTATTGAAAATCCATAAGAACTCACTTTGTTGTGGATTAGTTTATTGACTACCTTCTCATTGAGGGCTTATTGTCTTTTGGTTAGAATTTTGTCACTTACAAACATAATCATTCCTTATGCTTTTTTTTACAGTAGTTAAAGGTGTGTTTGAAATACCGTTTGTTACGTTGAATGCCAATCCATTATAAGAGTAGGATTGGTGTTGAATGTTCATCGAAAAGTGAGATACGAGTAAAACAAACATGCTCTAAATTTGTTTGTTGATTGCTAGTTTAGCTTTTGATCATAGTTTTCATTACATAAGTTACTAGTCCACTTTTCATATCATAAATACAATTGAATTTTTTGCTCCTATGCACACCCCTAAGTAGATTTTTTTGGTGAACTCAAGGTATTCTCTAGTCAAAAGCTAAGGAGATTGATCCAATTGACAGAATCATAATTTTTCGATTTCATTAGCATGTGACAATTTTATTGGCGAGATTAGAGTGACAATTACAGAGTAATGCTGACATGAACACTATCAAAGTTTTAATTATCAAAGAGGTTACAAATGGTTAATGATTATTAGATCAAAGCTCTTTAAGTGGCAAATCAACTAGTAAATGTGGGGTGATAGTCATCCAACATAGACATTATGCAAAATAATAAGTCATCATGTACTATATTAGAAAAAATCTAAGTCCCACATCGACTAGTGATGAAGTTAAAATAAAGTATATAAGTGGGGGGTAATCCTCACCTTACAAGCTGATTTAGTGGGATTGCATTGTGTCCAAACTGAAATTGTAAGATGATATCAAAGTATATTCTAAATCCATTAACAGGTCACCTACCATATTATCTATGTACCAAGCCAATAGTGCTAGCTTAAGGGAGTGTATTGGAAAAACCTCAAGTTTCACATCAACTAGTGATAGTTTTGTGGGGTTGAGTTAGGTTCAAACACAAATTGTAAGCCTTTTTTTTTTTAGATTGATACAAATTGTTACGACATTTGTACTTTGATACCATGTTGAAATTTGTAATGCGAGCCCAATAGAAGAGTGTGCATTGGGCTAGATGTGTATCAAACATAGGAGATGTATCACCCAAAAAATTCAAACCAATTAATTGGACTTGAGCCCTCTATACTTATATATACTTAACTTTGTTGTCGGGTTAGTCTCCAACATTAGGTAGATTTTAGAATGAAGATAGTTAAATTTGCGTTTGTAATCAATAGATTGAGGCAGTTACCTAAGTATTGGGGTAGTTATTTCTTATACCTATAAATAATAGTTTCAACTTCAAAGGTTGACACCTTGGAAAACATATGAAATCCTACATCAAATAATGGAGATTATGGTTTCATTCGAGCTCTGTCGTCCACCTTTTTACTTTTCCTAGAATTTAATTTCATATTTGATTCAATTTAAATTTTTTTACACTTCTTAAAACACCTGAAATCCTACATTAGAAAATGGAAACTATGGTTCCATTTGAGCTCTGCCATCCATCCTTTCTATATTTCTTGCAATTTATGTTCATATTTGATGCAATTTAAATCCTTTACCTTTCTTGCATCTATGTTTCTCCAGCACTTATTTTTTGCACTTTAACTCCCATTCCATTTTACTTTCAGCATTTTACCTTTATGCAAATTTATCATCTCTCAACATTTAGTTTCTTGGTCCTTTAATTTCAATACACATTAATTATCTTTTTTTATTTGCAAAATTACCTTGTAGCTTTCTTTTAAGTTTATTGCACTTTGCTTTCTTCTTTTTAATTAGCTTTCCAAGTCCATTTACCTCCAACCCTTTATCTTTGCTCTTTAATTTATCATTCAACTTTTACTTATCTGTCAACTTACATTTAAGCAACTTTAGTTTTCGGTCAATTTACATTCTCACCATTTCTAATTTTCTAATAGCTTTTTTTTTTGTTAATTTATTTTCCCTTCATTTTCTTAAATTTTTTGTCAGTTATTTTCTTGTTAATATTTTTTTTTTTGTCAAAAGACTCAATTTTTATCAATTCATTTGTTCAAATCTTCTTATTGTCGCCATTTTTCTTCTTGCATTTCCATAAGATGGTAGCATAGTACGAGGACTCAATTTTTTAATAGTGACGATTGACAATTTTCCTTAGACATTATCACTGCAAACAAAAATGACATGCCTGCGTCAATAAGAGCATCGATTAACAACAATTGGATCATATAGTCTCATCCATACCTCTGCGTCTTTAGTCTTCCACCGATCATAGGAGCATCCTTCGTATCAAATTTCTAACATCCAAAATTATGTCGGTGAATTCTAGACCATCAAATATGTCCTTAATTTGATGATCTTCGTCTACAGGGTTTTAAAATACGGACATTAATTACCGTGCAATGCGGTTGCGATATTTCGGTTGCCACAGTGCAATGCAAGGATGCCACAGTCGACAATAGTTGCCTCCAGCTGCAACGTAACCGTGACCACAATAGCAACTGCAATTTTAGTGTTTGGTATATGGCACTCCACGCTCCATATCTGAAATTCGCTGATGAAACTCCCGCCTTTCAATTTTAGTGGCAGGAGGGCTTGGTGTTGCTCTCACATGTAGTCGATAAATCACCATGATATTTCATGTGTAGGATGAACAAGTTCGGGCAATCTTTCAGAACCTTAAATCATGATGAATTATTTCATGAGACTATCATATACTGAATCTTAATCCTTAATTCTTTCACATAACTGAAAAATTCAACTACATGTTACATACAAATTGATTGAGATTATAGACCCATAATAGTTTCGGATCATACGTACAGTAATTTCTCTCATAATACTATCTTTAGCTGCACCTAGAACCAACTGTGCTTTTCACAGTTTCTCAATTTGTTAAACCATCTGACAACCATATGGGTATCCTGACACTTTTGCAACCACGTATCCTATTCTCCATATTATAGAATAAACAAAGTATGGCTTTCCTTCCAATTACACGTATTATTGATAATACCTCTATATCGATCTTTACCTTCCACATTCAAATTAATTATGGTCATGTTTTAAATATTCATTCTATTAACTTATCACTGTAGCGATTGCCTTAACTGTCTCCTGCAACTATTTTAATAAATATATGCTATTCATTAAGGCATTACAGCGGTGGTTATACTTGGGCCTAGTAACGGAACTTAGGTAATATGCAATCTTAGATTCTAACTTTATTGTCATCTTTGTACAACAAGAAAAACAGCGGTAGTTATACTACTCTGCTCAGGCAATTACACTATGTCGTTTAATGATGTTCCATGCAGCATTACAGTTTCTCACTACAATTTCTAGCAATGTTATAAACAGTTCACATTTCTAGCAATGTTCATGGCACTTTCGCAAATCTAAATAAAATTACTATATAAACAGTTCACATTTACTTCATTCACTTTTTAAGCCGTTCCGCAGTTTCTATAAAATCTTAAAATTACCATCCCGGCAAACAATTATAAAAATGCTCCAAAAACTCAAGAGTTTGTTTAGTTTTAGAAAATATATTTTTCTTTTTTCATTTCTTATTTTTACAAACAATTACCAAAACACTACCATATTTTCACTTTTTTCATATTTTTTAGAATCTGTATAGGAAATAATAAAAAAATAAATGAAAACATTTCACTATACATTTCCTGTACATATATTTAAAAATAGGAAAACAAAATAAAAATAAAGTAAAAGTTTAATAATTATTTATAAAAATAAGAATGAAAATAAAACCAAACGAATTCTTAACTTCATCAATGTATGACTAGGAAATCGTAATAAAACGAAAGAACAATTTCATGTGAAAAAACACATCATTTTTTATATATTGACGACAAACAACAGAAAAAATTAAAAAAGAAACTTCATTATTACAAGAGCAATATTAGATCTCCAATACTTTCAAATCATATCGTAACTATAGAACCAGTAGGTATACTTCCTTTTTCTTACTTTGTCATCACAATATGCATATCATATTAATTATAAAGCATCAGCTCTGCAGCTAGTACATCGAGAGGAGGATGCTAGGTTGTTCTTTATTCCACAAATAACTTGGGAGGACATTAAGTTTACCAAACTGAGGGCAACAAACCTAGCTATCTGCTGGGGGATTCGCAAGTTGGATCTAGATGCTCTCCTGCTGAAAACTGAGCGATCTTCTACATATAGAATATATTATATGATGGTGTCATAATTAGAAAATATCATGCATATGAAATCGTAACTCATTCCATTCATCAAACAGTAGTAGATTCTCCCTCATGAATAACAAGACAGTAACCTAATTCCATAGCCAAGATCACACCCTTACGAAGAGTTAGAACTTGCAGAATTTTCGGATCGTCAAACACCTATAGTTTGATAATTGATTCACTAGTATGGATCACTGTTGTACTTCAGATGACTGCAAGAGAGCCAGTCTCAGGTTTTTCACTAGATCATGCATTGTTATGTTGAATTCGTCACCCATCTGCGGTAATTAAAGTTATAGGCTTATAGCAGTCTGCAAAATCAATGCTCTCTAAATATGTCTAACAAATATCTAATTGGATGATCACAGTTGTCGGTGGATAAGAGACATGAATTGAATCTTAAGTAAATATTCCTTCAAAGAATGTGCTAGTGTACCTGAGCAATAATGCTGATGTCAAGAGTGGAACTCCCAAATGGCATTACACTGTTGCTGATTGTGGAGAGATCGAGACTATTAAGATGGTCCAAAATTTTGAGCAAAATGCCACTTTGTATCTTGCAGTGAATACGGAGGAGTACATCTTTTTTAAACACTCTTGCTTCCACTGTAGGGAGTGCTTCATTGGTTCTATAGCAGTCATCAGAGCTCATTGCACCAGAGGTGGTGCCTTTGTCAGTTGAAATGTGGGATCTCTGATGAATGAATGACACTGACTCTACCCTTGTCTGCTTACATTGTTCTTCTAGCTCTCTCACACGTTCTTTAAGTCGTTTCACATGAGTGATTGCTTCGCTAAGTATAGTGGCCTTGTCAATCTAGACATCATGAAACATTTCATTCTTGAGTTGCAAATTAAATTGCATTATATAATAAATTTAAAGCTTAAATTTGGTTTTTTTTTTTTTTTCCAATATAGATAGATAGATATATATTCTTTGTTTGCTTTCTGATGACATGTCCATGGTATTGATCTCGCTCATCAAAATTGTGAACTTCAAGTCTTACATAAAATCAAATAATTCCACGGGGAATATCACTAAATGAAACAAAAAGAAACAATGAAAAGAAGAAGAAAAATTAAAAAGAAATTGCATTTTCTATAAATTAATTTCTCCTTTTAAGTACTTTTTTATACATTTAATTTGTAACAATGTGTAGTCTAATTTAACTGAACCCAATTTTATGCAATGTTGAATGCCGTTAATTATATTATGGCAAAATCAAACTACTAGACGAACTAGCTAGAATAATTCAATATAGAAACCAAATCAAACTTGAAAATGCAAAATCATTGACTGTCACCACTTTATCACGTGATTATTCCATTGTAAAGTATGTGACATCACTTACTAACCTTCTTCAAGCCAGGTATGATGGCTGAAAGTGCAATGAATCTCTCTGTCAGTTCCCGCCTCCTTTTTCTCTCTGTCATTATATGGTCTAGTGTCTGCGCAGAGCTTCTACCTTTCTTTGTTGTTGGGTTGGCCTTAGGTTCAATTTCATGTTTTTCTGAGACCCCTTTTGAGGGAAGACATGCGCCACCACTCCCTACTACTACTTCCTCGTGGTAGGGCAGTTTTCCACGGGTAGCTGCTACTACGGTGGAGTCATCGAAAGACAGAATGAATGCGGGTGGGGAAGTGGCTGTGGCAGGTTTCTCTGGTGCATGCTGTGAGAAGATGAAGTTGGAGCTGTTGCTCTTGATCACAAGGTTGCTACTCTTGTCGTTGGCGAGGGTTGTACAACCATTGCTACCGTGGATTAATTTATTTTGATTATTGGGAGAGTGAGTTTCGCTGTCAGAAGAAAAAGCTGGCTGATGCATGATCTCTCGAAAGATCTGATCATCATCCAGTGAGTCAATCTTGTGGCTTTGGTTAAAGAAATCATCGTATTGTATTTCCTATGGAACAAATAAGCAAATTCAATCACCAATCTATATACACATAAAACTTTATAATATATTTACTATAATATACTCTATATAATCTAAAGAATTGATGGTGTGTGAGTGGTTAGTGTTACCATATCAGAGAACCAATATTTTTGGCATGGCTCCCCCATTGGCAGTGAATTAACGGAGGAGAAAGAAACTATAGGGAATTGGATTTTGCGGATTCGCTTTTAGGGATAGAGAAGGAGAATCGTGGATAATAAATGGAAATGAGGATGGCAGAAAACAAAGACTCGTTGGACATGCAACTTTTATTTCCACCGTTAGATTTCAATCGATTTCACGCGTTGTGTTTATCATTTGGAAATCATCACGAGACAGGACCACAAGGGGTGGGACAGTGATGTTACCTACCATCCTTTTTGCAGCATACATATGCTAGTAGCTCATCTGTCTTACTTCTAACGATTGGGACGGTCTGGTAGAATTATAGTATAAAAAAATTTATTAGTAGATATATAATTTCTGCAAGTTTGAGTAATTTTATTTTTTTCTGGCGAATATCAAATTGGCCAATCTTGTGAAAACCTGATGGATATAGAAGTTGGTTTATTTTCTCTTATGCCTTCATAACATTTTTTTTGTTGATTATTTAGCACCACATACTGTATAAGAGAAATGTTCAATGACGCCAAAGCTGATAAGTAATAACATAAAAGAACATGTATTGATCAATCCGATCGGTTATCTACCTTATATATTAAATGAGAGCATGTATCTTGAACGAATTTTTCAACGAAAATGTTCTTAGTTGTCATTCTTCAATGAGAACGTTTTAAAAAAAAATTTAACCTATTTCTTTCAATCTATTATTTTTAATATTTTTAATTCTAAATTGAATTTCAATATTTTTAAAAAAATTATCAATAATTATAAATTAACATTGTATTACAATAATTATTTATTATAAATTTAAAATATAATTTATATGTTTAAAACTATTTATTTATTATAAGTTTTAATTATAATATAATTTATATTTTCAAAAATATTTATTCATTATAAATTTAAGTTATATAAAAAAAATATTTATTCAGTGCAATTGGTTAAAATAATAGTTAATCATATTTATGTACCGTTTGTTTTATATAAACACTGTTGTGAAAATCTGTTATTCTTTAACATACGTCGTACATTCATGCAATTTGTGCAAGACAATTTCATACATTATCGTTATGGATCAAATACTATTAAAAGATTTTGAATTCATTTTTTTTTAAAAAATATATTGTGAAAAAGGAGTTTAAAGGTAAATAACAATAATATTTATGCACATGTACAATATCTCTACTTCTCTTTTGCTTATTACTTTAAAATATCCATTATTTCTTTTACTTTCTCTCTCTCTCTTTTATATCTTTTCCTTCCATCTTCTCATGAATTGTATGTCAATCATTTTTGGAAAGGAAATACCATTCCCCCAGTCAAAATCCATGAAATCATTGGTCTGTTTTCTCTTCTTTAAAAAAATAAATAAATTAAAACAGTACAATTAAAGTCTGAACATAAGGTATAAAAGACTACGAGCGAGGGGCCGAATTTCGCGGACACCAAACAAAGCAATCAAAATGCAATCAATTACACCTGCTGTGGCAATACATGATCCTTCAGCATCGTACGTAGGAGATCGAAAAGAAGACATTGACGGTCAAAATGAAAGGCCTTCTTCTTGTTGGTTTTGCATTGCATGTTTTAGTGAAACCATCACCACTAGAATGAACACAAACTGTCATTTCAGTGTTGCAACTTGCAAGCTTGAGCCGTGCATGTATAGGTGTCCATGAGATTTCCTGTTTCTATTCAAACTCGGATGTGAACTTAACAATGTTGTTGGAGCACGAAAAGAAACTATCGAACTTTATGGACTCCTCGTTCACTGTTCCCAAGCAGCATTGCAATTCACACTTGTCCAATGAAAAGTTATTAAAGCATCGAAAATTCGTCGTCTTCTAATGCTGGAGGAGGTTTGTCGAGTCCTTTTCAAATTCGCATTTGTCTTCTACGGAACATGCTAGTATCCAAGCATCGATTCCCGTAAATTCTTTATTCTTAGATGTTTTTCGAACAAGAAATTATTCTTGTCTTGTAACTATAACTGTAGATTCAATGTGCATTACTTTAACTATCATAATACATATTTAATTAACGAGTTTAGTTTCCATTAACTCTCGGTTTTGTTGAAGTTTTGGTACTATCTGTTTTTATTTGTTTTTCATTTGTTTGTTTTATCCTCAGCTAATAAATTCCTATTTACTAGGGATTAGGGTGGTTAGGCTGACCGGGTCTTAGGAGTGTTTCCTTATTTTTTTATTTTTTTATTTTGAGATAAGCAAACTTTAATTAAGCAGCACAAGTGTGCCCGGCCAATCCAACAGATTCCAAAATGTAGGTAAAGGGAATTAAAATCTTCTGCAATTTTTAAAAAACTGCATGAGATCTCAGCCATTTCTTTATTTTTAATATATTTGATAATTTTAATATATAAAGGAAAAAAAAACTTATATAAATGGTGAGATTAAGAACTACTCATGATGCAATTGTTTTCCAAACTACAGGTGATCCATTTCTAGGTCAAGGAACAAACCTCCCATTACCAACATACAATAGAATACCACTTAACCCATCCAAAATACCACATTGATTTCATGTGTTTCCTTATTTTTTGAGTTTGTTTTACTTATGTAAGCTTTATAAAATTTATTTTTGTATCTTATTATTGTTTTCTAACTTGAGAGAATGAAAATTCATGTAAGCACGTTAGTTTGGCTTAAGAATTGAGATTGAGATGTGACATTTCATACGAAAATTATTAATAATACATTTTTTAACATACTTTTTTTAAATGCATTTTTTATTATTAATTAAAATTTATTAAACATCATAAAATTGTATAGATTTTCTTTTTTAATTAATGATTTTTATTCATAATTTTTTCCTTTTTAGTCAATTTAAATTAGTAATAAAAAATTTCCTAAAAAAATCAGTAATAAAAATATGTTAAAAAATGTGTTACAATAAAATACATTCCTTCCTTTGCTATTTTGGGCACGATATGGGGTAATGGGGTTGCAAGATGTGGTTGATCCACACGTTGATAAGCTCATGACATATGGTTTTTTGAGCGATTTTTGATACACAATAAGTTACAACACAAGTAGAATAACATGGGATACACACTTGAGTTATAGGATAACATTTTATTGTGTACATTATTTGGTAGACAATGGACAACACAAGTAAAATAATGTGAAATTTACTACAATACCCTTTTTAATATTACTTATCTAAATACAATTCTTATTAATTATCTTAATACGACGACGGTGGTAATGGAAGTGGCAGCTGCAGTGGCAGCTGCAGTAGCAGTGTTTAAGGGGACAGTGCAATGGTAGTGACGGCGTTGACATCATTGATAAGGACAATGGTGGTGGAGGCAACGACAGTAGTGATAGTAGTGACAATATAGTGAATGATAGTGGTGGTGACAACGAAAATAGTCATGGTGATGAAAGTAACGACAATAATGGTGGTAATAATGGTGGTGGTAATGACAATGGTAGCAACGATGACAGTGGTAGTGGCGATAGCATCAACAGTGGTAGCAATAGCAACAACAATAGTGAGGTATTTTTGTTTTTTGAATATTTTGTATTTAGGACAAAAAGTTGTCCCATGATTTTTAAGGAACAAAAAATTGAGTTTTTGTTCTGTTCATCATCACTTGAGTTGTACTGTCCCATGGTCCTTTTTCAAATCAAATGTGGAATGATTATTTTTGTGTTGTCTAGGACCATACTATTTAACAAATCAAATGGACCCTATGTTCTAATAATGTATGTACAAGAAATGAAGCAACACATTTTTAATACATTTTTTTAATATTTTTTATTATTGGTTGAAATTTATTTAAAATTATAAATGTTTGTAAATCTCAATTTTTATTTAGTAAATCTCTCTTCTAATTTTATAATTTTTAATGAATTTTAACTAATAATAAAATGTGTGTTGAAAAGAATGTGTTAAAGACTTAGAGACTATGTTGCTAATACTCTCCATGTATATATATGTAGCACGATCAGTGAGATGAACACTGATTGATATATAAAGTATATTAATTAGTTTCTTATTTTTTAAATATACTTTTAAATAATATTTTTATTGATAATTATGAAAATTGTATACTTTTCTTTATTTTGTGTTTATAAAATTACGTGAAAAATAATTTTTTAAAAAATTATAATAATTGCTAAAAAAAAATCGACTAAAAATAATTAAAACAAACGAAATATCCCTTGACTTTATTATAAATAAAATTAAGAGAATAAATGTGTCAATGGTTAACTACAGCGTAAAAATAACATCAAAACCAAAAGCTAAGAGCATATCTAAGTTAAAAATTTAAACATACCAAAATAATAATAGTAATAATAATAAACACTTATGAATGAAGTCTTCAGAAAATCTACATTATATAATTTTCTTTGACACGAAAATTGCTTGACTATTTTAGTTTAAGAACACTTTTTGTTCACATTTGCTATTTTTTATAAATGAATATAAAAATATTACTTTTTTTTATTTTAAATTTATATAAAGAATAGTAAAAACAATAAAATAATTTTTCACAATATTCTATATAAATTTTAAAATAAAGTAAAATAATAAATAAATTTACATTTTTATAATTATTAATATAAAAAATTTTACTAAACGAAAAAGTCTCCAAACTACTCAGTCGGAATATTGTAAGGCCATAAAACCACTATTCAGTGGTCGCACACACTCACATATAAAATTAAAAAGAAAAAAGAAGAAAGAAAAAACTGACATACCAACGACACTAGGTTGGGCTTGGGCTTCGGTTACTGTTTGGAGCAAGAAAACAGGTCTATTGGCTTGGGTCTTTATACTAGAAGAAGCGGTTTTTTAAGTATGTGGGAAGTACCAAGTTACGAGGGAGGCCTAACGGGCCCTACAAACGAAACGAGCGACGAAAACAAGTTCCCATGAGATCATAACACAAGCATATTACATTACATAGGGGGGTCATGGAAGACATGCATTCCACGAGGCATGTCATAGCCTAAGTTGGCAAGCCAATCTGCAAGATTGTTTGCTTCCCTGTAAGTATGAGTAAGCATCACCTGCCAGTCCTTCTGGATCAAGTGCTTGATCAATCGAAGCAAGCTACCACACGGTTGAGGCCGGTTTCTGTAGTCATGAATGAGGGAGACCGTTGCTTTCGAATCGGTCTTGAGCCTAATGCTTTGATGAGTGTCATCCTAGGCCATATTTAAACCGGACAAGATTGCCCACAATTTCGCGAATAAGATCGAGCAAGCTCCTAAGTTTCTTGTGAAACCCTTGATCAATGTCCATCAGCGTCCCTTAAAAGACCGCCACATGTTGCAATACCCGTAGTGTTCCTCCAAGAGCCATCCACATTGACTTTAATCCAATTTGCTAGTTGTGCTTTCTAGCCCACCATCCTATTTTGCGCGCCCATCTCCCTCCTATTTAAGTCAAAGGCCTACATAGATTGCCCGCACATTAACCCAACTTGATGAGCGAGCCTGGCAGGATCAAAAAGGCTTGCCCGCAAATATCTGAACTATGGAACCAGATTATCAGCACACAAACTGTTTGTAATATTTTAATTTGTTATTTGTTAGCCGTTTGTGTTCAGTTAGCTTCATCTCTTGTATATATATATATACTTTCTTTTACGAATAATAACAATACAAGATTTCTTTTCCTAATTCTTTTTTCATATTATGGTATCAGAGCAGAGAAATCTGCTCTACATGCCCAAACCCCCTTCGATTACAATTTCCCCTTTCTCTCCCTTCTTCAAGCTTCAACAATGGCAATAACCACCGAATCCCCAAACAATACTGAGAACTTATCATCTTTTCAAGATCCTATTCTAAACCCTACAAGCCCCTATTACCTTCATCCTAGAGAAAATCCAGGCGCTGTGTTGGTTTCTCTACCAATGAATGGGAACAGTTATGATTCATGGAGCAGAAACATGAAACGTGCTCTCCTCACCAAGAACAAACTCAAATTCATCAACGGTAAGATTGTGGCACCTAAAGAGGATGATCCTCTTTACGAAGCATGGGAAAGATGCAATGGCATCGTTATTTCTTGGATTGCAGTGTCACTTATACCAGAAATTGCACAGTGCACTATTTATGCGAAAAGTGCTTTTGATCTATGGAATGACTTGAAGAATCGGTTCTCTAAAGGGGATTATTTTCGTATGTCAGATTTGCTTCAAGAAATTCATTCCATCCATCAAGGTGAGAGGAACGTGAATACCTATTTTACGGATTTGAAAATTATGTGGGAAGATCTTGAGGCTTTAAGGCCCATACCGAATTGCACATGTGGTATGATTGACAGCATCAAGAAACAAAGGGAAATGGAATATGTAATATGTTTCTTGAAGGGATTAGGTGATCAGTTCAAAGTTGTTAAAACTCAAATTTTAATGATGGAGCCTCTTCCTTCCATCAGCAAAGTGTTTTCACTTGTCTTGTAGCAAGAAAGACAAATTGGAGGTAGTATATTGGGTGAACCTCCTAAGATTCTAATGAGAAATAGTAGTAGCAATCAAGGAAGAGGCAACTCACAATCAAATCATGGTCGTGGAAGAAACAACAATCAAGGGAGAGGTTCCAACAACAGTGGGAAGCCTAGGCACACAGTTGAAACTTGTTACTTTAAGCACGATTTTCTGCTTGGGTTTAAATTCAAGGAAAAGGTAGCGAATGTTAATAATGTTGCTATTGATTCTTGCAATCTTTCATCATGCGATGATCAAGAAAATGCACCCGAACAAATTGACGCAATAGTAAACATCACACTTGAGAATATAGGGAATGGCTAGGTCAATCAGATAAGTGGTCCTATTGTTAGGCACAATATAGCCCAACCAACCGCAGGTGATTTTCCTTCCCTTTATTAGATCATAGACATTGGCGCAACTGATCACATTTGTCACTCCTTAACACTTTTCCATTCCTATCACCGAATAAAACCTCTTGAAATTAAATTGCCAGATGGCTCTTACACTCATGCAAATTATTCTGGCACAATCATGTTTTTTGATAATTTTGTCCTAAATGATGTTCTTTACATGCCAAAATTTCATTTCAATTTAATCTCTACCTACAAGTTATCTAATTCATTGAACTGTAGATTAATATTTAATCATAATTCCTGTGTCTTTCAAGACATACATTCTTTGAAGATGATTGGGCGTGCTAGAGCCAAACACAACCTCTATATGTTGGATCAAACTTCTACTCATATTATGGCTTTTACTGGAAATGTTAATATCTTTCCTAATTCTTTTTGTAATCGTGTTGTATCTTCTAAACTTGATCTTTGGCACCATAGATTAGGCCATCCATCACCAATTGTTATGCAGCACATTGTTACTAAATTTCCTTTTGTACTCATTATCTCTAATAAAGTTTGTGATTGCTGTCATTTTGCAAAACAACATAAACTTCCCTTTACTCCTAGTTTTATTAAATATGTTACTCCTTTTGATCTAATACACATGGACATTTAGGGTCCCCTTGCCACCCCATCTGTCCATAGTCATCATTACTTCTTGACTGTTGTAGATGATTTCATAAGACATACTTGGCTGTTCCTGATGAAGTCAAAGGTTGAAACACAAAAATTAGTAATGAAATTTGTTAGCTTGGTGCACACTCAGTTTGGGCGCTACTAAGTCACCCCCTATTGATGCAAGTTGCTATAGACGCCTTGTAGGCAAGTTACTTTATTTGACCACAACACGACCTAATTTGAGTTTTGCTGTCCAACAACTCAGTCAATACATGGCTACGCCCACTGAAGTCTATCTTCAGGCTACCAATCGTGTCCTTCATTACATCAAACAATCTCCAGCACAAGTATTGTTCTTTCTTGCCTTTTCTTCCTTGCAACTAAAAGCTTTTAGTGATTTCGACTGGGCATCTTGCACTGAAACACGCAAATCAATCACTAGTTTTGTGTTTTTCTTGGTGATTCCCTTATTTCATGGCATTCTAAGAAACAAAATACCATCTCCCGTTCTTCCTCTGAAGCAGAATATCATGCCCTTGCCTACACAGTTTGTGAAATACAGTGACTAACCTTTCTACTGAATGATCTTTGTGTCCCATATATTTCTCCGGCTCTTCTATATTGTGACAGTCAATCTGCTCGCCATATCGCCGCCAATGCCAGCTTCTATGAAAGAACAAAACACATTGACATTGATTATCATGTGGTTTGCAAAAAGTTGCAATCCAAGCTTTTCTACTTGTTTCTGGTTCCCAGCTTTGCTTGGTTGGCTGACATTCTAACGAAACCATTGGTTTTGCAACCCTTCTCGTTGCTCCTTTCCAAGCTGGGAGTGAAAGAGATTCACTCTCCAGCTTGAGTGGGGGTATCAGCACACAAACTATTTGTAATATGTTAGTTTGTTATTTGTTATCCGTTAGTTTCCGTTAGCTTCATCTCATGTGTGTGTGTGTGTGTGTGTGTGTATACTTTCTTTTACGAATAATAACAATACAAGACTTCTTTTCCTAAATTTGTTTTCATATTACAGATTGACCAAAAGGTGGTAGCGAACATGGTAGGCCAATAAGGAAAACTTTGGGTCAAGTCCTTGATGTTGGTACACACCCACTCTGCAAACTCCACTCCTATGTTCCGCACTAAGGAGGACTAGATCATTCGCCAAACAAGTTGAATCCAGGCATAATCGTGCAAGATATGTGTAGTGCTCTCAAGAAAGTTTCTACAAAGAGGGCAAACATCTGATTCAAATAGACCGCAGCGCCACCTCAACTTATTTATTTTGAGACCATCCTTCAGGATTAGCTAAAGAAAAAGCTATATGCAGTGTGGGCATTTGAAACACCACACTTTAGACCATAAAGCATGTCTTTAGGTGTCCTCGAACTGACAAAGCATGATGTAAGTTGATCTAACAGTAAATTGCCCATTTGACTTTAGGGCCCAAATAAGTTGGTCATCCTTATTGTCCACGGATCCTGCCTGGCAAGCCTCAATTTGGGCCACAACCCAATCAAAAAGGAGGTGTTCAAACCTATCCAACAACCAACTCCCTTCCCCATTAGATGCCTCTACTACAGTTCAAGTCATGGCTTGGGGACTCAAGTTTCCCTCTACTACTTCTGCCAACACTGTACCTAAGGCCAGCCAAGAGGGACATTCCTTTGGTGCCAATTATGAGCAACATGTTTTGGTGCCCCCTGTAGCCACATCCAATGAATAACTACCACATGTACATTTAGTCCATGTAGGATTAGTGGCATCCAATGCTGTTAATAAACACTGTTACTTTTTCCTTCGTAATTGTTTTTCAATTTTTTTTAATTAAAATTTACTTTTCCCTCCGCAAAACCAAAATTGTTTCTTTCTCTCTCCTCAAAACCACGAGGAGAAGCTGAAATCCACGACTGTGGGCTCTGGATTTCTCCTTGGACGTTCAAAATAAAAAATTGTTCAATATGATTCTCTTGCGCGTTGGTTGATGTTGGCAAATTAGATTTGTCTGACTCCACCACTGGCTTGGTTGTGATCAGATTTGCGATGTACAAAGAGTTGTATTTCGTGGTGGTGTTGCACTGATTATCGTTCATTCACTCAATGAGTTCATTGTGCGATTCATATCATAAGTCAGTTAGTGGTAAGTTTGTGTAATGATTAGTATGATGAGTTTGAAGTCTGTGATAGTAATACATATGTGGGTGTGGAATACTTTAATTTGTAAATTTTTTTGCGGTATTGCCGGTTTCAAGTTTACTGGTGGTATTGAGAACTCCAAAAACAAAAGACGATTTTACTTTCCAAGATAATGTCGTCAATGGTTTTCAGTATTATGGAGGTATTCAATTGGGAAGATGCTTCTCAAAACACAATCGATTTTATTTTTTTAATTAGAGGAAGATGCTTCTAGAAAAATGATTGATTTTACATTTTAAATTAAAGAGAAGTTGATTTTGAAAAAAAAATTATATAAAAAGATATTTAATACATTAATTGAATGTCTATAGTGAAATACTTAACGTAAACGGGAGTCAATAATCCAACGTGGACATGCATTACACATGGCATATAATTATTGGATGTAGTCATAAGGGGTACTAAAACCATCTATTCAGAGGGGACACTAAAGGAATGTCCAGCCAAAAAGTCAGTCCAGAAACCCACTTTTGACCCATCACTGATAATCCACCAAATTTCCTCTTGGCAATCTTTCTAGACTTCTCTAATACCCCTCCAAGCATTTGAAATATTTTGCACCTTCCATCTATGACCCTTATCTAAGCTTAAACTACCATATTTTGTCAAGAGGACTTTCACCCAGAGCGCCTCCTGCTAGTTAAAAATGTCCCACACAAGCTTCATAAGCATAGCTTTATTGTGAATGTATGGGTCTTTGAAACATAAGTCCTAACTTGCTTGTGGTTTTTTAAACTCATCCCACGCCACCATATGCTATCCTCTAGATGAAGAACTTTACCGTACAAACCCTCTTATAATTTTCTCCAAACGCGAAAAGACACCTTTTGAAAGGAGAGTTGTCTACATAGTATAAGTGGGTAAGGCTCCAATAGTCGCTTTTGTGAGGGTTTCCCACCCTGCGAAAGCCAATTGATTCGCCTTCCAAGATGAGGGTCTCTTTTGGGCCCTATCAATCAAGTATTGGTAATGAGTCATAGTTTGCCGCATATGTAGAAGCAGGACTTGAGGTACTTCCCTAAATCATATGTGAGGCTGAAACCTGACATGTGACTCAACTCTTGAGACCTGCTGGCATGAATATTTCTTGACACCAAGATTCTAGTTTTTCCCACATTCGCCTTCTCACCCAATGCTCCACAAAAAGTGTCCAAACATCTGAGTAGAATCTTCATATAGTTCTTCGTAGCCTCCATAAACAATAAGAGGTCGTCTGCAAAAAAAAGGCGGGAGATGGGTGGAGCCTACCTAGAAAGATGAATGGGCCTCTATTCCTGCCCCTAAACTACTTCCTCCATAGCCAGAATGAAAAGGAAGGGCGAGAGAAGGTCACCCTAGCAAATTCCCCTCGAAGGTGTGAAGCTTTTTGTTCTTGCCTTATTGAAGACCACCTTTATAGATACAAATGACAGGGACTGAAAAATAATAGTTAGAAAAACTTCGCTGAACCCCAGACAATGTAAGGTGTCTATGATAAAGTACCAACGTAGGCGGTTGTACACCTTCTCCAAGTCAACTTTAATGGCCATATAGCCTTTCTTCCCCTTAATGCTTCTTATTGTATGCAAGACCTCTTAGCTAATAATGATGTTGTTTGTGCTTTGCCTACCTGGCACGAAACTACACTAATTCGACCCCACCAACTGAGGCATTGCCTTCTTCAAGTGCTTTTTAATGATTTTAGTGATGGCTTTGTAAATAACATTGCAAAGGATAATAGACCGGTATTGGGAAAAGGGTTGTTGGGCTATTAAGAGCGTTTGATTCAAGTTTTTGATTTGAGAGGGATCCTGAAACATCCATTTAATCTCCAAACACATCAAAGGACCCACTATTTATGTAGATTTATGGAGCAAATTCATATGATTTTTGCATTAACTCATAGGAAATTTGTGAGAAAATATACCATTAATGAAGGATTTCATGTGATTTACTTTTAAGCTTTTTATTTAAAATTGCATGAATTGTCTTAATTTTGTTGGATTTTGTGAAGAAAAGTTAGATGTGTAGAGGAAGAAATACAGTTCACATGCATAAAGGAGTATTGTGTTAGTCAAAGAAGACTTAAAAGAAGCAATGACTAAAGTGAAGATCGCAAAAGAAACCCATAAGCACAAGTACAAGCCAAAAAGCATATTAGAGACACAAAACGGAGTGCACGAAGTCGTATCTGGTCGGCAAGCCTTGCTTTAGTGGCACCCCGCTCGGCGAATGGTGTATCCCGCCCAGCGAGTCAGCACGCCCGGCGGGCAATGAAGTGGCCTAGGGTCAGCATAGAATCTAGTTTTCAAAAAAAGCCACCCAACAAGTTTTGAACCCTGCCAGGCGAGTCCGGTGTCCAAATTCTAATTTTATTTTAATTCTTAATGGGCCTGGGTTGTGTGAGAACTGGCGCCCGGTGCTAACGTATTCCAGAATTTCTATTTTGCGAGCCGAGTTTATTTTATAGCTCATTTAGCCCAAACTCACCATAAAAAGGAGAAAATATACATTTTGGGGCATTCTTTGACTCATCAAAGAACCGAAAGCGAGGAAAAGTTTGAAGATTTATCTTTTGCTTTGGATCTTGAAAAATTGTGGTTTGATTCTCAAGATTCATGACTTTCTTTTCATCTTCTTTTTCTTATTGTTTTGTGTTTAGCTACTTTATGAGTTTCTAAACCCCTTTGGGGTTAGGTTAGGATGAACCTTGATTTGAAATTAATCTAATTGATTTCTTTTCTAAATCCTTCTCTTGTTTTTGTTAATTTAGTTGTTGAATTTGCGCTTAATGCTTTTCCATGATTGACACTCATTAAGAAATTGATTAGTAATCTAAATCTTGCAATTGGAAAATTGGGGTTTAGACCGTTCCAATTCAATAACCATACAACTCTTGAGCCTAGGGATACGATAGATTATATGTCTTTGTGCAAATTTTCTTTTCTTAATACTTATGATTGATTTTGCTCGCTTAAGGGATTAAGGTTCATCCTTGGGATTAAAGGATTTATCGCCTAAGGAATTAGGATTAAACTAAGTTAGAGAAATTGAAGGTAAATTGCTTAACAAAAAAAAAAGGTTATTTTAAGGGATTAGGGTTCATCATTGGGAAAGAAAGATGTTATTTTAAGGAAGAATCAAGGGGATTCTGACACCTAACCATTTTTACTCATTAATTTTCTAAACAACTTTAAATTGCATTCTTTGTTCTTTTTTTATTAATTAAAAAAATACAAAATCTTCTAATTTATCTTTTAATTCTTAAATTCACGAGTAATTATTTGGTTGCATTGTTAATAAACCACAATCCCTGTAGAGACAATAACTCTTACTTTTTCCTTTATTACTTGTACGATCGGTGTACTTGCCATGATCTTAACACACTACCTCCCACTGGGACTAGTGAAATAGAGGGTGTAAACCTTTTGGACCAAGCGCTTCTAATTTGATCTTCCTGCAAAACTAGGAAGCTCTTCCGAGACACCATTCATCATAAGTCCTAGAATCTCTATAGAGCTCCTTATAGAAAGCCATTGTCATATCTTGGTGGGCTTGTTGATTCGTGATAGGCTCTCCTATCTCATCTACTAGAGCATCAATAGAGTTCCCTTTCTTCCTAATCACGGTAGACAAGTCGAAAAATTAAGTATGTCGGTCCCCGAAACGAACCCATTCAAGACGAGCACATTGTTTCCAAAAGAGTTCTTCCTGGTCCAGTATACTTTGGTACTCCTTCCATAGCTTCTTTTAGAGTTGCGTAAACCCTCATTTACATTCACCGAGAGTTTCCTGTCCAAACCTTCCATCTTGGCAAGAATCCCTCGCTTGTGGTGGAAGATGTTGTCAAACGAAGTCCTATTCCATAAAGACACCTTGGCTTGAAATTTTTGAACAGCTTTGTTCCATAAATAGTAGTTTGACTATGCTTCCTATACCACATTGCCAAAGGATATGTCCGAAAGCCAGTTGGCCGTGAAGCAAAATTGGCTATTAGGATTCATTCCTCTCTGGATATAGTCAAGATGAAGAATGATAGGCCTGTGATCTGACTTCATTGGTAGGGCCCTTGTCAAGAAAGAATCTGCAAACTCCCTTACCCACACCATGTTAGTAAAGCCACAGTCCAGTCTTTCATGTACTCTTTTGCCCTTCCAGGTAAAAGCATGCCCTTTACACCCTAGATCCACCAAACGATAGTCTTAAACACACTCATTAAACTAGTTCATGGAAGGTAAATATAGAGGTTGACCCCCCCCCCCCCCAATTTTTCATCCCCCAATAAAATAGCATTGAAGTTGCCCTTCACTAGCCAAGGGTCCCTTATATTGGTAGCTAGTTTCCTAAGGTTGCTCCAAAGTTCTTAGTGTCTAACAAACTGTAGGGCGCCATATACGCAAGTCAAAAACCAACCTGGAGATCCATTCTTAGGTTTTATCAATAAGTGGAGCAACTGGTTTGTCTTATGCATCACAGTTATCTCCTCGTTGACGTCCTTCCAAAGGACCCAAATACCTCCACTAAACCCCTGTGCCTCCACAATCACATGGTGAGTAAACCCTGAACTCCTAATCACCCGTCGCATCTGATCACCACTAATGTGTGGCTTTAGAATCACAAGAATATCTATGGAGTATTTCAACTTCAAGTCTCGTATCAAAGCAGGAAATAGGTTCCCCCAACTCCCTTCACGTTCCATGACATGAGATTTCCTATAATTGGGAAACACAAAAATTAAAAGGAGAACGGTAGGCCCTCAACGTCCCACCTAAGCTAAGGTTGTGCTCTCTGCCATCGGATCCCCTAGAACATGTAGTTCTACCTCCATTACGCCCATACCAGCCTCCTTACCCTTGTTGCCTAAAGGCTTTAGGTGGGCAAACCAGCATTTCCACCCCTTGTTGTGTTATGGCATTCTGCATGAGAACCACCTCTTTGATCATGCTATTGGTTATAGGTTCCCCTTGCATTTCTCTTGCCGCTGAGGTAATAACTAGCGTATATCCTATCCCATTCATCATTTGGCTATTATCAACTTTCTATTGTGGTTGATCATGGACACGTAGGGCCTATCGTTTTGAAAAGGCATTATCCACTAATTGTTGGATATTTACCTTAGAGGGGCCCACACCTGATGGCGTGACTTTCTTGTTTTGAAATTCGACGTAATCCTATGGATAAAGGCCTATCCTTTAGAATCTTTTCTTGGCTATTGCATGGTAGTTTTTTCGCTCCCATAAAAGTAACTTCGGGATTGGTCACAGTATAAAAGATCTTTTAGAAGCACATACTTCTCTGGTCCGCCTTACCCCAATTAGCTCTTGTAATCTCCGTGTCCATAATTTGGACATGATTCGATGCTAACGCGACAAATTGAGATCCTGATCCTTGTTTCAAAGATTGTGCCTTTCCCTGATTCTTCTTCGCAGGCTTCCTCCGCCGAGATTTTCGCTAAACCAGCATCCATGGCCCAAAATTTGACTTTTTCGTTGACGGAACCTTGCCCTCCACCACCTACTTGTGTGTTTTTAGTATAGCTCCGCCATGTTTTGACACCAACTGTACCCTCTCCTTCAGGTCG
This sequence comes from Spatholobus suberectus, assembly GCA_004329165.1. Taxonomy (NCBI): domain Eukaryota; kingdom Viridiplantae; phylum Streptophyta; class Magnoliopsida; order Fabales; family Fabaceae; genus Spatholobus; species Spatholobus suberectus. The sequence goes on from CM014732.1 coordinate 85,595,739, forward strand.
CATGTCTCTTTACGATGACCATAACACCAACATTTAAAAACATATAAGGGGTAAACCCCCATACTCCACCTGGTAAAGCTTCTTATTCAACTCAAAGGAAGGGCATAATGTCTTGCGGAGGTCGATTGCGACACAAAGCCATACAAATTTTGCTCTTTCTGTTGAGAAGCCTTCATCTACTATCTCCTCATTTAGTTAGAGTGTGTTTTCATCAATCTTCACTATTTTATCGAGGACATTCCCTATCTTCCATAAGAAGTGCCTATATTGTAATACTCGATGGGGAGGATGGGTATCCTTGTCCAAATAGCCATTCTTTTGAGTTGATCCTCCATAGAGGAGAAGTCCAGTTATCATCGCTAGAGGACAAGATAGTGCCCTAGGTCATCCAAGGTCCGCCCTCATACACCTTCATTGTATCCTTCCAATCATTAAAATGGGCTAAGTAATAGTTGTTTCCCAGCTCTATACTCTCTATGCCCCTTTTCAGTTGCCACATCTTTTCCAGTCTAACCCTCATAAAGCTATACATTACTCTCCTTCCTAGAAGTTTCACAATAATAGACCCCTACCATGGTTTTCTAAAGTGCTTGAGTTCTTCGTTTGATATCGAAACCATTGGGCACAACTCATTTGTCACCCTTTTTCTGGCTCTCCTCCTGGGGGTGATCTCCCATAGTTTCGTCATCCTCATCAAAATCTTCCAGGTTCATCCAATCCTCCCCCTCTTACTCTGGTTGGTCCTTATCCATGCCATTTGTCTTTAGACAAATATCTTTATAGGATATTTTCTTTCACTACATTTCTATCCCAATAGTCGTTTGTAGGCCTTTCCCTAGTTCATTAACATTTGTGTCAATAGGTTGTCCACCATCTTCATGCTCTACATTGACCCAAGTCCCCCCCCCCCCCCTATGCCTCTTAGAAGGACTCGCCAATACCACCTTCTTCGACCTTAGCCTTTTTTGTGCTTTGATCTAGGAGGTCATGTTCCTCCAACGTCAAACTCTCTAAAGCCTTAGTAGCCGTCATGCTCCTTTTGTTGATTAATCCCAAATCGCATTTACGTAATATTTGCCCTTCATTCTTGCCTCTCCCCCCTTATCATACATGTTTAATACTGATTGTTTGACTATATAATGTAAGAGCCATTTTCCCTTCTTTCTTGTCTTTTCCTATGTTGGATTGTTTAAATTTTTAATTTTTCGCTACTAATTATTTTCACAACTAAGTAAATGCAGTCATTTGATTTCCTATCCATGACATGAAAATTTGTTCTTCTTCTTTTCTTTTTTCTTTTTTTTAGATCAAAATACTAGATGAATAACATATAAGAGAACCTTGCTTAGGTGATACAATCAAGGACAAAGGAAAACATGCATTGACAAAAAGTACGTTTCATTGGCATGAAATTGTAAACTCCTTTACTAGTTCAATAATGCACTGAGACATTCTCCAAGCTTCGGATGCATGAGGAATATATGAATATCTTTTTTTTTTCTTATGGAGAGCTTTCCTCACCTCATAATTTACATTGAATGGAGTTATAGAATATGAAAACAAAAAAAATACAAGATACATGTTGCCTTATACAAGCTAACATAAGGTAAAAGGCACCTTAACCAACTAACTGAATATAACAGAAAAAAACTAACTAAAGCTAATAACTAACAATTAGTTTATCATCCATTGATACCCCTCCTTAAGTTGGACCACGTATGTCATGTAGGCCTAACATCTAGATGATAGAATAGAAGGTTGTTGGCTAAAGTGGTTTTGTGAAGACATTCGCTAGCTAAGAAGGAGAAGGAATAGGTAAAAGGTGAATAAGCTCAGATTGGATCTTCTCATGTATATGGCAATCTATTTCTATATGTTTTGTGTGCTAGTGAAAAGTTGAACTATGTGCCAAATAGATTGTTGAGTTGTTATCACAATAGACTGATGTTGAAGTATTAAAGTGAATCTCAAGGTCTTTGAACATATAATGAAGTCATTGCAACTCACATGTCAAGCTTGCCAACATGTGATATTATTTCATTTGTGGTTATTTCATCATAAAAGCGTCACACGTAAAAAGTTTTATAACTCAAACCTCTACGTTTCGAGGTGCATGTAATGGCATGCCATATCCTCGTAGATCACAGAATGTCGTTAGATAGGGTATAATAGAGCATAAATATACATCAAAGGTGAGAATCCAGACACAAGTACAAGCAAGAGAACATAATAGATGACACACAACACATACATACATGTCATACAATACAATATTAGCAAAAGATATATCCATAATATCATAATTTAATAGCAATTAGTTATGCATGAGAACATGACTTGGCTCTACTTCATGGAATTAACTCATTATATGGAGTAATACAATTAATAATGTCTCTCAACTTAGCAAATTTCACATATGAATATCAAACAAGCTAGTACAAATAGAAACACTTTTCAAGAGTAAACCTAAAATTAATTCAACAAAAATGTTAACAATTTTACAGCTCTCAAAATCTATAAAATTAATTTTAAAAACAAAGCAAATTAAGTATTACTAAAGTAAGTTTACGGCAACAAATGTAATTTTGAAACAAATCAAACAAGGTATTATTATTAAGGATATCATACATTTAATTTCTCTTTCGTCTTTGTTATTTCTATTTTATTTTCTTCTTGTCTTTCTTTCTTCTTATCACATTAGTCACTTCCTTTCTCTTCTTTTTTTTTTCCTTCCTATCTCTCACTTCCTTTTCTTTTTTCTCTTCTTGTTTTTCTTTTCATTCTATCTCCTTATACCCCATTTTGGGGTGTACACTCAACATTTTTCTATTAACAAATAGCAATAAAATATTTTCTCTCTAAGCTCAAAGAGAAAGAAAGCGTTTTTTTTATTATTATTTATGTACAAATGTGCAAGTTTTGGATTTGGTAAAAATAAAAAATAAAATAAAATAGATGTAATAATTTAAGTACTTTTAATATATTTTGACTTAAAGTTAGAGTATTATTTCATAAATAAATATTAACTATTATTGTGTAAGTTATTGAGATAAAATTATAAGTTTTTCCATTAAAAAATAGAAAAATAATTGAGATGCTTTCCTTTGACCACCAATCATCTTTGCCTTTGGAAGTACTCAACTCTCTCCAATCCCACGTCTCTCCCGGCAAGCTTCTCAATACCATTTTCATGAAAAGGACACATGGATGTGGAGGAATATTCAAAAGCAGCACCAGAAATTGACCCGAAAGAGAACACACAAAAAGGTTGCATTATTTAGGCAAAGACTCGCAATTCCCACAAAGCCATGAAACTTGCAACAAAGAGATAGAAGCTTACACAAATTTGCATAGCACTGAAGCACGAAAATGATAAAGATATCATTGAAACACACTTTCTTTGTCTCTTATTCTTGGGATTTTCCAAGTCACTTTCTCTCTCTTTCTTTTACAAAATCCGAAGGCATAGAGGAAGGCCTAGCTACTCGTCACTCCATGCAAGCAAGGCCAAATCTCTTGGTCCAAAGAATGAGCACAGTGCAGAACACAAAAAACTTCGCGTGCTTCCCCCTCTACTTCTCTACTCTCTTGGGGAAACCCACCTTCTCTTTCTCCAATCGCGCTCGCACACACGTCTATGCTTCATTGTGCTTATGGGGTATTGACCGACATTCTTTGTAATTCACAGAGAATGTTTACTAAAAGAATAATGTTACGTATAAATTAATTAATTATTTATAAAATGTACATATAAAAAATAGTAGTTGCACACTATATTGGTGATTTTTTATATTTGGTAAAAATATCATATGATCAATTAATGTTCTCCTTTATTATTTTATATAACGTTGTTATTAGTTATTCGCCAATATTAAAATATCTTACACGTCATTTACCAAAGTAAATACAAAATACAAAAAATGATGTGTACATAACCTAATTGTTACACAGTAGTAGTATTAGTATATATGAGTAGGCCACTAGCAGAAGGGCTACCTAGGAAAATGTCTAAAACTTGTGTTTGTTTGTGCGTGAGACCGGGAGAGTTGAGTTATGTTGATTCTTTTGCATAGAATGTTGAGAAAGGCACATTTTTAAAGAGATTGACTTCTGATTCAAGATTCAACTAAAGATAAATGAGGATGAGGGAGATAGTTTACCCAAAATTGCTAAACTATGTGCTTGAACTTTGTAGATTGTAGACCGAACCCGAAGATTATACGGGAGTGAATATTCATTCAAGAAATTATCCTTGAGCGGGCGAGAATTCATTGTTTTGCGTGCATTTTTGTTTACCATTTGGAAGCTCGGTTTTCAAGTTTCCGCACGTGAAGTTGACGGGGCACATATGCAAAAAAGGGAACCTAATTCCTATATATCCCTTTTAGAGTTTGGGCTATAAGATTAATAAATTCCTAGTTATATTTAACTTTAACTGGCCTAACAAGTTAGATCGATTACATTCATCTTAATGTTTTCAGTTTCAATTCTGATTATTATTATTATAATTATTATTATTATTATTATTAAATTTGTAACAATACCTAACTTTTTTTAAAAAAAAAAGGGTAATCTCTTTTCCGTATAAACTTTCTTTTAAATAAGGAAGATTCTTCAAATTACAAATCCCTTTAAATTTATTCTCAAAATATCAAAATTTTCAATTAGGTTATTTTAAAATGTTATTTAATTGGTCTAAATGAATTATCGGTATATTAATTGCCTTTTCCGTTTTTCTTTTATTTTTCAGAATATCCTTCCACTTGAAAAGTATGAGGTTAATCTCTTGAAATAAATTCAGATACTAAAATGAAAAAAAAAAAAAATCAGTTTTTAACCTTTTTTTTTTTTTTTGTGGTTTAGATTCACATTAATTTATTATGCCATTAACTATTAACGGGAGAAAGAGAGGGACATGAAATAAGTAAGTCCTTGGTTTTAGGTGACACTTATCCTATGTGTCTTTTTCTTGTATTTTTATTGAATGGATCAATTTTGTGGCAGAGTCTTAATAGTCTTTTTTTTTTTAGGACTTTTTTTGTTACATTTTCTTAGGATTTAATTCCTTTAAAATAAATGGATGTAATTTAAAATATAAGGTATACTTGTAACCGTCAACGATTAAAATTGTAATAATTTTATAATTTATTATACATATGTATTGTATTACAATTACAATTTGACTACTATTAAAAAATCAATAATTATAATTGTACTTACCTTCTCACTTCAAAAGACAATTACTTATGCAGGGGATCCAAACCCTTATCGGACCAATACATATTAGTTCTATTTTATTTTAACTGTTAAATATTACTCTTTATTCTCTGCCCACTAATTAAGTACAAGTAATTACTAATAAGTATAACACTTTATTACCAGCACTAAGAAAAGGCGAAATAGTAAATCTCGTAACACAAGTTGTTAAACATTTCTAATTGATTGTTCTCACAGTAAATATTCTTGTCCACTAAGTATAATAAGTAAGTAATAAATTCAACACTTTATTACCAACACTTTAAAAAAAAAAGGGTTAACCTCATAACACAAGTTTTATGCATATTACTAATTATGGTGAAGTTTTCCATGCATAGTAAATACTCACATCTCATCACATAATGTGACAATTATAATGTACATATATAAAAATGAAGTAAGGCAACTATAATCTAATAATAACAAAACTGGTTATGAAATTAAAGCTCAGCAAGCTTTGCATAGTTCTCTTTTTTTTTATTTTTTCAGAAAATATATTTTTACATCGATCATTTTAGTTATATAATAAAATTTACATCACATGCGTCTCATGATTTTAAGGAAGCCTATTTTATGTTAAAAAGATTTATATTTAAAATGCAGAAAAAATAATTAAAAGAGAAATGATAGCAATACTCTCTTAAACACTCTCTTTCTAACACTTTCTCTACTGTTGGTTGGAATTTATTAAAAATTACAAATTTTGGTGAATCTCATTTCTCATTTAATGAGTCTCTCTCCTAATCTAAAAGTGAGATCTATCAAAATTTGTGATTTTTAATAAATTTTAACCAACAGTAGAGAGAATGTTAGAAAGAAAGTGTTTAAAAAAGTGTTGCTAGCACTTTTCTAATTACAAAACTAACTTTATATAAAAGAGGAGTGTTAACAATTCATTCTCTAACATACTTATTCTAACACATATTTTATTACTGGTTAAAATTTATTGAAACTACAAAATCAAGAGAAAAAATCATTAAATATAAAGTGAGACCACAAAAATTTGTCATTTCCAATAAATTTCAACCAATAATAAAGAGTGTGTTCAAAAGAATATATTAAAGAATGTGTTGCTAACATTTTTTGGTATAAAATTTAACAAAACTAAACCTTGTTTTCAACTAGCTTTTAGTTGTTTTTACTAGCTGAAAACTTGTTTAACTTTATTAATAATGTTTGATAAACAAGTTTTTTTTAGTAACTTGTAGTGTTTTTTAAGACACTAATTCAAGTAGCATTTTTTAAAACGCTAGCTTTTAGTTTTTTATATTTTATTTCTTTTTACCCTTAAAATATTTATTAAATTTCCTTATTATCTTTTTTTTTTTTTACATAAGATAGAGTTTTATTATTTATTTTTTTGTTTTTCTTCTTCTTATACCTTATTTATTTTAACCATTACACTATTAACAATATTTATTATATTTTTTAAAATTATACTTCAAGATATTTTAACTATTACACTAATCAACATAATGAAAATATGACATTTACATAAGTGTATATTAATTTATTTATTTTAAATGTGGTTGGAAATATTTTAAGATATAATATAAGACTAATAGTAGAATGCATAATATGAGTAATAATAATAATAACTAAAACTAAAAACATGAAATTAAAATAATTGGTCTACAAATAAAAAATTATAAGAGTTTAAAATTAATTACAAAACTAAAATTATAATTACCCTAAAATGTATTTTATCAACAAAATAAAATTAAAATTAATATAAACATATCTATTTTTGTCCTTTTACATTTATCAACTATTTTAAAAGATAATTTTATCAAATACTTATAATTCAATAAACTAATCTAACAGCTTTCAGTTTTCAATTACTAGCTTTTTAATTTTTAACTAATTTTTTAACTTTTAAGTAGTTTTTCAGCTATTTTTACCTCAAAGTATAACTTAGCCTTTTGTTTATAATAATATTAATTTTATTGTTAATTATGATTAATTATGAATAACATTTATGTATGTACATTTATTTATACATGTATCTTCTCACGCCTATAAATATGCAGATTCCTTGCCTATTTGTCCAAGCCATTTAAATAAACTGCGACTACGAACATAGGAGGAAAAAAAAAGTAATAATAACATGATATAAAAAAAATAATTGGCAAATTTTGCGATCTTGGCAATTAGAATCGTATTGTAAGCACTGCAGCAAGGTCATCAATGGTAATCTGAACCCGAAAGTCCAAATCAAATCTCGCTGCATTAATTGTTAGCAATGCATCTGGTTCTCCCCTATTTATTTCCATCAGCTATGCATAATTGCTTCTTGACCTTTGAAAGACACCCGTCCTGACATCATGCATAAATCATAATGCAATCTGATCTTCCTTTGCATCGAGTATTTTGCGTCGTGCATGCAGGTTTTGAATATTTTTGTGGAAAGCGATTATACTATTTCAATAATCATAATTGTTTAGATTTTTTTACACGATCTAAATAGCGTGCGTTAATTACTAGCAAAGATGAATGAAATCCGTACCCGAAAAAGAATAATTATGAGAAACTTTCGAAACTTTGAATTAAGGTGAGGCCAGCTATAAATTATTGAAACTTTGAACTTATAATAGCACATATCACCCCCACTCTCACCATCCAGAGTAATCGTACTGGTTCTTCAGGTGGTTTTTCCCTCTGGTTATTTGCGTGTATCTGCCCGATGCATGCCTGATCAAAAAGAAAAGGATTTGTACAGTCAATCATGTTTTTTGTAATGGCAGTCAAACAATCTTTTCCTTGACGACACCCTGACGCTCAACTCATCTCATCTCATCTGATCAGATCAGATTATATGCATAATTCATTATCATCCCTTGCTTTCTCCCAATGTTACCATACAGGGGACGCTATAGACATCCGACAAATCAAAAGTTTGTGAGGGTCAGCATCTTTTTGCTTAAATATCAATAAAAATACAACTAAATAATTTTGAATTGTAAGATATAAAATAAACTGAATATATGTAGATTTTTTAACAAGGATATCCATATTCAAGCATGTAATTACTAATTACTAATTTTCCGTCTCTTCTTCTAGTTTTATTGTAAAGATTGAGAGTGTGTTTTGATTTTTCGTTTGGGATAGAATATAATTAACGTACGTTTGTCACGAACCAACTTATTAAACTATATGTTTGTTTATTTCAGACAGGAATTTTTTAGTTTGGACATCCATTGGATTGGAGGTGTTTTGGAATGAGAAACAAACATGGACCTAGTGTATGTTTGTTTTTTAGTTCATAACTATTCAAACATATATTTACTTTACAGTAATATATTATTGCGTGTTCATTTTTTATTTTTTTTTGCGTGTTCATTTAGGTGCATTGGAAATTGGAATTTGCGTTAACGTGAAAACAAATACATTATTATTGGTTTTTTATCTGGATGATTTATGTTGAGGACAAAACTTACATACAATTTTATAAGCGTTATTTGTGTTGTTTTTCAATTAAAATTAAAATTTTATTTCGGTAATTTATATAAACGTTTAATGCATACCTTTATTTTACAAATTACTAAAATAAAATTCTAATTTTAATTAGAAAACAGTACAAACAACATTTACGGAGCTATATGTAAATTTTGTCCTTATGTTAATAGAAAACTAAGGATTGATTTAAAGTTTGATAAAAATTAATATTAAAGAAATTAATGTTAAACCGTTAAATATGATTAAAATATGTATTTAAATTACATATTTATATTAAAATATGTATTTTTCGTTAGAAAATACGAGAATTTATTTTCTAAATCTAAAACTATTGATTTGAAAGGAAAGAAAAATTTTAAAATTTAAAGCAAAGAAATTATTAAAATATAAAGTTTAGTTTTTAATGTTATTTTTTTCAATTATTTATTTTTTTTTCCAAATAAAAGAACTGCATAGTTACTTATTATTATTTTTCTTTATTTCCTTTAAACTTACTGCTAAGATTGCCTAATCCCACCTGGTGTGCTACAAAAATGAGCATAAGCTAAATTATATCAAAGAATTACATTTTATATTCCATGAATTATTCTGTAATAAAATTTGAGCTGTATTTCTTTTTTCTGCATTTTCTTATGATTCATTTTTCTTTACTTTTTAGCTACATCTCTTATCATATTTATATATATTTTTATTTATTATTTCTTTCAAACGTGTAAAAAACATGAGTTTAATGGTCATACATCGTCAGTGTAAAAAATTTTACATTATCATCTAATCAAAAATCACCATTAATATAACTTTTAAAATATTTATTATAAAAATCAACAAACTTACAATAAATAATAATTTGTAATTAAATAACAATATAAAATTACTTTATAATGTCGGTACATTACCATTAAACTCAAAAAAACATTGTATAAAAATTAAAAACTGTTTTATAAATTCACTTACTCATAAAATAAAGATGGGGAGAGGCCTGGGCTACATTAGGTGTGTTGTTTAATACCTTCTGAAAGGTGTATGTATCCCTAGAACCTACAGGCAGCCTAGGAAAGACAAACATGTAGATACGAGGGATTACAGTCTTATCAAATGTGACAGCAATATCTACATACATCTACGTTTCTCTAATAAAATATCACTTATATATTTTTTCTTAAATAATATTTATTATTTTCATTATTTCCAAACCGATTTTCTTCAACTCAAACCGGTATAAATACCTTGCTGCACATTGCAGTGGCCACGGCCACAGTCGATAGAAGTAGAAGCTTCTGGTGACGATGAACGGCGAAATTTGCTTACACGTGGCCGCAACCACCGCCACCACTAACTTTTTGCTTCCGAAACCCGAAACGGCGTCGTCCGAGTCGCTGGACCCATCGCAAAAGCTACGCTACGAAACGGCGCTCGAAGGAATAGCCGCGGTGGTTGGAGAACGCGTCCTCTTCGGAGCCGCCCACCACGGAACGACGTCGTCGCATGTTTCGGAGACACCGAAGAAGACAGGTGGCGCGTCGGTGAGCAAGAGCTACAGAGGAGTGAGGAAGAGGCCGTGGGGGAGGTGGTCGGCGGAGATACGAGACCGGATCGGCCGGTGCCGCCACTGGCTGGGGACCTTCGATACGGCGGAGGAGGCGGCGCGTGCGTACGACGCGGCGGCGAGGCGGTTGAGAGGCGCGAAGGCTCGGACCAACTTCAAGATACCGTCGGTGCTGCCACTGTCGCCGTCTTCGGAAGGGGTGGGTGGTGGGGCCGTGAAGCCGAAAACCACGCGCAATAACGCCAGGAAGTGTTCCTCTGTGGAACAATTGTTCAGTGGGGTGCCTCAAGTTCGAAGAGATAATGTTGGTGGCCATGGTGAGAATGGGAATGTGGAAGTGGACTTGAAACTGGGTGTGAACTTTGGCGTTACGAGCGCTAGAATGGTGGTGTAGGGCTTAATAGTGAAGTATGTAGTGTACAAATGTTATGTCTCATGCTAGTTATAGTGGCCCTCCCTTGGTTTCTTTTTGTTTGTGGGGCTAATGAGGGTTTGGTGGTTAATTTCGGTGTGATAGTGAAACTGTGCAATCAATGCTCACTAAACCTGGAAAATTATGTACTTGAATGAGTGAAGGGCTTTGTTTTTTAAGCAATGAATGTTGGCATAGAATCTAAGTTGACTTTATTATGCACACGCGCGCAATCTTTATGACCCGGGCAATTGAGTATGATTATGGAAACTAATTAATCATTATCTTGAAGGGGTTTAATTTTTTTATTTGGGTTGAATGAACTATGCTGGAAAGGGAACTCGGTGATGTAATTATAGAGAGCAATGCAGCGCATGGTTCTAAAGCTAATTTTCTTCGAGTTGATATGGCAGCACAGAAGTTACCAGCATTTGCAGTATTTTAATCGTTCGTCGTCTGCATCTTACTGGCTTGAAAATATAAGCGGGGTGTGTGGATGTGTCGTTTTTTTTTAGCATATAATGTATCATATATTATTATTTATTCCGTGTTTTTAGTTTTTTAAATTATACTTGTTTCCTGTGTGGTAGATGTGAAATGATGTGTTTGATAGAGATGTAAAGATGTGCCACTGGTGTATTTGTCGCATAAAGAAGAGTGCAACTGAGAGTTCTATTCCTGGACTTGCAATTGGCAGTGGCAGTTGCAGTTGGAGAGAAACTTCCTGAGGTCAGACCGAAGGAGAGATTAAAAATATATGGTGCCAGGCCAGTCTAACACAACAGTGGCACATCTTTCTCTTTCTCTTCGGGAAAATATAAGAAAATGGTATTTTTTGAAATTTAAGAGTTTTGATATTATTATTTAAAGTAAATTATATTGACATTTTTTAAGATTTTTTTAAATTGTATATAATTTTCTTACTTTTTAACGCTTTGTTTGGTATCAGGCGAAGAAAAGAAGAGAAAAGGTGAGAAAAGAAGAAAAGAAAAATAAGTGAAAAATAAAATAAAGATTAAAATTGTTTAGTTAAAGAGAAATATAATAGAAATATATAGGTAAAGTTGTTTGGTTTGATAGAAAAGAAAAAAAAAATTGGATTATTATCATTATATCCTTACATGTTAACGGTATTATTTTTTTGTGGTTAAATCAATTTATGCTAATGAAAATCGATTTTACTATAGTCTCAAAGAACACGTTAATAAGACAGTGTGATAAAAATCGATTTCTATTTAAATAAAATCGATTTTTGTGGAGCTCCAAAGAGGGTGGATTTTGAAATGTCAACCTTAAATCGATTTTACCATGAAACGAAATCGATTTTCATAAACATTTCCACACCTGACATGAAGAAAAAATCGATTTTGGGAAGGAGTAAATTGATTTGCCACTTGTTAGAGCCATTCAACCAAAATCGATTTTGGAAGGCCAAAATCGATTTTCATTATGTTGCAACATTTTTCTTAATTTACTTACGAGATATTAATAGCATTTAATTTTGTTTCTTAATCAACACTTATTTCTATCTCTTTTTTTTATATTCCAACTTCTTAATCAACACTTATTTTTTATTTTTTTTATAAATCAACACTTATTTTTTATTTTATATTCCAACTTCTTTAATCAACACTTATTTTTTTTATATATTTCAAATTAATTTTTCATTACATCTTTTGCTTTTTATGTAGTTTCTTCAAAAAGTGTAAGAACATGATTTTTCTTTCTTTAGTTAACATTTTATAATTGCTACTACATACTGCCAGAGAGAGAGTCTGAGGGATAGAGTGACGTATGATATTGCACAAAATTTATTATCATGCTTCACAAAATCGGTTTTGTACACATTTAACATAGAATATATTCAATGAAAATCAATTTTTTTGCTATATAAAATTGATTTTCTGCAACATCAAAACATCCAGATTTGCCATGGAAACCATCTATTAAGTGCAGACTCATCTTAATAAATGCATATTACATACCAATAAAGTTAAAAAAAAAAACAAGCAGATATGATCCATATTAAGTACATATGAACAAAATCCAACACAAACCAGTGAAAAAACGAACCTCAAAGGGAAAGAAGGTTGTTGTTCAAAGAAGAAGATGTACGCAGTGGAGCTCCACCAGCTCTTCAATGTCCGCAACAACCAACACAAGCAGATAGAGCAACTGTAGCAGCAACATGAGCAGCAAGACCAACCGTAGCAGGGAGGCTATTTTTGATAAAGACCAGCAACATTGTACAATTTCTTCGCAAATTGTTTCATATTAGCGGGGATAAAAACAGTTATGGATCCCACCTTATTTTTTAAAAATTTCTTTCCGTTTCGTCAGCACCAAACGTGAAGAAATTTTATAACTTCTCTTCTCTTCCATCCTTTTCCACACTCCTCTCTCCCAATTCGTCGCTTCCAAACAAAGCGTTAATGTTTACAATATCTTCTTTTATAAGGATACATGATGTAATATTTTTCAAATAATTGAGGAGGTTAACATAGTATATAAAGAGTGTCAGTATGATATTTTTCAAACAATTAAAAAAGTTAGTATAGGAATAGAAAAGGGACAAATATGAGTGTAATTTAAAAAAATAGAAAATATGAGTGTAATTTATTCTATTATTTATAAACTCTTTCTTTTTCTTTCTTTGTGTGTGTGTTTGTTTAAACTTATTTAACTATTGGTCTTAAAAGAACTGTACGAACATTTTTAGATTTCTCTAGTACTATAATAATATTCAAAATATAAGCCTTGTAGATAGGGGTAGAAGAAAAGAAAAAATGGATAGAAAAAGGTAATAAATATAATAAGTGTTATAACGAAAAAGAAAGAGAAATATGAAGAAAATAGGATGAAAATAAAATGAGAAAGAAAATGAATCTTCGTTTATAAATACTCATGAAAAGAAAATGTTCCGGTTAATGCCTGATTGAATTAGTTTAATTCACGAAGTAATTTTATAACTTGTTTATAAAATTAAAAAATAGATTTTTTTTTTCATGCATACAAAGAAAGTGAATAAGTAACTTGAGAGTTTCTCATAAACTAGCAATTATCTCGCATGTTGTAAATGTATTTTTAATTTTTTAAATGAGTAAATTAAAATAACAATTGAACTTATAGGATATATATATATATATATATATATATATATAAGTAAATTAGATTTTGGAAAAAGAAAGTAACTTTAAAAACTTAAAAAGTTAATTTAATAGTATAACTGAATGAAATAAGATAAAACAATGAAACTTCAATATAATTTTTTTTAAATAATAACTTAAATTAATGAAAATGTGTTTGACATGTAAAATTGAAAGCAATTAATAGTTTTTAAATTTTTAAATAATAATAACGATAAATTCACTACAATATTTTTACAAATTAGCATCGATTTTGACATTGATGTAATTAGCGTCGATCAGTCGATGTTAAGGCAACATTAAATTAATTTTTGCTAGTGTTTTCTTTTGTCTTTTCTAACAGGTGTCGGCTACGACAATACTAATTAATAATTTTTATAAAAAATATTTTTAAATGAGCATGGGCTTAGCTCACACTAATTAATAATTTTTATAAAAATATTTTTAAATATGAGCAACGGTTAGGTTAGGCCGATGCTATTTTTTAATTTGAGTACAAGTTTTTAATACAAACTTCTCCCGATCTTTCTTCTAAGAACACTGCCACGCACGGTGGCCAACGACGATAATGGCTTCCTTTTTTATTCTCTATTATCCATTCTTTTTTTATTTCATTTTTCTTTTTCCTTTGTTTCTTTGATGGTTTTTTTTTTTTTTTTTTCTCTATTACAGGTCTTTTGAGAATGGTGTGTGTGGGTTGGTGAAGAAGATGATGGCGGTTTGACTGTGGAGATGGGGTGGAGCTTGCAGCAGTAGCTTGACGGAGGGAGAGGAAAAATGGGGAATGAAAAATAGGGATCGGAGGTTCACTAGCTTGTGGTGTGCGAGAGTGGTTAGCTGCATGCGACGGTGGTAGAAGAGGAAGGTTAAGTGGTGTTAAGCAAAAAAAGTTGGACCCAAGAGGAAGTGAATTGGATCAATTAAAATTTTCAAGATCCCCAAACTATTTTCTAAGATGTTCAATCAAATTTTCAAAAACCTTTGGAATCAATCTTGATTTGATAATGCAGATGTGGTAGATTAATTTGGTTTTCTTAGGTTTTAATATGCTCACGTGAATAAGATCATCATGAAATTAATAAGCATACCGAGATATAACCAAGAAACAAAGTTGAGTGAGGAAAGATAGAGAGAAGAAAAAGACACAGAATTTTATATTGATACGATCACTAGCTATCACTGTGATCTACATCTAGTTCTTCAATCAACTTGATTGAGATTCTACTAAACAAATTCCAATTATACAAACACACAGCACATGCACATGCAAGAAAACAGAGTGCTCAAGGTTCTTGACACCTTCAAGAAACCTTTCCCAAAATTTGTTGAACCCACTCAAGATTTACTTTGAGAAACCTTCTCAAAGAAGCATTAAACACACACAAAAAAAGAGTGATATCACCTGATCTGTGTTGGATAAAAAAAGATATAGCAAACTTATCAAGCTTTCACAAGATGACTCCTTGACTTCTTAAGAGATCCATGATAATTCTTTTATTTCTATGAAAAGATTTGTCAATTCTTCTTCAAAAGATGTTTTTGTAGTTTCATGGACTTTTAGAGATAGCTACACGTTTTTGTAAAGAGGAGTCACATTGAAAAGTGGTTGGAAGTTTGTTATTTATAGTTGAAAGCTGTAATAATCAATTATTTGCTAAGGATAATTGATTATTTTAATCATAAGAACACTTGGGTTTTAACATGATCAAAATAATAGATTAATTTTTAGGATAATCAATGGTTTGCAAACCTGTGATTTTGCTCATCTTGAATTAATTAATTATTTACTTAGGATAATCGATTATTTTGATCCTGAAATATTTTGGGTTTTAGCTTGATCAATATAATCAATTATATCTCATGATAGTCGATTATTAGTGAACCCTTAGTTTTCCTTTACTTGAAATAATCGATTATTTACTTAAGATAATCGATTATTTGTGCAAGAGTGTTTTTCTAAAATACAAAGCAAGGGCAAATAATCAATTGTCATTATGTGATAATTGATTATTTAAATCAAAAACAAGTTTTTGCATTTTTAGCAGGTTTCAACATTTTTCAAATTACCTACCAATCTAAGCTTTTATTTGTTACCTCCCAACTTTTTTTTTTTTGAGTAAATCTTTTTAATTTGTCATGGATCATCTCAATTTGCCTATGGATCATCACTATGAAAACTTACCTACCCATGACACACATGCACACACATAATGAACACAAATAAAGTAGGCCAAAAGTAGCTTACAACTTGGCACTCATCAAGTGAGGCACATCAAAACTAAAAGCATAGCCTAAACTATTTATATTGCTTGACATTTTCAAGCTTGTCTCTACAAGTGGCTCTTTGTTGTAGGTTTGTAAGGAGGTTCGGTGGTTATGTTGCATGCATGTGTAGGAGTCTATGGTGGGTTTGGGGAAAGAGGGAGGTGGTCAGAATGGTTGTTGGTTTTCTTTAAAAATAAACAAATTAATGTCGGTCAAATTGATGTTAATTGGAACAAAAAAGTTAAAAAATAGACATTAATGTCATCTCTTCTTAGCAATGGCTTATGCTAAACAGTATGAAGGAACGATATAATAATAATGTTAAACAAGGGACATTCGTGAATTTATTAAGATTAATTAAAATTATAATAATTTTAAATTTTAGTTTATGTAGAAAAAATATATATTAAATTTTATATAATATATCAAGATTCAAAATTTAAAATTGAATCAAACTTAAATTGAAATAAGATTTAAGTGATGGTGATTAAAAGAAATAAAAACTAAAAATTACATAGTTAATATAAGAAAAGTCACGCGATTTAATGAAAAGGAAATAATTTTTAAAAGCTTTTTCGTTTAATAATAACTACTTCAATTTACAATATATGTGGATTAAAATACACACACACACACATATATCTACTATATATATATATATATTACATGTTTAATTGAATAAATTAGGATAAAAATAAAAAAAGGAGCAAAAAATAATGGAACAAATGTATTTTATCTTTAAAGTAATTAATAGTGTTATTCAATTTATATAAAATTATCTTTTAAAAATGAGAAAAAAAAGGAAAAAAAAAGTTTTGAAGTTGTTAAATGAGCATTGTTCATCGCTAATCTAAGATGGGGGATATTGGAAGTGAAATAAGGAATCTTTGAAGGTGTTCACGAGTTTATGGCCTGTTTGGTTGGATGGAAAAAAGTTTGAAATTTGAATTAAAAGGAATGTAAAAAAAAAAAAAAGTTTAAATTTTTGTTTTTAAAAATTAACTTTTCTTTCTTTTTTCCTTCTACTTTCTTTTTAACCAAATAAAAGAAAATATTTCGTTATCTGTATTTTTTTTCTTTCTAACCAAACATACCATTAGTTCTGGTAATATCTCTTAGGTGATGATGCATGGGTGATGGCGTGATGCCTCTAGGTCAATCCCGTTATTTGCCATATTTGTTATTAACAAATTATGTTTAAGAAGATCTCATATTGGTGTATAAGAAGGTTCTCGAACTACAAGAGATGTTAGCTTTGGTCACAGTTGTGTCCGGTAATATTGAATCAACATGTTTACTTTATTTGATTATTTGGGTCTAAGTAGCCATTGCAGGACAACAAACATTAATCATCATACTTTTTTACGGGGGAAAAAAAAATAAAATCATTGATCTGGTTTTTTTCTCTCACCTCTCCTTTTTTTTTTTTTGGGTCCAAACATAGACGTATAAGCCCGCAGAAAAACAGATTTATAGATAGGAAGTCTGTCTGTTTCTCTGAATACAAATCTTTGACATGTCCATGTTATGATACTCACGAGAGCAGTGTAGTAGGCTGTGTATTTACAGTTATTAATGAAGAAGGGTTGTGTAGCCATAGACCGAACAGCAATCAATTTATGCCATAAGTCGTGCGATTTGAGTGGTGGAAATCACCCTGGAATCCGCCTTACTTTGATGCTGAAAATATAAAGAAAATTAACGTCAGCTTCCTCTTGTAGCAGGCATGAGTACCCATGGCATCAGTGGGGATTTGATATGTATAGCACCTTTGATTGACTGATTGCACCCGAAATAATAAATTAAAAGTTGAAAATATTGCACTTTACTTTGATACCTTTAAGCTTGAATTAATTCAAATATTTATTCTATACCAAAAGCAAAAATCTAATATTTATTCACATAATACCAATGGTAAAGGTGCAATGTTATAAAATGATGTTATTCTTACAATTTTTTGTTTCATAAAATGATATCGTTTTTTATTTAAAATTTAATTTCATTTATATACAAGCTTAGACTATGTTTTTAATTTTTAGTTTCACTCTAAAGAGTAAAAATGGAACTTTATTTACAACTTATTTAATAAATTACTATTGAGTTATGTCTAAATTTTAAGTTTTAATCATATTTTAATAGAATTAAAAATTTAAGTTAAATCATATTTATAAATTATAACAAACACATGTTTTTAATGGTTTATAGAGCTCTAAATCAATTATAATAAAAATAAAATCAAAAAAAAAATCCGTACCTAATTGGGACATCCTAGAACTATGATTACTACCGCGCAGTCTTTTATTTTATTTTTTTCAAAAATTAAAAAGTAGAACTTTATTTCATTTATATTTTAAAATTAAAAAATTCACTTATTTAGAATATATTTAATGACCAAGATAAGAAAATTATTATTTTAATTTGTTATTTGATGAATAACAAAAAATTAGTCAATTATAAAAAAAAGCATAAAATAAGTGTATCTCATAAATTATCTTATTTTATTCATCAATTCAAAAATTATTTCAAAGAAAGATTAGATTAAGAAAAAATAAGCAGTATTTACTCTGACTTTTTTAGAGTTTAAAAATTACTTTAAAGTTATAATTAAAAATAAAAGTTTTAAACATTTAGTAATTTTAGAATTTTTTGAATTTAAAAATTATTTTTAATTTAAACTTTCTTGGATAGTTTTTTTTTTCTTATCTCGGGTTTGAAATAAAGAAAGAAAAGTTAAAAGCACTTAAAATTAGGTTTTTTTATTTATTTTTCTGTCTTTCCACTTTTTTCATTAAAATAATTATTTGTTTAAAAGTTCTTTTTCTTAAAATTTTGATCGACCCAACTTCTTTTTTAGAGAAAAAGAAATTGAAATAAACTAAACACTATCATATAGAATATGATAGACAAACATTTTCCCTTTCACACTTATCCTCATATTGTGCAATTACACTATTTCCATCACTATTACAACCATTATAATTGTTGTTGTTGGCACCTTATCATTGTTGCTGCCATTTACTTTTGCTACTGCTACCACCATTCTTAATTATTGTTTCTTCTAAAGATAATTTTATGAAAATTGCTTAATGTTACGAATTGCTACACGAAACCGTAACACACATGAATGCCAGATGATTTTCGTAAGATTATTCATCTTTTTACAATTTTTCTTTAACAGAGTGTAAAAACGTGGTTTCTTATAATTTGTTGAGGAAATCTTTGGTACGAAATAGCAATCCTCTAATTTTATTATTTACATATAATTAAATATTTATCTACTGAATCATTTTGATGTACATCAAATACTATATAAAATAAAAGTTTATTCTACTCAAAATATCTTCTCGTTGACTCGCTTCTTATTTTATCTACCTCTAAGCATTATACTAATTAATAGTTATAAATTTATCACCTTTAACTATTAACCAAAAGTCATTAACATATGAATAGAACTTAAGATAAGCACCAAACGTGGTAATGAACTCATTCCGAAAGTACAAAGACACAAAAGGGATTCCAATATTTGGCAAAGGGATATGGATTATCTGCAGTTAGAGAGAGAAGAGGAGTGTAATTAATCTCTACCATTAATTTTATTTTTCAATCTTTATAAAATTAATAAAATATAAGAAAAAAAATTACAGCCCTTGGATCTTGATTGCAGGAATGACTGCGTGAAAGTTAACTGCAGTGAATCAGGTGTGTGTAGTGGTTGGAATATCTCATGTTTAACCTTCTTTGGCAGCTTGGGGATGGTCTTATTGTTCAATTTTGGCCGAATCACTAGATTCCTCAGTTTGGAATGCTTAAAATCTCGGGCACTCCTGCAACGGGATCTTGAGAAGAAAGTGATTGAATTCACTTGTAATAGTTGTAAGAGATCCCACATCGATTAGTAATATAACCAAACAAGTGTATATAATAGTAACCGGAACATTAATCTGGTTGAGACTCTACATTGTCTGTACATTGCTGGGAACCCACCTCTCTCTCTTTCTATTGATCAAATTGACATGGTTGTTTTGGAAGCCAACTAATGAAGGTTGGTTTTCTATAGGGATCAGCTTACAACTCCCTCATGTGTTTTCAGACTGCTGCCCTTACTTTTTCTAACTGTTTCAAGCTCATACATACTCTCTTTTTTTTTTTTAAAGACCACAGGTATTTTTCATGAAATACAATCTTACTTTTATATATAGTTGTGAAAGGGTCCCCATCGAAACACAACCTTTAATTCTTTGGCCTGCAGCTAAGAACACCTTTTTAACTAATGAGCACGGTTTATAAATGTATGGATAATGATTAAACGTGTGCCATTTGTGGTATGGGCCTTGAATCAGTTCTTCATGCCCTGAGAGATTGTGGTTTTGCCTAAGCTATGTGGATAAAACTTATCCCAGCTGGCCTCTTATATGAGTTTCTTGCTGAGGATCATGATGGCTGGTTTCTTCTAAATTTATCTAATGGGATAGGCAAGTATACCAAGGATGAATGACGTTTAGTGTTTGAGATTACCACTCGCTCTGGCAAAGGAGAAACAAAGCCATTTTTCTGAACTTGGGTCATATTGTGGATATTTTACTGTAATTGCATAAGAAATATTGTAATTGCATAAAGAAACTGTGGTGTAAATATTGTAAAAAATATATATTATAAATTAGATCTATAAATCTTCATCCATAAGAATATTTTCTGACTAGTCCTAAGCATGATTGGGATTTTCTTTCCGTTATCAAGCAGATCTGCAGAGACTCAACCCTTGCAATAAGAAAGAGAAAAGGAACAAGTGAGCTCAAAGAAACATGCATTCCCAAAGAAAAGAGACAAGAAAAAGAACCTTCTCTTATCTTATCTTTTAACACTCAAATTCCAAATAACCTTTTCTTATCTGGAAATTACTGTAACACTCATATTGTTCAATTTTAACACACGGTGGGGTGGCTGAAAGTAAACACATCAAATTGTTCAATGTTGCAACCATCAAACAACGTAGCTTGTGGAGGTGTGTTTCGGGATCATACAACTGCTTGTAATATTGGGTATTGCTCAATAACTCATACTGAATTATGGGCCATTCTTCATGCACTGAAAATTGTGTGGAGTAAAGGCTGTTATTGAGTCAGACTCCAAGTGTGCCATCACCTTTCTGAACTCGGGTTGTCCTTCAACACATTCAGCCTAACCTCTGGTGTGAGAAATTTCAGCTTTAATGAAGTCTGATTGGGAGATTATATGTCTCCATATTTGGAGAGAAGCTAATCCTGTTCCTTATGCTATGACCAACTCGGGTCACAAACTCAACTTGGATCTTCATAAATTTTCTGTTGTTCCTACTTGTGCCTCTATTGCTTGTATAATTGATAGCTCTAGATCTTTATTCTGTAAATGATTTCCTTTTAGGCTTCGGCCCTTTTGTTACACCAGAAAAAGAAATGAATTTAAGATCTTGAATGACTACATTTGGATTATCAGAACCAATCTTCTATTTATTTTGCTTTCAACGCCTAGTGGAGTTGAAAAAGGAAAAGAATCAAGATTTGTGGACACTTAATGTTAATCTACATCTTGAGTATTTATACTGTTTATGTATTTATATATTATCGTTGAAAGGAAAATCCTAGGAAAATATGACAATCCCTACTACTGCATCTACATTGCACTCCATCAATGTTGATTGTTGACATTTTTGTGCAATCCATTTTATTTTTCCTTTCAGAAAAATGGAGAGAAAAAAGAAAAAGAATCCATTTGTGCAATGCACTATTTTAATCTCTAAAAGATTTAGGGTTAGTCACATTGTTAGTCACTGAAATATGAAAAATATCATTTTTGTTTGAAAAATGATGCATAGACACCTATATTCTATTAGACAACTACAAAGAGATTGAGAGAAAAATATAAATATAATAAGTAATACTACTATAATATGACAAAAAAAATATAAAAAAAGTAAAAAGTGTCAATTAAATACATATAATGTACAAGTAGTATCCAAGTATCATTACTCTTTTTGTTTTTAAAAGAAGAAAAAGTTAATCAATTCAGTCTTTTGTTGTTTATATCAAATTAGACTTTTTTATGGACTATCATTTATGACTGACCTCAAATCTTTTATGTTCACTGTTATAATGACAAGGATCTTCGGATTTATTGTAAGTATCAACACTGCTTTCTCAACTATAGTATCAAACTTCGAAGGGTAAGTCCACGCCTCACTCATAAGTTAAGATCAACTGGAATCTGGGAAAAGTCACTGACGCTCAAGGAACGATGGAGCTCCGTGACAAAACTGTCAAATATGTCAGCTAGTAAGTCAAGGTATGGGCCATATGAAGCTCATGGAGTATATACTCGCGCAGAAGGGTGTGATTGGGGCCAATATACTCCAAGTTTGCTACCACTCTCTGTGGGAAGTCAGTCAATGAGGGTCCCAATACGTATACCAGCGAGAAAACAAGCAAATATTTTATCCCAAGAGGATTCAAATCCTTACTCCCCCCATCTATCTCGTACACATCCAGTATTTTTTTTTTTTAACTGAATATTGGGCGATAGGATTCGTGTGGAAGAGAGGACGTAGAAGATTTGAATCTGAAAATACTTATCATATATATGACCAAAAGACCTTATGCAAAGAGAGATAAGTATCACTGTCGAAAATGACATGAAGCTCAAAATGCATACTAGTTTTTGACACAAATAGTTTATTAATTGATTATGTGCCCCATTTTTTTTGTTTATATATATATTGTCCTGGATAAAATTATTCCCAGGCTAAAGATCCAACCAGAAATTAGCTTTGTACCAATTATTTAGCAATTTTTTTAGCTCAATTGGTACACACACCTATGCACTCTAAGAAAATAATTAAATCTAAAGATCGATCCACGCACCCTCATCCAAACTTGTCAACGAACTACGGTCTAAAACCCACAACACAACAATAACAAAGACCTAAAAGAGAAATATTTTGACTACACTGACGACTGACGAGCCATGCACCCATGCCAACATTCAGCAATGTCACGTTAATACCAACAGTTTTTACGAGAAATGAGTATCAGATCAAGTTAATTATTTCCTTCAAAGCACTGTGAACTTGAGACAACCAATAAATCACAAAATCATATCAGATGCAGACAACCTTGCTACAAGAACCAAAATTCTTGAATTATCTGTAGAGCATGTAAATATGTAATATTACAACTATCGGTAAATATTCCTATAATGAAGGAGGAAAAGGAAAGAGGTTGGCCCCGAAGAATCTTTGGACAATGTAGAAACCGGTATAAGAAACAATGTAACTATGCCTGATGTATATACACTACCCTCAGTATCATCCTGAATTAAAAAGTAGTTCCCAGTAATTTTGACTTTGAGGGGAAAGTGAACGGTTTGCCACCTACAAGTACATTAGCACAACCTAGGTTACTGCTGATGTGCTATGTGTATGGCAAACAACGATCACGATCTAAATATATGCAGAATATTCTTTATTGGCTTAATCCAAGAAAGTCGGCGAGATACTCCTCTGGAGGTAGATTTAGATCAGGCAACACGAATGAAGGTTCCTGGCTACCAATCTCTTGCTGGTTCGAGGGAGCACTTGCACTTGCTGCACAAACAAGTGATTCGTTGTCAAGAATCTTGTCTTGGACATTTTGTGCTGAGGCTAAGTTAGATGGATCACAGTGAGCCTCCACAGACTGAGGTGGGGGGCCAAGGACAACTTGTCCCGTTTCCAAAGTCCCTCGTGACATCAAATCAAGCTGCTATGAGAGGTCAACGACATCAATAACCATTCAGTTCAAGTAGTAAAGAGAGGTTTCAAATTTGGAAATGTAAAACAGTTGGAAAGTACTACTTAATTTTAGTCGTGTCAAATAAGAAAATAACAGGTCTTAAAAAGTGGTAAAAGACCAAGAAAGTTACCTTTATTCTCTTTAAACTTTCGTTCCAGGCTTTTTTTTGCTCAAATGTGATATTCATGGCTGCCAGTTCCTGTTTAAAATTTCAAAACCATAAAAAAAAAAACAATAAGAAAGATGTCCCTCTCTCTATATATATACATGTAAAGTGAAAATTAATACAAGTCGTACATCTTTTAAGTTCTTCCTTTCGTTTAGCTTCAGTTTCTCCTCCCTATGAAGCTCAGCTATGGTCTGCAAACGAGATACAAATTAAAAGAATTAAGATATTAAGCACGTATTGGAGATACAACACAACCTCATAAACTCACATACACAAACAAGGAGAAAAGACTTCATTTTTTACCCATAAATAAGATGAAATAATTTTCGTTCTTAACAGCAATTATAAGAAACAACTGAAACAATGGCTGTACAAAATCGATTAACTAGTTATGATGTAATTTTATTTTATTTTGCTGATAATATTATAAGTCATTTCAGCGTTTTTTTTTTACTGCATGCTATGAGCATTAGCAACTAAGTATATAAAAATACATACATCTATAGAAAAGTTTATACTTACCCTTTTCTTCTTTGACCTTTTAGCAGCGGGAGTTTCACTTTGATCCACAGCCTGCAAGACACCAAATATAGAAGAGCTTAGACATTCATCAAAGAACATGATGATTTGATGATCTCATCTTTCGGTTGAACACCTCTTTATCTTCCAACTCGAGTACCAAAACTTCTGGGGCAACAAAGTTGACACATCTCATTGCTAGATACAAGCAGTAAACCAAACAGTATTACTGCTTTGAGAACATTGAGGAATACCATTCTATGACAAATGAAAATGATGAGTTACAAGAAAGCTGCAATACAGTAACAAAAAATCCGTTTTCTTATAGGCATATTACTGCTAAAGTTGTTAAATGAATAAATAGATATACATTAAGAATTGGGTGGATATTAGATCTCTTCTTCCTTTAACTAATAGAACTCTTGTGATATTTACAAAAAAGGAGGAAGTAAAGAGGTGATGCAATTATTCAGTTTAAAACTAATTAGACTCACTGTTTAACCCTTCTTACTTACGAATAGCATTAGCATTTATGCCATATTTCGTAAAGTTTAATTAAAGAGGTTATTTTTTTAAATTTTTCAAGAAACTACCAAAAAGAGAATTTAACACCAAAATAAACTAATCTAATTAAGCAATTTCAGTATCGTTGCACTTATTCCCATGAGAAAAAGCAAAATTACCATCGCACACCCTATTTTTGGGATGCATGGATGAAAAGAAAAAAAAATAAAGAGAAAAAATAATATAAAAAAGAGAAACTAATAAATATAACAAGTAATGTGATGAAAGTAAAGAAAAAGATTAAAAAAAAAAAAAAGAGTGAAAGGAAATTGTAAAAGAATGTAAATGTATGTTTCCAAGAACCCTAGAAAAAAGGTAAGAAGGGAGGGCTAAACAAGGCAGAAGAATCCCGTACCAGAATTCCCTGCAATTATAAATGTACTTGGGTACTCGACATATAAATGTAAGAATAAAGATTTGCAGACACCCAATGCTAATATGTACCTTGAGATAGAGAAAAAGAAATAAAAAAGAGAAAAATAATAATGTGATAAGCGGTATAATATAATAAAAAGATAAAAAAATAAAATGAGAGATGTTAAATAAGTATTATCGTGTTTGAGGGTTCGTATATCATTGCTGTAAATGTAATTTCGAAACTTCATTCGAGAAGACCAAGATGTTGAAGTAGACTTGGGTACTCAACATACCATCAGTCCATTATGACTGTAATTATAAATGTAATTCCCACTCGAATTTGTTTGCTCAGCACAGTACTCAATGTACCAAATTCTATCGATATGTCATATTGGCCCAATTCTGCTGTGTTCCGTACTATCACGTAAATCCTACCAATCTTATATAAGTCATAAGATGCTATTATTTCTAAAATAAATACATCGCTCATTCTACCCACACGTACAACTAGGTACTAGTGAGAATTAAAATATTTTCATATTATGACTAATGTTAAAAAAACATATAATGTCTTTTATACTTTTATATATTTTATTATTAAATAATATTCTATGCTAATTTTCTTAAATACTAATTCAAATTCACTCTATTAGTCAAGGAAATAATAAATGTATGGGTAGATGGGTAAAAAAAAAAAGAGAGATAGAAAGAAAAAAATAAATGAAGAGAGAGAAAATAATAAATATAATAAATGATGTGATAGAAAATAATAAAATAAGGTAAAAATAAAATAGAAGAGAAAGTAAATATAATAAGTCCTACCACAATTAACATAAAACTTCCCGTGATAATAATAAAAAAATAAAAATTATAAAAGTTAGTGTAAAAACAATACTCCGACATCGATAACATTTCTCTCGTATAAAAGTAAAGGTAGTGCTAATGCCTGAAACTCCCTGCCCTCGGCCTCTAAAAAACCCTCTCCCAAGTCCCAGTCTCAATTAAAATGTGTTTGAAAGGAATATTTTTTGAGACTGGTGTCTGATACGCACCAATTAGCAAGTAGCTTTGTGTCATTAATTTGGTGACAACATTTTCTCCCTATGGGGGAGCTTAACAAATAGTCTCCGCCTAGGGGCTAGTAAACTTTTGCCTTCAACTTCATTATCCTTTCTAGGTGGTTTGGTTGCATTACATTTTCAGTTCTTCTGTTCTTCACTATTAGCCTTTTACTCATTAAGGAGTAAACAAGAAAGTAAAAGCAAAGCTACTTCATTTCTTCTCGTATCACCATCTTCATATCAACCGGGAATAAAATATAACAAAAAATTTGATCAAAGATTCTCACTTTTTGGACCCACTATTACCAGGCATAAAAGACCATATTGTCCTTTGAAATAAGCAGGGCCAGCTTAAAAACCTGCACAACCACTATCCCGCAATTACACGGCTTCAATTGTGTTAGTGTGCACCGTATTAATTGAAGAGTATTTAATATATTTTATTAAATATCTTTAATCATTAAAATTAAATATTAATTATTTTATATTTTTAATATAATAAAATTTCTTATTTTTATTGTGAAAGGTATTTATTACATTGAAAATATAAAAACTATTTCATATTAACTTTTAAATAATAAAAAATATTTAATAGAGTATATTTAATATATTCTAATCAAATTAATAATGTCTGTTAAGTGTTGGTCGACCGTTGTTGGAAAATAATAATTACAATAAATTAAATAATTAGTTTCATTTTAATTAATCATTCATTTTAAACTAACTCATCAATTTTTTTTTAATTTGATGGTAGATTTGTTTTTGTACTTTCATCTGCTGTTATTTCCAGGGAAATTATATGAATTATGACTGAAAGAAATTGAAGAGAATGCCCCCGCACGGAGAGGTACAATGAGGAAGATCACAGTGGATTTATGTTGTGCATGAACCTCACAGCACAAACACCCAAAAAGAACACCCCATAGTACACGCCACCCGTAAAAGCTTGCGCGGACACGTCTGATATTACGAAACTGCCCCTGACCCTCGTTCGCCGATCCCGGCAGTTGTATTGTATTGAAGGCAAACATTTAAGACAGATGCATCTAATAAATAATTATATTAAATTAAATTACGTTTATATTATTCCTTTATTGAATAATAATAAAAATACATATTCAACTTTTTTTTTTTAAGGAAAAACTATTTCAAACTAGTAAAATATATAAAATATAAAAAAATAAATGTCATTTCCCGTTTCGTTAATAACCCAAAATACTGAATAGTATAAAAAACCCGAAAAGGGAAAAAAAATCGTGGAGAGACGAAAAATGCCCTCCGCCTTGGAAGAAGGGCGTTTACGGTAATTTCCGCGAGCGAAGCGGCGAGGAAAAAACGCGAAAAGGGACGGAACGGAAGTTACGGAACCCGTTCGCGGTGGCTCCGGGATCGGAGACGCCGATCTGACGGGTGGGGGCAAAAGTGGAAAAACAATAATTTCCGAATGGTATTTTCATCCAATCAGAAGGGAAAACTCGAAAGAGTGTGAGAGTGAGAGTGCAGACAAGTAGAAAAGAGAGTTTGCTACTGGGTGTGGGATTGAGGCACGCGATAATGCGACAGACACACACGCCGGTAACCGTAGAAAAAACCGAACCGGAGAAAGAAAACAAAAGAAAAGAAGGGAGCGAACCTTAGATCCTGAGGAATGGGGCGGTGGCGCGGTGGTGCGAGTGGGGCCCTCGTAGCCGTCGAGGGAGGTGGCGGCGGTCCAGGTGAGCGGGGTGGTGGGGCTGGAGCGGGCTGGCTGGGCAGTGCTGACGGGCAGCCTGGGTGTGCGGCTCTGACGGCCGGCCCAGTGGCGGAGGAGGGAGGGTCGGTGGCGGCGGAAACGGAGGAGCTGGTCGGCGACGAGGGTATCGTCGGCCATGGCCTTGGCAACCCACTGGTCGTCGAACTTGGACATGGCTTGGTGATTGACTGAGTAATGAAGAAGAAAATGTTGTGCGATGGTGCTGACGGGGAATGTTTAGTTGAATTGAGTGGAAGGAAGGGAGATTATATAGTGTGGGTGGTTGACAAACCTAGGGTGGGGCGGCCCCACCTTTTTGTCTCACGTGCCAATTCTTAACTCTTTCATCTCTTTTTCCCTCAGGCCAAAACAAAATTATATTATATAACAATGAAGTAAAAACATGTACTATTCCTCAACTCACTTCTCTCATCTATACGGATAATGTGACACGTTTATTACTTCATCGTCAAATAAATTACATCTTTTTTAGTGCAGACTTTTTTTTTGATCGTTCAGAAAAATAAAACAACAACTAACAGCGATTATAGACGGTGCCAATGGCATCCAAAAATAAAAGATGACTTAATGTGTGTTTGGAAATCATTTATTAATGTAGATCAAACAATCTGACACAAAAGCTACTCTCAGTGACTTTCACATCTCTTCTTAATTTGACATGAAAAATAGCAAGACGTGAGTAAAAAATGCGTGCCCAAACACATGGTTAGGGAGTCAAGACAATCCTCCCAAACATGCAAAACCTATTCGGAAATAGCTCCCAACTTAGCTAAATGATTTGCGCAAGAATTGCATTTTCTAAAAATGTGTTGGAATCGAAGACTCCAATTGCGATCATTTGAGTTGAGTAAGATAATTTATAAGTAGTAAAAATTCTAAATAAGATCATTTATAAGCAGTAAAAATTTTATATTTAATATAATTGTATGTCCAGGACTCAAACTCGATACCAATGATTAAATTAAAATAAGTTTATGTCAATTAATTCATATATTCAGTGGTAAATAAATTATATCAATATCATGTTTAGTTTAATTTAAACGAAATTATTATTATTATTATTTATTTGTTTTAGAAATTTTCTTAAAAAGTTAAAATAAATAATTATTTTTTTAAGTGGAAAAATTAAATGTGCATTTAATATTGTATATAAATAGTTTTATTCTTTTGTGCACATTTTTCAACGGTAATTTTCAAGATCGAAAGAACTAAAGAAATAAGCTTCGTTATCATGAAAAAAAAATATTTATGAGTAATTATGTAATAAAGGCTTCCGATAACAATTTTATTTGCAAGGATTGTCAATTTCATCTTTGTGAACTTCATTAAATTACACATTGGATTGGTTTGAATGAAAGAAGAGTGATGATATAGATTTAGGTTTGTAGTACTTTGTATATGTAATGATATATTTTATTATTTAAAATTAAAAAATATATCATAATTATAGAATATAATGATAGATACGATTAGAGTTTAGGATCCAAGTCTATATAATACTATTAAGTTGCTTTATTTATATAGTAACTCATAATAATTTATATAATAATATTTTTTTCTCTTTATCTCTCTCTATTACATTATTAATTACCTCATATTTTCTCTCACCTATCTCTTTTTCTCTGTTTCTATCTCTTAGTTGTATAAATAATATTTCTCAATACTATTTTGTGTATAAACATTTTAATTTGTAGATGCAGTTGAATAATTTTTTCAAAACATGAAAATCTATCTTATCCAATTTGTCTTACAAGATATTGACAACTTCCTGTATGAATTAGTGGCAGGGATGATAATGGGAAGGATTTGAGTAGGGTAGGGATGACATTGACAACGTCCAAATCTGATGCAATAGTGGTGCACCTCTGATCCAATGTAGCAATCCGTGAAGCTTGCTACATTGGTTTAGTCATAACTTAACAATTCATGACTCATATGGTAAAGAGATATGAGGCTTGAGTTCTATAGAAAAGAAATAAGGAAAACTGTCTATTAAGTTTTCACAAATTTTATTTTTATAATTATCATTATACACACACACACACATGAACGTAGATGCACGCACACATACACACACGAGTATATATAAGTGCGAGTATAGACAAGGTGAGTATTAAGGTACCCATACCCATATACATCCTTATCAAATTTTGCAAATAATTACTCGTACTTGTTCCCTTGCCCATTAACACTATATTTGGTTGGGGTGAAATAGAAAGGAGGGAAATAAAGAAAAGGGAAGGGGGAAAGAAGGAAGTTCCATGTTAGGTTTAGTAGTAGTGGAAATGAGGAAAAAAAGAAGGTAAATTCTGTAGGACCCACAAGATTTGTAATCCGTCCATTTGAGGCATGAAATAATTTCTACTATCGGGATTGGGCAAAATGTGGTATTTTACTATTATACCCTTTGTTCCCACGTTTTGTCTGCATGCCATTCTTTATCTCTCGGGAATCCCCAAAGTTTGACATATGTGCAATTACTTAACCCTTAATAGTGAAGAAATGCAATTTGTTAAGAGCTAACTACAATTCATCTTGTAATTGAGAAGGAAAGAGCAATTTTGTGGCACAATCGAGAAGGAAGAAGTGTTCATCTCCAGTTGTTGTTTGAAAGTTAGTGTTCAAGTGTAAAATGAAACCAATGAAGGTGCCATTTTCCATCTGTAGTGAGGTACTTCATTTATGTGTGCTTTTTGGATCAGTTTCTTTTTTGAAGGAATATTAATTTATTTTGTTAAAAAACGTGTTTTAAAGTATGTTTATGTAGCATAAGCACTAAGCTTTATATGAAAATTATATTGAACTCACTAAGTTGCAACATGTTTGAAAAGCTTGACCACACAGTACAATGGGGTTGGTTTCCTTTTGGCCTATATCATAAAATAAACAATCACTTTTTAGCGGTTAATGCTATTAATTTAGGATTATGAATGGTTCTAAAAGAATGAGTTTTACATATTCAACTTCATTATACTTGTCCTATTGCAAGATTCTAAGAAAGGTTTTAAATAAATTAGTTTCCTAACAATATTGTCCTTCTAAAAACTTTCAAGCATATATTTATTAAATAAATTATTTTGTGTATAAAAAGAAGAAATGAGAATATTATAAATAAATTAATCACTTGCTTACATTATATATATCTTAGCAAGTAAGTAAAGTGTTCCAAGAATAGTGGGAAATCATTTTTTTACTGGCTTATGTATTATGTTATTTGTTATTCTATGGTAAGATTTTCGTGATTATGTTTTCAATTATTGTGATTTATACATGTTTGTTGCCTTCGAAGAAATGTGTTATGTTACTAATTTAATTAATTTGTATTATCTGTAAACATGATAACAATACTTTGAAGGTTCACTTTATTATGGAAACAAAGATGGTTGAGGATGACTTTGATGTAGTCCATAAAGAGGAGTCAATGGATGACATAATTGAGGTGGAGTCAAAGCTTGGGAAAATTATTAATTTTGACCACCATTTTCAAATGCAAAGTTTAACTCACTTGAAGGCAAAGTTTGAAAGAGCATGAATCGCACAAGAAAGGGGAGTTGAATTGTGCGTTAAAAAAACTTTTCAATCTAAAAGCAAGTTCGTAAGCGTTTTAAGCAAAGGATAGGGAAGAACAAGAACACAAGGAATTTATACTGGTTCACTCAACCTTGAGCTACGTCCAATCTCTTCACCCAAAAGGTATTTATCAACCAACCTTAGGTTACAAGTATTCTTCACGGTCTCTTCAAGCTTTACAACGCAATCACCCTAGATTGCTTTAACAACCCAAGTATTCTTTTTCACTAAGCCTTTCCAGGCACAACAAATACAGTTGATTACAGAGAAAGATGACTCACAAAGTGAGGATGTAAAAGATTAAGCTCACCACATAATTGTTTTTGAGAGTTTTCACTGTTGTCTAGTGAACACAAGAAAAAAATGTGCTCTTTACAAAAGAATTTCAAACATTGTCTATTCTTTTCACTTGATCCGTTCTCGTTGTTCTGTGCCTATCATTCTTCTTTCTTGGTAAATATAGTCTTCAGCGAAAAAGAGCTGTTGAAGATGACTTTGCTTCAGTCTTCAAGAAAGAGCCGCACGTATCGAGCTTTCAGATAGGTCAGAAAAGGAAACTTCTGAACTTGCACCAAAATGGAAGGTGCAGGACTGTGTTAATGGTTTATTTTTCTAAACATTCTTCATTTAGCTAGTCAGCTTGAGAAATTGACTTCCTTTTTCTGAAAAGCTGTGCTTTGCGCTAGAATGTTTCTGTCTACCATTTAAAGCTTGAAGTATTTGAATGTTTATATCTTAAAAAGGTAAAGCATTGGTCTCAAGATATGTATGAAAGATGTATAGATTGGACGAAAAAAATATACTTAGCCATTTAAGAGCTTTTGTTTGGACGCGTCTAGTATAAGTGTCTGATGCTTAAGACACATAGTCCACGAATAAGATTTACTCTTGGACGGTCATCATGTATAAGCTTTGGACGGTTGAAGAGATTAGCGTGTTGGACACCATGAGTTTGGACGCTGTAAAACTTGTTAATTCACACAGAGACTTAAACTTTAATAAGTTTGTTATCTTCAAAACTTTGAGAGATTGGACGCTTCAACGTCTTTGGTTCCAACAGAGTTAGTTAAAAAGTAGTGCATTTATGCGATAGCACTATTGTGTTATATAGTTCATGCATTGCATTTGCTGGATTTGATGTCAACATTGTATCGTAGTCTAAGAAGTGACCAAAGCTATGACAAAGAGCGTAGGCTTGTGGAATTGATGACATATTTAGTACAAATTGAAAGATGTTGAGACATTACAAGCATGAGTCTTGATGCATTTATGCAATTGTGTGAGAAATTAAGAGGAACTGGTAAAGTAAAGGATTCACCCAGAGCTACTGTCGAGGAGCAGGTTGCTAAATTCCTTCATATCATAGGACATAATGTAAAAAATCAAACCGTCTCTTTCTTTTTCCATCGTTCAGGATAGACAATTAGTCAACATTTCCACAATGTGTTGCATGATATCATATTCCTAGAAGCTAAGTATCTTGTCCAACCAATTGGTACGAATGTAGCACCACAAATAATGAATGGTACAAGGTTCTATCCTTATTTTAAGGTAACTAGTGTTTAATGTAGTCTTATATAGTCTTTCAAAATCATGATTCATATTTGTTTATCATTACTGATGCATCTAGAACACTATTAAGGGCAAGCTTACCCTATCGTAGTAGTAACAATGGACTAGAGTCCAAATATCATACTCAAGGGACTGATATGGAGCACCTTTTTGAGAAATTCCTATGTTGTTTAGGTTATTCAAGTTTCAAAGGTTGAACGCAAAGAATTAAAAAGCAAAGAGTTGCAAAAAGATTAATTAAAAATGAATTGGATTTCAATGAGTTAAGAACCTATGATTATGGGTTCACCTATGCCTTTAGTTCTTTTCCCCCCAAATTAAAATATAATTTTATTTCCAAGTTCAATTGTCAATATTCCTCTGCTGAATTCTTTCACCTTTGGTCGTGCGTTGTAAAAACTCTTTCTTGTACTAAGCCCCTGGTTGGCCATATAGTCGTTTAATCCAGGAAAGGAAGAAAAGCAAAGAGGGTGAACGAATTCGATTGATAGCTTAGCTCATAGTTTGATCATGCAACATCCTAAACCCAATTACCTTAGAAGTCTACCAATTAATTATGGTACAATTGCTGATTAATTAACTAATTAAAGACATGCAAAGAGTGATCAATTCCAAACAATGTAATAAAGCACACAAGGGTAATTCAATTGAAAGAAGAAAAGAGAATGAAATTAACAATCAAAATGGGGCTCCAGCCATCCCAAGCATGGTTACACCACAATCCTAGCTTAGTGATTAGTTCTTCATAGCAACAGAGAAACAACCCATTACAATATTAAGCATTAGAAACTAAAGAAACCTTAACAAAAAGGTTGGCTTCCAGTCTCTATCCACTAGGATGCAAGGAGATTCCTTTGAAGCTCTGGGAGAGTCCTTCCTCAGTCAAAACCCAAGAGAGAGAGAGAGTAGAATATGAAAAGAGGTCTTTGAAATTGCAAACCCCTTATTTATATTTTCAATGGGCTTGTAGGCCTGATGGAAGCATGGCTGTGCATAATTAAGCACGACCGTCTATGTCTTTTGAAATATGGCCATGCTTAGGCCATGCATATTCTCGTATGCGGAGTCCTGACAACCAAGCATAGTCATGCATCTTCTTGTAAGCATAACTCCAGCTTTAAAGCATGGCTATGCATAATGAAGCACGACTGTGCATCTTTGGCAACAGCAAATCCTTCTTCAAAACTTAGTCATTTTTTTCCAACTGTCGCTCCTTTCATCCCTGCTAAAAAATAAAGAGAAATAGGTCAAAATGTCCATAAAGATAAACTGAATTTAACAAATAAAGACCCAAATTTCTTAGGCTAATCATAGTAATTGAGGGTTTATCAATTACTAACTTGTTAATGTATTTATTAAAATAAGGATTGCATTGGAGTCATAGACAGAACATATATTCTAGTAAAAGTTCCAAAGCAGATGCCTCTAGGTTTTATGGAAGGAAAGACTATCCCAAGCAAAATGTGTTTGGTGCATGCAATTTTGATATGAAATTTACACATATTTTAGCTGGGTGGAAAGGAATAACATTTGACTCTAGAATTTTAAAAAATGCACTATCTAATGAAGACCCCTTAATAATTCCCGACAGTTAATGGTACATTAATGTATTTAATTAAGGTTGTTGCATAACGATCCATTATGATAGTTGTTAAGTAGTAACACTTATGAATTTTGTAGGGAAATATTATCTTGGGTGTACGGGATTTATGCTTAAAGGTGGGGGTACTAACACCATATAGAAGTGTTCGTTACCATTTGAAGGAATATTCAGCTAGCGACCCACAAAATTATAAAGAATTGTTCAATCTTAGACATTCTTCATTTCGGAACGTGATTGAGAGAACATTTGGATTGGTTAAAGAAAGATTTCCAATCACTGGGGGCACTGAACTGTATTATTCGTTTGAAACCATGACAGATATTATGGTCACTTGTTGCATACTACATAATTTCCTTATGGGTGTTGATGTTGATGAACAATTGATTGCTATAGTGGGTCGAGAATTGCAACACTGTGACCTTGATGGAGTGTCCACACAACAACGTGACTGATGACTATACAGAAAGATCCAATTTAAAAGAGAGTATAGCTAATACAATGTGGAATGATTATGAGCTTTGAGTCATTTCTAGTAGAGTCCCACTTGTAGTAGTGTATTTCCAATGAGATAGTTGTAATGAAAATGAAAAACCTCATGTTGTCTTCATTTGTTTTGTTGAAGTTATTGCAATGACTTGTTAAGCATTTGTTGTCATTTGTAATTTTTGCAAGGTTTATTTTTATTAATGTATGGACATGTAATTATTAGTTTTTATGTGATTATGTCTTTTACACTTCATTACAATGTAAAATGGAATTGTCCAATAATGGTGTTAAAATTACATTCAGTCATTCATCATTATGTGTCGTATTATTTATCAATTATATAGGTTTCAAAATGCCAAGGAGAAGCACTATCGAAAAAGATTCTACTGAGCCAACAAAGGACATGATATGATGGTTAGATGAAATGGATCTTGTATTGCTGAATTCAATAACAAAAGAACAACATAAAGGAAATAGAGTTTATGGAACATGGACTACCCAAGCATACAACAATGTTTTAGAGGTGTTGAATAAATCATTTGGGCCAGGAATAATTAAGGATCACTTAAAAAATAGACTAAAATCATTGAAAGAAAATTTCACTCAAGTGTATGATTTATTCAATAGCTTAAGTGGGTTTGCTTAGAACCCCATTAGTCGTAAGTTGGAAGCAGAAGACAAAATTTGGAATGATTTGATTAAGGTATGACAGCCTTTTGTTGATTAGATAAATGATTTGATTAAGGTATGGATTAGATTAATGTATTTTAACTTATTGTGTTTTACAGGAAAAACCAACAACAACAGAGTGGAGGAGGACCCCTGTGAAGTATTATGATATCATGAAAGAGTTGTATGGTGCAGATAGGGCTATTGGGAAAAACGCGGAGACTGCAAGGGGCAATATTAGACATTGGGAGAAGGAAAAATAGCCCATCCAATTAAATGATGAGCTAGACAATTCAGAGATGCCTGATGTGCATGTTGAATCAATGGATGACGTTTTGTTCACTTCTACAAATTTGGATGAATTTAGTCCAGGTACAGCTCAAGGCACCCAATCAGCAGGGATAGGGAACTCAAGAGGAACTAAGCGTAAACCACAATCAATTGACTTAATGGAGGAGAAATATGAGAAGGTTACTGTTGGTCTAAATGCATTAGCAGAAGCGGTCAAAGAAAGCAACAATATTTCTAAAAGTCACTATGCATTTGTTGAAAGACAAGTTCAGATTGCAAAAAAGGCATCACCATCCTTGAACAAAGTTGGCCACGCCATTATAGTGAACAAGATGTGTGGAACATTTTGACTGAATTAGGTATTGGTATGCCATATAAAAGGGCTTGCTAATGATTTTTATGTAACAACGAGGTAAAGAAAAGGGAAGTGTTTGGGGTTCTAGTTGAAGAACGTCTACAGATATTGATCGACGTCATGATTGAAGCAGGAGTCGTTGATAGGACTACATGACTAACGAGCTATGTTTTGGATATGTTTTAACTTTTTGGCTACCTTTTGTGGTTATAAATTGTAGCACACTAGTAATGAGTAGTGGGTGTGGTTAGAAATGTAGGTCTATATGTATTATTTTGGTAAAAGTCATGTATGTTTGGATTTTGTATATATTGTGGTGAACTTTGCTTCATGGCAAATAACTATGAAAGGGATGCATGTTTTGTGGCACTGTAAACAATGTATTTAACTTTGTATTTAATGCAAAGCATTTTTGTTGTAGCATACTTAGATTACTTAAGTTTCTAATTTTATGTTGTACATTTGATTTGGAACTTTGATATCATGTCCTGCCTCTTGTGCAGCAGATCAAGGTAAACTAATGTTTTAATGCATATTTTGCATTAAATAATGCTAAACCAGTAAATATATTGTGTAGATGTAGGTGTCTTTTGTCTCTGCTTGCATTACTTTGTTCCTGGATGCAAGGCATTTTTTTTTCATTTCCAACTTATGATATAATCTGTTTTATCTATTGCACAACCCATTTTATTATTGTTTTGTCTCTATATTAGTTTTGTATACCCTAGTGATAAGCAACTTGGATTTGATGTTTTTAAAGGAGCAACAGGTGATAAAAACAATGACTTCCTTTCATCTCTTAAGTAATGGTTTGTCAAGCATATTGTTCTCGAGGAAACTGTTGAGCATGAACACAACATCACAGCATCTGTATCAGATCCTAGTTTGCAAAAATCACACTGCGTAAATACTTTATTGCCTCTGAAGCAGCCATGCTTGCAGAGTGGAAGCCATTTTTTTTCCAAAAGAACTGGGGATACAGACTTTCAAACTTGAGTTTTGTAGCTTAGTTTTCTTATTGACATTGATGGGCTTCCTACATGAAAAATCTATGTACAAGACCTATGATTTTGTTCTTTAATAGATGTTTATTTATTCTTGCTTTCTTTTAAACTTTCAAACTTTGTATATAATTTTGAGATTGGCTTTTATTTACCTTGATGCAGTATGCTGACATTTCTAGTAGATAAAGGCTTATTTAGGTAGACACAAGTGCTTATTTGGGGCGCTGATATTTGTATAAGCTGTGTAATTGGGGTGCTGACTTTTCCGGATGCTAGGAGACAAAGGCTTATTTGTAACTTTGAATTGGTGAAATATCAACTATGCTATCCGTTTCAAGGTACTTCCTTTAATTTAAATGTCATTTTTTTTCTTTTTATAGTTTTTAAATTTTATTTTAAAATTTAAATATATGCAGATATTGATAAATATTTTACCTACTTAAAAGGATTATAAATAGATATCCAATGGGAGCAATTAAAACCAGCCTTGTGTCATAATCGTGAATGATATGCAACTATATTAAAACTTTCTTTAGCAAACTTGTAGAAGATGCACGTTGGGTTGTGTGGGTGACGTGGAACCTGTGTTAGTATTTGAGGAAAAAGCCAGTTGTAATCTAGTGTGGCTACTGGCATTATCGTGAGGGTTGTACATTAATTTTATGCAACAATTTGTAAAAATAAGGAATGACAGGGGTCTGCGCTCATGGTTTGGCCAAGGTTTATTGGCTATATTCTTGTTATGATCTAAAAATTTAGAGTAGATTTTCTTCATACTAGTGACAGGCGTTTTTATGTAATGGGCTTTTTATCTAAGTTAGTAACAAGTCACCCTTTTGTATAGGGCCGGATTCCTTTGGTTGGAAAGGCTTTGACACAGGAGGTATATGATTTTGATGTATAGGATTATGTGGTGTCCTGGTATAGGATTGGTGCGATGTAATGTTTTTAGTTACCATCGACTAGCATTGCTTGTTTTTTATTAATGCAATTTTTCTTTGGCTTAAAAAAAATTAATAATCGTGAATGATATAAATAATCAACATTTGGAAAACTATAATGCAATTTGATAGCTTATTTCTGTCAGAGAAAGCTCGATGCACTAGTCGTGGTTGTTTAGCAACTATATTATAAAAATTGGATATTGGAATATAATATGTCTATCCATCAACAACAACCATACTCCTTTTTATTATTATTATTATTATTATAAGGATAAAACTGTCCTTTTATCAATTTACCCAATTTATCTTTCTTTACTTTTCCATTCAACCAAACAAAGAAAAAGAGATTGTTTCTGTAAGGTACAAACTGAACACAAGAAGGGGGGTTGAATTGTGTTAAGGCCAATTTTCGCAATCCTTTGAACCTTTTTCGAAGAAGCTTAATAAATAAAACTGTATCAGAAAGATTTTCAAAACGTTTTAAAGAAGGCAGACGGAAGAAGAAAGAACAAATAAAAGGGCACACATATTTTATACTGATTTGTCTTATCCCAGAGACTACGTCCAGTTCTTGACACCAACCAAGTTCCACTAACTTTATATGTTACAAGTATTCTTTTCATAAGCCTCTTCAGGCTCAAACCCAAGTAGTCTTTTCACTTGTTTCTCCAAGCAAACACCCAAATATTCTTTAAAACAAAGCCTCTTCAGGCTTCAACCAATCTCGTAGAGAAAGAGATTTGTGTGAGTTTACCTCACTGAGTTTAACGTCTTATCAGACGAATAAACAATGAAGTTCAACTACAGATATTCAAAAACTGTTTTTGCAAAAGTTTTTTGTTTTATCAAAGCAATTATGAGTATTTTGATTCAACAGCAAATATATCAACAACACTTGTAGATTTTTTGAACAACAACTTGAAGGAGGTATCTTCTTCTATTTATAGGCTTCTTCAAAAGTATCCGTTGAGTATTTTGTAGGAGACGGCTTTTGTCTGAAGAAGAGAGTCGTTGGAGCATTAATTGTTGCATTTAATGCTTTTTACCAACTTGTCATATGATACGATAAAGCAGCCCGCTTATCTTTTCTATTTTTGTACTCAATCTTTTAGCAGTTGTCATGTTCGCTTTCCCGTTCTGTCAATCGCACACATATTTCTTCTTTTTCGTTGACTTTTCTCGAAAGTAGGTGTATAGGCTTTATACATATTGAGGTAGCTTTGCGCTCTAATTGATATGCGAATCTTTTTAGAGCATAGACATCGTCTGTAAGCTTTGTTAGTTGAATAGTTTGTACATATACAGATAAGTCGACATTCAGTTTTAAAAACATCGTCAGACGATATACTGCGAACTAGAGATCAGATGGTAATGTAAGCACGAGATCAGGCGATAAAGTGAATTCTCACACTTTTACTTGTTTGTTATTATCAAAATATTTACGGGCTACAAATTCGTCCTTTATTTTAACAGTTTCCTTCCTTTCTATTCTAATTCAACCAATCCAAACAATATAAATTTCTACTTAAAATTCATTCCTATATTTCCTTTCTTCTCTATTTTCTTCCTTTCTATTTCCTTTCCTATCCAAACAAAGGTTAAGTGAGTAATTACCCTATCCATAGTGAATAATTTTTGCAAGTACTTATAAGGTCTATTTCTCATTGT
Source organism: Spatholobus suberectus (assembly GCA_004329165.1). Lineage (NCBI taxonomy): Eukaryota > Viridiplantae > Streptophyta > Magnoliopsida > Fabales > Fabaceae > Spatholobus > Spatholobus suberectus. The sequence goes on from CM014732.1 coordinate 85,636,207, forward strand.
CATCCTCAATAAGTGGTCAACTAAAATACAAGTATGAAACTATGATATTTTGATTAGAAATTTTGATTTAAATAAAAAAAAATCGAAAAGATACAAAATCTTTAATATGAAAACTTTAAACAAATTAAATTAAGTAATCATAATAATTGATAAGAACATCAATGATTAAAATTAGAACATATTTATTATTTATTATGAATGTGTACGTAATATTAATAATTGATACTATTATTTATTTTACATTTTAAAGTGAGTTATTCATTTTAGACAAAAATAAAAAAAATTCTTTAATCTTAACATAAAACAACTATTCTCTAGGGTGAATAGTTACCCTAGTTCAAGATTAAAGAGTTTATATTGTTTTTGTCTAATGAATTCTTTTGACAATCACTCGTCATTTTTATTAGAATTGTCTAATTATTTTAATTGATTTTGTATTCTAAATAACATCTAATTCTATTTTTTAAAAGAGAATTATTCAAAAAAATTATAATTAAAGCAAATCCAAATATACTGTTAGTCTATTGGATTTCTTTTTTTTCTTTTTTCTTTTTGTGTGTGTGTATATAAGGTCATATGTATCCTTTAGGTGAATTTAATATTGTATATAAACAGTTTTATTCTTTTGTGCACATATTTCAACGGTAATTTTCAAGATTGAAAGAATTAAAGAAATAATATTATCATAAAAAAATATTTATGAATAATTATGTAATAATGGCTTTTGAATTTATTTTTAAGGTTGGTCAATTTCATCTTTATGAACTTCATTAAATTACGCATTGGGTTGGTTTGAACGAAAATAAGAGTGATGATATAGATTTGAATTTACAATACTTTGTGTATGTAATGATATATTTTATTATTTAAAATTACAAAAATATATCATAATTATAGAATATAATGATATACGGTTTGAGTTTAGGATCCAAATCTATCTAATACTATTGAATTGTGTAACTCATAAAACAATTTATAAAATAACATTTTTTTCTCTTTATCTCATTTTATTACATTATTAATTACATCTTATATTTTTTTCTCACCTCTCTCTTTTCCTCTCTTTCTGTTGTAAATTTTTTTGTATAAATAACATTTCTCAATAATATTTTGTGTATAAACATTTAAATTTGCAGATGTAGTTTTTTGAAACATGAAAATCTTTGTTATCCAATTTGTCTTACAAGATATTGACAACTTCGCATATGAATAAGTGGTAGAGATGATAATAGATAGGGTTTGAGTAAGGTAATATAGTATTCGTCTTTATTTCATATTTAAAAAAAAAAATCTAGATCCTAACCTACATTTGCATAGGTAGTATCTTTAATATTTGTACACTTATCCATTAGATACCTAAGTACCTATACCTATATATTGTACCTACATTTTAATTAATTATGAAAAATTAATTGAAAAACATTAATTAAAAATATATTTATAATTCAATTAAAATACTATTTAAAGAACTTTTTTATTAAATATTATGAAAATAATTGTAATGCATTACAATAAATTTTCGTAATAATAAAGTCATAAACTTCTAAGTTCGATGTAGCAGTGGTGCACCTCTGACCCAACGTAGCAATCCGTGAGACTCACTATATTGGTTCAGTCATAATTTAGTATTCGAGTCTCATACAGTCACAAATAGATATAAGGATTGAGTGCTATAGAAAAAATAATAAGGGTAACAGACTAACAGTCTATTAAGTTTTGATAAATTTTATTTTTATAATTAGCATTATACACACAAACGCATGCACACACATGCACATGTGTATATAAAAGTGCAGGTATGGACAAATGTGGGTATTAAGGTACTCGTACTCACATAGATCCCTATCAAATTTTACAGATAATTACTCATACCTGTACCTTTTATATTAAGTGAGTAATTACCCTATCCATCCTAGATAATTTTTGTAAGTACTCATAGGGTCCATTTCTCATTGTCATCTTTAATAAGTAATCACTAAAATATACAAGTATGGAACTATAACGTTTTGATTAGAAATTTCGATTTAAATAAAAAAATTGAAAAGGTACAGAAAGACCTTTAATATGAAGACTTTAAACAAATTAAACTAAGCAACCATATCGTTGAAAAGAACATCAATGATTAATATTAGAACATATTTATTATTTGTTATGCATGTATACTTAATATTGATAATTGATACTCTTATTTATTTTATGTTTTAAAGTGAGTTGTTCACTTTAGACAAAAACACAAAAACTCTTGGCTTAATTGCACTTTGTATCATCCAAATTTTATCGTTTTGTAGATTTTGCCACTGTGTTTTTTCTCTCACATTTTGCAACCTTATTTTTGAAATCTTTCTAATTTTGTCTAATTTTGCAATTTTTTATTTAATGAACAATTGATGATTGGACAAAAATTGTAAGATTTCAAAAATAGGATAACAAAATGCAAGAGAAAAAAACACGATAGTAAAATCCGCAAAATGATGAAATTTAGATAAGTCAAAGTGCAATTAAGCCAAAACTCTTTAATCTTAGGGTCTATTTGATATGCTAAAAAATACGGTACTAGACAGCATAATTATAATTATTCCATATTGGCATAAATAACTTTTTAGTCCCTCAAGTTTAGGTCGAGTTTGTTTTTGATCCCTCAAATTTAAAAGTGATTTTTTTAATCCTCCTAATTTGGAAACAATTTACTTTTGGTGCCTATTTTATGATCTTTTTAGTCCCTGATAAGAACTAAAAGTGAGTTATTTTCAAATTAGATGGGCTAAAAAATTCACTTTTAAATTTAAGGTACCAACATCAAACTTGGCCCAAATTTGAGGGACTAAAAAAATAATTAAGCCTTTCATGTTTGATTAAAAAAAATATATATCATAAGACAATACAAATTAATTAGAAATGATAAGACAAAAATATACATTTTTGTTATTCAATAACCTATAGGACAACTTTTTATCCCTGGTACAAGATATTTAAAAGACAAAAATGCCCCACCTCTCTCTTATCTTTCCTCCACCTTTCTTTTCTCTCTCCCCCACTCTCCCTCCATCCACTCTCTCGATCCTACTCATTTAATAACTACATGTTAATAAAATGGTTAAAATGCCATGTTGCTTCTCCATGCTCTTATAACTTCTCTGTAATTTAAAAAGAACATGACAAAATTTGCAATATTTTTACAATATACATACATATATAATATACATACATATATATATATATGTATATATATATATATATATATATATATATATTATTTTATAATATATAATAATAATATAAATTGTATTAAGATAATATATAATAATATGAGTTGTATTTTTACAATTCACATTATTTTGTTTGTACTGTCCATTGTCTACCAAACAATGTACAACATAAAAAGTTTTTCTGTAACTTAAGCATTTGAGGTGTGTTGTTTTCTTTGTGTTGTAACTTAGTATTATCAAATGCACCATTAAACTGAAGTAATTGTCCTCTAGCGTAAAGAAGTTACCCTAGTTCAAGATTAAAGATTTTATTGTGTTTTTGTCTAATGAATTCTTTTGACAATCACTCATTATTTTTACATGCAAATAAGAATTGTCTAATTATGTTAATTGATTTTGTATTCTAAATAACATATAATTCTATTTTTTATAAGAGAATTATTCAAAAATTTATAATTAAAGCAAATCCAAAAATACTGTTAGTCTATTGTATTTTTTTTGTGTAAGGTCACATGTATCCTTCATAAAAAGAAATTCTGCTTGAGTCAAGTAGAACCATAATGAAAGGCAAAGTTTTTTTTTCAAGTATTTAATATAATTGCACACTCAAGACTCAAACTCAAAACCACTAGTGGAGCTAGAACAATTTAATTTGTATCAAATGATCCATGTGCTTGATGATGTATCAATCTATTTGTTTTAAATATTATCAGTCGCATCACAAGAAAAACATCAGTTGAGACATATTTTACAGAAAAAAAAAATCCTTCAAATAAATGACTATTTGAACTTCTTATGCTTCTCAAGCGAGCACTCTATTTAAGGTTCATTTTTTACAAATGCTTTTTCACCCAAAAAAAAATATACAAATGCTTTCTACTAGCGGTCAAATCCATAACATTTTCAAAAGTATTTATTCATAAGTTTAAACTTGTTTACAACTTTAATTATACCTCGTAGTGAATAAAGACTGCTGATATAACCCACAAAACGTAATGTTTTTAATTTCATGTGATTTAAATAATATTCAATAATTTATTCACTATTAAGAGTACATGATTTAGACAAATGAGAGTAAAATGAAGCATATGATAAGCCGTGTTTGGCTATGCGTTTCCTCACCCAAGATGTGTACTTAGCATGATTTATAAAAGATAAAAATATTAACTTTTGTGTTAGACTTAAGTTTTATCTTATAAAATACAATTCATGCTAGTATTTTCAGGTCTAAGATTGTGCTTGTTTCAACCTGCTTACTAAACCCTATGTCTCTAGTGTTTCAATTATGAATTAAGTGATGGATACATTCGTATACACTCAAACTTAAATTAGTCCTATTATGACATGCTTATTTAGTAGGTGAGGAAAACTTACTTCCTTAGTCTTTTGTTTGGTTAGTTTGCCCCATAATGTATAAAGTGATGGATTTTTAAAACATGTTGGGGATTATCACTCATCTACATAGCCTATAATGTGAAACTTAATCGCTAATTAGTTATGATATTTAAATGGTTATGTGTGCCATGTGACAAATTGAAATTGTTAATTATTTATGTTCCATTTTTTTTGTAAATACATGATTATCCTAGTTTAATGATATATTTGAATTTGGCTTATTTCTGCTACTATTATTATTATAGCACTTAGTATTGTTTTTAAGGATTGTGAATGATAAGCAACAATCATAATTGTTCGTCCAAACTTCAATAACTAGTACCAAAAACTCTTTTAACATCAGAAATTTACATCGAGTTCTCAAAAAATAATGTAGTACGTGATGAGGTGAAATTTTGTTAATAATAAAATGAACAATATTTTACATCAATTGCTTTATAATCAATTTAGAAAACACTTTCTAAATTAGGTGTATTAAGAAGTGATCTAGAATGTGGACACACTATACAACTTTTGAAACTTCTAACAAGACTTTCTACATTGGTTGTATAAAGAACTTATTTAGAAAACACTTTCTAAATTAGTTTTTTCGTACAACTAATCTAGAATGTTAACGCCCTTTGCAACTATTAAAATTCCTGACAAGACCTTATAGATTGGTTATACTAAGAATCTAATTATAAAGTCACTTTCTACACTGATTCTCAATACAACTGATATGCAAAATCTAGTATAAGTTGTCTAATTTTAGTAATGCACTCATATTTGTGTTCTTGCTCCAATTTTTAAAATCTTGTTCTTTGGTTTGATGAATCCAAGATGCCATGAGAAAAGTATATTCAAACTAACGTACTTCTCAACAGCATTAATCTTCCTCTCTTATAAGTATGACTTCCTTTTTCATTTTCTCTTTATACATTTATCTATTTTGGTTTATCCAAATGTTCTTTATTCCCAGTATATTCGTCTTTCAAACTCTAGCCTCATGAGATGTTCCTTATACATGCACCTTATTCGCTCATTCATGAGGTAATGTTCTTTTTTCTCCTTGTTGACTTCATTTTAAAATCCTGACCTCCTTCTTTCTTTCCAACCCTAACCTTTGTTATTTCCATCTCTTATAGACGGTGCATGTGTGTTTTGTTCGAAAGCTCAAAATATTATGTTCAAAGGCTCCTTATTTTTTTAAAATTCGCAAGAAATTTTCCTGCAAATTATTTTGCAGATTTCAATTTCACAAGACAATTACCTACAAATTTTAAAATTCACAAGAAAATTACTTGAGAAATTTTTTACAGGAAATTTCTTACAGATTTTAAATTCTCCAAAACCTGTTACTCACCTAGGAGTTACCTGAGATAAAAATTCGTAAGAAAATCAACAAGAAAGGTGTTTCCTACGGATTTTTATGTAAAGTTCGCAAGAAATCAATGAATTTCTAGTAGTGAATTAGTATATGTTTGATAAGAGATGATTTTCTTCGATAGACATAAGTAATTAATTTTTTAAAATAAACTGCATTAATATTAAACATACATTTATTATATATGCAATGTGCAATATAAATATTTATTTGTATATAACTAAAATTTATAAAAAATAAGTATTTTTGAATATATATAAATTATATTATAATTAAATTCATAACAAATAAATATTTTTGAACATATAAATTATATTTTAAATTTATGATAAATAATTATGATTTATATTGTGATACAAGTTTATTTTTAATTATAGAAAATTTCTTTAAAAAATTATTGAAAATCAATTTAAAAATAAAGATGAAAACAGCAGAATGACAAAGATAAACAATTAAGAAAATTAAGTATTTAGGTAAAGATAAAAGGAAAGTGATTTGAGATGATTTAGAAAGAAATTTTTTAGGCTAGGTTTTAAATGAAATTAAATTTGAAATTAAAATTAAGAAATATATTTAATATATAAAATTAGGATAAGAGATATAACTCAGTGAGCATGAGAATAACTTCTAAAAATGCTTTCATTCAAAAATAATTGTTAAAAATACCCTCATTCAAAAATAACTCCTAAAAATACTTCATTCAAGTCCATATTTATCGGGGGTAGATTTAATATTATAATTGCATATGGATATTTATGCGGATCAACTTTACAAAGTAACTTACAATGATTTTTGCGGAAATTTAAAAAATAAGTAATTTACAAATATAATACACTATAGTATGTTAGTCTGTGTAATGCAAAGAATAAATATTTATTTTATATAACTAAAATTTATAATAAATAAATAGTTTTGAATACGTAAATTATACTATACTTATAATTAGTAATAAATAAATATTTTTGAACTTATAAATTATATTTTAGATTTATAATAAAGGGATAATATATCAGTAAGTCCATGAACTTTTAAGCAATTTTTAATTAGGTCCTTATACTATAAAAATTTGTAATTGAATCATTAATTTTTTTAATTAGGTCTCTAGCGTTAAATTGCTGTGAATATTCCGTTAACTTGGATGGAATATTCCCTGGTAAGGACTCAATTAAAAAAATAGTATAGGGACCTAATTAAAAATTATCTAAAAGTTTAGGGACATACTCAGTAGTTTGATCTTTTTTTTATTTTTTTTATCTTGGTTTTGCCTTTGTTTTATTTTAGGAAAAAGGAAAAATTATAGAAAGGGGCTGAAAGCATATTTCAATATCAAATACTGTCACATTATTATTATGTGACTAAATTACATTTTTGGTCATCCTATAATTCTCAATCCGCGATTTTGGTCTCCTTATTTTTAATTCTACAATTTTAATCCTCTAATTTTTAAAAATCCTGAATGTTAGATTCCCTTGTTTTTAATTCTGTGATTTTAGTCCCCCAAATTTTAAAAATCTACAATTTTGGTCTAACCGTTAAATGTTTATCTTTTGACTGTTAATGTCTCAATGTTGACTATGACGTAACACTAATTTGTTAAATATTATCTACCACATATTCAGTCTAATGTCACATCATAGTTAACGTTGAGACATTAACAGTCAATAGATCAACATTTAACGGTTAGACCAAAATTATAGATTTTTAAAATTTGGGGGGGACTAAAATCACATAATTAAAAATAAGTATGAGTATTTACTGGTTTTGTCGATGATTAATCCCTGCCGGAGAATTTGGCTAACCACTTTTAATGAGATATCTTCTCCTAACTACCTTTTTTTTCATCCACAAGGCTTAAACCCAAAACCTTATTAAACTAACATAATGTTAGTAAATTAAAAGTTAAACTATTAAGAAGGTCCCTGAATTTTTAGACAATTTTTAATTAGATTCTTGTACTATTTTTTTTTAATTAAGTCCTTAATCTTTTGAATTTTTTTTTAATTTGGTCATTGGGGCAAATGACAACCAAACAGAAGTTAACCCTAGGGACCCAATTGAAAAAATTTAAAAGATTAATGACTCAATTACAAATTTTTATAGTATAAGGACCTAATTAAAAATTACCTAAAAGTTCAAGAATCTACTGATGTATTATCCCTATAATAAACTAGGGGAAGAGGGGCACTCCGTGTCTCTATTTTTTTTAAATTAAAAATAAAATAAAGAAAAGAGTGTAGTGGGTAGTTAAAAAGGTAGTTAAAGGATGAAGTATTGGATAGTTTAAGAAATAATTAAAGAACATAATAGTCCAATAAAAAGTGAAGACTAAAAGAAGATATCTTCTTTGTTATAGTTATAAATAATTTACATTGTGATGTAACGTTATTTTTAATCATTAACAATTTCTTTTAAAAAAATTGAAATTCAAATTATAAATAAAGATGAAAATGATGAATATTGAACAAGTTAAGAAGTTAAGAAAAGTTTCGAAAAAGAAAAAACTCCTACAAACAATTTCATTGAAAAATAGCTTTTAAAAAGCTAAGTTGTGGGGCATCTGAGTAAAAATTTACCTATTAGCTTGCTCCTTTGGGGGCCAGGTGCGCCCCTTATTAAAAAAAATTACACTTTTTTTAATAAAAGACTTCAAAAATTACATTTTAACATCTTTTTAAAGTTAAAATAATTTTATATGAATATTCTAAGAATATTATAATTTTTATTATTTTAAAAAAATCTAAATATTATGTATTCTTTATTCTTTATTTTTTCACTTATATGTCGTGAATTTAAAATAGGATTTTTTTTTCTTCTTAAAATTTTAATAAAAAAAGTAGGGGTGATTATCGGTTAAGTGTAAACCCGAACAATTTGACCAACCTAATCTAAACCAAACACACACCCACACAAGAAAAAAGAAAAAGAAAAAAAAGAGTTAGATTGAGTTTACAAATCTAATCATATTATATTTTTAAGTGTCTAAGCGAGGTGTTTGGAGCAGACTCAACTTGAACATATAAATGTTTTTATTGATGTGTTAATAGAAAATGTTAATTACTCAAATTTACTGTGTTTTGTTTTGTATTTAAGTTCAAAGCAGTAGTTGAATTACGTTGGGTAGGTTGTTAAATGAGTTTAATATTTTTATCCACTGTATATATATCTAATTTTTATCTGTTGGATGTCAATCTTCATTTGATTGAATGAACCTGTTAATGTCTCTCTTGTTTTGTTTCAAATGACCGGCTTAACGTCTAGTATTTTTGTTGTGTTAATTAATTGTTCCGGAAAATATGTCCTCCGCAGAGAAGTAGAAAGCTGAGCTTGCAAATGTTAGGATGGGTTGCGGATCCTTCATCAGTAATGGAAGGAGAGGATGATTGGAGGAGGGTAGATGTGCGTTCGATGGTGAAGAGGACCTGAATGAGAGAAATGTGTTGTGTTGTGAGTGTGTGCATGGAGAATTGAAGGAATAAATGGTGGATGAGAGAAGTGATAATGAGTGTCTGTGTCAGTGGTTGCGATTCAAGTGCATGGTGCAAAGTTCCCTCTCCCTTTGGCTTGTTTCCTCTGCCTTCTTCTTTTTTTTCAGCAGAATTCATATTTCCTTATCCAGCTTCAATTTGTCACCTCCCCTTAATTGATTTTGTCTTGGCGTGGGCAGTACTCAACAAAAATACGGACCAAAGCATTTCAAGACTCATTTTCTCTCTATTCATTTTATTTTATTTTTGCTTTTGAACTGTATTTTTTTTAAATATGTACACATAATTGATTATTATTTCATAAACAATTTAAAATTTCACCTCAACTTAAAATATTTATACAGAACTAAACTACATCAAATAAAATTGATAACCTTGTTGATGTTAATTAAATAAATATGTATATCTCTGCTCTCAACTGCAAATAATAATTACTTATTTTATGATCATTATTGCAACAATGAATCTGGTTTTCATAAAGTAAGATCACAGCAAAAATAATCATAAATCTAAATCAAGTATGAGAAAATTAAACACCAATATTTCATGTATAAGCATAGCACATGAATTTGTTCAAATTTAATTCATATATTCTTCATTAGTAAATTAGATTTTTTACTTTTTATTTATTTATTTTATCACGAACTCGCTATAAAAAACAAATTTGACCATAATAATAATTAACTAGTATTTTAACTTGTGCATTACACATAATAAATATTTATTTTTATAACTTATTAAATTTATAATAAATAAATATTTTTAAATATATAAATTATATTATAATTAAAATTCGTAATATATAAATATATTTAAACATATAGATTATATTTTAAATTATAATAAAAAATTAATACAATGTTAATTTTTAATTATTGATAATTTCTTTTAAAAAATATTAAAATTTAATTTAGAACTAAAGATGTTGAAAATGATAAATTGAAAGAGATAAAAGAATAAAAAAAAACTTTAAAATGATTTCATTAAAGAATAATAGTTAAAAACGCTCTTTTTCAAGATAACTATTCTAATTTATATACAAAGAGGATTCATTTTTTTACAAAAGAAAAATCCCACAAACTTTTCCTTAATTGATAACCTTAACTAATTAATAAAAGTATTAGATAAGAAATAAATTCATGTAACATACTAAAAAATCCCGTACCCATGATCCATTAATTTTACATCGCGTGTCTAATTTCACGTATAGATGTCTTTTAACTCGTAAGAGGAAAAAATAAAAAATAAAGATATTCTAGTTTGCTTTGTGTTTTTTTAATCTTTTTTATACGGAGAGTGGGTAGGGTTTCAACATTACGGCTATGTTTGGTAGAGGTGAAATTGGAGAGAGGAAAAGAAAAAAGAGAAGAATTTAACATTTTCTCCTTGTTTGGTTTAATGAAAATGGAAGGTTTTTGTACAAAAAAAATGTGGGTCTCACCCTAAAATATCTCGTTGCAAAATTGAGAAGATATATGAAGAAATTGTCGAATGTCGCATGCACATCCTTTGGCTTCTTGTTTTTGAAGCATGTAAATTGGTTTTGCTTGAGGCAAAACCAATTTACTTGCTTTTGCTGCATTATATTTTTATAATAATAATTATTATTATTATTAAAAATAATAATAATAAAAGTAAAAATAATATTAATAATAAAAATAATATTAATAATAAAAATATATATTATTAATAACAATAAAAATAATATTAATAATAAATATAAATAATAATAATTAAAATAATTTTAACTTTTTTTTATTTTTTTTAACTAAACAATCTTAATTTTTATTTTATTTTTTACTTGTTTCTTTTTTTTTTTTTTTTTTTCTCTTTACCAAACACACCATACATGAGTATTGAAGTCACTTACTCACTCACACCAAAACCCTAACCAACCCTCTGGTCTCTGGAAGAAAAAGTCGCAATCTTCCGCTATGGCCCTTCTTCTTCGTCCCCGTCTCCGTCTTTGAAGCAGAAGAACCAAAGGCAACCCTTCTCTTATCCCCTTCTTCTCTACCTCCAACTCCAACTCTCCCTTATCTTCCCATTTCAGAGATATCCTCAGGGACGGTTTCAAACAACCCTCTCCCTCTCCCCCAAAATCCCAACAAGTTTCCACCGATGAGACCCGAAAGAACCTTACCGAGTTCCGCTACCGGACCTTCGTGCCTCCGTTCTGTGACACGCATTATGTGAAGTACATTCGCGACACTCCCTTCGTTTTTACCTCCGACTCTCCCTTCTGTTCCCGTCTCAGAGATATCAGGGACACGTTCAAACAACCCTCTCATGAGGAACTGGTGAACACTTACGGGGTCAAGGATGTGGACCACAAATTGAGGATGTTGGCCCACGGGATCAAGGTTTTGGGAGAGAATTTCAACTTGTTGAACTTGTTGCCCGGGGCTAAAGAAAGGGATTTGTTTCCTCTTCTGGAATTGGCAAGATTGATGTATTCTTTCAGGAAGGATTTGTTTTTTTGGAAAATATTCGACTTGGAATGGAACAGTGAGAGGAGAAAAATTATTGAAGCTCATGTTTGGTGGAACGTTGAGGTAAACGTCACGATTATTTTCGTTGTAATATTGTCACTTGCAAAATTTATTTATTTGTTTGAAATATTGTTTCCTTTTTTTTTTTTTATGATTTTACAGGAGACACACAAATTTTGTGCCGAGTTAGAATTCATGTTTGATATGACAATGGCAACATATCAAGATGCATGCACAGCGGTTGGCTGTGTACCATTTGAATCAAGTGTGTCCCAGAAAATTAATGAATTTCATAGGGAGGAAATCAATCTTGACGACGACACTACGAGGAAAAGAATGATATTACAAGATAAGAGTGACAAAGCGGCAAAAGGAAAGAGGAAAATTCAGACTACAAAAGCTATTCAAGCAGCTAAAAGTCACGGTGAAGCTGAGAAATGTGAGATTGAAGAAAAATCTCATCTCCATGGAGAATATTGCATGTCTGATTGCATTGAAGTTTCTGAGGGAAAAATTGGAACTATGAAAACTATTCAAGCAACTAAAAGTCACAATGAAGGTGGAAAAGGCGAAATTAAAGACAAATCTCGTGCAACTGATTGCGGTAGCATCTTTGAAGATTTGAGAGGAATGCTAAAGGGAGAAAATCCAAATTTCCGTCTAACTATTCTCTTGTGCTTAAATCTTAGTGAAGCCACCGTGGACGTCCACTCTTAAGGAGGAGGAAAGGTAGAATAAGAAGCTTAATGTGGTGCTTAAGTTATGAGACTCTCCCACCTAAGAGATTAATCTTTTGAGTTGAACTCTTCTCTTGTACTTAGGTCAAAATAATTGTGTTAATTTAGCTTTGTTTTAGAATTGATTAAAGACTCAAAATAAAGTCGTACTTAGTATGACTTGTAGGAAAAATATAGTGACTAAGTTAAGATTTAGTTTTATATTTATTATTGATATGTTGAATATTAAGAATTTTATATTCACATTTATGTTTATTAATTTAAACTATTAATATAAATGTGTGTTTACATTATGCGATGTTATTGTTTTTTTGTTTTGAAATTGTCCAACAGATGACTTCTAATTAAACTAATCAATCCTTTCTTTATATAAATTAGAATAGGTAGTTTGTATGAGAGTATTTTTAGCTATCATTATTCGATGAGAGCGTTTTTAGCCGTCATTTTTCTTCAATGAAAGTGTTTTTTAGAATTTTTTTTAACTTCTCATATCTTTTAATCTATCAATTTTAATAATTTTAGTTCTAAATTGAATTTTAATATTTTTTTAAAAGAAATTATCAATAATTAGAATGACATTGTATCACAATATAAATTATGTATTATAAATTTAAATTTAAAATATTTATTTATTACAAATTTTAACTATAATATAATTTATATTATATATTCAGAAGCATTTATTTATTATAAATCTACCCTATATATTAAATAAAAATAGCTATTTTGAATGAGAGCGTTTTTAGCTACTATTTTTTAACGAGAGCGTTTTTAGCTATCATTCTTCAAAGAGAGCGTTTCTAGGAATTTTTTAACCTCTTATCATTTTCAATCTATCATGTTCAATATCTTTAGTTCTAAATTAAATTTTAATATTTTTAAAAGAAAATATCAATAATTAAAATTAACATTGTATTACAATAATTGTTTATTATAAATTTTAAATATGATCTGTATATTCAAAAATATTTATTTATTACAAATTTTAATTATAATATAATTTATATATTTAGAAGCATTTATTTATTATAAATTTAAGTTATATATATAAAATAAATATTTATTTTGTATAATACACAGATTAAAATACTAGTTTATGTTACATTTACATAAAATAAATATTTATTCTATACAATACACAGATTAAAATACTAATATTAAAAAAAGTTAAAAAGGAAATATGTACAGTTTTATAAAATATGCAATGATGTAGTGATATTGCATGGGAATATCAAGACGCATAAAATATGATATCGTGCAGCCGCAATTACATTCCAAGTCTCGTTTTTACAACTACGATCCGCATGTCAGGATTACTAATGAAATGCGTTAATTATTCCATTTTTCTTTTCGTACGAAGATTAGATTTATATTATGGTCAGTCCATTTAATTATTTTTTACCAGCCTTGGGTTTTTTTTTTTTGAAAGTACGAGCCTTGGGTTGAATTTGTGATAATTATTTTCATTTCCCAGACGTTGTTGTTTTATGTTTTTGGCACTAGCTTGAGTCTAGAATAATGTATCAAGTGTCATATATATATAGAAAAACCAGACTCTAAAGAAGAAATATCTCAAGCATTTTGAGAATAATTCTTATTAAATCAGAAAAACAACTTGGCTCATATATAGCTATTACAAGCAGTAAATCGAAATGCAGCCCACCATACACCAATCCTAATAACATGGTAGATATATAACTTCAGAAAATGCAAAACACAGCTCCTGATAAATAGGAGTTATTTACTCAGCAAGATAAGACCCAACAACTTTGACTAAATCAAATTAAATAATTGCTAACTTAGAGCCACACTTACTCAACATCATAAATCATAATGGGAAACAGATAATTAGTTATAATTTGGTTGAGAAAGAATTTTGTGTCGGTTCACTAGTCATATTTTATAAAAGATCACAACCTACAATGTAACCTCAATTTTATGACAAATTATAGGGTGGATTACCCTCACATGTGATGTATTGTGCACCACCTTTTTTCCCCCCCAGATTCATCTAGTCTTAAAATTCATATCCTATATCTTACTTACCAGATTCTTCCCCAACTCTCTCTCTCTCTCTCCACTTCTTCTCCACCCTCTTTGTGCCAATCTCTCCATTCAACCTTTACCGACACCATTGCTCTTGGCTCAACGTCACCAACGACATCTGCCACCACATCATCGCTCTCAGCCTCATCAGCCTTGACCTCTCCAGCATACTTTCCAATGACGACACCCACCTCCTATTCCTCTCCAACCTCTCCCTCGCCACCAACCACTTCTCCGAGTGTTGACCCCACTCCCAATTTCTCTCTCGCATGCGTTTCTCCAATTTTAGTTAATAAATGCGATTATGTTTTTTATTTTAAAAATTGACCAAGTATGCAGATGTATGATTTGAGCAAAGAATGTGGTGTCTAAATCTTGAACTTTGGTAGTGTAATGGTGCACAATTCCTTGGTGGTGCTTATCTGTATTTTATATGCTTCCTTATGCAGATTTATGATTTGGGCAAAGGATGAGGTGTCTAGATCTTGGGCTTTGGTGGTGCAGTTATGTATTTTATCCGCTTGCGGCAGTGGTGCAGTGACTATCCACTTCCTCCATCATCAATGACCTCGTTTGCTGGCACCACTGTTGTTGAGGTAAGGGCGCACTGCTGCCGCCAAAGTCGAAATCGGAGGCGTCGCAATTGGAGGAATAATCTAGTGCTCTTTTTTTGAAACAAGGTTGGAGACAAGGTTGGAGAGAAAGATAATTTGGTTTGGAGGATGTAGAGTAAATCTTATGAAGATAGATTAATCTAATGGCTAAAATTTATGGTCCACCATGGACGACCTTAATATTAATGTGGTCCACCCTAGCCTTCATCCGATTTTATTTCAAGATAGTAACAAATTATTTTTAGAAGAATATTTTCCTGTCATAATTGAGTCAGCAATATGAAGACATGGAGGGTTTTTTTTTTAGGTAATTGGAGGGTTTTAAATCAAATTAAATTTGAAACTAAAATTAAGAAATATATTTAAAAGGAATAAAAATTAAATAAATAAATCAAACGTTCAATATATAAAATCTATAACAACAAATAAAGTTGATTTCCTTCTTTGCTCTTCACATCTTTTTCACGTTTTTGCCCCTTAAAACTGTTAATGTAACTTCCTCCCCCACTACTTTATTTCATTGAAATTGTAATTGTTCATCAATTATCGTAAATACTCAATAAAAAAAGGTAAAAATAGAAATTTCTTTTTCCTTTACTTTAGAAATAAGTATTTTGATTTTATTATGTAATTATTGTGATTTATTTTTTATGTTACATTTTATTCTATCATCCAGCGAATGACTCTTGTAATTGTTTTAAACTTTTTTTAGTTTTTTAAACAATTTTTTTAATTATCTGTATCCCTTCAAAAAAATAAAGGAGTTCAATTTGTTAAACCATTTTTTTCAATTATTTGTCTCTTTTTTTTAAAAGGAGAGTAACAAAGATAAGTAATTCTAACTTTACTTCTTTCTATCAATTTGTTGATTAAAACTACCCATTTTTGAATTTTAAAAATCTACCAATTTGTAAATTAAAATTGCCCATTTTTTTAATTTTAAAAATCTATTAATTTTCCTTATATATTAAATTAGAACATCTATCTCTCATGACAGGAGTTCACTCTCCCTCACATTTATTTCATTTAAATACTCGTAGTGAAGTGTTGAAATATACACTCCTCTTTTCCAATGCTTTTACTCTCTCATACTGAAGTGGTGAGATATACACTCTTCTTTTTTAATGCTTTTATTTTCATTCTAATTTTCCAATAATAACATTCCCTCTAACTCAAAATCAACAACAACCTATCATCTTCTCCACAATCTTTTCCCTTATCTCTAAAATTTTCTATTATTCTTTTTTCTTATCTCCTACAATCTTCTTCTCTTATCTATTTTAACTTCCATCTTGATTTGAATTCCTTATTTCTTTTATAATTTAAATTTTTTTTGCCCCTCACACGCTCACATTATTCTAATAGCATGGGAATGAAGATTTTCCTTTCTCCCTTCCCTATTTTACGTGCCCTATAAGATTTCCTATTTCTTCATTTCCAATGGCATGTTTTTGTTTCTATTTAGAGTTTCCTATTTTTCATGTTTTTCCTATTCCAAACCAATGAAGATTTTCCTTTCTCCCTTCCTTATAATAATATCATGTTTTTGTTCCTTTTTAGGGTTTCCTATATCTTCGTTTTTAATGGCAATCAATCTTTATTGATTCGAATGTTTTGGTTGATTGGTTTGTTGAGTTTGCTTTTTTATAGTAAGGTGGTCTTTTCTATTTTGATATTTTTTTTTTTCAAACTTCACATATGAACATGCATTAAGCAAATAATAAATTAATAAACTAAAATTAATATACATGTTGATGTATAATAAGAGATATTATTACAATATATAAACTCAGCATCTTATTCAGAAATGAATACACACAATTATTAAACTAAAATTAATATACATGTCAATGCATAATAAAAGAAATTGTTACAATATATCAAATTTAGCACAATAAAAATACATTAGCGTAATAGAAATGAGGATACACATGCACGACAATGCTTGTGTTTCTACTAGTTAAGATAAGACACATGACTCGGTAAGAATGAGAATAACTCTTAAAAATACTCATTCAAAATTAACTCATAATAATACTCTCATAAAAATACTATTCAAGATTAACTCCTAAAAGGACAGGTTTAACAAAAAGAGTATAAAAGGAAATAATTTAGTTTAGCAAACACATGCAATCATAGTAAACCAGTTGCGGAATGTATTAGCTTATACAATGAACCAAATTTATACATAATAATTGAGATCTGTAACTGCGATCCAATAATTGGTATACATTGTATACATTAACTGTCATACATTATAAATATGAATAATTGGAACTCGCAATTGAGATCCAATAAACCATCATTGTCATAAAAAATAAAAAAATAAAAAATAAACCTTCAATGTACTGTACACTAAGAATGATCCATTTCAATCTGATCCAAAATATACGTATAAGATGCATTAGAATTGGTCCAAAATAAGTTTACAGAGTCCCTATATTGTGCTCTATACAATAATCTTTATTTTTATATATAAAACTAGTAAGATATTCGTACATTTACATGGATCACTCTCGTTTTCACATGTTCAAAATACATTTGTTTATAAAATTAAATTTTTATATTGAGACAGACATAATTAATTATTTAAATTTTTCAAAAATTCAGAAAGAGCAAGAGTATTCAAGCAGAAAAAATAAATCACCAAATTTCAATTTATTGGGAAACATTGTCTGCTATAGGACCGCACGAGTCGTGATGGTTTCTTTGTGTGCCCCCAATACGTACCACCACTTCTGCTGCAACGGAACAGAGTTTAATTGTTCTAGTAAAACTATTGATAGCAATTATATCATCTAATGATTGATGGCATGTTTTTACATCAAGTTGTCAAATCAAAATACTAAAACTCAAAACTCAAATAAGAATGCTAAAATTCTTTATTATTACCAAGTTTTCTTTTGATTCATTTTCATTTTTTTCTCGGTTGTACTAGTGACCCATGTTGCCAAACAACACTTCCGTTTCAGCACATCCTGCAAGCCGAGCTTCACCAAAGTCTCCATGCCCAATTGTTGCTTAAAAAAAAAGGTTTAATTATATTTTGTGTCACTTAAGTTTTATTATTTTATAAATTTTATTATCGTATTTTTTTTTTCTCTCATTTTACTACCTTATTTTTGAAATCTTGTAAATTTTATCTAATTATCAACTGTTTATTAAATAAAAATTAACAAGATTGGGTAAATTTCATAAGATTTCAAAAATAAAATTGACAAAATACGAGAAAAAAAAATACGGTGACAAAATTCACAAAATGATAAAACTTGGACAGCATAAGTGCAATTAAGCCAAAAATAATTAGACACAGCTATAGAATAAAAATTTCATTTCTCTCTCTCTCGTTTTCTCATGAATTAATTCAGGGAAAGGAAAATTTTCCATTGCTGGAGTAGCACATATTATCCAACATCATATCTAGAATTAAGAAAATTTTATGAAATCAGATAACAAGCTTATCTAATATTAATCGCGAAGAATAATGTTTTCCAGAACTCATACCGATTAATCAAGCATATAAACACAAATTTAACATTATCATAGGAAGTTAAACTTCCTCCCCACTCATTCCAACTAATCAAATCGGAAAGAAACCACACCCATAATGGGAGACCATAGGTGGATGTTCTGTTATTTAGGTTAGAATTTTGACTTGTATTTTATATTTTTTCTAACAAGTGATTTGACTTGATTTCGTCTGGTTTGAAGCTTTATTTGGTATTGTATGTTCAGTCATAGGTAAAAGCAGATGATTTGAGATTAGCTTGCTTCCATATCATTTTTATTCAGATGTTAAAAGTTATAGTTTCGTGTATAGTCTGAGTGTTTCACTTGTTTTACATGGTGGACAATTTGATTTTTAGCTTCATTTGATCCCTAGTGCAGAGCAAATATGTTGAATGTTGTTATGACTTCTGTTAACAAAATCTTGAATATGGCCATAGATAGAAGTTTGAATTGGTGACTGTGTACTCTCCTCATTCATGTATTGTGTTCTTTGTTTTATCTTGCTGCTGTTTATGTCATTTGACCAGCCTATTCTACACTACAGCAGATATTACCCTTTATCCCCAGTCATATTTACTTTGTGAACTTAACCGTTCAGATTTATTCTCTGCAGTGTGACCCTGTCATTTTTATGTAGGGTCTATTAAATTCACAAAGTAAATGTAGACTAGGGATATAGTCTACGCAACCAAATAGATGGTGAAAATCTGGTATAGCATCACTATTTTATCCCTGATTCAATTCATTCTATGGTGCTTTAGGATGTTCATTCTCGTAAAGGTCTGCTAGCAATGGTTCAGGGGAGAAAAAGATTACTAAAATACCTCAGAAGAACTGATTGGGATTCTTATTGTTTTGTTATCTCCAAGCTGGGTCTACGTGATAATCCTGATCATAGTTATAAAACTCGATCTGGTATGGTCGCATATCTGGTGGTGGGATGAAAGAAACCCCAATGTAAACAAATTGGAAAAAGAAATCAGCCGGGTTGTGCAGGTTTCATTTCACGGAAGTCAGGGTGTAAACCAAACTGGTCAAGTGGCTGAATCACCGGTTTTCAGGTCTGGTTTTTACAACTAAGATCCGCATATCAATTCTGAAGAAAGGCGTTATTCCATTTTTCTTTTTCTGTACGAGTAGATATTGTGGTCAGCCCATTTAATTATTTTTTACCAGCCTTGGGTTGAATTTATGGCAAATATTTTCATTTCCCATACATTGTTTTATATGTTTCTGCTTGTCTAGAATAATATATCAAGTATCATACGTAGAAAAACCTGAATCTAAAGTAGAAATATCTCAAGCATTTTGAGAAGAATTCTCATTACATCAGAAAAACTTGGCTCATCTATAACCATTACAAGAAACAGTAAATCAAAATGCTACCCACTTTATACCAATCCTAATTACATGGTAGATAACTTAATGCAAAAAAACAACTCCTGACAAATAGGAGTTATTGACTAAGCAAGATAACACCAGACCCAACAACTTTGACTGAATCAGCTTAAATAATTGCCAACTTATAGCTCCACTTACTCAACATAATGAGAAACAAATAATTTTGGTTGTGAAGGAATTTTGTTTTGGTTCCCTAATCATATTTTATAAAGGATCACAACCTATTATTTGCAATGCAACCTCAATTTTATTTCAGCATGGCGGCATAATATTTTAAGTGGAATATTCTCCTGTCATAGTTGAGTTAGCAATCTGAGGAAATGAAGGCTTTTTTTTTTTTTTTCTAATTGGAGGCTATATATTATAACAATTTCAACATTTGATTTATTTGTTTTATCTACTTAAATCTGTCCTACAATTTAAGCTGTATGAATAGAAAATTGGTTTGGCACAATTAGTGTATGTTTTGATAAGAGATTATTTTCTCCTATAGAAAGAAGCAATTGATTTTGTAAAATAAATTGCATTCAACACGCACTTATTAGTAATTTACAATTATAATTGCATACGGATAAATACATTTTTTATTCGCGAATCAACTACAGAAAGAAAAGCTGAGTTTTTTTTTTTTATATGAAAGAGAAGCCGAATTCTTGGCCATAACATTTATTTATTTTTACTTGTATGCCTTGACTTTAAAATAGGATTACTTTTATTTTTCGTAAACTTTTACTAAAAAAAGTAGGGGTAGTCATGGGTTGATCAACCTGAACAACTTGATCGACCAACCTAATCATGTTATATTTTTAAGAGTCCAAGGTGTTCGGGCTAGGTCTCGTATCTTAAAATTTTAAAACTGAAGGACTTGACCCATCCCGAGTATATAAATGCTTTTACTTACATGCTAAATGTTAAGTTCTCAAATTTATTATGTTTTGTTTTGTATTTATGCTCAAATCAGTAGTTGAATAACGCTAGGGTAGGTTGTTAAATGAGTTTAGTATTTTTGGCTTAATCAGTATTGAGCTTGGGAGTTGAATAATAATTAGATAAATTTGACAAGGTTATATAAATTGTATTATTAAATATATTTTTTAAGTTATTTTTTTCTATTTTGTAATGTGTGTCTATATATATATATATATATATGGATTTGCTAACGTACGTATACATATTTATTTTTAGTTAGAGTATATTAATAAGCTACATCGTAGGTATATTTTAAGATACATTATAGTTATAACCTACTAACATACTCCAACTAAAAAATAAATGCGTATACGTTAGCAAATCTCACAAACATTTGCTAATGTACACATACTTATTTTTTAGTTAGAGTACGTTAGCAAGCTACACCGTAGGTATATTTTAAGATACATTATAATTATAACTTGTTAACGTATTCTAACTAAAAAATAAGTGTGTGTGTGTACATTAGCAAATCTCATATATATATATATATATATATATATATATATATATATTCTTCTTCTTCTTTTTTGCTGTTCTTAGAGTTCTGAAAAATAATTCTTGTCATAGATATCAAGTTACATTTTATATACTTTTTTCCTATTTTTCTATGATTTTCTCCATTTCCCCAATTTTTTTCTTTATTTTATTATTTTAATATTAAATTCAATGACTCAACCTAAACCAACCTAATTATCATCAAATTGATTCAGGTTGGGTTCTAACATCAAAATTTCACAAACTCAAACCAATCCAAACATACCATTTTTTATTAGTTTATATCTAAATTTCTCTCCAACTCAATCTAACCCAACCAGTGTTCATTCATACAAAAATTAAGCTGAAATACAACTTATTTCGTATTAGCAAGAACATATATTGCTTCTAGTAGATAAAAGTGTTATAATTTGACATTTCAAGAATTTCATTCAAATTTAGTCTTTTAATTATGAGATATAATACTTGTACAACAAATTATACAATCAAGAGAGAGAAAGAGAGAAACAAAGAGAAGTTTAAAATGTAATAAATGATGTGATGGAGAAAGATAAACACAAAAAAAAATGTTATAAAAATTGTTGTACGTATATCACATATCTTTAATTATAATAAATAAAATTTAATTTTTTAAAGAAAAATTTCAATTTAATTTTTTAATTATGAAAATATCAACAATTATAATAGAAGTTAGAACATAAAAATATATCAATTTCTGGGCCTTAGGCACTCCTTTGTACCAAAAAAAATAAAAATATATCAATTTAGGCATGTAGTCCGCATACAAGAATCTGGTTTGATGCCCCTTTTTTTTCCCCTATCTTTTTTAACAATTTTACCGTCAATGTTTTAAAGAACTAAAGTGATAAAAAAATGATAACAACACACTCTCTACTACATTTTTTTTAGTATAATCTTTTATTATTGAATAAAATTTATTAAAAATTATAAAATTTATAATTTTGTAATTTTTAATAAATTTTAATCGATTGTAGAGAGTATGTTAAAAAAAACGTCTTAAATAGTTTTAGTTGCACTTCTCAAGTAATAAAAAATTTAAAAGAAGAATCACTCTATTAGTATTAATGCATATAGCATGTATAAGAATTAACATGTTCGCGCAATTTTATGGTTGAAGTTTTTTTTTTTTTATGAGTTTAATGGTTATGCGCCGTCAGTATAAAAAGTGTTATATTATCAACCAATTAGAATTTACCTTTGGTATGACTTTTAAGGTAATTATTGTAAAAGTTAACAAACTTACCATATATGGTGGTTTGTGATTGGATAACAGTGTAAAACTGCTTTCCACTGTTAGTGCATAACCTATTTTCTCTTTTTTCATTACCAATAAAATAATTTTCTTTTAAATATGTTTTAAATTAAAAATAAATTATATATGTACATATAATGCAAAGTCTTTTATACTATTATTCAATAACAAATAGTCATATATGTTAAGTTTGTTAACTTTTATAATAAGTCATACCAATAATGATTTTTGATTAATCGATAGTATAAAAATTTTAAATTGACAACACATGTCAATTAAACTCTTAAATTTATATGTGTGTGTGTGAATCAGATAAGAACTTAGTTACTATTAGAATTAAGAATAATAAATATAAATTATTATATCATTTAAATAGTTAACATTAAAAGATAAAGATACATAATATTTTATAAATGGTCACGTAATTATTAACTAATTTTAATTTGAGTAAATTACACTCACACTCCCTAGGATTTTTTTCAGATTGCACACAATACCACTAATTTTTCTATTCCTATACTAACTCTTTTAATTGTTTGAAAAATATTATACTGATATCCCTTATACATTACACTAACCCTCTTAATTGTTTGAAAAATATTATACTGATATCTCTTATACATTACACTAACCCTCTTAATTGTTTAAAAAATATTACATTGTATACTCCTATAAAAGAGTTGTTATAAACTTTAAAAAAATAAAAAATTATGTATAATCTGAAAAAACCTAAAAATATGTCAATGTAATTTACTCTTTTTGATTTTGATCATTACATGAATTATTTATATAAACTCGTGTAACACGGAATGCTTACTCTTTATTTGGAACAGCATTTCCACAAAGAATAATGTACTTTAGATAAGAAGCTACGGGGTGTTCATTAGTTCAATTCCACCCAACCAATCCAATTACTTGAACCAAATAAATAAGTTGGTTCATTCTTTTAATCGAATTTGACCTAAATCAAACTAATAAGACTCGACTTTCATTAGTTTGGCTATCAGATTTATATTTTATAACCCAATTGTCCTTTTTCATTTATTTTATTTTATTTTTATCATTCATTTTCTTTTATTATTTCTTTTTTCCTTATATTTTTTATTTGTTATAAGATCTAAACTTAGATTTTAAAAATTTTTAAATTTTGATTCTAGATCGAATTTAAATTATTGAAAAAAATTATAGGAAATTTTAGATATTTTAGAAATGTATTTTAAATTTTATTATAATATGAGACTCGATAGAACTAAACCAAATCAACCCATTTTTAATTAAGTTGGTATGATTTGAGTTTGATGAATTTTTTTTTTCAAAACCCAACTAAACTGAATCGAATAATTTTGATTGGTTCGGTTTTTATTATCTTCTAAAACCGATCAATCTGACCTGTAACTTTCATGTCATGGGGTCCCAACATGAGTATCCAATACAAATTCAAACACAGACTTAGATTGTTTCTGAAAACTCATCCAATACACACATATATTGAAAAAATCACATCAAATTAGATGAATTATGTAAAAGCTATAACTTCTTCTTAACACTCATAAATTTGTGAAGAACGTAGAAACAAACACACTCTTACTCGTTGTGATAATTTTGCATTTCAAAATTTATACGTTTAAGATGGACGAAAACGTGTAATCAACCAGTAAATATTGTAATTTGTTAAAACATCTCTAAAATCAATCTTGGTTGCCAAAGTATAGCGTCTCTCAAATGTCCTGATTTCCAAAAAAGGACAAACTTCGGTAGGTAAGATTAAAATGAATTTAAATTACATTATTAAATATTTTGCTTGCATTTATTTGATTATTTGATCCTAGTTGTCATAATCCAGAGTTATTTTAGATGACTAATAGCATGTTGCTTTAACCTTCCAAGTACTCAAAGGGACGTTCAAACAAAAGCTATAAACTGTGCTTCTTCATTAAACGTGGCTTTAGAACTGTGTTAACTGGTACACAAATCCACTATAACAGCCAAATCCCGTTTTGAGTACAGTGAATCAAACTTACAACAAGGTTTTTTTTTTTTTTTTTAATCATATTGTATTATAAATATGAAGTATGTATTGCATTTCTTGATAACTAATTTCTACCAAGAAACTGGACTGGTTACCTTTATTGGGATCACCCTCCCAATCCCAACCTCATTGTTTTTTATTCATTTACAAGACTTAAACATGAGATATTAGTTTAGAGATCCGAACACAGTTCTACTTGGACCGATAATATGTTAATACACACAATAAGTTATCAATATATTAGTATATAATAAAAGAATAAAGATTAGTTGACACCTCCTCTTTAAGGATGTATTTGGTAGGAGAAAGTAGGTAGGTGAGAAAAGAAGAGATAAGAAATAAGTGGGATATAAAATAGAAGTTAAGGTTATTTGGTTGAAAAGAAATAAAATAAAAGTTAACTTTTTTATATTATTATTATTTTTATTATTATTTTTATTTATTTTTATTATTAATATTTTTTTTATTTTTTTATTTATTATTATTATTATTATTATTATTATATAAGGGAAGGGGGATCCTACCTAATTGATTATGGAGGCAACATAATCGATTAGTGGGCAGGTGTTATATAACCTATATAACATGTAAATAATTGATTATGTTACACTTCACACAACATTTTCGCCCATTTCTTTGCTTGTTTGCATGGAAGTTTTTATTTTCTGTGGATCTCAACTATTTTTTTAAAATATTTCCTTGTATTTTTGCCTTACCAAACAACTAATATTCTCCCACTTTCACTCAATTCATTCCTCTTTCTCTCTATTTTCACCCAACCAAACGCAACATAACTGATGCATAGAAAGATAAAAAAGGACAAAGAAAAAAAATATAAGTATAGCAAGTAATATAATGATATTCCTATTTTGTTTAGTTACAAAAATTAAGGTGCTTAATAGAAAAAATAATTATTAAAAATACAAAATCGCTTAACAAAGAGAGTAAAATTGCAATTGTAAAATGTATGGATAGCTACAGGTAAATACTTAGGCTACGTTTGCTACAGCAGAAATAGTGGAGAAGAAGAAGGAAGAGAGTGAAATGAGAAAAAGTAGGTTGTTTGGTATGATGGAAGTGCAAAGAAATTTTTAAAAAAACATGTGAGACTCATCCTAAAATATTTCTCGCAATTTTGAGAAGAAAAGCTAAAAAATACGTCAATTTTCATACTATCTGCATTCACTGCTATGTTATTGAAGCAAGTAAATCGATTATTGAAGCAAGTACATCAAGCAAAATTGATTTATTTGCTTTTGCTTCGTTATTATAATAATAATGATATGTTATCCGCATTCACTGCTATAATATTATTATTATTATTAAATAATAATAATATTATTAATAACAATAAAAATAATATTAATGATGAAAATAAATAATAATAATTAAAATAATATTAAATTTCATTCTATTTTTATTTATTTCTCTTGGATCAAATAACATTAATTCTATTTTTTTTTATTTGTCTTCTATTCTCTTCCTTTTCTTTTTTTTTCTTTTTTTATTTTTTACCAAACACATACTTAGAGAGAGAAAAAGAGACATAAGACAGAAAATATAGATATAATTGATAATATCAGAGAAAGATAAGTGTGAATGTGACTTTCCATTGTTGGGGTGTTCATAAATAAGAATGATTGCAATAAGGCTGAAGAAGGATTCCCGAATTGGGTTGGGATAAGGAGATAGCATAGCAATGGCAGCTTCCACAGCAAAGAAGGTGTGCGTAACTGGTGCAGGAGGATTTGTAGCGTCTTGGCTTGTTAGCTTCTTCTTTCCAAAGGTTACATTGTCCATGGAACTGTAAGACAACCCGGTTCGTACCTTTCCATTTCCTTTCTCTCTTTTTCAATCTTCTTCTTTTCTCATTCTTTGGATCGGATTCATTTGAAGCGTATTTCTGAGCAGGTACTCAGAAATATGAACACTTACTCAAACTCGACAGAGCTTCTGAAAACCTTACACTCTTCAAGGCAGATCTCTTGAATTACGAATCTGTTCGCTCAGCAATTCTTGGATGCACTGCAGTTTTCCACGTTGCTTGCCCTGTACCCTCAACAATTGTACCCAACCCTGAGGCAACCATCTACTTCTACAACTTCCAATTATTTTTTTCCCCTTTTTTAGTTAATTTCTAATTTTTATATAAAAATATATAACTAATTTTATATGTTTATGTGTGGCTCTCACTTCGCTTTCGTCCTGACAGGACATCAACTAGTTGAAGGATTTAGTTTATGTATCAACGTCACCCAAATTGTTCCGAACTCGGCTTTTTAACCTAGAGGGGTAATTTTCTTTGAAAATGACCAAAATGGGTATTTTGCAAAAAAAATTTCAAATTGGAATAAGTCGTGTTTGAAAAGTACAACTTGTGAATCAGAAGTCATACTTTCTATACGAGACTTTTCTTTTTATTTTTTTGTATTTTTCAAACAAAACTTCAATTTTTAATTTTTTTTTAAAGCTTGATACAAAGTCGTGTTTTACATACATGAGTTACATTTTTATTTATTTATTTTTTTGGTGAATTCGTGTTTTCTATTAAAGACTTCCCCTCTTAATTTTTTTCTTGAAGTCTTATTTAGCAAGTAAGACTTTGAATTTTTTTTTAAAATTTCTTGAAGAAGTTGCATTTGGCAAATGAGGCTTTATGTTGAAGTCTCATTTGCCAAGTAAGACTTCTTTGAAAAACAAAAATAAAAATAAAAATTGAAGTTGTGGTTTTGGAAATACAAATTAAAAAAAAATTCAAATATTAAAGTCTTGGTTGACAAATACGACTTTTTTAAAAAGAAGTCTGCCATGCGAAATACGACTCAAGGAAAAAAAAATAAATAAAAGGGAAAGTCTTTACTAGAAAACATGACTTCACCCAAAAAATAAAAAATAAATAAAAACAAAAATCATATATGTGAAACACGACTTCGTATCAGGTTTTAAAAAAAAATAAAAATTGAAGTCTTGTTTGAGGAACATGACTTCTTTAGAAATGGGTAAAAAAATAAATAAAAAGGGAAGTCTCGTATTGAAAGTACGACTTCCGATTTAGAAGTCGTATTTGCCAAGCACGACTTGTCCTAATTTGAAATTTTTTTTGAAAAATACCTATTTTGGTAATTTTAAAAGAAAATTACCCCTCTAAGATATAAAGCCTCCGAACTCATTATAGAATTCTTTAACATTTGAGATTTCATTGCTTAGTAGTGGAATTTACAAAAGGTCATTTAATCAATGTCATACTTTTTTGTTACAATCACCGTAATTAGGGTTTTTGGCTCCTTGTGTGATGCCAAGATATTTGCACAAGCTTCGGTCCTTTGAGCTAGCTACGAAACTAATTCTCAATCTTAGGCTTGGTCACACTTAAAGTTCCTCCCCTAGGATTTGTTTTGTGGGAATTGAACTCAAGTCTTTCCCCACAAGCGTAGCATGTGTTGCCAACTAAGTCATACCCTTTGGGTTAATCAATGTCATACTTTGTGCGTGTGTGTATGGTAAATGTTCATTAAAATGACACGATTGAGACTTTTTTGAACCATGGCGCCAGTATTGATTTGTTGTTTCTGAAATTCAGTAGGTGCTAAATAATTACTTCAGAATAGAGAGTTCCTATCTGAAGTGGAACTGTCTTCCAAAACTCATTAAATCAAAAGCATTGTCATGGAGTTAATATTATGTTTATGGTCTTACTTATCTGATTTCAATCCTAGGAATTAGGTCTCGGTGGGCTTCTGAGTTCCGTTATAAGGATTTAGGGGCATGTAAGGTGTACAATTGATACCATAGATTTTCTTTTTGGATAACTGATATTATTATACATATGATTCTGCAGGTAGAAGTGATTGAGCCTGCTGTGAAAGGAACTGCTAATGTACTTGAAGCTTGCCTTGAAGCTAAGGTGCAACGAGTTGTCTTTGTATCATCTGTATCTGCTATTTGCATGAACCCGAATTTGCCAAATGATAAAGTGATTGATGAGTCCTATTGGTCTGATAAAGATTACTGCAGAAGAACTCAGGTCTGTAAATTTATTACATATGCGCTTATGATGTGATTTTGTCATTAGTCTTATTCTATGATGGTAGTTGCATTGTCTTTGGTTGGGGTATACTATTTTCTTTCAGATTGTTCAGTTGCAAAATATGCTAAGTTTCAATCATCAAGAATGTTTGTGTTAATGTAACTAATATCTCACATATGATCCAGAACTGGTACTGTTTTTCTAAGACACAGGCAGAGGAGCAAGCCATGGACTTTGCGAAAAGAACTGGGCTTGATGTGGTAAGCATTTGTCCTTCCCTTGTGTTGGGGCCAATTTTACAGTCAACCACTGTTAATGCAAGTAGCTTGGTTCTCCCCAAACTTTTAAAAGGTGCCTACTATTGCCTTGTCAAGTTATTCTTATTACTATACACCAATTTACTAACTGTGCAATGGTAGTTCAAATGCCTAATTGCTTTACACGATAATCACATATCCTCCATAACAGTTTTGGTCATGTGAAAGTGGTGTTAAATTTTTGGCGTGCAGAACTAATTCTGAGTTTGGCCTTAGCAATTTGGTTGACACAGGTGTCATGTCTGTTCAACATGATTATGCCCTTCATGGGAATTTTGTACTATGTCACTGGCTTTCTTGCCCCTATACTTAAAATGATGCCATATATTTTATTTGATTTATACTTAAGTATAACACAGTTATCAAATAAAATAAAATAAAAAAATCATGTTATTGAGCTTGTTTTTCTGGTTTGTCTGAAATTGAAGGTCATGACTCAATGGAGAATAAGCTTCGTTGGATAGTCGATGTACGAGATCTAGTCGATGCAATACTTTTGGCTTATGAGAAGCTTGAGGCAGAAGGGAGATACCTATGCAATTCACATACCATCAAGACACGGGATTTGGTGGAGAAACTAAGGAGTATATTTCCCAGCTACAAGTACCCTGCGAAGTAAGATTCAGTTTCCCTTGACAACCTAAATATCTTGACCCTTATTTTGGATTTGATGCACCCGTATAGAAATCTTATTTATGACCCCAAACTCCAGCTTGTTGTGTTTGGCCTGAATTCTTAATTTAAATATTATTATTGATAATTTCTTATGTTATTGGTATATCCAAATCTTGTAGTTAATATTACAATATGTATGAGACATGCAAGATATGTGCAACATAAGAGAGATTTATTTTTAATAAAAAACTGAAAGATAAGTGATAGCAACACACTCTTTCTAATTATTAGATGAAATTTATGTGGAATCCACTAAATGATGTGTGTCCTACTCCCTGTTTAGTAGGTCTACATGAATTTCACTCAATAGAGCGTGTTGCTAGCATTCTTCAAACTGAAAAAGTCATTAATTAATAAGGAGTGCATGTAAAGTAGGTTACTTGTTAAACCAGTTGTGAGCATAAATACTTGTATTGTCAAATTGATTGAGCCATGAGAAAGAGGGAGAAAAATTTGTCAGTAATGTTGCGACTGTGAAGGGTTTGCAACTTTATCTACAAAAGTTCGAAGGGTTTGCAATTTTGTTGTAAAATATTGCATTGATAGTGGAAGGTGGTTTGCAGCTTTTCCCTGAAGAAGTTGTATTGTGATGTTGTATTTTAATGTTTGCAAATTCTTAATTCTTATCCCTGAATGTAGGCATGTTATGTCGAATTACATTAAATTTTTATGATATTATGATACTTTCGTTGTTTACTATTATTTATGCAAGTGCCTGTAGAAGGGGATGAATTATTACCTAAAACAACTGCTTATATATATTTTGTAGTTACATGCTTAACTGTAAGTTTCATTGTCGTCAGCTTTATCGAGGTGGATGATTACATAAGGCTCGGCTCAGAGAAACTGCAAAGGTTGGGTTGGAAATACAGGCCGCTAGAGGAAACACTCATTGATTCTGTTGAGAGCTATCGGGAGGCTGGGCTCGTGCTATCAGAATAAATGTGACTTGTTATATATATCATCTCCCTTTTTAAAGGATTTGTGAATGTCTTTCAGTTGCTATATTTTCTTGTGCTGAATAACCACTGTAATTATATCCTATGTGACCAACGACAACCGAGTCTTCTGCCAAAAAATTCCAGGTTTGGAATGGTAACAGTAACACATTTGGACACTCTGGAATTCTTGTATTGGATTTGGAACCCTTGAGACTGGTCTATCTCACTTCACTAATAAGGATTTAGTTTTCACTTCAGTACTATACGCTTGTGAGAATGAAGTCTGTGGAACTATCAGTTTCAATTTTTGAAAGGTACAATGAAAATAGTTTAATTCTATGCATTGTCAAAACTCGAAAGTTTTACACTCGCACAAGCAGGAATAATCATTAATATGAATTTTAATGTAATTATTGTAAAAGCCAACAAATTTATCATATATGACAATTTATAATTAGACGACAGTGTAAAATTTTTTTACACTATCACTGCATGTACCATTTAGTCAAATGAAAAAAAAAAGTATTTTTCATTGATAAATAATACATGAAGTGACAATATAAATTTATTTTACACTATCATTAAATCTCAAACAGTCTTGTATGATAAGCTTGTTAATTTTTATAACAACTATCTTAATTGTATCAAGATGATTTTTGTTTATCTTTTCATTAAAAGTATGGGTTTCTTTAATTAACTTACATGAAAAAAAAAATTCCCCAAGATAATTGCTTTTGTACTTTAGAGTTTCTCTAAAGTTGTATTTAAGGGTATCTTTGGAGTGATTGTTTAAATTTTTGGTTTTTACATGTAAGTTTAAAATAAGTATATTTTAACTTTTGAGCGCATAGATCAACTGACACGAATTTATTTTAGTTTAATCAGTGATCTTGAATTTGAGTCTTATATAAACAATCGTATTAAATATTCATAAGGAGAGATTTGTTGTCCATAGTGATTTTACTCGACTCGAGCAGGATTGTTTCTTATGAAGAAAACATGTGATCTCTGTCACAAGAAAATAAAATATGTTTAGTTTAAATAGAATTGAATTGGCTTTTAATGTAATTTTGAAATACTTTAATTTTTGGAACAAAAATAGTCTTGGTTTTTAGGTTTTAGTTACAAAATTAAATCATTCAATTCACTTATCTCTCATGAAAGACACAAAAATTACCATCACCATCATTGGTCAATTACTGTCATTATCACAATCACCATAAATTAATGATCATCACCACAAACCACCATTTTCATCATAGTTATCGTCATCACTACCACAATTACTATTAGTAATAAAGGTTGCAATTTCCATCATCACAACAATCATTACTATTTTAGTTATTAACATTCTCGTTGTCATGGTCACATCTGTTGTTATTGCCGCCACCATCACCACCATGCTAGTTGTCATTATTGTTTCCATTGTCGCAAGTCCATTACCGTTGTCATTGCTACCTCCCCTCCTCTTGCCCTTACTCTTACTTCATCCCATCACCAAATAAGATTAAACTAAGAAGTACAAAGAGATTTGTATGGTTTAAATATTTAAATTTTATTGCTAAAATTTAAAAACTATAAACCACAAAAAATTGAAACTAAAAAATATTTTTAAAACTGTAAATTAGTTTTAATTTTTAAAAATTTCAAAACTTAAAATGTGAATCATAACAGGGTTTTAACCTTTCCTTTTAAATAGAAAAGAAATATAAGAAACGGTCAAACACTGCGTGAAAAATTTAAAAATTAATTTGTATGGATTTATTTTCTACACTCCATTGACAGTTTAAAATTTTACACAACATATAACTAATAAATTTTCTATAGTTTTTAAGGTATTACTTAGTAAAACCATTCCTTCTTTGGCTAAATAATAACTTCTCCATCTTTGGTTTAATTTAAATTATAAAAGTCTAAATTAATTATCTTTTACAAACCACCATATATGGTAAGTTTGTTGACTATTACAATAGTTATCTTAAAAGTCATATCAACTGTGATTTCTAATTAGTTGACATTGTAAAACTTTTTACACTGACAATGCATAGTCATTAAATTCTATTTAAAGAGAAAATAAATTATGTACTAACAGTGTAAAGTAGTTTTACAGTGTCATTCAATCACAAACTACCATTTATGAAAAGTTTGTTAACTTTTACAATAATTACCTTAAAAGTTATACCAATAGTGATTTTTAATTGATTGACAATGTAAAACTTATCATTAAACTCATATTTAAAATATTATCATTGTTAACATTTTTAATTGTTTTTAGTGGAAACACTAGGAATAAAATATAATGTACTTCGATTTTTAAAACAACAAATTATTATTTTTTTTAAATAACAAATATGTAAAACAGAGTAATTAAATAATTTCTTCCCAACATTAATGTTACAGACCTCAACTTTTTCCTCAAACACGAAAAAACAACACTAATGAAAAAAAAAATCACACGCAACGCAACACAGTTATACACAGCCTGCCACTTATCAGTAGAATGCTATTAACAGTGCAATGCTATTTTAACAATAGATTCTCATAACACTTCTTTTTCCTGCATCTCTCCATCATATCATTCATCCTATTTTACACTTCTCTGTTTTCTTCTTTATTTTTTCCTTTCTTTGTTGTGGAATGTTTTGTGAGAATGTGTTATTAAAATAGCACAAGTGCACAACTCTTAACGCACACAGGATTCTTAAAACTGGCGGGTGCAGCTCTACCAAACAAGACATATCCACATTTCACATCGTGTTTCCTCTGCTTCAGATCAGCAATAAGCACCAACATCTGAAGGTGTGATTATTGTTCTCAATGATGGTCTAGAAAATTCCACCCAAGCAACAAAATCGTCACTCACCAACCAACAATTCTTTAGATTCAACTCTTTCAATGCCCTGCAGTTTTCTACTACTTCCCCTACACCCTTTGGTGTAACATGCCAGCAACTCTGGATGTCCAGAACTAGTAGTCCACTACACCTTCTTGAGATTATTGAGAGTGCTTCATCCTCAATTCTTGACCCTGACAAGTTCAGCACCTCCAGTTGGGAAACTTCAAAGTCTATCTCAAACACTTTCATTCCTGTATAGGCCAGGTTCAAATGCCTTATGTCACAGCATCTCTTTAAAACCTCAACAATACATTCACCAGAAACACCCTCACAACCGGTTAAGTCAAGAAGCTTTAAACTGGGGCAAATAGAAACAAATTTTATCAAACTTGCATCACTCAGCAAAACATTATCACCCAAATAAAGTTTTTTCACTTCAAGGTTGACAAAAGAATCCAGCATTTTGTCTTCTTCTTCTTCCACCCCAAGATATGTCCTCTCCATTTTGATCTCATTGAGCAAAGGACAGTTTCTTGCGAGTATGAAAAATGTTGAATTGGTGAGCTGGCAACAACCACTAAGGTTTATAGAAGTTAAACTAAGAAGAAACATAGATAACTTGCTGATACATTGATCAGTTAAAAAATCAGCTTTACGAAGATCCAAGCATTGAACAGATTGGCATTTAGATAGCACATAAGAGATTCCTGAAAATGTACAATTGCAACAGTCTTGGAGGATAAGCTTCTTTAGCAGAAGACCACCACCTTCTGCAACAGCAAAGAGAAACTCGTCCGAGATAACAGAATTTGACAAATCAATAGCAGTTAACCTTTTCAAACTCCTGAATGAATCAATCAAATCTATGTCAATGGGAGTGGGAGTTAAGCCAGGTCCATGTATTCTTTTCTTTTCAATGTTAAAGGAAATGGAATTCAAACTAGGTCTGATGCGGATCGCAGAGGCAATGCCTATTTGGGTTATCTTAAAACAAGTGAAGAATGAAATTTCTTCCAATGACAAGCAGTTTTGACATAGAGAGAACAAGGATTTATCAGTGATCAAGTAATTACCGGAAATATTAATCTTGCGTAGATTTTCAAGCATAGAAGACAGCCTTTGTACCCCAAAATCAGATGCTTGAGAATCCAATGGGAAGCTTATGTCAAGCTCTTCAAGAAATGGGAAACAATAAGCCATGACTACCAGATGGCTATCACGAAGAGAGCCAACGTTGGAGCAGATCAGAACCCTCAAATTTGCCATCTTTGAGCCAAGTTCTCGCAACCCATCAACGGGAAGGGTTCTCTGGTTGGATAGATTAAGCAAATCAAGGTCCAACCCGGATTGTGAAATTTGATGAAGCAAGCCTTCATGGTGGCTATTGAAGTGAGTGAGGTCTAAGATTTTGAGCCTTGGAAACCTCAGGAATAGCCGAGGAAGGAGTGGAATGGTTGGATCATATATTGTGAGCGAGAATTGAAGCCGGTTTGTGATGGAAAGGAACTGCTTGCAAACCATAGATAGGGACTCCAAATCATGACCATGGCCAAGGAATCTGAAGACCAATTCCCAGCATTCTTCAGGAAAATCTTTCACTGACATCTCGGTATCAAGTGCCACAACTTGATACAAATGATCATCGAGTCACGATATGGTTAATGACTCAATGATTTAATAACAAATCCCAATTCAGTGGATATTTATTTAACAAGTTCAGGATGTGTTAAAGAGTGGAGAGATATTGGGTTTGGTGGTCAGATTGGCTGATCAAGGTGACGAAATGGCGCTCTTGATTCACGAAGAAGCCTCCTCCTTTTTTTATATTTGACTAGTGTTGGTCCAAATCATGAAGCTCTAGAAAGTCTTTTGCTTGCGAGGTTGGCATATGTTATGGTGATCAGTAATTTTCACTTTTTAAGGCTTTTGCTTTTCATACAGCTTTTTTCATTCAACAAACAATTACTTCAGCCCTCAAAATTTTCATAGGAACAGTCTAATAGACTTGGATATCCACAAAAAATATTTGTAATGAGTAGGATAAATATCCACTCAATAAGGATGGGGTTGGAGGCAGGTATTTACTCACAAAATTTAATGAAAATAGGTGTTGATATAGGTACTATAGTACCCACCCTTTCTCATACCGCACATTAATTTATGTTAATAAAAAAGATATTGTAAGGAGTAGTGAAGCATAAACAAAAATAAAAATTTAATTTTTATGTATTGTTAGTGTAAAATATTTTATGCATGTATCCAATAAGAATTCACCATATTGCCACATCGGTAAATAAGATAATGTCAAAAAATAATCAAATTTTATTAGAAATACGTGTAAAAAAGTTTTACACTAACATTATATATAAATTAAATTCCAAAAATAATTCATACTCCACTAAAAATATTAAATTATGATTTCAATGACTATGCATTGTCAATATAAAAAGTTTTATACTGTCAATCAATCAGAAACTACCGTTAGTATGACTTTTAAGGTAGTTATTATAAAAGTCAATAAACTTACCATATATAATAGTTTGTAATTAGATTACTATGTAAAACTACTTTATACTGTCAGTGTATAACCTATTTTCTCTTAAATTATATCAAAAGATCAAGTTTTTTTTCAAATACATGCATTGCTTCTAAAATATTATTGACAAAATTTATAATTATTGTTATTTTTGAACATAGCTTTTTAAAATTCAAAATTATTTAAATTTTATTTGATATTAACTTTGTTAAAGGATAAATCGAATGTATTTGTCTTTTTATATATTGATAGTGAAATGTTAGAAATATTAATCATAAAATTTTAATTAATAATTTCACAGTTGATAAAAAAATAAAATAAGAATTGAAAAATTATATTAAATTAATTTTGAATTTAATTTTTTTTTAAGGCCTCAAAATTTTTTACCAGTACTTAACTAAAGTACGGGTGTAGGTACAGGTATAAAAGTAGTCAGCAAGTACTAAGACAAATATTAAAGTTGTTACTTACACGAGTATGTAACTAGATACAGATATATTTTTTTCAAATACAGATATGAAGACAAATACTATAGTATCCTATCCTGACCCTGTTTATTTTCATCCCTAAATCTTATGATTACTGTTTGTTCGTGGAACTAAATTAACACCACCCTAAAAAGTAAAATTACCACTCATCAGACGTATCCTTTTATAACATCTAGGCTTATTGCATTATCTTGTGTGAAGAGCTCGCGTACATCTAAGCATTACTCTTTTCCTTGTTTTCATTGTACTAAGTTACTGTCTGACGGACATTACCACCGATTTAGCCATGAAATTTGTGTGAAAGTGCAGCGCACGACTTCCTTGAATGCAATGATATTCAATTCAACATCCAGAGCCACGGAGGGACCACGACCTCCAAAATCATTTATGTTGACATAAAGTAATTGAAAAAACCGGATAAACGCAGCCGATGGTATTTTTATTCATTTTGATGCCATTTAATAACATTGGTCATAACATATATAATCTCTATTTGAATAATTGTCTCGCAAAAGATAATAATCATGTATCTATTAATGAGTTGTGAAGTGTGGAGTGCAAGCACACCAGCAACAGGTACAGAACGATGGGTGAGCAATTTCTTATTTCTTGACAAGTGGCAAAATGTGTGATAATATTTGACAACTTGGCAAGAATTTCAATTCAAAAGCTGAGGGGGATAATATATAAGGACTCCGAAAAAATAGGACCAACCTAACTGCTTAACTACCGTCATGAAAATTCATAATTATTCTGAATCATTACGATGCATTTGGAATTCTGTATTTTTCTCTACATTTACACATTTATAGCAAATCACGTTTTTGTTTTTAAAATTACGTTCTTTAATGGGAGAAGATTGATATCAACATACTTGACTTTTTCTTAAAATGTTTTTATTATTAGGTAGAATTTAGGTGAGTCTCATTAAATAACTAAGTTTACTTTTTCTTAATTATTTACATTTTTAAAATATATTTTGTGTATTAAGGGTATTTAATTGATAATTGGAGACTAATTTCTTTAAATCGTACAGAATTAGAGATTATTGCAGTGAATTTTATTTTTCTAATAATTTTTTTTATCATACACAGTCAAGAATCAATTTCTTTTTAACATTTAGACTGTCGTTTAAGAGGAGTTTGTTTGATTTATTGGTAGTGCTAGACTGCTAGTTCTTGCACAGTATCCTTAGTGCTATTTTGCATTTGTTTGATTTTTATATAATTTTTACACAAAAGAGAAAGTTTTAGTCAGAAGTTTTCCCTTGAACATTTCTCATATACTTTTCAAAATACATTCAAAGACTAATCTAAGCACACGAGTCCATATCATAATTGATTTTGTTACAAAAGGCTTTTGAAACTTGAAAGTTGTTGATACTTCAGAACTAGCTTCATCCCATCCTATGTGATACGTTGTTTTGGGCCTGCTTTGTCTAGTTGTTTGTTCACTTTTGATGATCATTTGACCAAACAAATTATTGAAAGTCCAAAAACGAAGGTTGTTAAAACTCACTCATCATTGGTCTAAAAAGGACAACAATATTAAGTTGTTTTTGAAAGTTGACAGGGCTCATGTAGAAGTCACAAAAGAATGCAGAACTGTACTCTAACTTCCAAGGCAGGTTGGCAAAACCCAATAGCAATTAAAACTTTCTATAAATTGAATCCTTAGCAAGACCCTATTATGTTTTAACTTATTTTTTCACTCCAGAGTTGCCATTCAGTACCAGCACTTGATAATACTGAAACATTCCAATAACCATAACACAGAAGAATCCAAGTAACATAATTCAAGGCGTAGCAAGGAAAAGCAATACAATTCAGAACTGTATATAACAACACTCAAGTCCAACTGCTTTCAACGTATGCTATTCACACTTTATAATAAAGAGTTGGGTACAAGCATTATAAAAAAAAAAAAAAAAGTGTGTCCCAGTTTCAAGGTACACAATTACATAATCATGCACAAACTTAGAAGCAAATAGTCAAATACAACAAATGTAAACTGATATAGTTTCCTCTTTGTCCCGCTTTATCTTCTGATTTATAACTTCTGTTACCATTTTCTCTCCCTTTTTTATGTCTCTCTTCTCCCGGCGAGTACATACGCCCTCAATGTTGGTTGTATGGTAGGAATGATATACAATAAAATAGAGGAAAGTGATGATGGGACCCACATAAAAAAAATCTCACAGCACGGAAGTGTACGGAATTAAGCTGTCCAAGACAACTAAATCAATTTAGTTGTGTCCCTTATATTATTACTACTTCACACAGACCCTTTATAATCAATTACTAATGCACTAAATCGATTGTATCCCTTCACTAAATCGATTTACTCATTACTACTACTACTAATAATAATAATAGAAGTCTTAAATTTTTCCTATTTTATTTTCAACTAAATAATTTTAACTGTTATTCTATTTCTTTTCTCTTCTTTTCTTATCTACCTACTTCCTTTTTTTCTATTTCCTTCCAATCTACAAAACGTGTGAAAGCATCTTCCACCCTTTCCAATTTCACTTCTCAGAGACGCAACTCAAGCAAACAAAACATACTCCAATTCAGACTTCATGGCACTGGCAGAGCCTCAAACTAGCAAACAAGGCATCCATGACGCAATAGGAGTTCCCTCTGGCCATCCCTGAGATCAAAACTCGGGGGAGCCATTATCCTTCTCAACGACGGCCTCGAAAACACCATCCAAGGAACAACACTAGCTGCCACTCCACAACACGACACCAAATTAATCTCTCTCAATCGCGTGCAGTACACCACCACATGCCTCACCCCCTCGGCCGTAACACGAGAGCAATTTTCCAAGTCCAAATGCACGAGCCCGCCGCGACAACACTTTGAGATCACAGAAAGCGCCTCATCATCAACCCCTGACCGTGACAAGTTCAGCTCCTCAAGTCT
Organism: Spatholobus suberectus; assembly: GCA_004329165.1. Taxonomy (NCBI): domain Eukaryota; kingdom Viridiplantae; phylum Streptophyta; class Magnoliopsida; order Fabales; family Fabaceae; genus Spatholobus; species Spatholobus suberectus. The sequence continues at coordinate 85,675,972 of CM014732.1, forward strand.
CGGAACTTCAAAGCTCAACCCAGTTAACTTCACTCCCGAACAGAAAGCCAAGCTCAAATGCCTAACCTCGCAGCACCTCCTTAAAACCTCGACAACGCCTTCAGATGATATCCCACAGCAAGAGCTCAAATCGAGTACCTCCAAACCGGGGCAAACAGAAGCAAACATTTCAACGCTTTCATCTCCCAACAACGAATTCCTTCCCAAATAGAGAGACTTCACTTGAGACTTCACAACAACAACATCACCCACCAAAGCATTATCGTGAACCCCCTTTTTCCCAACATCTGTTGCCCCCATTTCGATCTCACTCAACAAGGACACTTCCTAACGAGTGCAAAAAACGCCGAATCAGTCAACGTCCTACAACCGCTAACATTTATAGACACCAAATTCCCAAGAAACTCACACAACTCCTCCACACGCTGATCACACAGAAACTCAGCGTTCTGGATATCCAAATGCTCCACAGACTGACACGTGGACAACAAGCAAAACACTCCAACATAACTATAGTTACAACAACCTTGCAGGACAAGCTTCCTCAAAGGAATCCCCTCCTCCGCGACACAGCACAGCAACTCATCGGAGATGGAAGAACACGACAAATCGAGACAAGTCAAGCTCTTCAAACTCACCAGCGCGGCAATGAAGTCAGAGGTAACACAGGGTCTCGAAAAATCCCCTTTCTTGGTTCCACACCCGAAGCCGCTCACCGAAAATGAACGCAAACACGGTCTCTCCCGGATCGCGGAGGCGATGCCACGTTGCGTGATGAAGTGGCACTCGAAGATCGCGAGCTCCTCGAGAGACTCGCAGTTTCTGCAGAGGCTGAAAATCGAAGCGTCGTTGAGGAGGAAATTGCCAGAGAGGTTAACCCCGCGGAGTTCGGGGAGGGCCAGCGAGAGAGCTGTCACGCCGACGTCGGAGACGGGACCGGCGGACCCGTCGGTGTCTTCGGGGAAACTAAGGTCGAGGTGTTCGAGGAAAGGGAGACACTCGGCGATGAGGAGCAGATCGGCGTCTTTCAGAGAACCCATGTGGGCGCACGTGAGGGACTTCAAAGTTGCGCTCTTTAGGGACAAAGCTCGGAACCCGTTTGCGGGGATCGTGGGGTGGCCGGAGAGGTTGAGCGATTGGAGGGGCAACGAGGAGCGTGAGATTTGGTTCAGGAGCGCGTCGAGGTGCCCGTGGTGGAGGCGCGTGAGGTCGAGGGAGGTGAGGGAGGGGAACCTGAGGAGGAGGCGAGGGAGAAAGGGGAGCGTTGGGTTGCATATGGTGAGGGAGGTTCGGATGCGGTTGGTGATGGAGAGGAATTGTTTGGAGAGAAGGGAGAGAGGTTCTAAGGAATGGGATTTGGGGCTTTTGAGGAATTTCAATACCAATTCCCAGCACTCCTCGGGTAAGTGTAAATCTTCTGACATTGGTTTTCCCTATAATATCCAATTCTCGTTTCTGACCTCTCCTCTACTACCAATGTGTTTGTTTTTATTTATGCGATTGCCTTCTGTACGATTATTGCGGACTCTCAAAATTTAAATTCGAATTTAAATTAAAGGAGCATGCTAGGCGATCCAACTTTTCGGATCCAAATTCCCCCACTTTTCGTTTTATTAACTCACGTCACGTCTCACGCTCCGCTTGCTTAGTGCGTGTCTGGTTCGGCGTCAAAAACGTGCGTATTGTCCCATATCAGCGTCCAATAAGAAGAAATGATGTATAGCATGTTTGGCAACGCATCCGTGATGTGGTTTTCTACGTCCAAATTGAAGCTATCAGGGATAGCTTTCACGTCATTGACGTGATTTGGGTCTTTAAATTGTATTTCCAAACATGCTAGTAGAAGCTAGTATTATATGCTTTCATATGACGCGCGTTCATCTTTTTGGATGAGCAACCAAACACACAATTAGTCGGTGTCAGGAGAGAGAGGGGAGCGGAGGAAAATGAAAAAAAAATTAATTTAAATTAAAGAGAAAATAAAAAATTAAGAGTTTTTTATATTTATTTGATTTAATTATTAAATTGGTCCTTCTATTTTTTTAAATTATTTAATTAGGTTCCTCTTTTATTAAAAGGTCCAATTAAGACCTATTTTTTAAAAAACGCTCTAATTAAGTCCTTTTCGTCCAATTGTCATAAACGGCGTTAATGGATTGTCTACATGAAAAAAACCTTTTAAATCTGAAAAACCAACATGGCACTTGGACGTTTTGTTAAATAATAGGTTTTTTTAAAATGTTTTTTTATATGTTTTATTTATTTATTTTCTTATTGATTCAAAACGTGGTCGTTTTGTTTAGTGCACACGATGTCGTTTTGTGACACATCAACTTGGATATGACTAAATGGTTAGGGATTGCTCATTTACGACTTCGTAACACTGTGTTAGGGAGAAAATGGGAATTAGGGTTCGTGGGGCTAGCCAAAATCGTGATTAGGGTTGAAGAAAGTTGGGGCATTATTTTGTTTGTGTCACTGAATTTGCGTTTGGCTAAATGTTCGACAGTAGAAGGTATGCTTTGTTTTGTTTCATGATCAATTTTCATAATGCAAAGTTGTCTTTCTTTATTAGGGCGAAACAAGCATATGTTACCTTTTTTGGTTGATTTGAGGTTTGTTTTTTGATTTTGTTGTGGTCCACTACATGTGTTTGCTTTGGGGAATGTTAAAAGGGTTTTTATATTGTGCGCATCAATTAGGGTTTGGTGTAGTCCACCATGTGCCCTTTTTCTGATTGGTGGTCCATTGTGTTTGTCAGAGCATTTTTTTTTTTGTCATTTGTTGGTCCAGTAAAAGGGTTATTGATTCCTTCTTTGACCCCAACAATCTGATGTGTTAATTTTGTTTGTGTCTGTGTTTGACCCAAACTTGGCTTTAAAAAATTGTGAATAGGCATTGTATTTATTGTCATTTAATGTGTCTCTGCCACTAGAGTTACTTTATTTTGCTGTTGGGTAACGTGTGATGTACGTTGTGTGTGAGTGTGTCATTTACTTTGTCATTTACTGAAGATTCACTGTATTTGGCAGTTTGTAACTAACTTATTGTGTGTGTAAAACATATGAATAACACAAGAAAGGGGTTTGAATTGTGTTATTTAAAAATTTTCGCAAAACCTTTTCAAAGATGTGTTTCATCTGAAAGATAAACGATAAATATTTTTAAAAGAAATTTGTGAAAACGAAGAGAAGTTGTAAATAAAAGAAACACAAAGATTTATACTGATTCGTCTCACCCTAGAGATTACATCCAGTTATAACTTAAACAAGTTACAAGTGTTCTTTAATCCAAAGCCTCTTTAGGCTTCTACCAATTTCACAAAGAAATGGTTAAGGGTAAGATCACACTAGATTATCGTCTTATCAGACGAATATGAAGCTCAGGAAAGTGTTACAAGAAGAAATTGTTCAAGATTACAGATTGAGAGAAAGGGGAATTTGCCAAGAGTTTTTTTTTTTTTTTTTTTTTTGAAAATGATCTTCTCTTCTATATGTAGAATTCTCCCAAAGTGTCCATTGTGAGAGCTTTTACAGACATCTTTCGTCTAGTGAAAAAATAGTTGTTGGAGCATTAAATGCTGCATTTAATGCTTTTCATCAACCGGTCACTCTGATAAGATAAAGCAGTCTGCTTATCTAGCCTTTCTCGTACTCAATCTTGTTGCAGTAGACATATTTTGCCTTTCGTACTAACATCTGTACACAAATTCCTTCTTTTAAGCATAAAGTTAAACCATTTCAAAGATAGGTATGTAAACATCTTCTTTTTCGAGATGGTACATGATTTTTCAAAACTAAAAAGGCTCTCAAAGCTTCAAAAAGATCAATATATCGCCTGAAAAAGTTAGTTGTTATAACATTTTTATAAATTACGCGTAAGCAGACGATAGTGAAAACATGTAATAAAAGCGTGTTATTAAACGATTAAGCATAAAGCTATTTGTTATTATCAAAACAAAACGAGGGTCACAAATTCATCCTTTGTCTTGACAGTGTGCATTTAAATTGGCTGTGTACTGTACACATTTACATTGAATAGGATTATGTGCATTGGTGAATGTAAAAGTGTGTACTATTCCCTAGATTTTTTTAATGTGTTAATTGTGTTGAAAATGTAAATACGTGCAATTGAACAAGTTTGTGTGTTGTGATCTTATGTTATGGAAGGCTATTTTGAAGTAGTAGTGCACCATGGGAGTCACTTTGTAAATAGGGAGAAGTTAAACTACCTAGGTATGATTCCACATGGAAGTGTGACCCTAACAGGTGGAGCTATTTTGAGATAATAGAAATAGTGAGGGATATAGGTTATCAGTCAATGCTAGAGTTGTGGTATTTTACTAGAGGAAAAGAGTTGGATAAAGGGTTGAAAATGTTGATTGATGACAATGATGCAATGGAAATGATAGACATAGCAAAGACACATGGAAAGGTATATCTTTTTGTTTTGCATCTACTTGAAGAAGCTGAAATTATTCATAAGTTAATTAGTCCAGGTGAGGCAAATGTGCCCAAAAAGGGAAATGGAGCTAATTTGGATGGGTCAGTAGATGTAAATGGGCATAAGTTAGATGAATTTGCTGATGGAAATGGGCTTAATGTTGATGGGTTAGTTGATGGAAATAGGCCTAATGCAAATGGGTTAGTTGATGGAAATTGGCCTGATTTGGATGAATGTGATGATGGAAATAAGCCTATTGTTGATAGGTCAGTTGAGAGAAACAGGCCTAATTTGGATAAAGAAACTGAGGGTAATGGATGGGATGAGTTAGTAAAAGGAATTGGGCTTACTGGTGATGGTTCAATTGTTGGTAATTGCCAAGTTGATATAAATGTCGATTATGCTAAAGAAATCCATAAGGGGAATAGGCCTAGGTGGGGAAAAGGTACTTGATAAACGAAGAAGGCCAACTGAGGAGAGTGTATCTATTGACCTTTGTGAGACAGAAGTAGGGTATGGTTTAGTTAGTGATGGAAATGACTCAAATGACATTGGTAAAAGTGCCCAGAATATTCGGTTTAATGATTTTAATGAAGAAACTAATGGGGATGATTTGTTTGAGGTGTATGTCTCAACCGTAGCAACACAAAGAGTTAGATGAAGATGATTTTCAAGGAATTTTTGATATTGGTGAGTAAATTGAAGATGCAGATGTGGATGGTAGATATGTAAATGGTGGTTGTTCTAAAATAAAACATGTAGCCACTAAGAAGACAAAAAGGAAGAGGAGTAGGCCCAAAAAGGAGAGATTGCCAACCCCACCTTTGGAGTTTGACTTTGTAACCTTTGTGTCAGATGATGATGAATTGTTTGAGGGAAGATCTGAAGCTGAAAAAATTGTTCAGGACAAGGGTCTCTTGAATGAAGACTAGAGTTGATAGTGATGAAGATTATGGTCGAAGGAAAACTTTTCCCATCTTTAAGATGCCAAATAAAATGGTAGGTTATAAGTGGGAAGTTGGTACATTTTTTATTGATAAAGAGCAATTTAAGGAAGTTGTAACAACATATGCAGTGCATTGGGGTAGAAACATAAAGTTTAAAAAGAATAACAATAAAAGGATAAGGGTTATGCGCAGGTAGTGGTGTTCAAAATAGATGAACTGAACTGAATTATGTGAAAACTAAACTGAATTAGAAAAAAAATTCGTCAAACCAAACTGAACTAAAAAGTAGTTCAGGCGAGCCGAACTGTTTTCTCAAATTTAAACCGAACTGTACTTTGAATTGAACTGAACTAAACTGTTTGAATCGAACTAAACTATCTGAACTATTTTTTTACATTGAAAATTTGTACCTCTTTATAAAAATGGTTTAGTTTTTTATAGTTCGATTTAGTTCAATTTGGTTCTCAGACAGTTTGGTTCTTAAACAGTTCAATTTGGTTTGTTAGAAAAACATTTCAGTTTAGTTTTTTATAAAAATAGTTTAGTTTTTATAGTTCAATTCGACTTAGTTTTCAAAAAGTTCAGTTCAGTTCAGTTCGATTTTTTTGAACACCCCTATGTGCAAGGGTGGATCAAAGGAGTGTACATGGAATATTTATTATGCAAAGTTATTTACGGAGGACTCTTGGTAGTTGAGGAAAGTTATTAACAAGCATACTTGTAGCAGAGAATTCAAGGCCCATATGATGAGTACCAAATGGTTAAGTGGGAAAATTCAATCAAGTTTAAGGGAAAATCCAAAATTGAAGATTCATGAAATTCGTGAAAAGGCCCAAAAGAAATGGAATACCGAAATTACAAAGGCTATGCCTGTTAAAGCAAGGACTTCTGCAAAAGAGTTAGTGGATGGTTCATTCAAGGAGCAGTATAGAAGGATATATGACTATACACACTAGTTATTAAGATCCAATACTAGATCCACAGTGAAGATTAAGGTTCAATCAGCTCAAGGTGATGGAGATGATGTGGAGCAGCCAAGCAGGTGTATTCTTCCAACATTCCAAAGGCTATATGTTTGCTTTAAAGGTTGCAAAAAGACAATTTTGAAGTGCAAGCCTATTATTGGGTTAGACGGATGTTTCCTAAAAGGTCAGATACTAGTAGCAATTGGACGAGACCCTAATGATCAGATGCTTCCTATTGCTTTTGCAGTAGTCGAGGGGGAGATAAAAGAAACATGGACATGGTCTCTGCAACTGCTAATTCATGATCTTGGTGACCAAAGTCAGTGTTCTACTTACACAATCATTTCTAATCAACAAAAGGTTAGTAATTATGTTATATTTTTTTTTTCAATGTTTGCTTTAGATCTTGTTATATTCTGGATTAATATTAAATTGCTCATTCATTTACCTGGTGTGGATCAACAATTTTGTGTGTGACACTTGTATAATAATTTTAGGAAAAAGTTCCCTGGAAAGGAATTAAAAAAGTTAATGTGGACGGTAGCAAAGTCAACATACCCACAAGCTTGGGAGAAGACAATGAGAGAGTAAAAATCAGTGAATGTCAAAGCATGCAAGCATTTGTTCCAAATTCCACCAAGGTCAGACTTAGAATTACTTTCATTTTTTACAAGCATAGTTCCCCGATTCATTTGGGTAGTAATTGATGTTTTGTTATAGGTTTTGGAGTAAGCCTAGGTTTAGGCCAAACCCAAATTATGACATACTGCTTAACAACGTGAGCGAAGCATTTGATAGTGTCATTGTTGGTTCTAGAAGGAAGCCCATTGTGACGATGTTAAAAGAGATAAGGATCTACTTGATAGAGAGATGGGTTATAAATAGGAAAAAGATTTTGGCTTATGAAGGAAGTATCCTCCCCAATATAAAGAAGAAATTTGACAAGGAATTAGAGTACACCAAACACTGGCTACAAAGGTAATTGTAATCATTCTTTTCAATAAATTTTTCTAAGATAATTCTAGATTATTTACTGATAAGCATGTCTATTTTAATTTGTTAGTTGGTCTAGAGAGCAATTATTTGAAGTGAGGCACATCAGCCTTTTAGGAGACAAGTTTATTGTCAATTTGCAAGCCAGATAATGTAGGTGCAGGAAATGGATGTTGACAGGCATCCCATGCTATCATGCCATTACCTGCATGCATTTCATGAGCTTGGATGCACAAAAGTACATCCCTCCATATTATAGAAAGGAGACATACGAAGCTGTATATGCCCCACTGATTTACCCAATAAATGGAGAGCATCTTTGGCTAAAAACAGAGTGCAATGATGTCAATCCACCACCAATGAAGAAAATGCAAAGAAGAACAAAAAAGAGAAGAAACTTGGAATTGTGGGAATTGAAGAAAAATGACATACAAATGAATAGGGCTGACATTCTTAGAAAATACAGTAGGTGCCACAAATTTGGGCACAACAAGGCAACCTATTAAGTACCACCTATCATACCCACTAATCCTACCCAAATCAGTGGAACTGCTCAAACCATTATACAACCTAAACCAATGAACCTAACCAAACTAGTGGACTTACCCACACTACACCACCTACTCAAACATCTGGACCAATCCAAACATCACTCACTCAAACCACTGCACCTACGCAGACCAATATGGTCTGACACAAATTACACCCCCTACTCAAACAACTAGACCAACCCAAACACCACTTACTCAACCCACTACCTGCAACTAGTGACACTGGACTAATACAACACACTGCTGCAAAGCAAAATGGAAGTTTCACTTCTGACACCAAAAGGGGATCCACACTAAGGAAGAAGCTACCAACAAGGAGAGCTCCACAATAAAAGCCTTGAAGACTACAACTTTTATTTCTTTTTTTGGATTGTAAATGTGAATATTGTTAAACACATCTGTGTGTTTGGATGGTTGTTATGTTGGATGATTGTTTTGTTAGAGTACATTAGAATGTATTCTGAAACTTTATTTTGGAATACATTTGGAATGTATTCTTGGGTTAGGAGTGTATTTTGAGATTAAGCACCTTAAAGGGTTATCTAGGAAAGATTTTTTTTTTGGGGAATGATACAAGCATATAATGCTTTATGATGTATTTGACAATTACATACTATCTTAGATGCCAATTTAGGCCCTAATGATATTAGTTATTTCGAATCTAATGTATTTCATATGTTATCTAACTTTTAGTCATCAATTGGTTATTCAATCATATGGATTGATTTATACTACAAACTGAATATAGAATTCAACAATAAAGGAAAACTGTATTGAGACATTGCTTATAGGAACTAAAACTGAAAACGAAATCCACTGCTCAATTCAGAACAATAGAGCATTGTCCTTTATTAAAATTCATTTAGTCCCAAATGCAAATAAATAGAGCATTGTCGCTACTTAATTAAAATCTGTAATTTGAGTTAATAAACAGAACGAGTTCATTACAAACAATTACTAGAACAAACTTCCAGTACCAAATCAAAATTACAATAACAATATCATTAATGTTAATTACAAAATGAATGCAATAACATAATCTGCATACTGCCAAACCAAATATGAAGCCTATGTAGATACGCATTGCAAAACATAAACACCATACTGTAAATTTGAAACTAAAGTATCAAATACAGTCTAATGTAAATACACTGTTCCTTCCAATACTACCTTCTAGGTTGCATAACAGTGTGATAAATATCACGTTCATCACAAATAATACAAACCTAATGATTATAACAAAAACTTCAGCCATTTTCTTATTGACTTCAAGGAAGTATGCAACTTCATAATCATTTTCCTTTGTCTCCCAATGATTACATCTCTTTCATTAGCTACTTTCTTTTGCATACCATTGAAAGAAGTTACAACCAATCTCATCATCACTTCCATTTTAGTTTCCAAAAATCCAAACAAGACGCTTTAATTATACATTATACACAACCCTAATCTTAAACAACAAAAAATGAAAAAGAAAAGACCTTGTAGTTATGGCATTCCCAAAATTTCTTCCCACTATTTGCAGCAATGAATGTCGTTTGCAAAACTACCATCTCACCACACTGGCATGTAGGCAACCATCTTCTACTTCTACCATTGACAAAGGATCACGGATCCATGTTTGAAGTGTGGTGGCTGGACAAATTCGAGGGGCAACTACAAGTAGAACCCTAAAACTGAGACATTATGGGACCAATTTCAATATACCCAAAACCCTAATTATGGGTTTTATATTGGGGAAGAAGATGATGGCCCCCAACGATCATTTTCGTCCAAGTGCCACATTGGTTTTTCAGATTCAGTGGTTTTTTTCCATGTAGGCAACCCATTAATGCCGTTTATGGCAATTGGACAAAAAGGACTTAATTGGAACGTTTTTGAAAAAAAGGGATCTTAGTTAAACCTTTTAATAAAAAGGGACCTAATTGAATAATTTAAAAAAAATAAAGAGACCAAATAGGTAATTAAAACTATTTATTTTTTCCTCATATTTAAATAGATCATTAAACTTTCTCTAAGATTAATCTTGAAAAGGTAACCTTAGTTTAGACTATTTTAAATATTATAATTTGATTGGTAAAAATAAGGTTAATATTATTATTTAAAAATATGTAATAACTTTAATTATAATTAAATGAAAAAATTGCACTCATCTCCTTTAGATTTTTTTAAATGAAAATAACATTTTCTCTAGTTTTTAAATAAATACTCACATTCTTCATTCATTTAATTAAATGATGCTCACGCTTTTTATAAGATAACATACATTATTTTATTGATAGAAGACACTTATAAGTATTTATCAAGAAGAAGAAGAAGACACTTATAAGATTCTTCTACAACTCTTCATCCAAAGATTTTTGAGAAAGTAGGAGCAATTGAACGAATTATGTTAGAGATTGTGTACTTCTAGATTTGCAATAGTTTTGTTGTGTATAACAGTATAAGTACTTTTGGATGGTCACTACTTTTGGGTGTCTATATATCAGTACCGAATTATATCTCGTAACAAGAAAACTATTTGTTAAACGGGGTCATCAAGGGTTATCAGTATGATGAAGCTATTCCTAATAAGATGAAATGAAATATTATGGTATGACTTAATTTGAAAAAAAAAAATTATATTTGCTAGTGAAGTGAAGCCACCCCAGATTTATTTTTTTTTCCAACCTCTATAGTATTAAAATCTTTATTATCTTTTTTATGTTTGCAAAGTATTACATTTCAATTTTATCTGTATGTATTTTAATTTAAAGTTGTAAACCCAAGAATTACTACATATAAATGTAATTATTTAACTTTGGTCAAAGTGATACTCAGTTCAAATTCTTTAAGCAAAGTTTCATGTTTGAGTTTTGTAGATTAAAAAAAAAGCAATTGAGAGAAGACACTCACTAAAGGTTCCTAACCAAGTTTTTTGACAAAGATTAATTATTAATAAAGCCAACAAATACTTTGTACCTATAACATAGTAAAAAAAAATCAAGACTCGAGAGATAAACAGAAATATGAATAAAGAGATGGATGGGAGAAATATTATTTCGAGATAAGAAATAAATCAAATAATAGATCTGATAAGAGATGAGAATAGATTGAGAGATAAATGTTTAGAGCATTAGAGAGAGTGAGTTATGAAAAGAACACCAAACGAGAGAGTTGAGTCAAGCGAGCATAAGATAGAGAATTGGAGGTAGAGACGAATATGCCTCGATCAGCGACCTTGAGTTAGAGAAATTTTCAAATTCTACCTAAGGTGAAATTTGAAATTCTTTGACTTTTTCAATAAAAAAAATTCACTAAAATTCCCCAAATTTTAATTTTCCTCGAATAAAATATCCAAAACAGTATTCTAGCACACACAACTTAATATCCCAAGTTAAACTACTAGTTTAAAAGTGCTCGTCCAAACACACTTGAAATGATTTTTGAATTTTAATTAAAGGGAGGAGGAAAAGAGGAAAATATTGCTGATTATTTAAACACACACATGTACGTAAGCTTATAAACAAAGTGAAACAGTTTGTCGAGGGAGGCCAATCAGCCGATGGATGGCGACGGCGGCTCTTCAGGGTCAGGGACCAAATTCTCCGGCGGTTCTTCCGGAAGCTCTGGTGGCGCAAAGAAAACATCCGGTGTAGTGGGCATGCTAAAAGACGGCGGTAACGACGGCGGTTCCTTCGGCAGCTCCGGCGGCGCCAGGAAAACATCCGGTGTAGTGGGCATGCTAGAAGACGGCGGTTCCTCCGGCGGCTCCGGTGGCGCCAGGAAAACATCAGGCGTAGTGGGCAAGTTAAAAGAAGGTGGTTCCTCCGGTGGCGACAAGAAAACATCCGGTGTAGTGGGCATGTTAAAAGACGGTGGTTCCTCCGGCAGTACCGGTGGTGCCAGGAAAACATCCGGCGTAGTGGGCATGTTAAAGGACGGTGGTTCCTCTGGCACGGTAAAAGCCGGTGGCACCTCTGCAACCAACGGTGGTGGCAACAAAACATCTGGTGTCTGTGGCACAGTAAATACCGGTGGCGTTGAGAATGGATTTGCCGGTGGTGTCGAAAACAGTGGGACTAATGGGGGTGCTGTGATGATGGGGTTGGGAGGTGATAGCCATGGAAACGTTGGTATGGGAGGGGGAAGAACGAGAGGTGGTGGAATTATCAACGGCGGCAAAAGGGTCGGAGCCGGTGGCGGCGGTGATGGAACCAACGGCGGCGGCTGAGGTGGAGGGTAGGGTGGTGGTCCTGACAGCGGTGGCAGTGGGCAGCAGGGTTGAACAAGCGGTGGTAATGGGCAGCAGGGTGTAACTGGCGGCGGCGGACACACTGGTGGTGGTGGTGACGGCGGTGGCGGACACGCTGGCAGCGGCGATTGACATGCTGGTGATGGACATGCTGGTGGTGGTGATGGCGGTGGTGGGGGAGGTGGTGCAGAATATTGCACTGGTGGAGGTGGCAAAGGTGGTGGTAAATATTGCACTGGTGGAGGTGAGATTCTTGGTGTGTAAGTTATTGGTGGAGGATATGATGGAGTTGGTGTTTGGTCAAATGGGTTGTCAGGGGAAGCAAAAGTAGGAAAAGGCCAATGGCCACATCTTCCATATAGGTATAGGAAAAATGGGTCGCAGTTTGATCCTCTTGTTCTTCTTCCTCCACTGCGTTTGCTTCTTCTGCTTGCTCTAGATCCTCTTAACTCTGCTTCACGTTTGTGGTCTTGGGGAGGGGTTATGGTTTCAGCAACAAGAGACTGTGTGAGCAAAACAAGTGCTAATACAGCTGTAGTCACTGTATTTGCTTTCATTTCTGGTGCGTGCCTGTTTGTTGTTTCCTGGGTAGACTTTGGATTGTTTTTGGCACTTCTACTGTCTTTATACAGACACGCGCAACTTTAATAATTTCTAGTTTATTAGTGTATGTGTATCAATGTGCGTGGAAGGCTTAAATGCAGCGTGTACCTTTAGACAAGAAGTAAATACTAGAGAGATGAACATGGACAGAAAGAGTTACGCGTTTTAATGGGTCTGCTATGCTCATCAACCATGCGCTATATCTAATTGACACACACACATGACACACCCAAATCATATGTGAGGCTTCGTTCTTTTCCTTTTCTTTCTGTGTAGATCCGAGACTTGCAGGAGCTGATGGGGTGTTGACTGTTGAGCAGAACGACAACGTGGTGAATTAATGGAAGGAAGAGCTGCCTAGTTGTACGTGCCAACTCGACAAATTTGCTTCTTCTCCACTATTTCTCTTCAATGTTTTTGTGTTTGTAACTCGTGCCCCCAGCAATGTAGTTGTGACTGGTAAACATCCCAGTCCTTTGCGTGTCAAATGCTTATTCCAAGCATTTGCATGCATAGAAACTTAGGGCCGTTCAGGACTCAGCAATGCGGGGAGGTGTGGATTGGTAGTTGGCACAGCTAGCAAAAGCTCACTAACCGAGGGTGTCCATCATGCAACTTTCTTTTCTTTTCTTTTTTCATTTTAAAGATAAAATTTAAAATAAAAATGATTTTTAGACATCAATTGTGCTACACCTAGTGAGAAAGAGGTAAAAGAGCAAAAAAAATTATATAAATATGATAAGTAATATAATATGATAGAAAGAAGAGAAAAAAAATGAATAATATTGATTAAGTGTTTGAAAATTTGAGGTAATTTAAAATAACTTTTCTTTCTAAAGAGAACAACGACCAAAAAAATTGAGTCACACACTACTTGAATAAATAAGGAAATTAATAATTGGACACCCAAATACTATATTATTAGGCACCTAGAGAGATAAAGAGTGAGAAGAAAAAAGTATAAATATAATAGGTGATATAATTTAATAAAAAGAAAAAAAAATTATAGGTACTAAGTAGGTGTATAGAGTAATTGAATGTTCAAATATCATTACTCAATAAATAAAGAAGAGAAATTATGTTCGTAGAACAAAATTGTATGAAAATGAATAGAGTTATAAGAAAAATAGAAAAACAAAAGTATGAGATAATAGGACTGTTGTCTGATGTGATGAAAAGAAATAAAATAAAAAATGTTACAAAAATATTATAAAATTAAGTTATACAAAGAATATCTTCTAATAATTTGACCAGTAGTTTTCATCAATCTCACATTACATTACCTGTAAGGCTATAATTATTGAATTACACATTTGGTCAGCTGTACTTATAGTATTTTTATGACATATCTCCCAACCATTTAAGATGAAATTCCATTTCAACTTTCTATTTAATGATTATATTTTTAGCCTATGTGCAAGGAAATTCAACGACACGACACTAAACCACGCGCAATTAGGTATAAAAGCCTATATAATTAAAGGAGTAAATTTTACACTCACGTTTACCTCATTTATCGTCGGAAAAACAATATTCGATTATCAGTAACAATGCTAAAACGATTTCAATATGATTTCAAAATAACATTTCATAGTTGAATAATAACATCTGTGATAATTTGATCTTTCAATCCAACATTGGATTGTCTTGCACAATCTCAAAGTATTGGATTATTTTAAAGCCCATACAGATCCAATGAGGTTTAAGAAAATAAATGACAACGTATCTAATAGAATGTAGCTATTCTTTTAACCCTTCCAAAAGGACTTGCTTAACTCAAACAGTGTAATGCTGCTGAATTGTATCAATGTCCAGTCCCTTGAGTTTCACAACGGACTCGACATGTCCCTTCAATGTGTGAAGCTCCCTCAACCTAAAAAACACGAATATCAGATTGGTTTTGGTTCAGCTTCAACTAAGAAATATTGAACATTAGCATTCACTGCACATTACCTAGCAACTTCAGCCCGTTTCCTAGCCTGATCTGCGATTTCAGACAATTCGCGGTAGTTGTTCTTTTCGCTAAATATTTGTTCTGTTTCAGGAGGATTCAACCCATGTAGCGTGCGTTGAGCTGTAGCCCATTGTGCTTCTCGCTCTTCCTTTCCATAATCCTTCTTTGTAGTGAAAGCAGTCTGCATCATAGGGCACAAAAAGGCATATATATAAGCAAGGAAATAAAGATTTATCATTTATACGATTCCATTAAGTACACAACATTGAAACGCCACCTTGTTCTCAGTAATATTATTCCATGCCCTGCCACTCAAAAAATATCGAATGGCGAATTTAAGAAAATCCAATGGGATGTAGAAAATGATGCTGTAGAGCCAAATGACCCCAGCCCAGCCCCACCCAATTCCTTCCATCCTTGCAAAGCCCCATTTTGCATACACAGCTATGATTGTGGCAATCTACGAGATAAAACAAATACTAGAGTTGAGTAATTTCTTATACTCGAGAGACAATACGGACAAATCAACGCATATATTACAACTCACCAGCTGTGCTAGTACAAAGGCTGTAACAAGCAAGAGGCCAGGGCGCTCAACAAAAGACCAGCTCCTTGACCGAGTAACAAAGATGAGAGCCTGACTTACAATACTCACTTGAAGGTAAACAGCCGCTGTGAGCTCATCCTCGTTATACCTGATAGATCTGACGCCAAATTTTTCCTGCCAACATTGTTGTACTTTGGTTAAGTCTGAAACATGTTTAAACTACTTTGTCCCCTAGTCTTCTTAAAATAAGCTACATTCTTACCGAGAAGAAATCAGAAGCATGAGCAGCCCAGAAGAAGACAACAGTCATGATAGCAAGGTAGGCACCAAGCACTATGCCTGTGGCAAAAATCTCATTCAACTTCCATGAATCTGGCAGAGGAGATGGCTTCACTCTGTCCTTGGAAATGGTCATAATTGTTCCGTCATTTAGTATTGCAATAATCAAAACCATAAAAGGTGAGAAATCAAATTTCCAGATAAGAGCTAGCAGCATAAAACCCATCACGATTCGGATTGTAATAGAAACAGCATAGATGGTGTAGTTCTTCATTCGCTGGAAAATGGCTCTGCTTGTCAAAACTGCACTCACAATCACACTCAGACCAGGCTCTGTCAGGACTATGTCGGATGCACCTCGAGCTGCATCGGTTGCATCAGCCACTGCAATCCCAATATCTGCCTTTTTGAGGGCAGGAGCATCATTGACACCATCTCCAGTCATCCCACATATGTGTTTTCTATCCTGGAGTATCTTCACAATCTCGTATTTGTGCTCTGCATTTCACATCAATCATTAGTTCACTAAGTTTTTCATAGCAAAATTATGTCTCAAACTCTCAATCAATGAAATAAAATCCTCCTTTAAAATTAGAAGAATATATTCAGATTATTTCTGGACAAAATTGAAGTAAGTTAGTATCAAGTATTGAATTGTTAAGATCAACGAAAGGCACGTTACATAAGTTTTATAAACTGTAGATATAACTATTTACCAGGAAAGACACCAGCAAAGCCATCAGCCTGCTCAATAAGCTCATCAACTGGAAGCGCAGCAATAGACTCATCCTTGCGCTCGCCAAGAAGGGAGGAAGAAGGGTACATGTTACTTCCCATGCCAAGCCTGCGAGCGGTCTCCTTTCCAATAGCTAGCTGGTCGCCAGTAATCATCTTAACGTTCACTCCAAGATGGAGAGCACGGCGAATGGTCTCTGCACTGTCATGCCTAGGTGGGTCAAAGAGAGGCAAGATACCCACAAACTGCCATGGTCCTCCTGGACTATCCTTGGTCTTCTCTGGAACTTCCTGGTAGTAGATAATAAATCACAAAACTAACTTTTATTTGAATGATTATTGCTGGAGATCAGAAGATATAAGCGTACAAAGAACCACAACTTACTTGCTTGGCAACAGCAAGGGAACGGAGACCCCGATCAGCAAATTTTCCGATAATGGCATGAGCTTTCTCTTTACATCTTCCCGGAGATTGCAGAGAGCTATAATCTGGCAAGAAATTCACTATGAGCTACACTGATGATAGACATTGTATAAGGAAACAAGAAAGATCAATCTTATGCACTAAAAGATCTATTTACCTGCTCTGGTGCCCCTTTGCTTACTCGGTGCCAATTGCCCATGTTGTCTATGTATGTTATTGCCGTACGCTTGTCCACTGGATTAAAGGGTAAGAAATGCACCTCTGTGATGCCATCTCTGGCCTATAACAAGTGTGAGAAAGTTGTTGACGCAGTTACAATCTTATCAAACACCAAAGATCGTGATTCTTAAAAAGTTTGATATGCTTGTTAAAAGAGCTACCCTAAGATTTTACAAGTCTGAAACCGACGCCATTTATCAGGCCAACAAGAGATTTTATGCATGCTAAATCTGACTTTTTATTGTATTAATATGCAGGTGCTGCTCAACATGCTCATATCCCGAAAATTTGCACTTTAATTATCCTAATTCATGTCATGATCATATTCATGCTATAGTCAATTCTCATCCAGATGCGTGAGAGAGCTCTAAAGAAGAAAATCGAATTATAGAGACCTTATGATGCAAGTTGTTTGCTCCATTTATGCTGCAGGTCCTAGTAATTAATACTAAGGTATATAGGCAAGCAGAACCTAGAAAGTCAATATATCATAGAGAAGAAATTACAAACCTCCCTTGGGTCACCCAACATTCCAACAATGCAAGCATCGATAGCATCTTGGTTCTCTACCCTAGACGCCCTAGCTCCAAGCAAAATTACAGTGTCCTTGTCAGCATCTTTTCCGAAAACCTGCAATATGTATAAATCACTTCCATGATTAGTAAATCAAAAATAGCTCTAAACAGTTGACCATACCGCATCAAAATTGGTTAGTTGAACATTAAATTGACAGATACTCATTCATATATAAATAATCAATTTAAAAATCATTTGTTTGTGATCTCCATCTACTGACCTCAATCAAACTCTTGTCTACAGTGAGCTTGTTCAGCGTCAGAGTGCCAGTCTTGTCACTGCATAAAACATCCATCCCAGCCATCTCCTCAATGGCTGTCATCCTCTTCGTGATGGCACCTTGTTGGGACAGCCGATGGGAACCAATAGCCATCGTCACTGACAAAACCGTTGGCATGGCAATAGGAATCCCTCCAATGAGAAGCACCAAGAGATTGTCAATTCCACTCCTATAGGGTCGGTGCTGAATTGGGTACATGACAATGATCTCTATGACCATACCCACAGCTATTGAGCAAATGCAAAAGTTACCAATGGCTGTCAACACCTGGCCAAGTCAAAACAATCAAATGCATATCAGACAGGTTGAATACACTACTCTGCCATCGTAAAATTTGCTTACATAACTAGCAAACATTTTCACAAATCCATATTAGAGGAACAGCAAGAGATAGTACCTTCTGAAAATGCCCTTCTTGGTTGGTGCTGTCCACCAAGTGAGCAGCCTTACCAAAGAAGGTGTGTACCCCAGTAGCGATTACAACAGCCTCAAGCTCTCCTTGCTTAACTGTAGACCCGGAGAAGACTTCATCACCTGGATTCTTTGAAACAGGCAATGATTCACCAGTAAGTGCAGATTGATCAATCTTGAGTGGATCTCCATCCAAGAGACGAGCATCAGCCGGGACTATGTCTCCTAACTTGATGCTGATAATATCTCCTGGTACCAATATGGCAGCTTCCTCCTCGGTCCACTTTCCGTCTCTTAGAACCTGCCATCAATTCAAACAGAATCAACGTAAAACATATAAAGCCTATGAATACCAGCCGGAGCAAGATCTTAATTAGCTTTTATGGGAATTATACCTTGGTTTTGGGAGCAAGACCAGCCATAAGTGCTGCAGCAGCATTGCCTGCATTGTTTTCTTCTATAAAACTAATGGTGGAGTTGATAACAAGCAATGCCAGTATTCCCACAAAATCCTGCCAATCTGGTGGCTTGCCCTGTATGTTTCAAGAGGATGCCAATGAGAATGAAAACTGAGTGAAAAAGAACAAAAACTAAGCAAACAGTATACTATTACAGGGTTTATTTTTTTTTCCTTCTAGTTCAATTGTACATTTAAAAAAATGACATTTTATGTGACACCGTGTATAATAATAAGGAACAACATTTTGCTATACTATTTTGATGTTCACATAACATTTTCCTTTCTTTTCCCTCTGCTGATTTTATTTTTTAAAATTCTTGTGATCAAATGCATGCATAGAGTCAAAAGTTGTTACCCCTCCATTTGCCAATGCAATTGCCATGATAGCAGCCGCTTCCATGACCCATGACAGAGGATTCCACATAAACCCCAAGAATTTCAGCACCTTACTTTCCTGTTTTCAAAATAGTTTGGCAAGGCTTAGTAACTGATTAATTGATGAGCAGCATTCTCTCCAAACTAACAAAAGTTCAGAGAAAAAAAGCATGTTGTAATGCAATAATCCAAATAGCAACTGGCCAGATAGAGATTAATTCATTGCCTTCTTTTCTTCTAACTTGTTGGGCCCAAAAAGTTGCAACCTCTTTTGGCCTTCCTCATTTGTGAGGCCCTCCTTCGAACAGTTCAATTGTTCGAAGACTTGGTCCACGGGTATTCGCTCCTGCAACACAAGCGTGTAACTAATCATGATTCAACCCTATCAACATGGCAAACATCAAGATTACACAATATAACTTTGCAATAAGAGGGATGTAACAAATTAAAGATTCAAACTACGTAGATAGAATGACGCAATGTCTGATTGCAAGATTTCTATCAAACACATAAGAAAATTACATTGGACCATTATACCAGCAACACTCTACGATAAAAGAATGTTAAGCACTAGAGTGACAAGTGCAATTGTAAACGAATGTTTCCTCTATTAAGTGGACACGGACGTAGAATACGTTAGTGTCACATCTATTAAATAGAAAAGGATAAACTATGTTTTAGCCCCTCAATTTTCAGTCAAAATTTATCTTAGACTTATGCATTAAAAACAATAATTGTAGTGTATTTTTTTTATAATTGATGAATTTTGTTCCTAACCCTAGCATCCTAAATTCTATAAAGAGAGATGAAATTCACCAATCATAAAAAATATGATGACTAAAATTGTGGTTTTAAATAAAAGGAACCAAGGTTTTTAAAAATTGGTTCGCAACCGCAATTTTAGCCACAACATCAAGGTTTTTGGACTTTCTGCAACTACATCATGACTGCAATTATCTGCAATTTCCCGCGACATCAAATAACACAACAAAACTACAAACCCGACCATAATTGCATTTTAAAACCTTGATAAGAATTTAGACTAATTTTGACAAAAAAGGAATGACCTGAAATACATCTTACCCAATAGGACACAACACAAACTCCGTTTAGCTACAAAGGGAGAAGATCAACAAAAGCTTCACTAAAATAAGATGATACAAACATAAAATAATCCAAAAAAAAAAACTAATAAACATAACAATAATTTATTTATTTTTCATGTACCAGACGCACGACAATATTTGGTTGTAGGCATAATGTATATATTATGAGTTTTACGACGTAAATTATAGGTATTCTGAATCAGAAATCAAATGCGGCGGGAGCCAGGATCAGAAATCTTCATGTGTTCAATACAAAATCACAAATCAGTGATAATCAAAATTTCTCCACAAAATAACATTCCAAGCATTATATATTATCATTATTATGGATAATCAATCAGCTGGTTATCATTCAGGAGCATGTGTTTCCCAACGACGAGAATATATAAGCAAAACGATAGAGAGATGAAAACGAAAGGCAAAAGGAAACTAACGAGATCGATGTTCTCATTCTTGAGTTTTTCGAGGTTTTCCATCGCTGAGTGGCAGAGAGAGAGAGAGAGGGTTTATTCTTTCAGTAGAAGCGCCGCTCCAACTGCGTAAGTGAAACCTGCACTGCAGTGCTTTATATAATGTGCGAGACCACGTTAACAAAATGTGACTAGTGATGAATCTCTCTCGATTGGCGTGAATGGTGCATGTATGTACGATAGAGTTTCTGTGCTCTCTCTATAGAATCCTTCTCTAAACTGTGCAAGTCAGCCTAGAAAATAAAGTAAATAATTTAAGTGGTTGACGAGAAAATTAAAGAATCATATTGTTTACATACATATAGTATGTGTTAATATTAATTGTTGATTTTTCATTAATAATTAAAATTACTTATTTTATCTTTATTCTTAAAAGGAACTAAATCTAATCAAAATAAATGAAAAATTAAAACCAAGACCAAACGCCACTGGCGGTGTGGTGGTTCACTCACTCACTAGTTAGTCACTGCACTGATTTGGTTGATTCAGTAACATACTCGGACTTTGGGGCTGTATGGTCTACTTACTTGCGCGTAAACCTAAAGTTCCCTGCTTTTATGGGAAATAATATTATTCAAAATTCCAAATAGGCGAAGCAGCATTGGCGGGACACGTGGGCTTACTAATTGCCATTGGCCCGGTCATTCGCTTTTCGTTATTCCTTTTTCGGTTTTCCTTTCTCTCTTCTTTTTTCAATTCTCACGTTTGACACATGTTTTATACATTTATGCTATATTATTCATAAAATATTTTGAGAAAAAAGTTACACTGACAGTATAAAATAGTTTTACACTATCATTCAATCACAAACCACCATTTATTGTAAGTTTGTTGACTTTTATAATAAATACTTTAAAAGTCATATCAATAGTAATTTCTGATTGATTGACATTATAAAACTTTTATACTGACAGTGCATAACCATTAAACTCAAATATTTTTATAACATATTTAAAATATTTTTTCTTTATATAAATTATCTCATTTAACATTTCTTTTTTTTTTCTTTCCTTATTATAAAACAGATTGTATAAATTTATTGTATAATTATAATTTCTCTATAACTTTTATACTTAATTTAAAATCATAAAATATACATTAATACATTTGATTTTTTTATCTAATATCATAATTAATTATTAATATAAACATATAAGATAGCCACGTAAAAATATATCCTGATTTTTCAGTCAAGCCAAGAATTTTTTGTTATATATATATATGAGAACGTGTGAAATTTGCTTCCTTGTTTTTCTTAATGTTCAAATAGTTATTTCTACTGAAATCCTTAATATTCAAAAGTTACTTTAAATGCCATCTAATTTGAGTTAATTTGAATTAAATTAAACCTTAGTAGAGTCTTTTTCAAACATAAAACATTTCTAAGTATAACCTAATATAGTACCATGTTATTCAAATTAATTTTATAAATAAAAAACTGTTATTAATTGTAAGAATTTATTAAAATTTTATTATAATAAATTCAAATAATTATTCTTTTGTGCCAAATTAAAATAATTATCTTACATGCTATAACATAACTGTATTTAGTGAATTATTAAATGTTAGATTTGGTTAAAATTCATTTTAACTATTAAATATCCATATTTTGATCGAATATTCTAGAATATATTTATTTTTTATAAGAATATAGTTTATATATATAGTAAATTTGACATGATCAGTTTACTCAAATTTCGACTGGTCAAGTCAATTTTACACTAAAAATTAACTTAATTACAAGTATTAAACTATTAATGAAAATATCAATGTTTGATTATTACTTTAAAGAAATTATTTTAAAACAAAGATACTATATAATATTAAATATTAATTATCAGATTTGAAGCCTCTTATATACAATTAAAATGTTAAGTATCAAAATTATTCAATGATGATTCTAATTATTACTTAATATTCTTTAAAAAGTATTGAATTCAAGTATTGTAAATAAAAAGTAGGCACAGAAAAAATTTTATTCGAAAATAGATCTATCCAACACAAGTTAAATTAGTCAAAAATTAATATGAATACCAAAGATCTTAAACTAACAAAATCATTACTTGATAAAAAATACTTTAAACATAATACCATTTCATTGTATGTTTGTGCGTGCATGTGTGTTGTTGAACGGTGCATATCTTTTAATTTTAAAAGAGTTTCATTTAAAACTTAAAAGAACGTTATAAAAAAATACCTTAGCTGTGAATTAAAATTTTTCTTTAAATTATTAAAGATAAAACGAGTAAAAATTATATAGCTTTTAGTATATCATAAAAACTAATCAAATCTATTATGTAAATTTTATGATTATAATTAACTATCATAAGAGATTTAATAGTAATTAAATTAATTAAAATTAGATATATTTTAATATTGTATAATATATTCAACAATAAATTAAAATAAATTATAAAAAATAAAATAAGCCAAAAATCTAAATAAAATAGTCATATTAAAAATCACATATGGTAAAAAAGTTTATAATATGATATAGAATAACAATTGCACCCCAATACTTTTATTGTAAAAAATAATTTTACTTAATAATCTTATTGAACAAATTAAGCATCTAAAATAAAATAATTGTCAGTAAAAGATATAAAACATTTCTAAAGACAAATAAACAATGATTTAGAAATTGAAAACAAAAAAAAGTAAGAATATGTCTTCTATTTAACTTTTTCATCTTTACTTGTTCTATTTTATCTTTTTTAATCATATATATTTATTCTTAATTGTTTGTTAGCTAATTTTAAGAGAAGAAAAATCACATATACATATTTTAAAATTGACATTCATTTTCAAAGAAAAAAAATCTATCTTAACACACTCAATTTTATTTTTATCTCTGTCTTTTTATTTTTGTGAAAAAAGACACCATTGGTAGAAAATCCAACCCGTACATGTAAGTGCAACTAAAAAATTAAAATTAAAATACTAAGTAACGACATAAAACCTAATCCATAAATAATATATGGAAAAATTGAAAAAAAAAAACACAACTCTTTGTCACATAACCAATGTGTTGTATTTCAACAACTAATAGCATAATACTTGTGTGATTGCATAGGTAGCATTGATTTTCACACACATTTCTCTAATTAATCTTTCATTGAGTACATTATGCATAGTAATTCCAAGGATCAAATGATGATCATAATTACACTATATTTCTACGGAGGCTTGATAATTAAGAATATTGAATTTCATACTAATAATAATATCCATCTTACAGGTTTGCATGTCATCCATAAGTTGCATTTTAAAACAGTAAGGAGTTGTTTTTGGGTGATCATGGATCCATCCAAGCTTCCACCTTCTTTATGGAAAAATTAAGTGTCTTTTAGCCAATTTTTATAGAAGCCAATATCAGTAAAGCCTATGCTTCCTCATTTTGGCTTACCTTCAGCTTCAAATGTAGCTTTTAACTTACTCAACATATACTGCATCGTAGCATAACCAAAAATATTAAAAATACAAAGCAAAGGAACACTAAAATAATTATAAAGAATACAAAAATAAAGAAAAAATGGTAAAAAAAAACCAAGCATAAATTGTTTTATTCAAGTTCATATGTTATTATATGGTCCATTTAGAATTTCTATTTATATTGATTAAAAAAAATAAGGGATAAACAAAAAATTATAGATTTGATTAGGAGGAATATAAGGAGTAATAAATAAAGAGAAATCACCATAATCTTAAATGAAAAGATTGCAAACCAAAAAAAATATTGTTAAGATTTATGGAAATAAACTATTTAATAATCTAATCTCAATCCTATATTTAATATTGCAAACTAGAAAGAAAAAAATCAGCCAAAACAGAAATTGCAGTAGGTTATATGAATCATACACATAAAGCAAATTCTAAGGAAAGTCATGTTTAGAGGGTAATAAATTCTGAGGAGTTTTGTTCTCATCAATGATTTCCCCCAATTGCCTGAACTTTATGGAATCAAATTAGACACACACTCCTCTCTTCAATTATGCTTCATGCTTCTGAACATATTACTCAACAAACTAACGTGTACCTCTTCTCTTTTTCATGATGCTTTTAAGCTAAATATATTTTAACCTTTTTTCTATCACATAAGATTAATAAAAGTTAGTTCATTAGAATAATTTTTAAGACAATAAAAAATTTTAATTTAATAAATTCTTAATAATTTTAATTTTCTATCATTTCAGTTTTTAAAAATTAATTCTAATATTTTAGTTTTGAATTTTATTGATCAATTCTTATATAAAGTGTAAGATTTTATTTTATTTTTCTTGAGCAACAATTTTAAGTTATTGTATTTATTTTGAATATATAAAAACTATAATTCATAACTCTTGTAGTATAAGTATTCACTAAATTCAAATTTTATTGGAGAATTTTTTTAAAAAATATGGTGACTTTTATGATAGGAAAGTTAAGTTTTTGTTTATTGGTGCACAAAGCATCTTGCTTTTTAGTATTTTTTGGGTGTACAATGGTAACAATAAGATTAGAACTTAAGACCTTGTGCAAACTATTCTTCACCGTTAGGCTAACTTTAATTGATTTTTAGTATAATTAGTGTTTTAACCTGTGCATTGCATAGAATAAATATTTATTTCATATAACATAAATGTATAATAAATATATACTTCTAAATATATAATATAAATTATATTATAATTAAAATTTATAATAAATAAATATTTTTAAACATATAGATTATATTTTAAATTTATAATATATAATTTATAGTGTAATACAATGTCATTCTAATTATTGATAATTTATTTTAAAAACATATTAAAATTTAATTTAGAAATAAAGATATTAAAAATGATAGATAAAAAGATATGAGAGATTATAAAAATTCCTAAAAATACTCTCGTTGAAAAATGATAGCTAAAAACGTTATCATTAAAGAATGACAGCTAAAAATGCTCTCGTGAGATATAGAAGTTCTAATTTAATATATAGGGTGAATATATAAAAACTGTAATTCATAACTCTTGTAGTATAGGTATTTACTAAATTCAAATTTTATTGGAGAATTTTTTAAAAATATGGTGACTTTTATGATAGATAAGTTAAGGTTTTGTTCATTGGTGCACAAAGCATCTTGCTTTTTAGTATTTTTGGGTGTACAATGACAACAATAAGATTAAAACTTAAGACCTTGTGCAAACTATTATTTACCATTAGGCTAATTCTAATTTATTTTTATTATAATTAGTATTTTAACTTGTACATTGCACAGAATAAATATTTATTTCATATAAGATAAATTTATAATAAATAAATACTTCTGAATATATAATATAAATTATATTATAATTAAAATTCATAATAAATAAATATTTTTGAACATATAAATTATATTTTAAATTTAATAATATATAATTTATATTATGATGCAATGTCATTCTAGTCCTCTCTATATATAAATCAGAATAGCTATCTTGAACGATAGTGTTTTTAGGGGCTATTATTTAACTGAGAGCGTTTTTAGTTTATTTTCTTCAACGAGAGTGTTTTAGAAATTTTTCTCAATCTCTTATCTCTTTCAATTTATCTTTTTTGTTTTTAGTTCTAAATTAAATTTTAATATATTTTAAATAAATTATCAATAATTAAAAATAACTTTTTATCACAATATAATTTATTTATCATAAATCTAAAATATAATTTATATGTTCAAAAATATTCATTATGTAAAATAAACATTTATCTTATATATTGCACAGACTAAAATACTAGTTATTGATAATTTCTTTTCAAAAATATTAAAATTTAATTTAGAACTAAAGACACTGAAAATGATAGATTAAAAGATATAAGAGGTTAAAAAAATTTCTAAAAAAACTCTCGTTGAAAAATGAAAGTTAAAAACACTCTTGTAAAATAATGATAGTTAAAAACACTGTCGTGAGAGATAGAGGTTCTAATTTAATATATAGGATGGATGTTAGTACACTAACAAGATGAAGTGAATTTCAATAACATTTTATTTTATGTTTTGTTTAAATTAAGACACACACACACAAACTTAAATTAAAAATTTATGAAATCAATTATCAATTATATATTATATATTAAAAAAGATAAAAGAAATTTTTGCCGTGTGGTAGCATCATATTCATTCTTTTTGCTCTAAAATTTCATTATTTTTTCATTTTTAATTCATAAAAACATATTATTGTATTTAATTATAGTAATTAAAGTAAATATAACAAGTATATATTCTGATTAAATTAATTAATTAATTCATTAAATATTAAATAAATTTTGATTTTATATAATATGGTAATCAATTTATTAAATTTTATGGAATATTTTTTATAATTATGATATTATTTATAATTGTGGTAACTTTTTGTTTATTATTATGATTTTATAATAATTTATACTATAAATATGTATTATAATGATAATAAATTATTATGCTACCTTAAACACTAACATAATAAATAATAATAATAGAATTTATGGTCATGTTTTATATTTATTATCATTAATTTATTATTTTATAATCATTTATATTATTTTATTTATTATAATGATAATCATGATAATAAATTATTATATTATATTACATACTAATATTAATATAATGAATAATAATGAATATTTTTATTCTATTGTTCATTCATGTGTATAATTGATTTACCTGTTATTTAGTCTATTAATCGATTATGTGTTAATAAATTATTATGTTTCCTTAAATATTAATTAATACTATACTATTAGGGCTTATTCCTGTGGCTAGGATAGGATAGGATAGAATAAAATAGGATAACATAAGATAGGATAGGATAGGATAGTTGTTTGATGCACCAATAAGATATGATTTGCTTATTATATTATCTTGTTGCTGTAGTATATTTCTTATCCTAGGAGAGGAGTTGGATTAAAAAGCAACAAGATACGATGGTCTTTTTCCCTCCATCTTGAAAAAATACCTGTACCTGCTCCTATACTCACACAGGTAACGACTTGAATTTTCATCCCCATACTTGTTGAATACTTATATACCTATATCCACACCCAATACTCGCACTTTACTTAAGTGTGAAGTCAATAAATCAATAAAAAATTTAATTAAAAAAAATTCTACAACTGAATTGAAAATTCATTCTTAATTCATCAACATATCTTGAAATCATTCAAATATAACCTTAAATCATGCAAACACAAGTCATAATCATACAACATTAGAAACATAACTTTAAATCATTCAAACATAATCTTACATCAACCTAGTATAAATCTAGCAATAAACTTCTAAAACTTAACCTTAAATCATCCATACTTCTAATAAATCCTATGACTACTAATGTAAGATAAAGAAATCCTCGGAACTTAAACAAATATAAAAAATCTTATAGGCTATTGATATAACTTGTATCGCGTATGTGAATAAGAAATGTACAAATGTTAGTATTACAAACTTCCAAAAAGAAGTACTAATGTATTAAGAGATTGGGGCCATCTAAACTGACACATAAATGATAGTGAAACCACTATATGACTCTATATGCAACAATGAGCATTAATGAGTTACATATCTAATTTGTGGTTTTTGAAAAAAAAAAAAAAAGACAAGATACTAGTAGTTAGTTACAAGCTTGCAATTACAAAGGGAAAAAAAAAACAAAAAGGTGCTAATCATTTCACTTGTTAATAATTAATATATATATATATATATATGAGAAATTTTAAATTAAATAACTATATATATAATTAAATAATATATATATATATACATATAATTAATTCAATGTTTATTTAAGAGTGTGTGTGTGTGTAGTGTAAAGATGCGAGTATGGGGTGCGGTGAGTACTGTAGTACACATACTTGCACCCATCCCTATTGAATTTTGTAGGTAAATACCTACCCCTAACCTATCCCTATTAAGTGAGTATTTACCCTACCTGTTGCGAATATTTTTTGCGACTACCTATAGGGTCTAGGTCCAGTTGTCATCCCTAACCACCACCACCCCACTACTGTCGCCACCACCACTGTTGTTGAATCCCTAAGTTGGACATAATTTCTAGCACAATAAATCTCAAGGATCGGGACAAAATTTGAAGAAAGCTATTTATACTTCCATTAATAAAAAGGCCCAATAACAATTCATAATAGGTTCAAACAAAAACAAATAACACTAAAACACCGACCAACAACTAAAAAACAACTAAAGTCAACATGACACCTAATTAAAGAACACTTAGGCACCTACAACAAAGTCCACAATAAGCCCAACAAGGCCCAATAACAAAAGTCCTAAATGACAAAGAACAAGAATACCAAGCCCCTCTGAATCCTTTATCAACTGTCACCACCACTATCATCACCACTGCTGCTGCAACCACCACCCCAGTGATCACTGTCACCACCATTGTCATCGTCGCCACCACCACTGCCACCATTGCTGATACCACCATCATCGCTGTCACAACAACCGCCACCCCCACCACCATCATCGCCACCACTACCATCACCTTTGCCAGTATTGTTATCGCCACCACTACCATTACCACCACTAGGGGTGTTCACATCCAACCGATCCAAAAGAAAAATCGAAAACTAGTCCAAAAAATAAAAACTAAAGCAAACCAAAATTCTCTTGGATTTCATTGGATGGTTTTGTAGACTAATCGATTGGTTCGATTTTCGATTGATTGCTCTAAAAGCAAACCAAACCGAAATGAGTAGATATTGCTTGCTTGATCTAACTATCGAACAGGAGGAACATGGTGATTAAAGCTTTCAAAGGGACAATGATGGTCTCAATTAGGGAGTTTTATATGTAAGATGGAAAACTACGTTCCTGGTTCTAAAGGTGATTACATAATGATGTATTGTTTACATAATGATTACTTTGCTCTTACAAATCCGTTGTTCCCTACTTTCATGTAGTGCTTCTTTATACTGTAAATGTTGTTGGAATTTGCTCACATGAATGGCCCTCCACACAATCACAGTAAGTAATGAAATATTAGTCATAGGAAACATATTTTATGTTGCATCTAGATATAGGCACACATACTTATTAGAATGTTCTACATTTGAGCTATAGCTGAACTGGTATAGGAAACACTTTTTTTTTTCGGTGTATGACTTGTTATTGTTGCAAGTAAATGTATCATTAAACAGGAAATTAAAGACTTGTTGATGGTTGGTAAAAACCGAATCAACCAATCCAATCCAAACCACATTTATTGGATTGGATCGAATTGGGTTTTTTGGTGAAAGCTATCCAAATTGAACCGAACCGCATGTTTTTTTCATGTTTGGATCAGATGACTTTTGGCTCAAAATTGATCCAAATTGATTCGCAAACACCCCTAACCACCACCATTGTCCCCACTGCTGCTATTATCATTGTCATTGCTGTCGTCGTTACCACCACCATCACCATTTATCATATCTTGTCCGTGTTAAATACAAGACAACATAATAATGTTATCTGGTGTGCACCAAACATTAGACAAGACTAAAGCTTATCCAGCTCTCAACTTATCATGTTCTTGTCGTACTCTTATATCTTATCATATCCTATCATATCATAACCACCAAATAGGTCCTTACTTTAAATATTTTCAACAAATATTCATTCTATTATTGATTTAGGTTTATAATTTACTTTTAGTTAAATTAATTTGTAGGTCTCAATAGTTTTTTAGGGTTTTTAATTAAGTTCATATAGTTAAAAGGAGTTTTTTAATTAAATAAGTTAGAAATTGATTTATTTTACCTTCTCAAACATACCTTGAATCAAATCAAATTAATATTTTTTAATTAACTATTTAGCTAAAGGAGATTTTCTTTCTTTCTTTAATTTGTATAGTTAAATCTTAAATTAGTTAATCAACATTAAATATATAACAAGATATTTATAAGTTAATAAAATATAGTTATATCAAATTTTAGAATTTTTAAAATGAAACGTTTTTAGTATTTCTACTTTTATATATTAAATTATTTTTAATTATTCTTTAAATAATTTTATTGTTCTAATTAATTTTTATATATTATTTTAATTCTTATATTTTTACGAAAATCACTCATACAATATATGAGATGTTTACTAGTGATAATAAAAGTATTGGTCACTGGAGTGTAAGCGGGTCGTGTGGCCCACAAACCCGATCAACTCGACCCAACTCACTTACATTTTAGTGAGTTGGGTTGGGTTTATTTTAAGTAGCCCAATTATAATTGTGTTGGGTATCGGGGTTGACGACTTTCCAACCCGATGAATCTAGTCCAACTCGATAAAATATAATATTAATAATAGAATAATATTGTTATTCACATATTCTAATTTTTTAATTGCTAATATCACTAAAAGTTAAAATTTATTATCACTTATTTGATAGTAACCTTTGAGTTTTAGTTTTTTCATTTTTATTATGTAATTCAAGTAATTGTTAGTGTTGTTTGAGACATGTAATGTATATTCCATTTGGGACATGTATTGTATTTTTCTTGTGAGTATTAGAATTGGATGGTTAGACTTATATTTTAAATTGGATATGCATTGGATGAGCTTAACTAATTAGGTGCTTATTTTTTCTGATTTTCTTCTTAATTTTTTATTTTTCTAAATTTTATCAAATTTCTAGAAATATAATAATATTTTAATCACTCAACCCAATTTTGTTAAAATATTTTTAAATTTTATCAAATTTTCAAAAATATAGTAATATCTTTTTTTATTCTTTAGGAAGCATCCATGGATACTCGCAGATATCAAAAATTATAAAAATCATATGTTACTTCTCATAAGATTATGTATCAACCAATGTGTCGTTGGTCCAAGTGGAGTTGGACTCAAATCTCTTAAGCAAAGTTTCGAGTTTGAGCCTTGTAGATGAAAAAAAAGTAAGGGAGGGGAGATCCCACTAAAGTTGGTCTGCCAAGTTTCTCGACAGAGATTAATCATTGACAAAGCCAATGGATACTTTACACCAATAACATGGTTACAAAAAAAATAATTATGTATCAGTACCTACACACCACTATGAAAAAAATTTGGCTCCTCTAAAGTAAAAAGATGCAATTTAGATAATAAGATATACTCACAATCGTTCATTAAAAAATCAACAATTGAAAATTATGATAAATAATGTATATATATATATATATATATATATATATATATATATAATAAAACTTTAAAATTAATTAAGACTTCTAGCATTAATTTTTTTAATTAATGATTATTATTACATTTTATTCTCCAAAGTGTATTTCTCTTAAGAAGAATCAAATCCTATTTTTTATCAAGGCAGACAGGGATTTGTATCACTCATTGGGCACGTCCAGAATAGTTTCTAGACCAAAAAAAGAATATAGCCCAAAATTTAAGTCATTTTTGCTCAAGAGTCCAAAGTAAATTTTACTTTTTTATCTTTTTAATCTGTTTGTCTTTATCAACCAAAAACAAAAATATGTCTGTTTTCTATTGACAAAAATATTTTGTTGTTAATTTGACAAAAAAAGAATGTTTGTTGCCATGAAAAATAACCTGATAATATTTTTGTTAATAATTATCTAAAAAGTGATGTCAATACGACGAATTTTTAAAATAGCTAATGTTTGGATCATTGAATAAATTAAATAGGATGTCATTTTTTAAAAAAAATATTGCATGTTGAAATATTTTTCTTTGACTTTTAAAAACATTTGCTCAATTTTGTATTATCTTCTTTTGGGACCAAGTTTCCTTTTAGATTCGGGATTTATTATAGAGTAGATTTTAATAATTTTATACTTTTTTCATTATATATTATATACATATTTTATTACAATCTAAATCATAAAATTTTCAATTAATAACTATAATTTCATAGTTTAGCTTTTAAAGTGGACCATCAGTCCAGCACAATAAAAGAGTCAAATATTTAAATTAAATTCATTCATGCTTTTATTTTACTTTGACAAAATGATGGCATTTAGATGGGCTAAAGTTTTTCAGTCAAATGTGTTTCATCCAACTAAAACGTCTCACATTACTTATGAATTAAGACTAATGATAGTTTATAAACATTCTCTTCTCTTAACCCATCAAGACATTTTTGAGGACAAAATCGTGAAGACCTATATGAGAGCTAAAACGAACAATACCTCCAATGTAGTAAGCCTAACAATGTAGCGAACTTAAGGTCAGAACATTGACCCTAAAAGAAAGCCTTAGGTCACATGCCCTTATTAGGGGGCTACTCTTCAACTACACCAAAAAAGTTCAATATTTCTTAGAAATTGAGGTCAATGGTAGTTTATAAATGCTCTCTTCACTTAACTCACTGAGACACCTTTTAAGAACAAAACTATGAAGTTTCACAAGAGCTAAAATAGATAATACTTCAGATATAATGAACCTAACAATGCAATAAATTTAAGGTTGGAACAAGATGAAAATTAAATTTGTTTAAGTAACAAATTGCTTATAATATATATTCAAAAATTTTAACAACAGACGTGGGATAAAAATATTAAAGAGAAAAAGGTAATATCCATTCTTTTATAAGTAACACAATTGATGAGATTAATAATTATACTATTAACATGAGTAAGTGATCAGTAAAATAATATAGAAACCTAAACGAATTTAATAGAACAATTAATAACATTGTTTATATTTTGTTATGAGATAAGATCTATTGATATCATGTGCAAGTTTTTAGATGTATACTAAACTAGTATTCTAGCCCATGCATTGCATGGTCAAAATCAATATGTAAATTTTATGATTACAAGTTTTTATCATAAAAAAGTAAAAAATTATTTATACCATTTAATATATTTGTTTACAGAAAAATATTAAATATATTTAAATATAATAGTTGTCAACATAATAAATTAAAATAATTAAAATTCAATAATAACTAATTTTTGCAATTCTGTTTTATGATAATAATTAAGTGAGAGAAATTTAAATAAAAAAACAATAGTTTGTTATTTTCATAATAGGAAAAAGAATAATGATAAATCATTATCCCTAAGAAATCGAACAAAATTTATCCACACAAAAAAGATAGAAGCTTTATTTTTTCATTGTAATCATTGATATTATTTTCATCCTATATAACACTACAATTTATAGCAAAACCAAGTGTTTTGACGTGGTTAAGTGTCTCCTTTGCTTAGAAAGCAACAGTGGAGTAATACAATTTCTATTCATCCATGACTTATGTGTCAACTGATACAAAAAAGAATCAAATTGAAGTATAAATTTAAGCAAATAGTTTGTTAACATAACAATTAAACTAACACTTATATATATATATATATATATATATATATATATATATATATATATATATCATTATGATGTATTTCAATTTCTTCTCGAGTGTTATAACATAATAGCTAAGATTACTAAGAATAGAGATGATTTCTTTCACAATATCAACAAATATGTAGAGGATTGAGAGGAAGATTTTACAGCAAATAGTTTAATTTCTTTTTTTATATTTGATTTACCTGAATCCAGAGACAAATATAGTTGGTCAACCATTTTAAAAGAATAAAAAATAATAATTCATGTAGCACAACAGCCAAATTCTTAAAAATATCAATATTACGTGATCGTAAAATTTCAAAAGAAAACCGAAAATAGAAAAAGGACACTGTATTGTATCGATCATTCACAGCTCTTCACAAATCAAATTAGGGCTTAATGATACCTTAATTTTATAAACAATAATTGAAGATAAAAAAAATTAAAAAAAATAAAGAAAATCAAAACCAATACCAAAGTGACAACGAAAACAAGAAGAACAATTTAAGGAAGTGAAAGATGTGAGAAAAGTCTTTTAATATCCTATTTTTATGGTCAATCATGTTTTTAAAATTATCCATTTAAAATTTGAAAAGTTTGATAGATAAAGATTGAGAAAGACAAAAATTGAGGATTTGTTTTGATCTTGAGAGGAGGGTTGATAAATACGAAAAAAATAGGGATAGATGACAAATTACAAAGATGACTAGTATTTTAACTTGAACATTTCATAGAATATATATATTTATTTTATATCTTAAATTTATAATAAATAAATACTTTTGAATATATAAATTATATTATAATTAAATTTTGTAATAAATAAATATTTTTGAACATATAGATTATATTTTAAATTTATAATAAACAAATATTGTAATACAATGTTAATTTTTAATTATTGATAATTTATTTTAAAAATATATTAAAATTTAATTTAGAACTACAGATATTAAAAAGGATACATTGAAAGAGATAAGAGGTTAAAAAATCTCTAAAAACGCTCTCATTAAAAATGACAGCTAAAAATGCTCTCATTGAAGAATAGTAGCTAAAAACTCTCTCGTTCAAGATAACTGTTCTCATTATATATGTAGGGTGGATTTAAACTATTAAGACAAATTAATTTTATGGTTTATGAAATTTGTTAATGTATATCCACTTGTTTTTTAGTTAGAGTATGTTAACAAGTTACATCATTTGTATATTTTAAGATAATCCTAGTCATAACTTGCTAACTGTGCTCCAACTAAAAAATAAGTAGATGTAAATTAACAAATCCCACAAACATTTGCTAACATACATCCACTTGGATTTTTAGTTTGAGTATGTTAGCAAGCTACACTGTGGATGTATTTTAAGATAATTCTTAGTTATAACTTGTTAACATACTCTAACTAAATATCAAGTGAGTATACATGACCAAATCCCTTATAATATATATATATAGGTAGGGATCAAGTTACTCAAAAAGTAACATTTGGTAAAGTTACTCCACTTAATAACTCATAATCTATATTGAATTTCAACAATTCTTCATTTGAGTAGATAGCATACAGATTTTTATAAAGTTTGAAAACTACTTGATACTTCATTAGATAAATTCAAATTAACATATAATATACTTTTTGAAATAATAAGCAAATGTTGCATATAATATCAAGTAGCTACAAATGTCTGATTTATGAAAAATTTGATGTGCATGATTGTTGACATACTATAAAAAAATTCAACGATTAAATCATTAAAATTTAATATATATCAAGAATTATTGAGTGGAATAACTTAATCCCACCATATGTGTGTGTGTGTGTGTGTGTGCATATATATAAATATATATGTATATATATACAAATATATATACATATATGTATGTATATATACTATATATATATATATATAGAGCTATGTATATATAGAGATATATGTATATATAGATATATGTATATATATAGATATATGTATATTTGTATATATACATACTTATATGTATATGTGTGTGTGTGTGTGTGTGTGTGCATATATATAAATATATATGTATATGTATACAAATATATATACATATATGTATGTATATGTGTGTGTGTATGCATATATATAAATATATATGTATATGTATGCATATACATATATATATATATATGCATATATGTATGCATACATATATATATGTATGCATATACATTATATATATATATATATATATATATATATATGCATACATATATGCATATATGTGTGTGTGTGTGTGTGTGTGTGTATCTATGTGTTTATACATACATATATGTATGTATGTATACACACATAGATATATATATATATATATATATATATATATATATATAGTAGTAGTATATATAGTAGTATATGTAGTATATAGTATATGTGTGTGTGTGTGTGTGTGTGTGTGTGTGTGTGTGTGGGACATATCTAGTGAGAGGACCATTTTTATATGAGAGTGAGAGGAGTAAATATGGGCTTTATAATCATACATGGATGGTCAAGATTTAATGTTATGTGACCACTTAAAAAAGTCAAGTGACTTTTTAAAAATCTCACATGACTTGTGTATTTTAATCTTAACCATTCATGGATAAGATCTAATGGTCCAGCTTTATTCCTCTCACTCTCACATAAAAAATACCCTCTCACTAGATATGTTCCTCTCTCTCTCTCTCTCTCTCTCTCTCTCTCTACATATATATATATATGTGTGTGTGTGTGTGTGTGTGTATTTATGTATATACATATAGGGAATGTACCAAGTGAAAGGGCCTTTTTATGTGAGAGTGAGAAGAATAAATATTAACCATTAGATCTTGTCATAAATGGTCAAGATTAAAACATACAAAGTCATGTAAGCTTTTTAAAAATCACATGACATTTTAAGTGGTCATATGACATTAAATCTTATCCCTCCAAGTATGGTTGTATGGCTAAGATTAACTCCTTTCACTCTTATATAAAAATGACTCTTGCACTAGATATATCCCCTGTATATATACATACATATATATGTGTGTGTGTGTGTATGTGTGTGTGTGTATACTATA
Source organism: Spatholobus suberectus (assembly GCA_004329165.1). Classification (NCBI taxonomy): domain Eukaryota; kingdom Viridiplantae; phylum Streptophyta; class Magnoliopsida; order Fabales; family Fabaceae; genus Spatholobus; species Spatholobus suberectus. The sequence goes on from CM014732.1 coordinate 85,712,873, forward strand.
TATATGTATGTATGTGCATATATACATATACATATACATATGTATATGTAAGTATGTATATGTATATGTAGATATATATATATATATATATATATATATATATATATATATGTGTGTGTGTGTGTGTGTGTGTATATGTATATATACACTTATATATATAGATGTAATATTTATATGAAAAATTAATATTTAGATGTTTCTCACAAAAAATAATTTATATTTAGTTTAGCTAGGAAAGAACATGATAGCTTGTATATAGTTCCTTTTTTTAGTGAATATATATATATAGCTTAAAATTAACTACTAATTTTTTTGGTAGCTAAAATTAGTAGCAAAATTTAAAATTTTCTGTTGTATTTATAGAACTTTTATCATTTAACTTTTTTAAAAGTTGATTTTAATTTATGCATGAGCTAATATTAACTTATGAGAGAAATTTAAATCATTTTACTTTCTAATTTTTTTCTCTTATAAGTACTTTTTGATAAATTTATCTAAATAGGACCTATATATTACATTAAATACATCCTATACTTTTATTATGGCTTGTTATAGTTGGGTGTATACATAAGTTTAGGTGTATAAATAAGTTAATTTGCTTATTGTTCCAATAATTAGTGATTAAAATTCAATTTTAAATCATTTTTCATTAAATATTTATAGAAAAAGAAATAAGAAAGTAAAATTAATAAAAAAAAATTATATGTTAAAATCAACTTATGCACCCCAACTATTTTTAAAAAGTTTTTTTTCATCTAACTTATCCAAATGTTAAGATATATGGTAGTAACTTATCCATAAGTTGATTTTAACTTATAGAAAAATTTTGATTTATTTTATCTTCTTAATTTTCTTTTCTTATAAGTACTTTAAATCGGATGACTCATTTGGGTAAACAATTTAATTAAGCATTTATTGAATAAATGTTTATCATATAAGCACTAAGGTTGTGCTTGGATAAACTTTTCAATAAGCAATTATAAGAGAAGAAGATAAGAAGGTAAAATTAATAAAAATTTTCTATATATTAAAATCAACTTATCCACCTCAACTATTTTAAAAAAAAAATTCTCCTAACTCGTCCAAAGGTTAAGATATATGGTAGTTACTTATCCATAAGTTGATTTTAACTTATAAAAAAATTTGATTTATTTTATCTTCTTAATTTTTTTTCTTATAAGTACTTTAAATTGGACGACTCATTTGGGTAAACAATTTAATTAAGCATTTATTGAATAAATGTTTATCAATAAGCACTAAGATCATGCTTGGATAAACTTTCCAATAAGCATTATAGGAGAAAAAAATAAGAAAGTAAAATGAGTTAAGCTTTTTCAATAAGTTAAAATCAACTTTTGAAAAAGTTATGAGAGGGCTTCTATAAAAGTTGAAGAACACAAGTTGGTTTTAACTTATAAGAAAAATTTAATTAATCTTATCTTCATATCTTATTTGGTTATTGAAAAGTTTATCCAAACCTAAGTTGTTTCTATAATTAAAAAGGAAATTAAATTATATTATTTTCATATAAGTTGTAAGTTGTTTCATAGACTATATTGTGAAGAACTTATTAAAATAATCTAAAAACAATTTATCAACATATCATAACTTCTTTTTACAATTAAGCCTTTTCCAAATACTTATACCATAAAATAAGTGTAGAAATGTCGTAAATAAACTCTTCGCAGCATACTTACCGATGCTTGTGATGAGACTTCACTTTGCTAGATGGTTAACCAGCATGGGACAACGAAAAGCCCCACTAAATAATCCTTTCGTGTCCATGTGAGATGAGAAATGTAGACCACAGTGACCAGAAGAGACCAAAATCCGAAACTTAGCAATTGCAATGCAAGAGGCCTTAACCCATGTTAATTTGGAAATTTTATATGAAAGGCATTGCTGAACGAAGAATCGGAGAAGGAGAAAAAGAACCGTAAAGGACATCCCATGTGAGCTTATATCTGCATCTATGAGAGAGAGAGGGAAGGCAATCCACAGAAACCAACGTAGTTACATGAAATCTTTGAAGCGGCCATTGTTCTTTTGGGGTACGTAGTTGCGTAATTAAAATTGGACATTGAAGGTTTTTACAAGCAAAATCTTTTTCTTTTCTTTTTTTGGTTATATACAAGCAAAATATTTTTCGAATATCAAGGTGGGAGGATAAAAAGTATTATCCTTTGATTTGAGAGTTTATTTTTGACATGTATGTATATAAAAAAATAAAAAATAAGAGTTTATTTTTTATTTCATTTAATTTTAATCTAGACTATCTATATTATTATATGATAATTTTAATATAATAATATAATATAATATATATTATATTATTTATAGTTTCGTACCCTAATTATTTCAATAGCTTTTTCATACGTTCACCTTTACCTGGTAAAAAAAAAAAGAGCATTTTTTACTCTTTCTCCTTTTTCTATCTTTTAGGTTTTTGATCGAAATTTTTTTACTAGTAAAGCTGTAAGATTAACTTCGGGTGAGAATGATATTGAGAAAAAGTGGACTTGTTCTTTCTGACTCATTTCTCCATGACTCTGCTTCTATTTGACATTTAAAAAAATAAAAAAGGTATGAAGTAGGGGAAAAAATTATTTTAATGTGAGGCAAAATGTTTTTTTAAATTTGTCTAATGTTATTTGCACTTAAAAATTCTATAATTTATAACTTCTTTTTTCTTTTTTTTTTCCTATTATATTATTTATCTTATCTCACATTTCTTTCTCTTCTCGTCTTATTTCTTTTCTTGTTATAAAAAATTTGATCCCTAGAGACTACTAACATTATTTGGATTCACTGTACTTGGATGTTGTCTCTGATTTTCAGTTACCCATATAAGAGCAATTAGCAAGGTATATTTGACTAGATAGCTAGGCCCGAATTCCTAGGAATCCCACAATGAATAATTCTGGTCCACACACACACACACACACAAAAAAAGGAATACCAAAATCAGATGCTGAATAGTTGCAATCAGCTGATAGTAGACCCTGCAAGCAGAGAGGACTACAAGTATCAATTAATAAGACCTAAGAGGCTGAGACCATGTGAAGAAATGGAAAAGGAGAAGGACAACTGAAAGGGAAACATGCATGACATCCCATGTGTGCCTCTGTTGTATGTCTCTCTCGGTAAGATATAGAGAGAGAGTGTCCTAATCCTTGTTTCTAAGCTGACTATTGTGCGGTGCAGACATAAATGTATCTTCAATGTGCTCAACGAACAAAATTGCTGCAAAATTGATTGGTTCATTGAACCAAAAATTGGAATGTCCCAAAACTCTGTTTGCGTACTTCGTTCACTTAAAAATGAAGGCTCCCTTTTCGAGTTTTAGTAAAAAGTCTCAGATTTGACAGCACCCATTTTTACAATGATGATGTACCACTAAAAATGTATTAGCTCGTCGATTGTTTGTTAACTATTTTGTTTTAAGTATCGCGTATTTCAGAACAAACCAGTCTATATTGCTTAGCATCTTAGCTTAATTAAGACAGAATTATGACTTTGTTTTATAATATCCTTGCTAGACACAAACACACCATTAAAGAGATTATTCAACTAATGTGATGAATTATTGGTTTTTATTGTCATGTCACTAGGCTTATCAAATTTGTGCTTTTGAATGGTTGTGGGGGACAAAATCAATTACCTGATAGATAAATAATCATTAAGCATGGGGATAAAATAGTGGAATTCATTGTGCCCCTCAACCTTTCGATGAATTAAAAAAGTTAAAACAATATGGTACAATAAAATGATGAAGGAGATTTTATGATTATAACAGCCGTTGTTTTCCCCCATGAACATTTTTAACATGCAAAAAAGAGCTCACTGAGAACATTGAATCTAATTTGGTTTACTCAAAAAATAGTAAAGTGTGTGATCTTCATCCAAATATGCTAGGACAAAATTAAGTAGAAGAAAATCTCTTATAGCAAGAAAATGTGCTCTTTATCGTAATGTTTGATAACCAGCTAGCTACAATGTTTGACTTAAGTATGATTGCATAGCCAATTGGGACACACGGGTCCGCAATGTTGGAAACAACATGTCGTGAATGTAAGCATGGAAGACACTTCCCGTGCACATAATTAAAGTTGCTAGCAGAACAACCATAAAATTTCTAAAGTTACAGACAAAGTTTTCAATTCATTTATTTTTATTTATTTTAGAGAAAAGAGAAGAAATGCGAGAGACATCCTGTGTGTTTGTTTGCATCATGCCGACTGCAAGTCTAGGCTATTTTATCACTAAGAAATTTTGTTCTAACAATGGACTTGATATTTCAATTTTTTAAGAACAGCGGTCTGAAAAAGAGTAAGCAAAGTATGAGTCAATCCGTCGATATTTTCTAAAGTGATGGAGATCCTTTATGCTTAAATCGGATAAAAATTAAAATTGGTATCTACTTAATTGATAAAGTATCATGCATTACAACTTGTGACTTTAGAATTAAAATCCAATAGTCTTTGCTAAAGATACGATTTAAGAAAAAGAGATGATTCTCGTTGAATAAGTAACTCAAAAGAGATGAAAGAAGAAATTTTCAGTGTTTTAAAATCGATCATTTTAACTTCAATGTTTGGTGGAAAGGAGATTAACATGACAAAGGAAATACAATCAAACGCTTGATGAAATGTGCTTAAAATTAAAGGGAGTTGGGTACGTGGATTGTGAATGGACAAGTTTTGTGGCTAGTGTGCGAAAATCGAGGATGGAAGGAAGGATACTTCAAAAGACAATATAAAAGGTCTTCTGGTCTGTTATCAACTAGAAAAAGCAAGTTACAAAACAGGAATGACCAAGGTGTTTTGGTTCACATGGTCGGCACTTCATTTGTGACAATCACATAACTTGAGTTTGAATCTCGATCTTTTCATTGGTAGGTAATATGAAACAAGTAATTATTGCAACAACACAATGTTTATAAGCACAACCAATAGGTAAAAGTTTAAGATGTATTAAAATAATAATAAAATTTGTAATGAAATTTGTGTCAGAGTTATTTTAATATGATTACTTGTGCCATTATATTCACATAAGAATTGCTCATGTGAAATTGCACTGTGAATCTTAATTCCGTTTTGAAGTTGGCGTTTAATCTTAGCTTTAACTGGGGGGAAAGTTTATCTCATTGAACTTTTATGTAGAAATAGAGAGAGAAGTGTTTATTGTCAAAGAACTAATGCTTCATCATGATCCCTTCGGATTGGCATACTTGGTCATAATTGGCAGTATCTGTCTGTACATTCCTTGGATGCAACACCAAGAGATTGACTTTTATGTTTGGACAATAAACATTGCGTGATCATTTTTTCAAATTGCTGCCTTCTCTGTTTCCATCTCTCTCTTCTCATCATGTTTCTTTGTGCTTAGTTACTGTTGACTCCAGTGCTTGCTACTGCCAAAGTGGTGACTTTATGACAACAATGTGCTAACCATGTTTGAAATAATTTCCCTTTACCTTCGCAGTACAACGGTTAAAGTTTGTCATATGTAGCATCCACACCTAGTATTTTTCTACATTTGCTTTGTAACAAATGTTTGATGAATTTAAGTATTTAACTACCAACTTGATTAGCCCCATTTTCTCCTTTATCTCTCTCTCTTCTCGTTATTGTCTTTATTGACATATAATCCAAAATTCTCTGTATAATAATGATAACAAACAATACATAAACAAATAAAAGCTGAAGATATCATGTCTATCACAGACAAAGGTCCCACATGCATCCTGCTTTATTTGAAGAATTTTGGGCAACTTTCAGTAGAAGAGTAGAGATAGATATAAACAAAAACAGAAGCTGGAAAATTGTATTCTACTGATATACTAATTCTCTATTATAGTCCATCATATGCATGATATGCCTTTTGCATCATTGGCTACATTCTGGTTCCGCATGGGTGTCCACTAATTGGTGAAGTAAGAGAAATTAAAGGTGACTAATACTTCCCTATGATACTAAACTAAGCTTATACCTTTATTACATGGTGATTAGTACCCCAAAAAAGATGTTTGCACTTGCCAATGGAGAATGCAATACTTTGGAGTCTAAGTTGAGCCAACAGAACAAAGCTCAATTGATCCATAATCAAGCAACTCCTGTATCATCTGCTCTATGTGATCATCTTCAAGAACTGGCTGAAATTGTTGATGGGAAACTTCAACCTGGCCTTCCACGCCAACCCAATTCCCTTCTAGCCACCTTAATTCCTCGTGTCTGTTCTCTTGCCATCTAAAACCAGTGTCAGCGCTTGATCCAGCAATGGCATTGCCAGAGGCAAAAGGATTGGACCCGTGTGATGGTTGAGGCTCTTTGTTCTGTGGTGGTTTCTGTTTGGCCATTTGAAGGGAAAGGGAGGCCATGTGACACTTATGTAGCTTGGCCGTTAAAGTGGCAGAGAGAAGCTTGGATGAGGATGAATGTGGTTCACTGGGGTTATATGGGAAATTGGTGCGTGCTTTTGGCCCACACATGAGCCTAGCTGCTTCATCATATGCTCTTGCTGCATCTTCTGCCGTTTCAAAGGTTCCTAGCCATATTCTTGTCTTCCTGTGGTCCAAAAAACAAGACAAAACCGTTTCAATTTCCATCAATATCCAAAACTCAAGAGTGCAACAACCATATCAAGTGCTTAGTAATGTAGTATATTGTTTTAACACATAAAAGAGAGTTGTTAATGTGATGTGATCACTTTGTTAGGAAGGGAAAGTGAATTACAATAAAGGGTGGCGAATTTCGGAGACCCAAGAGCCCCAGTGCCTTTGGCGGACTCCTCGATAGCGTTGTTGGGGTCTGGCCATGATGATGAGAAAAAAGAGAAACGTAAAATTTGAAAACTCAAACGTGTTTGTGAAGTGTCTTTGAGAATGGGAAACAAACACAGAGGAAAGGTGACTGAAGTGAAGTGAAGTGGAGTGAAGGAGAAGGAGCTCGGCTAGATTTATACAATGCTCTTTACGAAGCATTGTCCTCTATCAATTTATAAATGGCCCACAAATATGCTTCAACCCTTTGTTGCTGGTAAAAGTTCTTGGAGGCTGACTTTTAATATTTTTTATAAATAAATTTTATTACATCGAAAATTTTTAAAAAAATCATTTTTTATTTATTTGAGTGTAACAATGTTAGTTTTAAAAGATGATAAACATGTCCAATCAAGCCTGTTAGACCAAAATGATCCTATGTGGCTAAAATTTATTTTTTAAACTTATTTAGCTAGTGACTAATTTTTGTCAAAAGACTTGACTAAGACCACTTTTAATAAGATCTTCTTTTTAATTATTTTTTTTCATTTACAAGATTCGAATTTAAAACTTTATTTAAAAGATCTAAGTTTAGTGCCACTCAAATCAGTGCAATGTTGGTTGACTAAAACTTATTTAAAAAATATATAAATATTTAAAAGGAGATAATATATGCGCACACAAGTCACAAGTGATATACGAGATTGGTAAAACAATATCATTTGAACTTAATTGAATGTACATGTCATATTTTCTTTTAAAATTACAAAAACTTTTGAAGTTGAAAACATTAAAATTAAATAATTCCAATGAAAAAAGTAATTTTTACATGCAATGGAAAAAGTAATTTTTTTAGTTAGTTGATTTGTTTACTATCACTTTGTACTCCTCTTTGTCACTTTCTTCACTTTCTATCATATTTCTCACCATAACTCTCCAATTCTACTTATTTACATTGTACGTGTAAATGGAGTGTAACTTCAAACAAGTGTCAAACACTCATCCATTTTTTAGTTTCATGAACAAGGGAATCTTATTAGACTAGCCCTTGCTTTTTACATGAGAAATTTTTATAAAGCCTTCACTCACTGCTAAATATACTAATAACATATTTCATTTTTTCTTTTGGTTTTAAGCCACTTTAGAACTAATTAAAGTTAGTTCATTTAATTTTCTCGTTTAATTGGAGCCACTTTATAACTTATTAAAGTTAGCTTGGTCACGTCTAAAGGTCTAGTTAGCTTTTGTCCACTACTTATCAGACACACAAGGTTGCGAGTTAGATGCTAGTGAGTACTTAGAGGCAAGTGGGATGCTGCTTTGAAATTGATAGTTAACTTTAAAAAACATATAGAAAAGTAAGAAAACTCTACAATACCTTGGGTTTGCGAGCAATGTTGAGAAATTGTCTTTTTTGAGAAAGAAAAACCTAAACTTCATAATGAGATGTGCCTCTTAAGGTTAAGACATCCTAGAGTCAGGGACTACAACACTCGCGAGTTCGAAGTTGTAACTAGAGTCTTCACTCCTTCTCATCTAGTCTCATTATTCTCATCAGGAAAGGATTTGGTGTTTGGTTGGCACAATATTAAATTGACACTCTGCTAGCTCTTTGACTTAATTTCAGTGTCAGTTGTCATCTATTTGTGTATACTTCATATCACGCCCCCCAAAATCAGCACATAATTAGCTATAACTATAACTAAGACAGACAATTAGGATATCCAAATAAACTAAGAAGTATAGATAGGAACACAGTTTAACAACAATATTAATGGTCTTCACTAGTGGTTCATATCCATATGATATTCATCCCTGATTTTCAATATGACGGCAACTCGTGTGGAGAAGAGGAAGCAAGGATACTTGTCTATTATTGAAGATGTTGGTGGACAAAGCTACGTGGCTCGCATCTGAGACTTTCTTAACGTGGGAAGAAACCTGTCCACACCGCAATGTAAGGTGAAGACACAAATTCACGTTTGATGCAAGGTATCTTTAATTTCTTATGACCCTCAGCACACACGTAATTAATAAGTAGTTAAGAAGTTTTAGGTTAGGTGTAAAGTAATGAATTAGAATTTTTTAACCATTCGTTTTATGTGTGTAGGAGGATTATACAAGAAAAGATTTATGTTCATACATAATTTCTGTTTTGGTAATTTTAAAATCCACCCTCTGTTTTTGTGTGCGCGGGCACGCACGGGAACTTATATAGTGTTCGCAATAGCTGCTATATTTGACCACCTATTTGTTGCATTAGGCAATCCATGCTTAAGTCAGCCTCACATGTCAATTATGTTTGTGTCTTGCTAGCCCCAAGGAAATTACAAGGCTCATCCAAAAAAGCATGTTGTGTGAAAACGTGAGCTATAAGGTACAATGATACATTAGAATAATAATTGGTGTGTACAAAAACTAAATACATCATGTCATGTTTACGTGGAAAGGCATAATTAAAAGACGAGTGTGTACAAAAAATAATATAGTGAAACCAATTATAATTAAATGATAAAAGACAATATAGATATCAAGTGACGTATGTATCACGAGCCAAGAATTTCAAAAATTAATTTGAATAATTTAGTGAATATATGTCTAAGATAGGAAAAGTCTTTGTATTCAAAAAATATTTACAAAGATACTTACATTTACTTTACTTTAAAGAAATAAGTGAAAGTTTAAACTGCAACCTGTCAAATGTGAAACTCTGACTTGTTTTATTTGACCAATCCTTTGAGATTAATTACGAATCAAATTCTGAATCACTTCATAAAAACTTTGATATATGTCATGTATCGGCAATCACAATAATTTAAATTATTAAGTAAAAATGCATAAATAATTTTATATTACATCTCTAATAAAATGTAAGTAACATTATTGGTTATATAATGTCCACACGTAAGAGCTTGAGAGGGATGAGCAAGTATGCATTAATTGTTTTTGTTGTTAACCGTACATAAATCTAGTATTGTTTTTTTCCTTTGAAAAAATAGGTTATGCATCAACTAACAATGTAAAAATTATCCAATCACAATTCACCATGTATGGTAAATTTGTTAACTTTGATAATAACTATCCTAAAATTCACACTAAAACTGATTTTCGACTAGTTAACAATGTAAAAAAAGTTACATTTACAGTACATAACAATTAAACTCTTTTCCTTTTATGGTTTTTTCCCTCAAAAAGTAAGCGCAAGAAAAAGTTTGGGTGGTAGATTATTTTCCTTTTATGATTTGTGGTTTTTTTCCCCTCAAAAAGTAACCGTTTTTTTATGTTATTTATGTCCAGAAATATATATATATAAAGGGTTTAATTTCAGTAAAATATACTTGATAAGTTTTAAAGATGGATGTTGAAAACAATACACGCAATTTGTCAAGGTAAATGTTGAAATGAAAAACTAAAATCCTTTTATGTATCCTAAGAATCTAATTGATTCCATATAGTAATATTGTAAATGTTCTTTATATTTCATTTATCACATAATTGAAAATAATTGACTTTTTTTAAACATTATATTTAAATTGATTCTTAATTAGATAACAATATAAGTTTTGTTTGGTAAAGGCCATAGACTCGAGTCAAGTAAGATTGTTATGGACAACAAAGCTCTTTCTCCAAATATTTAAGGTAGCTACATACCTAGCACTCGAACTCGAAATTACTTATTAAGTTATAATAACCCCACGCCAGTAAATTCATGCACTCAGTAGTAACAATATAAAAACTTTTAACTTGAAAATAGTTTATTAGGATTTATGTAGAGGTGTTAAAACAGGCCGCCCAGCCCAACAGGCCAAAAGGTGGGAAGCATGCCGGTATTCCTAACAGGCTACACTTTCTTTAACCCAACCTAGCCCATTGGCTTGCAAGGCCAGGCCAAAATTGGCCTTTTTTCTTTTTTTTTCTTTATTTTATTTTATTTTTACAAAGAAAAAAAAGATAATACTTGGCCAAAATAGGCCCGATACTGTTCTTGTCTGAATTATGTTGGCTTAGCCTAGCCCTTTTCGGTCGAGCCAAATTGGCCTGATTTTTTTAGGCCACATATTTCTCAACCCAGCTTGACGGGCCATTGGGCCATTTTTGACAGCTCTAGATTTATGTAACAATTACTCTTTTAGTATTTGAGTATTGTGTTTTTTAATTTTTAAACTTGACAATCTATTTAGAAATAAAGAAGAGTTTAATTTTCATAAATTATTAGTGTAAAAATATTTAGATTGTCAATTAATTAGAAATCATTCTAAATATGATTTTTAAAATAATTATTATAAAAACTAACAATCTTACCATACATAATAATCTATTATTTGATAATAATATAAAAAATATTTCTACTATGGGTGTATTATTCAATAAAGAATCTCAAATTGATCTTATTAATTAAATCCGATCTAATTAAGATGTAGGATTATATGAAAATCATCATATATCTTTTTTGTGATAAAAAAATATAAGGCTTAATTGTATTTTTTGCTCCCAGAATTTTATAATTTTACAAATTTTGCTACCCAAAATTTTTTTTCACGAATTTTGCCCATAATTTACAAAATATCGCAAATTTTTCCCTCAAGTAGAAAAATCGCCACAATTAAAGGAAAAATCACAACAAAATTATCTTAATTGTGGCTGTTTAAAGAAAAAACGCTACAAAATGTCTTAATTATGGTAGTTTTTCTATGTTAAGCCAAAATTTGCAATATTTTGTAAATTGGGGGATAAAATTTGTGAAAAAAATTTTAGGGTGGCAAAATATACAAAATTGTAAAATTTTGGGGGCAAAAAGTGCAATTAAGTCAAAATACAACTAAAAAGAAAAAAAAAAATACATTCGGCCTTTTAGACACTCCAAAAGGTATAGTATATAACTACAATGAGCCCATACCAAAAACAAAAGAAAATGAGCTTTCATAGACTCTGCGTTTTCGTGTGCATCCAATTGTATAATGATTTTCATATGCTATGACGAAAATATGTATGTAAATTTTTTAGATGGATTTACAGTCTTTGTTTTAATCTAATGATAAATATCAATGATTTGTTTATGTCACACAAAAAACAGCTTTATTTTGTTTATTTATTTATTTTATGTTGCAGGCAGGGTCAATTGGATTATCTAAGTTAATATATCAATGGGATTTCCAAAAACAAATAATAAAAGAAATGGCTTTACAAGACAAAATAAACTTTCTAAGTTATTCTGCATATGCCTCTCAGACAGTGATGGGGTCTCTACAAAGGATGAAAGGACATTTTAAAAGCGTGAAAATCTAATTTAGGAGCCAAATATATAATAAAGTCATCTCTTACTGTTGTCCGTCTGTCGTTGACATGGTCAATGTTTGTCAAGCTTAGCTGAAAGATTTGCATATATTTCAGAATACTTAATGCTAAACTTTATTATATCATTTTCTTTTTTGGTACAACTTTATTCTATCATTTACTCTAATTATTAAAAAAGTTTAAAAAAAAAAATAGGTTCACGACAGAAGACGAGACAAAAATGCTGCCGGCACTAAACAAAGATACATACATATTTTATATGCATATATACAATTGTACATTTCATCAATATTAATTCATAAAAATGACTGATAAAAATCTAGCGACTATATAATTTTATTTTATTTTACAATGGCGACGACAAGGTTTGAATCTATGATTTTATGCAAATTATCCTAATTCTCCATCATTATGCCAACCCTAGTAGGTTTGGCAAATATATGATTTACATTACTTTTAACTAGCATGATTAATGTCAGTTAATTATTACAAAACTAGTATTAATATATGCATTACATAGAATGAGTATTTATTTTTATATAATTATAATTTATAATAAATAAATATTTTTAAATTTATAAATTATATTTTGAATTAATAATAAATAATTTAAATTATAATATAAGATTGTTTTTAAATTGAAATGAATTGACAATTAAAAAAATTAAGTACATAAATAAAAATAAAAGGACAATAGTTTAAGATGAGTGAAAGAAATACTTTTTAGCTAATTGTAGATATAGTATGTGGAAATGCACCTCTTAAAAAAGAAAAAGATAGAGTATTAATTGAGAATTTTTAATTGAGAAAATAAGAAAAGTGAAAACTTAAAATTCTAAGTTATAGTATATGAGTAGATAGGTCAGTTAATTGAAATCGTAATGTAATATATAATATTAAATTAACAAATTTGTAACTTGATTGACACCAACTAATTTTTAAGTATAGATGATATATTTATTTACGTTATAATTTATAAACTAAACACTATAACCATATACTCTTATAAACCCAATCTGGAAATCTAAATAAATATTTTCAATTGTTTATAAAATGTAAGCTCAAAGTCATCAAAAAGAAGAATTGAAGAATACAAAGAAAGAATTTAAATTTTTCGTATTGATAAATAGGATAACAATGTAATGTTATAAACAAGAAAAATCTAAAGCAAATTTAACGAAATTACATTAAATAATAATAAGTCATATTAAAATTATTTTATAGCTATTTTTTTCTCGTAGCATACAAGAAATTTAAAAATTAAGTGAAAAGATCTTGATCTAAAAAGAATTATTTCGTATTTTGAAAGTATTGGAATTATAAAATAATGTATGTACAACATAGCACGTTTATGTTCCAAATAATTCTCAAAATTTTAAATTAGGATATACTACTTACTCACATTTTCAATTATTTTCTAAGTTTTTATACAGTACAAACTGAGATATCATAATAGTTAAATAAATAATAATATTCTATCATATTTATAATAATTGAAATTTATTTATAAAATTTTATTATATTTATTTTCTTTTTAATATTATATTAATTTTATATATTACTCATAATTTAGTATGTACATCACATACATATGATATATGTTTATTTTTATATAATTAAAAATCATAATAAGTAAATATTTTAAGACATATAAATTATATTATAATTAAAATTTATAATAAATAAATATTTCTGAATATAAAAATTATAAAAAATTTATAGTAAATAATTTAAATTATGATATAAGATTATTCTTAACTATTGACAAGTTCTTTAAAAAAGTTGTTGAAATTTAATTTAAAGATAATGATAAAAAATGTTAGATTGAAAAAAGAGAGAAGGTCAGTTCTTGGGAAATCTCAAGCCCTTAAATGAGTTTTTGTATTTTAAATGATTAATTTTTGACTCTCGGCTCAAAGATATCTCATAGGCACACAAAAAAAAAAAGATAAAAATTAAGAATATCATGTATACAAACAAAGATAAAAAGACAATAATTTAAGATGATTGGGAGAAAATTTTGTTGTTTAATTGCGAAGTAATTAATGTGTGAAATGCATGTCTAGAGAAGAAAAAAGAGAGATTATTGAAGATATTTAATTAAGAGAGTGAAGAAAGTAGGAATTTTTTAAATTGTGTATTTTAATTTATAATATAAATATAATTATTTTAATGAAATCAGGCTGTATAATTTTAAAATTTAGTGTTGCCCCACATGGTTGTTTTATTGGATAAACAATTACAAGCAGGAAGATATTTTTTAAGAAATATTTAACAGATGGAGACTTGATAGGTTATATGCAGCGGGGCTGTCAATTATATGCTTTGTGAGACACATGTCTCTCAATCTCCTAAGCGAATAATGCAGCCCAGAATTTATTTATTTATTTGGAAGAATATTAAGCTAACGTTCAGTTATGTACGCCAAGTGAAGTGTTTGGTAGAAATGAAACAACTTGAAGCGTACGAGCCATTACATATAGAATCGTGTTTTCCCAACTTCTGGCTTTTTGACGCGGTTGGGACTACTGATATTTTATTGTTTTTATTTATATTTTAATATAGTTACTGTTATTCAATTTTCAATTATATATTTTTATCTTTTTAAAACAAAATTTAGAATTAATATATTCATTTTATTAATAAAAAAATTAATATACTTGTTAAGCACACTTTTTAATATAAAATACTACAAAATAGTAAAAAAAAAAACACACAATTTGTTTTTATTTAATAAAATAAAAATATCCATAATTGTGGTAAAATAATTTGAATGAAAACATTTTTAATAGCTTGTCTAGTAAATGAATATTGAACATTGTATATACCTTTTTTTCTCGATAGTAGTCGGGTAACACACTGGCAAGTGGCAAGTCACCAGAAAAATTGAGTGTGGGTTTGGATTGGCAGTAATAGAATTAATTTTAGATTAACATAAATTTGTAGAATTGATTATGGTTAAAATTAATTTTGAAATAACGTGAATTTGTTTTTTGGATAATAGATATTAGAAAAGTGATTTTTTAAGAAAATATTGTTTGAATACTTTGAATCAAAATTAATTTTGAGTATATAATTACCAAAATAGGTTCTAATGTCTATGTATACTTCTTTTCTATTATAATTAGTTATATATCTATATGTGTGTGTGTGTGTGTGTGTGAGAGAGAGAGAGAGAGAGAGAGAGAGAGAGATAGGCTATGCATTAACAGTGTAAAGTAGTTTTACACTGTCATCTAATCACAAACCACCATTTATTGTAAGTTTGTTGACTTTTATAATAAATACTTTAAAAGTCATACCAACAATGAATTCCAATTAGTTGACAGTGTAAAACTTTTTACATTGACAATGTGTGACCATAAAACTCTCTCTCTCTCTCCCTCCCTCTCTCTCTCTCTCTCTCTCTCTCTCTCTCTATATATATATATATATATATATATATATTAACAAATTAAAAATAAATTGACATATAGTAAATTTTCACTTGCTGTTAATTATTAAATTAAGAAAATATATGTATATTATTGTTAACTTTTGAAATAGAACCCATAACCCTTACAAAAATATTAAAATTAGATGAAATAGATAATAAAAGTATTAAATTAGCATAAGCATCAAACACAAAGGTATATAGGCTTATGCATGAGGGTATAAGTGTGAGGATAAATTATAGAAAACACATTCAAAATTGATTTTGAATGAAGTAGAAGCAACTTTCTCTTGCTTTAACTTCACCATGATTTTTTTTAATTGAAAGTGCTTTTATTTTAATAACCAAACATCCTAAATTTAAGTCAAACATGTTTGACTTAACTCACCATAGTCTACCATAATTTTATCACCAATCCAAACGTACACCGAGAGGAGGTGCACGGAATTTCAGAAAATAAGAAGAGAGAGGTTTATTTGAACTTCAAAAATTTGTCCCGTGTATATTTCAAGTTAGTGCATATATTAAAAACGTAAATTAATTTAATTAGATCATACATTCATGTTAATTTAAAAACCTATATTAATACAAATTAAAATAAGTTATTAATATTAATTAAAATGTGACATTAATGCAATCATTACAATTTCGGAAATAATATCAAATTAAAAAGGGCCACTTAAAAAACACGTTTGCAGATTTTGATTCATAAACACGTTTTCAAATAAGCTTTAAATTCAAAATAATTCAGAATTCAATTTTGAAAATAATTAATTAAAACGTAAACAAAAATTTCAAAAACCCATTATTGGGTATGCAAGGAGAAAATTAGATGATTTGCATTGCATCAGGTCCACATGGTCCAATTTCATGCGCATGAGTCCGCTTCTACTACTTGCTTGTTATAATCCTTTGAAAACATATTGATATATATACACTTTAGGATAAGCTAAATTAAGCAATGTGAGACATAAACCTTTTGAAATACCCGATAAACACAATAGAATATCATTATCTTTACTTTTACTTTATGTATAATAAAAAATGATAGTTTTAGTGCCAATTGATTGTATTTACAAGTTTATTTAATCTAATTTTAATGGTGTGATATTTCAATGGTTTACCTTTACAAGTTTGTAGTCACACACTCTAATATGTGTATATGTAAATAAGAAAATGTTATGCATATTTTAGGTTATATAATTTGGGATAAGGTTTTTAACATTTGTATTTATTTATTTTCACTTTATTCTAAGTTATTTATAACTTTTATTGCTTAAAATATTATTTGCTAACTTATCCTTTTTATTAAGTCTAATTCTTTTGTCAGTTACACTTGACTATTCATTTATTTGAATTTTTAGTATTTTATGAATATAAATAAAGTCATAATCATATTATTATTATGTATATTAAAAAATAGATGAATTATTTTTCCTTTTTTAATTATTTTTTTGTTTTTTAATCATAATTTTATTTTTTAAAATTTAATTTAATTTTTTATAAATAAAATATTTTTTAGTTATATTATTATCAAAAATTTTCCATCAATCAAATTATATCATTACAAATATAGATATTTTTATTTTATGTAAATAACTAAAATATTCATGTTTATTATTGTTTACTATTTTTTTTAGTTTTACACAAGATATATAAAAGAAGTTTACTTAAATTATTTTAATTTTTATTTGAAAGAAAAAATTAATAAGAATAAATTTAGAAAGTAAAATAATAGTTTCGCCCTTTTAATTTAACCAGTGGCTATATCTAAGGAATGTATAACTGCATGATAGCTACTACTTTTTTTATTATTATTTCACATCACTGTGTTTATTTTTAGGGTGCATGAAATTTTGGAGGAAAGAATGAATCTAGTTCAAGATATTAAAAATCTCTAGACGTAAACAATATTTACGAAAAAATATATTTATTTTTTTCAAAATATAAATGGAAATTCTTGGAGTTTTTGTCTTAATGTGATAAATTCTAAACCTTCAATCTTAAACTCCATAAAGTTATCTCATAGTACTGTTGTTCTCCTTATCATTGCGTGATGTATCTTCGTATTTAATTATTTATTTTGTTTATTTATATAATTTAACAATATGGCTGTTGAGTGAACAGAACTCGGGCATTATCCAACCTCGTTCAATATCATGTGTTTATTATTATCATATAATAATGCTAGAAGGCTCTCTTCCATCTGTAAGGCAACTGATGTATTAACCCAAGGAGAATGATAGAGTGCGCAGGGAAGAAAATGAAATCTCATTATCGAATGAAAGTGAGAAAGAAAAATTAATACACAAAGGAATAGGTATCTACTTAAATATACACAGTATGAAATAAAGAAAAATAACGAAAAACATTAAACAATCTAACAGAATATAAAAACTAACTCTATAAAGCTAACAAATTGTTATTTTACATCTTGTAAGATGATGAGTAAATAATCAATTTAGTCTTTAAAATTATGATTATTTGTCACTTTAATTTTTAGATTTAATGAAATTAAAAAAAAGGCTGAAATTGTAATTTGTTTTATCCATGTCTTTAAATTTAGTCACTTATTATCATTTTAGTCTCTAAACATATGTTAATATAATCACTTAAGTCATGCATTACATATAGTTTAAGATTAAAGTAAGTAATGGACTATATTTTTGGATATTTTTCTAAATTTCATTAATTCTAAGAACTAAAGTGATAACGAATTGCAATTTCAGAAACTAAATTAACCATTTACTTACAATTGAATGCATTACAACAATTTTCTATAATTAAAAAAAATATTAAATGAAAATAAATATATTTAATATCTTAAAATATAAAAAATATTAAATATTTACCATACAAAACAAGTAAAAAAAATTATAAAACGATTTAAAATTAATCTTTTATATATTGATCGAATTGCATCAATACATACAATCACTTATTGGTAAAGATGGCAAGTGAGTACTTAGAAGATGTGAAATAAGTAGCTAGTAGCTTGGACCCTTTAAGCATATGACAAGGGTTCGATTCCTCATTATGCAAATAAAACAACACCTGTGAGAAAAAGAGTTGCCCCTTAATTGGTACTTCACTTCCTTGGGAGATTAGTCTCATGGCTTTCGGTTATAGAGATACCTTGCTTTCAAGGGGAAAAAAGAAAAGAGATGGTGAATGAGTAATAATTACAATTATAACAATATCATTTTAACACATAATTATATACTAATACTCAACATCACGCAAGTACTTAATTAGTTATATACAGTTATTACACTTATCAAAAATCATTCACACAGGGTCCAAAAACTAGGATGTTACATTTTACATTTGTTGTAGTGAGAACTGATGTAGAAAGTATTTAATCTCTTCATCGGTTGAGGCAAGAACTGGTGGAGAAAGTCCATTTCTACACCAACCTATCTAGAAAATTGAACTTTCTACGTGGATTATAGTTATAATCAATGTAGGAAGTCTTTAAAAAAAAAACCCTCTTCTCAAACATATGACTTCCCTAATACATTACACATCATAGAATTACATTTTCATGGTCAATTTTTCACAATATATATACATTGTTATTTATAAAAAACTATACATTGCCTATGTTATATACTAACATTTACATACTTATACACTATGAAACTAAATATATACATGATACATTTTACTTGGAGGGGACTTGGAAGATGTTATTAATGAAGTACCCTGCCAAACAATGTCATTTCATTTATTTCCTCTCTAAAGAAGGGATCTGGAATGTCGAATCTCTACAATTTCAAAGTCATGAATTAAAAAATTATAACACATGATTCATGGCATATTGAACAAAACTAATTATGTTGTGGAAAGAGAGTATATATCTTAGAGTAATCAACAATTTGTACTTGGATGATGTTGAGCATGTGCCTCATGACAAAAAAAAACTGCACCCATGGCTGTCTCTTTGTGACACTATTAAAGTACACAAAATTAACCAAATTAACAAAGAAAACAACAAAAAATAAAAGAAAGCAAATGACCAAAACGTTACTCGTGGTGTTAACTATTTAGTCTTCTTCATCTTGGAAGTGTGCTTACTCGTAATCATTGTTTGGTACATACTCATAGTTCTATACATCATTTTTCTTCTAGTTTTCTTATTACAAAAAGCATAAATAAGATCAATATTTTATTTTATTAATTATTAGTATTATTTATGATTTCCCTTATTAGTTAGGTTTATATTTCTAATTGAAAAACAGGGGGAATTATGAGAGATTTTATTTATTTAATTTTGGAGAAAAAAAATCATAACATTAAATAGTTTAGGATTATGTTTGAATTAAAACATTAGTACTTGTTAGTAATATTACAGAGACTATTCAATAAAAAAAATTGAATCAGTGATGATGAATATAAAAAATGGGCATACAGGTAATTGAATAAATTAATTAGAATAATTCATAACTAGTTTAACTAAATTGGACTTGTAATCTTTTTCTCCTCTTTTAATCCCATTCTCTCCATATTGGGCAGCAATCAGCATTCCATCGCCTCTCTCAAGTGTATGTTTAAGCTTTTCCTCTTTGCTGGGCTGGCACTGCCTCATGGCCTAACCAGGGTAGGGTGTGTGCTATGGCTCTTTATTTCTGTTGGGCTGTGGAGAATCTGGCCCAATTTGGTGCTCCAGAATTAGCTGACACCCAACGGCTGAGAAAGCTGGTTAGGCCGTATATGTTGGATTAATTGGTGTGAGGGGTACAGGTACAGTTCCCCATCAGGTCCTGCCATAGACAATGATACTAAAAACGAGAGTATATATAATACTTTTTTAAAAAAAAAAATAAACTATACATTGACAGTGTTTAATTATTCCACAATATTTTTTTTAGTATATACACTAAATTAAAAAATAAAATAAAATTTGGCACGGGAGAATTTTTGTAGACCTACTAACTATGTTTCCATGTGAATTTAATATATAAAATCTTATTTTTTAAACAAATCATTGCTTATTTTTTATTTATTATTTTCTCATCTAACTAATTTATTAAAGACTTTCTTTTATTACGGTGATAAAATTTTTGTGCATTCCACGATGATATTATTAGCTATTTTTATTAATATTTTTATGAATAAAAAATAAAATAGATGACTAATTTATGAAGTTGTGAGAATTTGTGACAACCAATTGGTGTGATTCTTAATTATCTTTTATGTACATGTATCTTATAAAAACAAAGTAGCTAATTATTTGATAATTTATTTATATTCCCTAATATATGAAAAGACTTTATTTTTTCAATAACTTCTAATTCAATTAAAATGAAAATATTAATTTGTTGGTTTTTTTATTTTACATATAAATTGTCTTTCAAAATAATAAAAAATATTTCTCTCTCACATAATTTATTCATGGATCACATCGTATCAAATCTACTATCTATTATAAAAAAAGGTTTTGCCACATAAGCAGATGTACTGTATTATATATTAGCCAATACAAATTGAATTTATAGATCAATGCTTATACAAAAAAATAGTTACCAATTAGAATGCATTGTGCACAACTATATATATATATAAAGACTTTTTTTTTCATGTGACACCACTTTGGAGATTATTTTTTCGACCGAAATAAAAATAGTCTTTAATTCATAAAAATGCATAATTAAAATAAGAGAAAATAAGTTATGCACTAACAGCGTAAAACAATTTTACACTATCCAATCACAAACCATCATGTATGATAAGTTTGCTGACTTTAATAATAATTACTTTAAAAGTCATATTAACGGTGGTTTATGATTGGTTGATAGTGTAAATTTTTTTACACAACAATACATAGTCATTAAACTCTTAAAATAATTATAACCTTTCTTATAAATTCAATTTATTAATCTTTTTGATGATTCGAATATTATGATGATTCCAATAACTAATTTCATGATTTAAACATTGAATTCAATCAATCCATTTTAATAAAACCTATTTGTGATTATATAAGTAATATATTCAATCAATAAGTCCAGTGGTGTCAATTTTAAGCATTTCTATAGCATCAATCAATGTTCCAAAACAAATTTGTTTTTCTTGATGTAATGAGAAATTTCACATTGTTGTTTAAAAATATTTACGAGTTAATTGCTCTTCATGTTTTAAAAAAATGACAAAAAAATATTCATGTGTTTTAAAAAAAATTGAAATTAACAAGTCATTGAGACTATATTTACCCACATATTTAAATAATTAACTTATGTAACTTTTTTCATCTTCTTCAATTTAAATAGTTTTACCTATTAACTTACAAATACACACATACACACATATAGTAAAATATAATTTTCTTTCTTGATAAGAATTAAGAAATTAACAAGTCATTGAGACTATATTTACGCACATCTTTAAATAATTAACTTACGTAACTTTTTTCATCTTCTTCAATTTAAATAGTTTTACCTATTAACTTACAAATACACACATACACACATATAGTAAAATATAATTTTCTTTCTTGATAAGAATTAAGAAATTAACAAGTCATTGAGACTATATTTACCCACATCTTTAAATAATTAACTTACGTAACTTTTTTCATCTTCTTCAATTTAAATAGTTTTACCTATTAACTTACAAATACACACATACACATATATAGTAAAATATAATTTTCTTTCTTGATAAGAATTAAGAAATTACCTATTATATTTTATTCTTTATTAAAGTAAATGATTTTACCATTGCTGATAATGTTGACTTTTTTCTTTTATATATTTCTCTTTCAGTTTATGATTTTGAGTTTACCTAAATTTCTAAATATTTGTGCAATGTACAACAACAACAAAAAAACTCGAGACTTGTTTGTTTGTTGATTTAGAAAAATATTTATTTTTTGTTTTTGAAAACAAAAGAACAAAAGAATGTTTGATAGAATAGTTTTTAGAGAAAGATAGAGAGAAAATTAATGTTATAAAAAGTATTGTAGAAAATTATTATATAAATAATATAACACTCTTAAGAAGAGAAAACATATTTAAATAATAAATTTATATAATTTGTTTTATAAGAAAAGGGAGATATAAGATGAGAAGAGAGAGAAATGTGAGATAAAATAATTTTTGTGATAGAGAGAAATAAAAATAAAATAATATTGTAAAAAGTGCTGTAGAAAAAATTATGTGAATATATAACTCTTCTAAAATATTACTCTATATTTTTGGTTTTTAAATTAAAATTTGAGAAATGTTAAGGTTGTTTTTTTATTTTTTCTAGTTTCATTTTTTGATTACATATATATACTACATAACATTTCTATTCAATGTATTATCTTATATATATTTTAAAAAATATTTGACAGATAAAATTAAAATTTATTATTAATTAAATATTCAAAATTCAATTAAATATGTGTTATTCAAATATTGTTTATTTAAATTTGTAAGAACGAGAATAAAAATAATGAAATATATAAATATTATATTTTAATAAACAACTATATGAATTATTTTAAAAAATTGATATTTTTTAAAATATTCATCACATATGTACGTATTTATTATTTTATTATTTTATTATTTAATTTAACATTTTTTTAAAAAATAATGAAAAACCTAATATCTGATTTGTAAATTTAATAAAAATAAAAAAGAAATATTAATTTTTTTACAGCTTGTGAAGTGGGTATATTTTGAGAGAGAAGAAAATACAGGAAGAGAAAAAGGGAAAAAATAAATGTAATTGGTAATTTATTCTTTCTATATAAGTAGACTACATGATTTCGAGATTAAGTTTCACTTTCTCCACTTTATCAATTAGTTCACTATCTATATTATATCTCTTATTTTCTTTGAGGGTGACTTTCGCTTACAATTATTGAGAGTAAACAATTTTTCTCTCATTCTCCTTACCTCCAAGTGACTTTTTCTATTTAATTTAATTTTAAATTATAAAAATTATAATAAAAATCTACTCTCTTTGTATAAATTGGAGCGCACAACTTGAAGAGTGAGATTCTCACTTTAGTTTACTATGTTCTTTTTTTTTTTCTCTCATTTGCATATGACTTTCATTAACAATCATTGAGAGCAAAAAAGATTTCTTCCACTCTGCTTATCTCTGCGTGGTTTTTTTTATTTTAATTATAAAAATTTTAATAAAATATTAATAAATTGGAAAGTTTTTTAATCAATATAAAAATTTAAATTTATTTTTATCTAATGTTATCATATCATTTTATTTAAAATATATCATCTTTTGATATTTGTTTTTTTTTATTTTTTAAAATACTAATAAAATATGAAATATACCCATATATTATATGTAGGTTAAAATACTAGCGTAGTGAAAGGAAAAAATAAACTTTAAAAAGTATTTAAGAAAGAGATAAAAAAATAATAAATATGATAGATAATAATATGAAGAATTTAATAAGCATTATTAATGCAATTAAAAAAGATGTCACTATTGTCAAATAAAAAAATCAAATTTATATAAACAAAATAATAAATATTTCTTATCTATACATATAATAAAGGTGATACTTACATTTGGTTTTCACAATTTTTTAAACCTATTTACCCTATAATTGCTATAAACTATCCATTATTCTATTTTAACTCAATTTTTCTATTTTAATTCATTTTTCTCATTTGGCTATAGCTTCTTTTGGTTTTCACTTTTTTAGATGTTTTTACTCCATGTGATAACTGATCTCACTCTTTTCATGTCCTAACTAAAGTTTTACCCCTCAACTACATACTCTTATTTTTATTTAACTTTCTCACTTTTTTCTCTTTTATTGTATATTTTATTTAAAAAATTATAGAGTTTTCCCTTGGTATATATAGGCTATGTTTGACAAAATAGCTGAAAAGCTAACTGAAAGTTGAATAACTAACTAGTAGCTAAAAGTTAGAAGTTATTAAGCTAACTTATTGAATTATAAGTATTTGGCGAAATTATCTATTAAAGCAGGTGATACATTTAAAATGATAGAAATAGACATGTTTATATGATATTTTTATATACTTTTTAATTTTATTTTATTGATAAAAATATATTTTGGGAATATATATAATGTTAGTTTTTTAATTAGTTTTAATCTATTGTAATATTTTATTAATAGATCAATCATTTGAATTAAATTTCTAGTTTCAATTATTCTTATTTTTTTCATATTGTATATTCTACTATTAATCTTATTCTATATCTTAAATTGTTTCCACTCAAGTTTAAAATAAAATAAAAATAACATACACTTAAGTAAACGTCATACTTTCGTTATGTTAATTAGTGTTATAGTTAAAATATCTTGAAGTATAATGTTATAAATAATAGAATAAATAATGTAATTAGTATAATGATTAAAATAAACAGTGTAATGTAAAAAGTATTTAAAAAATAATAGAAAAATAAAATAAAAATAAACACGTCATCTATCGTTATTAATATTTTAAAGTATAATGTTGAAATAATAATAAAAAATTGTAAATAGTACAATGACTAAAAAAAATTGTAATATAAAAAATATCTAAAAAATAATAACAAAATAAATAAACCTATTATTTGTCATTAAATAAAAATAATAAAACCTTACTTTATGAGTGAAAGAAGAGAAACATAAAAAAATATAATAAAATTCTACCTTATGTAAAAAAAGTAAAAAGAAAATTTAATAAATACTTCAAGGACAAGATATGAATAAAATATAATAAGCTAAAAGCTATAAATTAACGTTTCAAAAACACTACAAATTACGAAAAAGGCTTATTTAGGGTGTGTTTGGAAAAACTAGCTAATAAGCTGGCTGAAAACTTATAAGTTAGTTGAAGTTTATAAACTATAAGCTAAGAGTTGAAAAACTAAAAGCTTAAAAGTTAGCTTATTAAATTTTATATTATAAAAAAAATGATGAAGATGTGATGATTTTGCTTAATTTTCCCCAAATATGGTGATCTAAAACAAAAAGGGTTTCTAAAATAAAATAAAAAAGTGAAAAAAGAATTTTTGAGTAAATTAATAAAGAAAAAAGAAAAAGAAAAAAGTCAAGAGTTTATAAACTATAAGCTAGTTGTAGTTGAAAGATTCACCAAAAAAAGTTGTAGTTGAAAGAACTTATAAAGATAAGTTAGAAGTTACTAAAACAAGTTCACGTACCAAATAAGTTTATTTTGGATTTTAATGATTATGCATTATCGATATAAAAAATTTTATATTGTGAACTTACAAGAAATCACTGTTGATATGACTTTTAAGGTAATTATAATAAAAGTCCATAAACTTATCATACATAATAGTTTGTAATTGAATGACAATGTAAAATTACTTTATATTATCGGTATACAACCTATTTTCTCTTTATTTAGGTCAAACCGGTTTCTAAAATAACTTACTAAATACACTCTTACCAAATACTACTATCAAAGTCAAACAGCCAATGAAAAAATAAAAAAGAGAGTTAAAAGCTACTTGAAATAACTTGTCCAACATACACATAACATAGATTCATCCTTATAACACCAATCCAATCCTAAGAATATCCATACAATGTGTTTAAATTAATTTATTTTAAAGAAAAATATTTTTACTAATTCTTAAAGGAACATAAAAAATATAATTATTTCACTTTAAAAAAACTAATACAAATATGCTGACACTTTCCTGAATCTCTCTGAACATTGAACAAGAGTATTTACTCATTTCACATATTAAAAAACATGACAAGTCAAATGCAAGGTACAACCTACTTAAATGAAAATCGGTAGGCAGCACCCCACACCACAATTATAAAGCCTATTTCTGCGAATCCACGTCATCATCCTTGACCTCCCCGAGAAGGAGAAGAAGAAGAAGAAGAAGAAGAAAACGTGTTACCTCTTTTTCTTTTCTCTCTCTCTCTCTCTCTCTCTCTCTTGAATTTGGCGCGTTCGTTCTGGTTTCCACTCTTCCGAATCGTTCCATCAGAGTCTTCCCCTCTGGATTTCTTGTTGAAGATGCGACGCTCTGCAGCCAAAAAGACGGGTCAGTCCAATTCCACTCCCAACGCCGCCGATCTCTTCCGCTCCGGTATTCATCGCTACGCCATTCCCATCTTCCAATTTTACCCTTTCCTTTCATAATTCTCCATTTCTCTGCGCCGCGCCCATGCATCTTCCATAACCCCCTTTTTTGTCCTCGAATAATATTTGGAATCACGTCTATTTAAAGCTTAGATTAAGGGCAAGAGTGTTCTCTTTTGTTATAATTTATATTATATGTATATATCTTGTGGTCTTGTTAAAGTTAATTTTTTTCCTATTTTGTGGTCAGCCCTGCCTGTTGATGACCGCAGACTTCTCTTAGTCTTTGTTTTTAAATTTTCAGTGAAAAAGGTTTTATGTAAATATATAATTTTTTTAAGGACTTTCCTATTATAATTCGGTGGGGTTCGGGGATCGTGGTGGTTGGTAAAGACTAGTAGTAGTGGGATAGGAGAGGCATACTAATTCTTACTGAGAGTTTAGATCTTAAGAAGAAAAACATATTTCCCCTGTAATTATCGAGTCAATTTTGTACTTTTTCAAGCAAAAAACTGATAGATGATCAAATTCTTTGAGTATGGACTACACAGGCAAAATGAAACCTCTTCCATTAAAAGAATGAGGCGCCAGGATCAAACTCTTCAATGCTTGGTCATTGATGCCTTGATGTCAAGAGTTGCAAATATGGAAATTGCAAGTCTCCAAACCTGCTTATGTGTATTTTGAAGCATATATGTTGTTTATCGGTGCCTTTTTATTCTCTCTTCTCCCTCCCCTTGTTTGTGTGTTATTGTATCATGTTTATACAATTGGTGAAACGTAATTGGACTAGTATTTAGCAGGCACTTTTGTAGAGGGCAATTAATTGTTTAATATTCTTATCGTACAAGCATAATTTTTCAGCTTCAAGTAAGGCAAGCTCGAAGGAATCAGAACGAATTGATAGTCTATTTTATTCATATGCCAATGGGTCTACTGGGTTGATTGAGTAAGTGTGCTTCATCCAAGAATGTTTGTTTCTTCTATTCAATATGTATATATCAAATTGTGTCATCCTGTTGCCGTTTTCTTATTTCAAGTTTCAAACCTAGGACATGGATCTACTGGGGGTAAGTAGCATTCAATCAGTGATTACTTATGGTTGTAAATGAACTGTTATAGACGACATATATCTCATTTAATGTAGTTAGGTCAATTTCACCAGTAGTTACGAGCAGGGTTTTCGGGGGTATAAGCAAGGACAAAATGACAATAACGCTCTAGTCCTATTATACTGAAGTACTCATACTTTTAGGCTCCTTGTATAAATATATTAATAAGGTAATAGGGTAAGACTTGATAATATAAAGAATTTGATAAACTCTTGTACTATCAGGCATTTGGTGTGCGTAGTGTAAGTAACTTAATTATATATATGAAACTATCTGCTATGACTATACAACCCTTCAGCCGCTGCACTATTCCTTTGGTATCTCACTCAATTCCTCACAGCAACACTCCTAGCCTGAACCCAGCTTGCCCCTCACTTCCAGCAATTTATCCCCTTCACTTTCTTCCAACCCCCTACCTGTCCTGCATGATCAAACTGTTGTGTAGGGTTCTGATGATGGACTGCCACATATGGTTCCAGTGACAAACAGTCACCTTCACATTCTTCTCTGTCACGTACATCATGTTCCCAATGTTGGCAATGGACACTCACCTAGATGCCATCAAGCCCTTGACAGTGGTGGCATGGGCTAGCTTGTGATGCAAGTGTGGCAGTGGAAGTCAGAAGCTCAAGCAATGGTGGTGCTCTGGTTTCTTCTCCCATGCTTTGGCAATGGCAGCTACTTTTCTTTTTGCTCATGTCATGGATGATGGTTTCTTTAAGTGGATGGGGACATTTAGGAATGATTTGAAATTTATTTTGTTTTGGAATTCTATAGGTGTAATTTAAGGGAATTGCATGTTGATTAATGTGACTTCATTCAGTGAGTGTAGAAATCGTTTGGTTGGAATTTTGAATTATTTTACGTGGGTTTATGAACATTAGGTTTCAAATTTCAGTATGTAGTCTTGAAATTTAGTATACCAGCATGTTTATGAGTGACTGTAAGTCTGGTGGTGATCTTGGCAGAGGGAGAGACTTAGAGTCATGTGGTGACTGGTGAGGTAGAGGATAGGATTATCAGGCTGTAAAAGGATAAAAAATGTTGATCTAATTTGACTATACTATCAGGTAGATGCACCAAATACTTGATAATATTAGCTTATACTATGAGTTCTTCCTTCTGCAGTGTGCTGAACACTGCCTTGGGTGAAAGATAGGAAAACAAGGCACTTACTGTGTAAGACATCAACCGTGTATGTAAATGGAAACAAAAGAAACAAAAAGATCAAATGAAGAAGAATTAACGTGTTTAAAGTGCCAGAAAGTGACTATTAATGTATAAGTGGCTATATTTTTTGTACTTTCTAGGTGAAGGTGTCTACTTTGAAAGTAGGTTTGTTATATTTTAATAACTTTGGTTACAGCCCAGAAGGAATTGAAACACTTTGTGCTGATATGGAGGTTGATCATACAGATGTGAGGGTTTTGATGCTTGCGTGGTAAGTTATTGTACTACACTTAATTGCCATTCAATACCATATTATTAGTTTCTTCTATCATTATCTTAAGTTTGTGTTTGGAGTTGATGAGGACTAAATGTAACAGGAAAATGAAAGCTGAGGAGCAAGGATATTTTACCTTGGTATGTTTATTATCATGTTTGTTGTTTATAAAACTTCTTTTGGAATTATTTCAATTTTTTAATACAAATTCACATAGATATTCAAAGCCACAAATGTAAATAATACTAAAGTTTCTTTTATGTTTGGTGCACAATCATGTAGTTTTGTTATTATCTTTCTTACCCCATCCTTATATTGAATCACTCACATATTCCAAAATATTATAGGATGAGTGGAGGAGAGGCTTAAAAGCATTAAGGGCTGATACGGTAAGTAAATTGAAGAAGGCACTTCCAGACCTAGAAAAAGAGGTATAATTATTGAAGTGATACTCTTTTTGATAATTCATGGACAAATTAATTTATGGCAATTGTTACTTATACATGGTGGAAATACTTTATCATTTGTTAACATTTTTAATTTGATATCTACTGTAAAGGTCAGGAGGTCATCAAACTTTGCAGATTTCTATTCTTATGCTTTCCAATATTGTTTAACAGGTAAACTTTGATGTGATTTTGTGTACATTAATTTTAATCTCTTTTTTTTTTCTTTCTTTTCTTTTGTTCATTCATGTCAAAGTTGTTTGGAATGTTTTCAAAATTTAAATAATTCTCCTAGAAACTTAGGATAGAATAAGATCAGATTCGTCTGATCTTGGCCTTTTGTTTTATGTTTCCCTTGTCTACTAGTTTGAATTGTAATCATATTGGTTAGAAAATCTCTAACCAACTCTACCTATTTATATCATCCTTTGTAAATTTGATTAATCAATGAAATAAGAATTATCCTTTCTTCTCCTAAACTACAATTCATTATATGTCCGATATCTAATTTGTCCAATTTTGCCAGAGGAGAAACAGAAAAGCATTGATATAGAGAGCATTTGTGAATTACTTACTCTTGTTTTGGGTTCAACATTTCCTGCCCAAGTCAACTCATTTGTGGAATATTTGAAGGTGAGTAGTGGGTTTTACACTATTGTTTTAGTTTTTAAATGTGATTCTTACATTTTTTTTTTTTTATTTATTATTTATGGCAGACGCAAAATGATTACAAGGTCATAAACATGGATCAATGGATGGGATTTTTCCGCTTTTGCAATGAGGTAGCCTCTTCTTCTGCTACTTCTAGACTGCTTTTATGTTAATTCTCAGAGGAAGATATTTTTTAGCCTTTTTTCACCCAAAGTATTCATCTCACAGTGTAGTTAATCTCTTGCTACCCGTTGATGCACTTATCTCGTACAGCATTGTTTGCTTTTCTCAGAAGCCCATATCTGTTGTAACACCATCACATTCTTAACCATTTGCTTCGTGTGCTTTCTATGGATCCCTTTTTTTTTTTTTTTTTTAATTTTCTGAAAAATTCTAACTGACTTGCAATTGCTAATTCCAATCTATTCACAGATAAGTTTTCTGACCCTTAATGACTATGATCCTGAACTTGCCTGGCCCTTGATCCTCGATAATTTCGTTGAATGGGTGCGAGAAAAGCTAAAATTGTCTGATTAGCCGCCTGATTCTCTGTAACTGCAATCATTGGTACGTGTGTTCATAAAATGTTTTAAACAGCTGTGCATTGCTCTTATGTTTGTGATTTTTCAAATTTGCATTCTAACTTATGCAAATTGGTTTGTTGGCAGCACTCCTCCTTTAAGAGAAACTGTCGGACTGCAACTAAATCAGATGGATGCCTAGTGGCTCGTTTATTGTACTTAACTAGTTATTGTTCTATTGTTGGCCCCGTTTCTTATTTGGGCATTTTAAACACAAACCATTATTATTTCTATTTAAATTTTCCATTTTATGCTATAGGTGCAGTTGAGGCTAGATACAAGCTTTACATTGTGATCACTGCCAATGCCGACATCATTTATCATACATAACAGCTTTTGTAGAACTGAATTGAATGAGACCAGTCTCATATTGTCGTAATTATATACAATTTTATTTTATATTATTGCCCCCTATTGGTGTGTGCGCTGTATGTTCATGAGCCAAGGATATCAAATCAAGCTAATTTTTAAATTGTGAATCACCAAGTTAATATTTGAATTGTGAATCGCAATTTGTAATGAATCGTAAGATTCACAAACAATGAAAAATAATTTCAAATATCATATATAGATATAGTGTTCTATATAATAATTTTAAGGTAGAAATACATAAAACAACTTAACCATTAGTTTAATAAAACAAAATTATAAGTTATATTTAAGTTTATGAAGGCTCTATTTTAAAAGAAAGGAAATGAAGCAATGTAACAATTAAATAGTGTATAATCCAATAAGATAAGTTATCCTTCAGTTTGTTTTTATTTTAACAAATTAAGTTTACATAAGCTTATATGACTTTTTAATTTCTTCCATGAGAATTGGTGAAAAAAAAAGAAAATAATGAAGTGTGTGATTTGTATCGATGATATAAAATTGCACCAATTTAATAGTGTATCATAAGATTTAAAGTCATTTAAAATATATTTTATAATACAAATCACTAGCTAGTTGAATTTAGGGATGGCAAAGTGTACCCGGACTTTATGAGTACCTACAAAAATATCAATAAATGGGTAGGGTAAATACCTGTTTATTGGGGATGGGTCTGGGGCGGGTATTTACCCGCAAATTTTAATAGGAATAGGTGAGGGTATGGGTACTATAGAACCCACCCCGCCCCATACTCGCACTTATTATATATATAATAATTTAATTAAAATATCTTATATATATATATACTTTATTAATTATTAATTTAATTACTAAAACATAGTATTGATTATTGAAGACATGAATTAATTATGTGCTAATAATTTAATTATTTGTGCTTAACAAATTGTTTGAAACCATTATATTATTTGCTATATTTGTGGTATATACAAGTTTCAATTTCGGGTGTGCTTATGTGCTACTTTGGGTGTCCATATACTAATTGTCCATAATCTGTAACTATTTATTATAGGCAATATAATTATAAGATAATTAGAGTCAATATCCTATTTTTGGCCGGTCTTGGAGAGTACCAATACATGATGTCCAAGTTTTTAGTAATTATGTTAAATAATTAGAACATTACATTTAAGAATAATTATGTTTCTAATGTTGTTGGGTTATAACTTATATTTGAATGATTTAAGGTTATGTTTGGATAATTTTCATGTTATGTTTAGATGATTTAATGTTATGCTTGAATGTTTTTAATATTATATTTGGATAATTTAAGGTTATATTTGAATGATATAAGAATGGATTTTCAATTTAGTTGTAGCATTTTTTTTAATTAACATATTTTTATTTATTTATTGATTTTATACACAAGTAAAGTGTGGGTAGCGGATGTGAGTATGGATATATAGGTACCTAGCGGGTACAGAAATGAGAATTAAAGTAGCTACCCGTGCAGGTATGGGAACGAATATGGGTATTTTTTTTAAACACAAATATGGGGACGGGTATTATAGTACCCTACCCAGACTCCACCCATTGCTGTCCGTAGTTGAATTGCATCAATTCCCACGATTTGAATAGTGAATAGTAAGATTCTAAAAATTATAACGTGTAATTTTTTGATATCCCTATTCCCAAATTCTTCATCTTGGTTTCTTCGAAGTGAGAATTACTTAAATGAAAAAGTGAAGATTTATAATTTTTAACTGAAAAATTAACCATTAAACTTAACATGCATTTTGGGGGTTGGAGTTGAACGCCTGTTAGAACTATTGATGACGTGTTCACATCTCAACTTAATAGAATTTGGTTTTTAACAATGTTTTTAAAATCGGACCAATTGAACCGGTCAAGACACTGGTTCAAGGTTTAATGGTTCAATTGGGGTTGAACCGTGGTCGAACCGGTATTAATAAAATAATAATAATAATAATAATTAAATAATACATAAAATAATATTAAAAAAACATAATATTATAATTTTGTAATACTAAAAATTAAAAATAAAACATAATTTTATAGGTTCTTTACATTTACAATACCTATAAGTGCAAATCAAATATGTCATGATATTTAAGTATAAGTTTTAACTATACACATTAATATTTATTAATAAAAACAAGTTTATATTTAAAATAAAAAAGAAAATGATAAATACTGTAGGTTGATTTTTATTTTTTAAAAGAAAAAAAAATCAAAAATAATATTGTATTAAGTATTTTTCTTTGAGCCGCTGTGAACCAGTTTTTGGCTGGTTTTGACCGATTTTTCTTCAGACCGGTTTCGTGATTTATTTGAATTGGTCAGGTGACCGGTTTACCGGTTTCCAAGTCCGGTTTTCAAAACAATGGTTTTTAACCTATTGGTGGGGGCCGGGTTTGAACGCATGAGATGGAGTTATCATGATGTTACACATACACAAGTTTATACTTCACATCTTAATTTACTATAGGATTTGGTATTTTACCTGTCACATGCCCATGACCATCTTGTTGAGATAGAAACAAATTTTCTTATACATCAATTTATCATAATAGATTATAAGGGGTAATACTTAAGTTTTACACTAATTATGTTGTTATCTCTTTAACAAGACTTTCGAGTCTCATCTATTATTTAACAATAGAAAATCCTGAGCTTACTTGTTGGAAGTAGAATGTTTCGTTTCTTTCACTTGAACCTGTTTTGCTGATGCTACGAAATCTTCTATTACAAAGCGTTTATAAATTCTACGTTACAATAGTATAGAGCCCTATGTTACTAAATTTGATTTATAACTAACAATTGTGATATAATATATGATTGATGTTATTTGAGTTAATTATCCCGTCCAGGTTTGAAGATTACCACCAAAACTTTGCAATAAGTATTTCAGAGAACCAATTTAAATAATTCACATGGTATCATTTTACACTAGTTCAAACCAGTGTTGACCCAATTGATTTTATAACATTGATAGATTGCTGCTCTAAGTTGATTCGTTATTTGGTGATCACCATTGTGCGTAATGCCTCTTTCCCTTATGAAGTTAACATAATTTCATTTATGTACTGTCTTTGATAGCATGGTCATAGATAAGTGTTTCATTAGGCTATAATTGTGATGAAATATTATCACTAGAATTTTCCTTATTACTTACGGATTTTTGCAAAAAAAAATCTTTTCTTGCAAATTTTCCTGCAAATTTTAATCTGTAGGTAAATCCTTCGTGGATAATTAGTTTCCTACGGATTTTAAAATTCACAGGAACTTTCAGGCAGACAATTTTCGTAGGAATATAATAGATATTTGCAAGAAAATAGGCCATTTTAGAAAATTTCTTGCAAATTTTCCTGTGAAAAAATCTGCTAGAAATCTTTCGTGCGAAAAAAAAGCACAAGAAAATTTGCAAGTACTATTTTTGCGAATTTAAATTTTGCAGAAAATTTCCTACGGATTTACTTACCTGTGAATTTTTGATCAAGGAAAATTTCAAATTTTTTTCTTTAATCTATATTTTAATATTTAAAATGGTTAACTATATATATTTATTTTCAATTTTATGCTAAAGGGCTTGGAAAGGCATACGAAAAAGTTAATCTTTTTTTTTTGTAACCATAAAAAAAAAAGATTAACTCATAACTATTTTAGAAACTTTCTTTTAATTAATTTATATAAGTTTCGGGAAAAAAAATATTAAAATCAGAACATTATATTTAAATACTATTTTTTCATTTTCGAAATAAATTTCTCTTAATTATTTCATAAGAATAAAGCAATTTAATTAATTTTATTATATAATAATTTTATTATATATTTAATTTAAGCAATTTAGTTTTATAATATATTTTATTTTTACTTTACTCATTTATTATAATTTGTAATTTTTATTTTATACAGATTTTCATGCTGATTTAAAATCCACAGGAAGCATTTCATGTGAATTTAAAATTCCCAGGAAATGTTTTCTGCAGATTTAACATCCGCAGGAAAATTCACAGCAAAATCCCCAAGTAATTTACTTGCGACTTTTCCTGCAATTTTTTAAAATAATATTAAAAATAATCGTATTATAAATATTTTCACAATAAAATTCACAGATAATTCCTGCAGAATTTTTTCGCAAGAAAATCACACATTTCTAGTAGTGTTAAGTGATTAGATGTAGTGTCGTATTGTGTTTAAATCATAGCAAATTATAAGAGTTGTAATGTGTTGTATATATGTATTTAAGTGATTTCTGGTATTAGTTTTGATGAATTTGTATCCTCTCATTTTTAACCAGTCATCTTTTTCTTAATTTTAATTTTTAGGGGCGCTGAAGGTGGAAATAGGGGAAATTGAAAAGAACTGCATAACTTATGCTCAAGAAACTTTAACATGAATAAAAGAAGTAATTATTTGTTATCACATGATCATTATGATGTTAGGAAAGAGCGTCAAAATGCCTACATGCTAGCTAGCGTTGATCTAAGATTTCTTGCTTGCGGTGTCACAGTGGTAGAAAGAAGGGTTACAACGCCCGTGTAATACCATGGATAGGCATTGCCCAGCACCCAAAACCACTCGTTGCTCTTGATGTGTAGAGCATCAAAATGCTCAAGAACCACCATTATAATGTTATTAGCATATTGAAAAATGTATAAATAATTGAAATCAAGTCTTTTTTATACTTTTATTGCAAAAATTTCTTCCGTGTGTAAAGTTAGAGTTTGTAAACATCAGAAGTTAACAATAAGAATTAGGGTCAGTTTGTTATAGCTTTTTTCATTAAATTTTTTTTTTTTTTAAATAATCACTTTTAAATGTTTTTCATATATTTGTTTTAACTTTTCAAAATAATCAAAAGTTGAAAAGAATATAAAATTTAATTAAAATAAGAAATTATTTTAAGAGAAAATTGGCTATGTTCTAATAATTTTACACTATTATCAAATCACAAACTATAATATATGATAAGTTTGTTAACTTTTATATTAATTATCTTAAAAGTCATATCAACGATGATTTATGATTGGTTGACAATGTAAAATTTTTTACACTAATAGTACATAACCATTAAACTCTTATTTTGAATAGTTTCTTATGAAATCAACTGTTTTTTTTTTAAATAATTTTTATGATTGTAAATAAATACAAATTAACTTCTAGTTTTTTAAAATCTCTAAAAAATAATTACTAGATTATATTACATTAAAATCACTTTAAAAAAAAAAAATTGGACCAAACGAGGCCTTAATTCTCATCATGCTCTCTAACGGAGTTCATATCTTTCGCATTTCTTCATGTTATTTTCAATTTTCTTGTCATGAATAACTAAATCCCTAGGTTGGGAAAAATAAATCTCAATTCAATTCCTTTAGCAATGTGACTTTTTTTATTTTAATTCAAGTTTTTATCTTTCAATTGAGTTATTAATTGGTCCTACTCATAATGCTTTTCTTGGATTAATTGGCCATCTAAGAATTGTTATTAGATTCGTTTTCACAATTACTGGTAAATGAATTAGATCTTGGAGTAACGAATTAATAATTATATGATCCTATGAATTCATGTGCTTAATGCTTTTTTGTTTTTCTCTATTGAGAAAGCTTGAGGAATTAGGATTTTTGGTTTGGAAGAAAGAGTTGAATGTCAAAAAATTAAGGTAAACTAAAGTTGAGAATTTAATTTTCAATCAAAGATTATAATTTGAATTAAGAGTTAAATCAAATCGTGTGGAGAAGAGAATTGAGAGTACTCTAACTTTAACCACTACTAATTCATTGTTCAACTATTTATTTATTTATTTTGGTTGAAGTCCTTGAGTTGTTGTATACTTGTCATTTGTTACTTATGCAAATCCAATCCACTATCCATTTATCCTATTAACTAGTTCAAATAATAGTAAATTTGTTAGTTGGTAATTGAATCTAATCCTCGAGGATTATATTCTTACTCGTTCTATTTCTTAATAAGAAATTGGTATATTTGCCAAGAGCCAATATGGTCGTAGAAAAGTGCATGTTAGACAACACTTTTTTTCAGAGAATAATTTTTTCATAAATTCTCTAAAAAAGTACTGACATCTTATTTAGTTAAGATTTCACAACTCTCCAAATATCATTTTGCAACGGGTAAAATTTTCTCCTTTTCCACAAAGTTACCTCTCCACAGATAAGCTAGGTAGGTTGGTTTTGTAAAAGAAATTTATCTAGATGACATTATTTTAGCGAAACATCGCCGATTTACTTCCTTAAACATCTTCTTGTTCTTAGCCATGAAAATTTTGTTTGGAAAAAAAAAAAGGAAAAAGGAAATGAAAACTACGTAGTTCTACTTGTTCCATTTCATTGTGTCTATTATTGCTTTGGTGGTCAAAAGTTGTTGTGCTAACATCCAGCTTTGTTGACTCTAATAGTCTCTTTGGAGGAAAAAGTGGAAATTCCAAACAGCAAAAGTCATAAAAGTCATGACCCTAAAAAAGAAAATGAAACGATAGGGACAGGGATTGACAGAAAATGACAGCACCAAAGTTCTTCTGTAGTCCATGTCTCTCTATCTCACTGCTTGGCAGTAGCAACTACATTATGTGGTTTATGCATCTCAGCATGTGTGCAACAGAGGATGAATCATGGCGGTTTTAATTTGTCATTAGTTCATCATCATTTACGACTTCGACAGAATAAAAAAAAGATAATGTCTGCTTGTATAGAGACTCAATGGGTTCCAATGCATATATTTACTTATTTAGCCATCTTCATTTTAAATACTAGGGTATTCATCGGTTCGGATCGACCCGATCAACCCAATGATCCAAAACAAACCTATTAAATTGGTTCGGATTTTTCAAGTCAATCGGGTCCAATCCGAACCAAACTGATGAAACCTAAAAATAATTGGTTCGGACATTAAGTTTGGGCTTGCAAACCCGATGAACCCGAACCAAACCGAAGAGGTGACCTAACTTAATATTTTTCCTATTTTCATTCTTATTTTTCCTATTTTTTTACTATTACTTAATTGGTGTAAGCCAATTACTACAAAATATGTTGTTTAAACTCTTTTAATGACAAGATTATAGTCAATTTTTGTTCAAAACCATGAATTTTTTTTTTCAAAAACAAATTTTTGTAATTTTTTATAAGATGGACCCGATAGATTTGAACCGAACCAACCCGTTCTTGATCGGGTTGGTTTGGTTCGGGTTGAGTGAAAAAAATAGAGAAATTGAAATCAAACCAAATCAATAAAAAATGATTGGTTCGTATTTTCCCCCCCCTAAATTCAAACCAAACCGACTCATGAACACCTCTATTAAACATGGCTTAAGAATTTTAAAAAGTACATTATTTTTGGGGTTGGCTATAGAGCGTTTGGGAGAACATTAGCTCATTTTATTATTTTAAAAGAACTAGCATTTTAACATGTGTATTGCACAGAATAAATATTTATTTTATATAACTTAAATTTATAATAAATAAATACTTCTAAATATATAAATAATATTGTAATTAAAATTTGTAATAAATAAATATTTTTAAACATATAGATTATATTTTAAATTTATAATAAACAAGTATTGTAATATAATGTTAATTTTTAATTATTGATATTTTTTTAAAAAAATATTGAAATTTAATTTAGAACTAAAGATATTAAAAATAATAGATTGAAAGAGATAAAAGGTTAAAAAATTCATAAAAACGCTCTCATTGAAAAATAACAACTACAAAGATACTCTCATTAAAGAATGACAACTAAAAATACTTTTATTCAAAATAGCTTTTCTCATTTAATATATAGGATGAATTAACTCACTTTATTAGTTCAATCTTATTAATTCGCGGAACACTTATGAACATAAAACTATAAATTTTGCTTTTGTTTGATAGTATACAACTTATTCGAGAGCATAAAACTTTTAATAAATTGCAGCTTACTCCTCTAATTTTACCCTACATATAATTTAATTTTAGGACCTTTTTTATATACGAAGTGTATATCCTAATCGAAACTTGGAAATTATTTACCAAAGTAAACTTTGTCTCCCTCAATAAAATCTTTTTTATACGTATAATTATGAATCAAATCCTTTTCAACAGGTTTAAAGGATCCAACTATATTGGACTGTATTGATAAAATGAATGAAGAGATTAAAATTATTATGAATTTCATCTTGAAAAAAATTAAGTTGATAAAATTAATTTGTGATTGATTAAATTGATAATTAGTGGTTTTTTTTTTTCAAAACTGAAACAATACTTTC
Source organism: Spatholobus suberectus (assembly GCA_004329165.1). NCBI lineage: Eukaryota > Viridiplantae > Streptophyta > Magnoliopsida > Fabales > Fabaceae > Spatholobus > Spatholobus suberectus. The sequence goes on from CM014732.1 coordinate 85,752,245, forward strand.
CTTTTTTTAACTTAACATCCCTTTTTTTCCCAAAGCAATAATAATACAATATGGGACTGTTTGTTATTATGAAGCTTGACAGTGTAAAACTTGTTGATATATAAGACCTAAATGTACGAGGTATGATTATATTTTAATATTGTATTATCTTTTGAGTGACACTATTTGTATGCGATACTATTATCTTTAGTTTGATGGTGCCTGTATAATATAGGATATAATAACTTCATAAAAAAATGGATATAATAAAAATTAACATTTTGAAAAACTTTTTATTTAAACATATTATATTTATCTAAATTTATTTTGCAATGTTAACTTTTAGATAAATAAACTTTCTTAAAACCTAAACGAAAATTCATGACCACTAGTACATTTAATATATATATATATAGGATGGGATCAAGTCATTCCAAGAGTTACTCTTGGTAGAGTTATTTCATCCAATAATTCTTGATATATATTGAATTTCAATGATCCAAACGTTGAATATTTTAATATTATGTCAACGATTATGCACACCAAATTTTAGATAAATCAAATATTTGTAGCTAGTTAATCTTATAAGCGATATTTAGTTATAATTTTAAAAAATATATTATATGTTAATTTGAATTTATCTAATGAAGTATTAAATAATTTTCAAACTTTATAAAAAATTGAATATTTGATCTACTCAATAAATTTTTTTAATTTAACAGTTAGTTTGTTAAAATTCAATATATATCAAGAGTTATTAAGTGGAGTAACTTGATCTCCACCCATATATATATATATATATATATATAATAACTAGTCGTAGATTTAGGGAGATCTTCTTAAAGCCTTATATCCTAAAACTATAATTTTACATGTATATGTAATACTTCTTTTATAGTCACATACAATAACTGTTTTTACTATCTGAGCATAACTATTTAGCTAATATTAAAAGAGCAAATAATATATGGTAATTTTGTTAATCAATCAGAAGTCAACTATGTATGGTAATTTTGTTAACTTTTGTAATAATTATCTTAAAAATCATATCTAAAATAATTATCATGGTGATAGTGCATAGAAATTAAATTTATTGAAATTTTAAAATAATTTTTTATTTTATTTATATATAATAGATTGATTTTTTAAAATATTATGAATAACTTCAATAAATATTAATTTAATAATAAATTCTATAATATAAAACTATCAAGTTCGATCTTAACAAAATTATACCATATTAATTTTCAAAACAAATCATTTTAATATATTAATTTGTACAACTTTAAGTTATTAATTTTCAAAACAAACCTTTAAGTAAATACTGACATTAAAAATTTAGTACGATGTGCTCGCAACTGTATATCAAAACTCAGCCGAGTCAATATCCACCTCCCAATTAGGCTTTAGCTATTCATTATTTTAATGTGAAAAAAAGGTTTTATAAATAAATTTAATGACTATGCATTGTCAGTATAAAAATTTTTACACTATCAACCAATCACAAATCATTATTATTATGACTTTTAAGATAATTATTATAAAAATTAACAAACTTACTATACATGATAATTTGTAATTAAATGATGGTGTAAAACGACTTTACATTATCAATACATAACTTATTTTCTCTTTATAAATATACTTACATAATGAAATACAATATTTATACCAAATACCTTATAATATTATATCATAATATATTATATCATGTTTACCAAATTCTATCATATTTATCTCTTCTATCTAATATTCAAACAGCAATAATCCTATATGTTTGATGTTACATGCCCAGCTTCGAAATACTGATATAGTAACACGAGTATAGGTTCAAATTTCTGTAACGTATCCTTCCTACAATTCCTATTTCAGTATTTCCTTCCCCTCGTCGTCTTCGTGGGGAAACAAATTTTTCTATAAGGTGGGTCCCTCTCTTTTAAAAAACCAAACATAAAAAAGAAAGAAGAAAAGCAGTGGTGAGGCCGGGATTCCTGGCCGGTTTTTTGATATCTTTTTAAGGGCATTGGATGTAAAGAATGAAGAAAAACAATTTTAAATTGAAAATCCAATCTGTTGCCTTTCTTCGTTAGAGCAACTTCTGTAATTGGCCAAAACAAAAAGAGTAAAAATAAATAAATAATAATAATAATAATTAAGATTTTGGGCATCAAGATGAAGAAGACCCAATAATCAAAGGAGAAGATGGAGGAAGGGCACGTCTTGTTCTACTCCTTCCCCTGCGCATTCCAGCAGGGGAAGATGAGTTCGACGATGTTGAATTTGAAGCACTAAGCTTGTTGGGCTCACTCGCTAATGCTTGCTTCTCTCCTTCACATTGCTTGTCTTCTATCCTGTGATGCCTAACTTTTGTTGAGTTCAATGTCACAGGAAGTACGCAATTGCACAAAAATCCTGCAACACAATAAGCCAACCAACCCACCCAAGCATAAAATCAATCACATGAACTTAAATCAATCTATAATTCCAACTGAAATTTTGGTATAGAATTTTTTAAACTAGAATCAAAAGAAAAATTAAATACTTGTCACTCTTCCTCATTTTATACATGGGAAATTAATTAATCCCAAACTTCGTTTACCTCAATCACTATCACACAGAATCAACATCTTCACAGTTGGTAAAATAAAAGGCAGAAAAATGAGACGTATCCCAAAAATTTTGGACAAATATCGGCGTGGCAGATGACGAATGTTTTGGTTGTCATCATCATCGCTCTCATTCAAATTTCCGTAAGAATTTATGTACATGACACGGGAGGTGCACCTTACAAATGAATCAAACATGATTCCAATTTCCACACTAATTACAAACAAAGTCAACAACTCTGAAGCCATGTGGATGATTTTTTAATAAACACTGCATCTCCCGTATTAATTTTACTATGGTTGCTGTGACCTATCACCTATAGAATTAATTTCCACATCACTGAATAACTATATTTTATTGCGGACATTATAATTTCACCCAAAATCAGCACAACAACTACACCTTTTCAATTTTCAAATTTCAAATTCAAATTTAAACAAGGAAACAAGAACACCTGAGATGAAAACGACCAATAATAGATTAATAGACACTAATTTAAAGTTAAAAAAAAAAAAAAAAAAACAATTTGTGTTGACGTTGTTGTTGTAACAATAGTAGTGAATAGTCAACAGTGAGTTACCACTTACCAATTCGGGCAAGACGATTGACCCAACTTGGAATAGCATTCCCGGTGAGTCTAAGACAAGCATCGTTGCAAAAATGGTTGCAATTCTTCGTGATGAGATTGTAAGCATTCCCTCTATACTCAGCAGCAAGTTCTTCCATCACCGCCCTAACCTCACCGGGCCCCATATCGGTTTTTCCGACGAGAATGGTCTTCCTGAACGTGAACCCTTCGCACCTCTTCGGTTCCCCTTCGAATATCCCCGTCGACGAGTACTCGTGAGCCCCGAACGCGAACTCCACGCCGTGAACTGCACCCACAACAAAAAGAAAAAAAAATTCAATTTTTATTCAAATAAAGAAGAAAGAGAGAGACCCGGAAATTGTTTTTTGTCACAGATCGTAGATCTGAGGTGGGTTCTTAAGCAGATTCAAAAGGGGTAGAGAAAAAACGATGAACCTTGCACGCCGGAATGGTACACTCCGAGGCCGAACCAGTAAGCGTAACCGTTGATGGGTGTTAGATCGTAGACGTTAAGGTACACCGGCACCGATCCCGAACCGACGCCGTTTTTGGAGCTCTTCCTGCACAGCATTCTGCGGCGTCGTTTTGATTCCAAAACGACAACTACTTCATCGCCGTTTCATGTGGAAGAAGAAGCAGAGCTCAGTGAGGGTGGAGTGGGTTTTTCGTCTTTCCCCCGAGTGATTGCAAGGTTGTTTGCTTTTCCCAATTGGGTGTTTGAATTTTTAAAAAATGGAAAATGGGAAGAAGAAGAAGGAAATGAGAAGCTTCTTCTTCTTGTTTACTAATGGATTCCACCGGCGGCGGGTGGTGCCGGTGCGTGTGTGTTAGCTGAGAGCATATAGTGTGTTACATACGCATGTAAATGTATTTATAAATCGGGGTTTTGGAACTGAATGGGCTCTGATTTGGGGCGAAATTACGGTTCTGCCTCTCAACATGAGCTGGTGGTCTCGGATGTAGGATTTGAGTTTTTTGAAAAATATTTCTTAGGACAAAGAAAGTAACGTTTGCTCATAATTATGGCGTATGGGTGGGGGGGTTACATGTTATGTTATGTATATATATTATGAACTGTGTTTAGTGGAGTTTTGATCTTAAAGTAAAGAAAAGGGAATGCTCATGATGGCTTTCGGAGAAAGGGGAGTGGGGTCTATACATATGATAATGGGTTTAAATAACAATTTTATTTTATTTTTGGATTAAAGAATTTGATTTGGTTTATGACAGTGTTGATGGTATGAATCACACTAATGCATACTCTCCTTTTCGGAATCTACCCTTCTATCCGAAGTCAAGTGAAGTAAACAAGATAGAAAAGACCCTGACTTAGTGACTTTGACCTCGGAAAGTGGTAGAATTAGTTGTTAATTAGGCCTCTCATATCCCTTTGGTGTTGTGGTTGTTTATGGGTGATTATAATCATGCATATCATAGGCTTTAACTTGGTCCTCACGTGGGTGTGGTAAATAATAACACCAACAAATTCTAATCTCCTGGTTGAGATTCGTGACATCGATTTTTAAACTGAAATTGAGATATCCCACAACCGGTTTTGAGGCCATGGAAGGTTTCATATCCTAGTTCGAATAAAATTATGTAAAGGTTTTGTGGTTAGAATAGCAAGTAAATTGGTAAAGAATGTATGGCTAAAAAGGAGAACGAGAGACAACTGATAGTGGAATTGTTATTGTCTTGGTGTATTACAACAATAGTGGTATTGTTATTTAACTAAATTTATTTCTTTATTCGAATTTATTTAAATGGATAAAGACGAATTACAGAAACTTATTGACTTCATTTTCGAACGTTTGAAGTAACTATTCGCGCATATTTTTTGCAATATTTGGGAAGTTACAGTTAACGTGATCTTGGGCCAACTTTCCTATTTCAAATTCTAGTTTTTTTAAAATTTAAGGAGAAAGGATGAGTGGATGACACTCTAGTTTAAGCTAGAAAAAGATTTTGGACTCAACAAGCACTTACAAAAATATTTACATTTACCTCACCTCTAAGAAGAGAAATGAGGGCTCGAACCTTCAAATTATCAAATGCAAGGTTTTATTTTGCTCTACTTAATCGATCCCTTCGGTTCAAATTTTAAAATTATTCACTTTAATATAAATTTAGAGTAAATTTTATATACATTAATAGTATGAATAGTTATTATATTGCCTTGGGTTCTAATAGATTTTTTTTGACACTTTGATTTGGTCATTAGTGTAAGTTGAAAAAATCTACAACTCTATAATAATTACTTTATAGAGATGAGTTAACAATTAATTTTAGTATCAATTTTTTTAAAGTTTGAAAAATCAGAGCTATATTAATTATTTTTGCATTTATTAATTTTTAAAAAATTGTTCAATCCAAATTAAAAGTTTATGGAGATGCATTTCAATGAGCATGGAGAATACAATTTGCACGAGTGAAAATGTTGATTTTGAATGGAGAAAAAAGGAATGTAATGCATGATAATTGAAAGATATTGATATCATTAACCCATAAAATATCTTTTACCCGTATATTTTTTTGCATTAATTTTTTAGCATAAGCCTTATCGGTAATTTTATTGAACAATATCTCTAGTTGATGAATTATTTGATATTTGGTTCTCAAAACATGTCATCAAATTGATATCACAATAGAAAGATGTATTATGTGATTTAAAACTCGTTTGATCCACGTTGAATAAGAAGTTTTGCACTTTTTAATACATAAACATATAAGTGAGATGAGTGTTAAATTTGTGTTGAACTCAAGTGGTATCCAAACACACATATTAAGCATACTATATGAAAGGAGGAACTTTTTTGAAGTGTCTAAAGACTGTCCACTCCCTTGCATAAAAATAATTAAATATAAATAAATAAATAAATTATATTGTATTCTTTTATTACAATATAAAACATCTTACATTTTAGATATAATTTAACAAGGAAGGAAAAAATCAATGACGACAAAATCATTATAATAAATTATTACATAACTTGTCTTTTGAATTTTGAATAGTTTATATTATGTTAAATTATATTTTTGGTCCTTGTATTTATTTTTAAAATTTAATTTGTTCATTCTATTTTTAAAATATTCAATTTAGTCCCTCAATTTTCAAAATCGATGCAATGTTGCCCTCTTTATATAATTGGAACTGATGTCGTTAGGGCTTACGTTACGGTTTTAAACCATTGCTAATTAGTGGCGATTTCTAACTGCCACTATTTAAATTTTAAATAATAAAAATTTAAAAAATATAAAATAATTAAAAAATAATTTTAAAATAATGCAGTTTATGATAATTTTTTAAAATTGAAAAAATTATAATTATTAATAAAAATTTATTAGTAAAATTTAAAATTATAATATTAATAATGCAAAAAATAAATTTAAATTTTTTACATAATAAAAATAAAATATACAATTTAATAAAACTTACTAATAAAATATAATAATGCAATAAATTATTCATAATTTTTAATTTTTTAATAATTTATTGCATTATTATATTTTATTAATAATTGTTATATTTATTATATTTATTGTATTATTAATATTAATATTTTATATTTTATATTTTTATATTATATTATATTTATTATTTTATATTCATTATATGTAAAAATTAAAAATAAACAAATATAAGTGTTTATAAATAATAATTATAATATAATATAATATAATATAATAATTTTTATAAATTTAAAATATTAATATAAATGAAAATATAAATAATATATAATTAAATTATTTATGTATTATTATTTTATTATAATTTTATAAATTTCAAATAATTAAATTATAATAAAATAAATTTAAATTAAATAAATTTAAATTTATAATTTTTATAAATATAAGAAAATAAATTTATTAAATTATAATTTTTTGTTAAATTAAAATTTATTGTTCTATTTTTATTAAATTTTTATTTTTAAAATTAAAATTATTTTTAATTATAGTTTTAGATTAAATTATAATTTACCTAAATTGAAAATTAATTTTTATTAAATTATAATTTTTTAAAATTTGAAAATATTATCATAGTGGCAGTTTCAAATTGCCAATATTTTGAAATTACAATTTTTAATTATTGTAAAACTTTTTAAATTTCTAAAGTTTAATAAATAAAAATTTAAATAGTGGCGATTAAAAACTATTATTAATAAGCGATTATTAAAGATCACTACTAAAGCGACGATTTTTTAGCAATAGTTTTTTAGTGACAATTTAAAACTATCGCTAATTGTAAACCCTAATAATGTTAGTTCTAATTTAACAAAAAGGACAACATTGCATTGATTCTGAAAATTGAAGGACCAAATTGAATATTTTAAAAATAGAGGGACCAAAAATATAATTTAACCTTTAGGGGCGTTTGGTACAAATGAAGTTTTTAGTTTTCAAGAAATCTGAAGGTGAGAATGTTTGTTTCCTGTATTTGGTTTATTATTCAAAAAATAACATTTCCAATAAACGTTGTGTTTTGGGCATCTTTTTTACCTATATTTCCTACGAAATTGTTCCCAAAGAGAGGTGAGAATCTAACTTTTTCGAGTCAGGGGAAAAGTTTTATTGTGATAAAAATATCACGTTAGTTTTATTAACTCATTTAATGTGATAAATAATTAAAGTTTCTAGAAAAGTTCTATTAACTCATTCAAATTATGTTATTCTTATTGATTACACTAGCAACTAAATTGAAGTTCAAATATACAAAAATTTAGACCATGTGTAATTTAACTCAAGGATGACATCAAATAGATATACAAACTCTATGAAAGAAGATGGATTAAAATGTACTATTTTGATTCTGCATAATTTATCATTCAGGTTATATATATATATATATATATATATATATATATATGTCTGAAGTGAAGTGTTCAAAGCGTCCTCATTAATTAAACTTGGCGAGAAATATTCCACTAGTCAAGTATCTACAAATAAAAAAAATGTTGTCACAATTGATAATGGAGATTTTAATTAATTTGCAAACAAACCATTGACAACATACCAAGTCAAACTTTATTCATTGGTAACTTATAATTAAATATAGTGTTTGTAATTATTTCATAGGTAAAGATCATTATTTAATTTAAGTTATAATTAACTATGATATAACAAATGTATTGTTTATCAATTGACTTTATTGTTTTGGTATCTCCTATCAAACGTAAAACACATATTATGGAGAATGAAAGGAACACAATGTGGCCTTGCAGCCTTAAATGACAGTATAGAGAATAAAGAAAGAGTGTTACTCAACAAGTGAATGAAAAAAATTGAGTAGTAGTAAGGCTAAGGAGCATAAGTTGATTTTGTAAAAAGTAAAATGAGTTGAGTTTATCACATAAGCTAAAGTCAACTTATGCACTTAATTTTTATAGAAGTTATTTTTCATTTAACTTCTCTAAAAACTAAGGTACATAAGTTGATTTTAGCTTATGGAAAAGCTCTCAATGCATTTTTCCTTTATGTTTTCTTTTACTATAATATGTATAGAAGGTAAAATGAGTTGAGTTTAACACATAAACTAAAATTAATTTATGCATTTAATTTTTATAGAAGTTCTTCTCATTCAATTTCTCTAAAAGCTAAGGTGCATAAGTTGATTTTAGCTTATGAAGAAGCTCAATGCATTTTTCCTTTATGTTTTCTTTTACTACAATATGTCTAAATTTATCCAAACAGGACCTAAGCGTTAGATAAAAGAACATATTATTTGTTTTGGAAAATATAAAAAATGATTCTAACACTATTTATGTTAGGATCATTAATTAAAGAACTTTGTTTTGAAATTGAATGTCATCTTGTTTTTGTGGTACATGTTATTTTATTTAATGAACAATTTTGTTATGTTGTATACATATTATGATGACTATTACCACTAGTGCATGAATCAATAGGTACAAGGTTGTTTCAACTTAATTGGCAATCTTTAGTTCAAATCATGTGTATGTAGCTGCATTAAATGATTAAAATGAGAATTTTACTGCTTATAATGGTCCTATCTAGTTCGAGCAAGATTGCCTCCTATGGATGCTACATGTGGTTTCCTACAAAAAATAAAATAAAATACAATTGCTATTTTTTTTTAATAAATTGTGCATATCCAACATCTTTATCAAAATTTATAGTTGTATTGCAAAATAAGTGAATTTAATTATCTCCTGCTTTTATTAATGAATAAATTTATATGCAATTCATATATTATTATTCTATAGCAATATACTAAATTATTTGTCTTATTGCACAAATTTTAATTAATATGAAATAGGTTTAAACATATTTTTGTCCCTATAACATATTGCTCTTTTGGTTTTGGCTCTTATAGATTTTTTTTTAAAGTATTCTTTGTAAAATTCCTTTTTTTTTTATTTTGATCCTTGTTATTTTGTTTTAGGCCTTGTAACATATTTATTTTTTTGTTTTTGTTTTTTTAATATGTAAATAATTTGTTTTTAGTCCCTATCAAATTTTTTCAAAAGGACTAATTCAAAATGAACAAAAAATTATAGGGACAAAAACGAAAAAATAGATATTAAAAGGATTAAAACAAAATAAAAGGACTAAAACAAGAAATAAATAAATTTACAAGGATCATTTTAAAAAAATATTTTACAAGGACCAAAACAAAAAAATGGTATTTTATAGAGACAAAAAACATATTTAAACTTATGAAATATTTTTCAATAATATAAAATTATTAACATGTTTTTTTTTTATTCATACAAAAAATTACCTTCTCCAAAAATTCACTGTGCATAGCATGAGTCCATACTCTAGTTATAGTATTATAAGAGCATATTTTGTAATGTTACTTTGTTAAAGTTACTTTTCATTATGGTAATAATAATATATAGTAATTGAATGATATACATCGAAGTTGAAGAGAGAGAGAAAGAACTGTGGGAATGGAGATAAAATTGTGAATTAATTTTACAATTAAAATTAAATTTAATTTATATGTATTATTAGTTTAAAATAAATTTGTTTACACAAATATTTCATAGAAATTTACTTTATTGTTATGTGATCCTATTCATTAATATAAGAGAAATGATACCTGTATAACAAATTGTACAACAAATTATACAACCATGAGAGAGAAAAGAGAGAGAAGAGTGAGAGGTTGAAATGTAATAAATGACATGGAGAGAGAGATAAATAGGAAAAATAATATTATATATATTATTATATGTGTATCACATCTCTTAATACAATATGACGACAGGAGAAATTCTTAGTAAATATCTATGTCAAAAAAATTACACAAACAATACATATAAGGTTAAAAATGATTTATGGACAACCCGTATTAATGGACACATGAAGAGAGAAAGAGATAGAAGAAAAAGGTGTGAATATGTGATAAGGGATATGATATGATAAGAATATAAAAAAAAAAAAAAAAGTGTCAATGTTATATTATGCATGTGTCCAAAGTTAGAATTTTAAATTAAACTCTTATAATTTAAAGTCAAAATATTCACATGTTCATTTATATTAAAATATGGTTCTCAAAGAAAGAAAGTGTATTCTAAAATGAGAGAAGAATAATAAAGGTAGGTTTTTTTTTGGATACAAGCCGTATGTATCATCTATAAGAGCCAATCCTGTTTGCACAGAGTAAGATTATTATGGGTGTCAAAACTTTTATTTTAAGTATTTAACGCAGCTGTATATTCAGAATTTAAATTCAAAACCACTAGTTAAGCTAGAATAATTTCACATCAGTTGATCCATGCACTGAATGGTAAAAACATTTTTTAGGTAGTTTGTTATAGATTAAAAAGAAAGTAATTCTAATATAAAATAATATAGTGATTATTTTTTTGAAATTTTTAAAAAAGAAGAAACTGATTTATACTTGTTTACAAGCATGAAAATTACTTTAAAAAAATAGTTGATTTTTTAAGAAATTATTCAAAATGATTTTTGATTTTAATTAGATTTTAGATTTTTTACTTTTTAATTATTTTGAAAAGTTGAAATAAAAACATATTTTTTAAAAATAATTATTTAAAAGAAGTGCTTTTTTTACGAAAAAAAAACTGTAAAAAATAGACTTAAAATATAGCAACTTCTTCTAATAAAAGATCACGACATCACGTACTCAAAGAATCTGAGTCTCATTTTTAGTCAGATGAAATAATTTAACTACTTTTAAAAAAGTTAATTTTAATGTAATATTTAAGAGGGAGCTTTCTCGTATTTTGAATTTATTAAGCAATAGATAATATTTTCGTAGAGTGCACTAAGGAAGAAAAAACATTATTGTCTATAACTTTATGTGTTGTTTTAGGGAAAAAAAACTTTTTTGTTTTTTTATTAATAAAAGTTTAAATTAAAAAAAGACACGAATAACAACCACCAACTTTAGCAGCAATTTATATTGAAATTTAGATATTCCCTATCAACAGAAGAAATTTGAAAAGCAAACCCAAATTACAACTAACGTAAGCAAATGACTAGACGAAATATGTCTAGCACTTTGTTTGGTTGTTAACTTTTGTTAAATAATTAATATTTTAACTTGTGCATTGCATAGGATAAATATTTATTTTACATAACTTAAATTATATATAATTAAAAGTTGTAATAAATAAATATTTTTGAACATATAAATTATTATTTAAGAGTTTAATGATTATGTATTGTTAATGTAAAAAATTTTACACTATCAACTAATCAGAAATCTATGTTGATATGACTTTTAAGGTGATTATTATAAAAGTTAACAAACTTACTATACATAGTAGTTTGAGATTGGATGATATTGTAAAACTTACCATACAATATTAATTTTTAATTATTGATAATCTTTTTTAAAAAAATATTAAAATTCAACTTAGAACTAAAGATATTAAAAATAATAAATTAAAAGAGATAAAAGATTAAAAAATTTCTAAAATGCTCCGTGAAAAAATAATAACTAAAAATATTTTTGTTGAAAATAATAACTAAAAACACTTTTGTTTAATATAATTATTCTAATTTATATAGTGAGAAAATAATATAATAATAAATAATTGGGGACTGAAGACGGGGCGGGTATTCTGGATCCGATTTTTGAATTGGAGGTGGTAGCGGTGAATGTTTTCTATGATCAATCTATGTTTGGCGGCGGAGTAAGGTGGCTGCGCTCCTCGGAGCGATTCAGGTTTCTGACAACGTCATTCTCCACCAACGCCAAGACCAGTTATTCCTTTTGTACTTCGGCCAAGAACAGCAGCAACAACAACAATAATAACAACAACAACAACATCGTGGATGAAAGGTATCGGCAGCTGGAGAATCTGGACATGATGACTGCCGCTAAGATCCTTTTCACCGACCCCCCTAAGAAGAGGAAGTTTGGGTATCCCTTTTTCTTCCCTCTGTCTTTGCTTGTTTCGCCTATTGCTCTCTTTCGCATTTCGTCGAGCACCTTCGTAGCACTCGTTTTTTCCGCATGGGAACCAAATTCTGATGATAACTATCCTTAATGATCCTATACTATCTCCACTTTACTACCTCTCTTTGCATCTGTTTTTTACTACCACATTTGAAGTTTTAAGCTGCAAGTAAATACTCTAAAATCCCTGTTCGGTTTTTTTTTTTTTAAGAAATTAAAAAAATCGTCCGCATTGGTTCTTAACCTTTGCATTTAGGCAAGTAGATGAATTAAGTACTTGTTCACTAGATTTATTACGTTAGAGATAATATCATAAACTTGGGTAAGCTAAAATGAGCTTATTTTGATTAGCTTTGTTTTGAAATTTATTGAAATTAGTCAAAAAGCATTTATAAGAAGGTCATAATCAATCATTAACTCCAATTAAGTTTTGTCTAATAAGCTTTCCCAATAAAGAATGATTAATGTAAATGACCTTTTTTTAATGTCAGGGATTAAAAAAAATTGACATATCCTTCATATTGGTCCTTAACATTAGTAGAAAAGGCCGTGGAAAATGACTAAAGCAAATCATGAATTTCAAAGTTAGAGACCAGAGTGAAATTAAAAGCCAAGTAAGGACTAAAATGATTGATGCATACAATATGAAGACTAAAGTAAGGGTTTACTCTTTCTTTTTTGAGGGGGTAGGGGAGATTACTATATTTGTTTACACTGTTAATAGATGTTCTTACTTTGCATCTCTGTTTTTCTTGGTCAGGTTTGATTTCCATCTTGTACAGTTTTTTTTTGCCTGCTTGCCTTCCTTGGGTATGACACTCACACTTTTATGTTTTTCTTTTATCATTTACCTTGTTATTTTGAAAAAACTCTTCTGCTATCATCTAAGTAAGTTTTTTCCCCACAGCTGTATATTTGGTGGCGCAGTATGCTCATTATGAAATGAGAAAAATGGAGGCGGTACGTTGTCTTTCCTTTGTTCTGATATTGTAATATAGGGGGTGAAATTTCAAGCATCATATAAACATTGGTAGGATGCATGTGATCATCTTATTCCTCTTCATATTCTGACCATTCAGCTCAGGGCTCCATCTAAAGTACTTTCTATGGAATCCTTTGGAAATGGAACTTCTTGTATGATAATCTAACAAGACTTGTATAGACTATTCAGTGTTCTGATCCATTTTGTTTTCCTGGCTAGACATTGGTGATGTATAAACCATATCTTTGATACTTCATACATTCTGCAATTGTTTGCTGTGGCAGCACTGTGGAATTGTAGGCTGAGAACTAATTAGAGATATGGTGTTCTACTTGTTTACTATTTATTTGAAATACATTAGACTTTCCTAGATTATATTCTATGTTTGTCTTGGACCTGTTACTTGTTGGTATTTTATTATTAATTATACATTTAAATAATTGGACGGGTGGTATTCCATTTTTGGGTTGATTTTCCATCCTGATAATGGTTTTTCTCCAAATCACTTAATAGGAAGTGGAGCAGAAAAGGAAGCAGAAAGAAGAAGAAGAAGCAAAGGAAAAAGAAAAAGAAATGGAACTAAATCCCCCAGAGGATAAGGAAGAAAAATCTGATTCCCAGCTTTCCGAGGTGAAAGTGAGACTTGAGAAACTTGAAGAGACTGTGAAGGAGATTGTGGTTGAAGCAACAAAACAATCAAGCAGCAACCCAGCCAAAAATCAGGTGACTAATGATAATAAAAAACACCTAAATTCTTCTGCACTGAGGGACACAAGTACCCCTGATTCTGCATCAAATAAAGCTGTAGATGAAGACCATTTTGGTAAGCATAATTCTCTCAAGTCAAAGCCAGAATTATGTGAAGAGAGCAAGAGTTCAGTTGCAACTCCAAATTCTTCTCTTCAGGATCCCAAAGGCCAGAATCAAAGTGGAGGGGCTTCTTAAGGTACTAGGATCTTTAGAAAATTTTTGAAGTCATTACTCATTACACTTGAATTATCAAAATCTATAGGGTTTTTTATTGATATTTTTCTCAAGAAATGAATAGTTATTTAATCATGCTCCACAGCTTACCAAACCTGTCAATCCTCGTCCTCTGGGAAAGATTTTTTAAGTTTTATTGGGAAGGAGAATATAAATGGGAAAGCTATATTTGGTGTCATTAGTTTAGTTGGGCTTTATGCTACCTGCAATCATGTAAGGATTCAGTAATTAGTAGATTTTTTCTAGGCTATGATCATTTTGAATGTCTTGAGGAGTAAAATTTAAATGCATCTTTTCATCCTCCAAGTTTAATTTTATTTTAGTTCAGTCCTTCAACTTTTTTCTTTCCTCTTTGTTAGCTTTGCCTCCCAACTTAATGGAGCTGTCTGTCTTAAGTGATTTTAACCTGTTAATTGAATCCAAAATGCTGTTGTTTTGGACTAGTGTCTCTTCTTCTTTCCCTATCTTCTTTTCCCCTTTTGTGGGTGTGGCAGAAGAAGACAGAAGCTACAGTAACAACAAGGAGCAAGATTGTGATCTTGAAGTGGTTGTCAAATGCCCATGCGGAGAAATTAAGGGTTTTGGTGGTCATGGGAAGTGGTGTCGATTTAAATAGGGTTTTGGATTTGGAGATTTCAAGTTAAACCCTCTTGGACCAACATTTGAGTGAACCAAAATTTAGTCAACTCTGTCTTTTATTCCTGTGCATGAGTTGAAACTGAAACCAGAGTATTTTTCACTTTTGTTTGCGACAACGTCTCTGAACTCTTTTCTATGGTATGCTTGCAAACAAGTATAAAGTTGAGTGTGCCAATTCAATGGGCTTGAATGCAACTCCAATAGTTTGGTGTGGTGGAATGTTCATCTTTGTTGGTAACACAAAGAATGTGAGAAGCGAAGAAGAAGAAAGTCTAGTCCAAAACATAGTGCTTTAGACTCAATTAATGGCTTTAAATGTCTCATTAATCACCTCCAGATATTTGGAAGAAAAATTAAGATGGGACCTGCTGTTCATAATGTTTATCCTCAGGACCTTGGGTTCTGTTTGTAAATGTAGCTCAAGTGTTTAACGCGTACTTAGAAGTAAACAGCTTATCACCCTTAATTTTCCCTTTTGGCAAAAGGGCGTTCATTGTTCAGATGAGAGACCCTTTTAAAGTACTTTAGATTGTTTTATAACTATGAAATGGTTTATTTTGGTACACCAGTACATTTTGATGATACTCCTGTATCTTGAATTCCTGAGTTAGATACTTACTTGGTGTGCCGGTATAACAGAGTAATTGCTGGCTTTCAAAATATTTCTTCGGATCCAATTTCAGTAATTGCTGGTGTGTTTTAGACGTGGAACCTGTTTTAATTAAGGGTAATGTTAAATTCAGATACAGCTTTTATACGATACTCACAGAAGTTATGTTTATCATTTGTTTATGTTCTCTATCTTTGTCTTACTTTTTCTTTTTCTCCCAAATCAATGCCTCACGTGAAACCTTGTTGATTATCCTTTCATCAGTTTTTGGGCCCAGTTCATTATCCTTTCATCAGTCATGCTGTATCACTAGGGCTCCAATGCCATTTCAATATAGCATATATTACCAAAAGGATGTTAATGCTATTCAAAGTGCTTGATTTCAATCACCTTTTGGCTAGTAATCTTGCTCGGTCACCCTTTTATAGGGAAAATTTTGAGTGTGGCTAGAGGCTGCGGGTGAGTAGTTCTCGAGTAAAATACCTTGGCACTTGGAAGTTGAAAGCAGTGTTCTGGGTAGAGCTTAGTATATGTCTGCGGTCCTACCATTGCTCATAACCTATGTCCTGCACGGGCTTGGATTTGGTGAAATCTTGATTTGTTTAACTGTGAGCCGATGGGTGTGTTAATCTGTGAAAATTTGCAGACTAAGTGGGTTTGGCAAGTGGGTTTACGGATTAGCTCATTTACCCATAAAAAATTCTGACTATTTTAAAAGGCGAAAAAAAAAATACCACTTTAGGGTGGCCTGTGCCACATCTCAGCATACCCACAAATTAAGCATTTTACAAAAAAGAAAGAAAGACCACTCTGTTTGCAGGCATTAGTGTATTCGTTGAATGTTAGTTTTATTTAAATGCGGTCTTTTTGCTTAACCGCGAGCCAATCAACACATTACAACCCTAATTTTAGATGAATTCATGCTTGTCTAGATTTCAAGCATATTATTTGCCCTGTTATAATAATTTATTATTTTTGGGTTGAGCTAGTCCATGTACTTGGATCAATTGATGCTTGTCAAGATATCTCAAGTATATTAATACTGCCCTATATATAACTTATTATTACTATCATATTTGTAAAATAAGGATTTTTTTTAAAATTTAAGTAAGTTTATTTTTAAGTAAGAAAATAGGAATGTTTTTTCCTCTTAAATTTTACTTAATAAAATTGTGATTCATTTAAAATTAAAATAAACATATGTCTACTGACTTTAAAATAAACTTATATTGTTTATTATCTTTAGAAAATGTTTCATATTCTGATAGAAAATCAAATCAAGACATACTTTAAAAAAAAAAACAATACTGAAAGTATTCAGAGATAGAAATCATTTTAGTTTAGGTTAAAATATACTTTTAATCCTTTATTTTTTTAAAAAATATTTTGGTTCTTTAACCCTCAAATTTGAATTAATATTGTCTTTTCAAAACAGTGTTCGTATTTGATTTTTGAGCATGATTTTGAATCCTTTTTGGATCGGTTGAAGACATGAAACTTGTCTCATTAGATTTACTTACATAAAAATTATGAAACCCAACTAATATTCAAACAAAAAAAAAGATAAATGTGGTGAAAATTGCATGAAAAGTGAGTCTCACGAATAACTGAAAAATTAAAAAATCTAATATCATATTAGTTTTCAGTTGCTTGTGAAATTCATTTTTCAAGTAATTTCACCATGTGTATGGTCCTTTTTGGTTCAAACATTAGTTGAGTTTTATAGTTTTCATGTAAATAAATTTAATGAGACATGTTTCATGTCTTGAATTGGTAAAAAAAAAAAGTTCAAAATCGTGTCCCAAAATAATAAACGATTACTATTTCAGAATAACAATATTAACTCAAATTTGAGAGTTGAAGAATCAAAATAAATTTTTAAAAAATAAAGGACCAAAATAAATTTTAGTAAAAAGATACGAGATTAAAAATATATTTTAGCCTTTAGTTTATATTATATGAAATTATAATGATATATCAAAATCTACATTCCTTACTAACAAAACTTGATTCAATCAGTAGATATCTGTGTTCTTTACTAGTGTGTTTGGATTGGCGATAGAAAATCATGGTGAGTGCAAAATTATGGTGAAATTAACACAAAAGTAACTATTTGTTGCTTCAAAAATACATGATGAATGCAACTCACCATATTACCAAACATACACATATGGTGATAATGGTTCTCTCTAGTATGTATGAAACAGACTTTGGACTCATTTGGATAAATAGTTTAATTAAGCATTTATTGAATAAGGGCTTATCATATGATGATATGAGTGCTTATGTATAAGTTGTCTTTACAATTAAAGAAGAAATTGAGTTAAATTGTTTTTATATAAGTTGTAAGTGTTTTTTTTTTTTTTAACTATCCTAGAGAGTTTGTTGAAATAAGTTAAAAGTAGCTTATAAATATATCATAAACTATTTTTATAAACTCTCACAAACATTTGTACAAATACTTATGTCATAAGTACAAATAAATTATAAATAAGTTATTTTGAAAGGACCCTTTATTAGGAGAGATAAAACTTATTTCAAAGTGTCCATCAATGAATACCACAAGTATATACCAAAAATTCATATTCTTAGCTACATCTATAAAACGCATGGACAAAAAATAAACATACGTAAAGAGATAATTTATCTTTTTTGAAATCACAATACACAAAGAGACACGCACAAATTCTCAAATTGTAGCTCCGAATTTTATTTTAAATTCATAGTTTCAATTTTAGATTGTTTAACCTAGGGGTGTAAATGGCTCGGGTTAGGTTGGGTTTACCTACATTTAAGACTCAACCCAATTAAATTTAATTGGGTTAGGTTGGGTTGAAGCTTTTTTTTTTTTTTTCCAGTGACCTAACTCGACTAATAATCGGGTTTGGTAATCGGGTCATGTACATAAATTTGGACATTTCAGAAAATTCAAAAAAAAAAATCAAAAAAAAGAGGAAAAAATACATCCAATGCATGTTTAAATTAAAATATATGTTCAATCACACAAATCCAACACTGATAAGAAAAATATTCTCCATGTATCAAATGAAATAATATAATACAATACTACATTTTGTTGTCTCAAGCTACTCTAAGTCTCTAACAATTATTTGAACTACATCATAAAAGTAGCAAACTAAAACTCAAGGATGCTATCAAACAAAGTGATTCTCCTTTGCTCCTTGCCTTCTTCAATTCAGTGAAATCAACTCATTCCTGCAACATTGAGTGCAAAAAAGTAAAACTGAATATATGTGTGAATATTAAAGTGATTAACTTAAAATAAAGAATTTGTGAGTAAAATACTAACTCAAAGACTTCAAAGGCACTTGCAACCTAACCTCCTCATCTCCTACAAAGCGTGTAACCCCTAACATGTCTAATAAAAGGAGAAAATACAACATTAAGTCATTAAAGTTCAACGTCAAGGAAATTGAAATGAGAAAATGAATTGATGTTATGTATGTTAGAAAGTAGACAACAACTACATAACCTGATTCAACTTCTATGACATGTCCTTGTTGTGGAATTAGACCACCAACATTGGTAATGGTACTACTAGTAGGATGCTCCTGCGCCAATTTTGAGAACAAATCAAAGCCTCCATAGTCTTGGGACTCAATGAACTACGATATGGGCCAAGAACACGACCTCCAGTGCTAAATGCAGACTCAGATGATATTGTAGACACTGGAATAGCTAGTATATCCCAAGCCATACGAAAAAGAACATAATACCGTGTAGTCATTTTTCTCCACCATTTGAGAATATCAAAGTCAGGATAATCATCCTCAACCATATCCTCCATATACCTTTCCAACTCATTCTTTTGGAGCTCACCTTGTAACCTCCTTACTTGGAACCTAAACTTATCTGTTATATTAGCTCTTCCACCTCCAATTTCAGTACTCTGAGTACCATGTGTCTATGAACCACTGACATTTGAAGATGCATCACTAACTTCACAAATATCAGTAGGTACAGGATACCATTCCACATATTGATCATATAATTTAAATATGATAGCTTTTACTTTTTAAACATGTCTACAGTCCATGCATTTGAATACATAGACTGAAAACAAAACTCAATCTAAGCCCATTTAAATAGTGGATCAAGAAAAACAACTACAACCAAGAGATAATTTACATTCCCACCATTAATATCCCAATATTTGTCAAATTTTGCTTACATATTTGTAGCCATAGTTTTCAACATTACATCATCCATTTCCATCCATTCAACCAATGCATCTTGTATGATACTTAACTTAGTAAAGAAACAATTAGAAGTGACATGCAGTGATCCAGAAAAAGCAAGTGTAGCATCATAGAAAATCTTCAAGAATTACATAAAAACACAAGCATGTTTCCAATCATCAAAATTAAGGGAGTCCCCCTTCAACTTCAAGAGCTTGTACAAGGGTATTATCATCATATTGAAGATGACTAAATGCCTTTTCATATTTTTCAGTTGCTTCCAACATCAAATATGTGGAATTCCATCTAGTTAGCACATCTAGCACAAGCAATTGTTTAAAATTTAAGTTAGCCTCTTGGGCACACTTTTTAAAACAAGCCAATCTAGCTGGAGATGACCTCACATACTTACGAGAAGCCCTTCTCCTAGCAATAGAGAAATCTATCTCCTTCATCCCATCAAACAATCAAATTTAATATGTGAGCACAACACCTCAAATGCGTATAATCCCCATCCAATAATGTGCATCCAGTCCAATTAGACATATTCCTCTTTAGATATGCTAAAGTCGTGTTATTAGAAGTAGCATTATCTATAGTCACAGTGCAAATCTTGGTAATCCTTCAGTCTTTAATGCACTTTTCTAAAGCTTTCCCTATGGTTTCCCCCTTATGGTCACCAATCAAACCAAAACTTATTATCTTCTTATTCAACACCCACCCTTCGTCAATGTAATGAGCAGTCAGTCACACACATATAATTCATGTTTTGAATAGAAGTCCAAGTGTCGGTAGTAGGTGAAACCATTTGATAATTCATTGACAACAAAGATTGCAATCTTACTTTCTCTTCAATAAAAATTTTCATACAATCCTTAGTAATAGTGACCCGACTAGGAATCTTAAATCGAGGTTGAGCAGTACTAATAAATTCTCTAAATCCAGGGTTGTCAACAAACTTGAAAGGAAGTTCATTAAGAATTATCATCTTAACAAGTTTATACCTAGTCAGTTCTTGGTTAAAATCCACAAGCTTAAATGAAATTGCACTATCACGATCACTTTCACTTTGTTTTCCAAGCACTAGAGTATTTTGTTTCTTGTTTACTTTTGAATTTGGGCCCTTTGGACAAGCAATAATGTGTCTGTTTAAGTTGTTGGTACCATGTTGGTTAGATTTGCACTTGTAACTATGGCCACAATAATTACATATAGCACTATCCCCTTCCCTTTTAAAATGAGCCCAAGCACTAGAAGTAGGTCTAGTAGGTTTTCTTTTGGGTTTACCTTCATCAGTTGTACTTTTAGGTTGGTCACCTTGAGCTTAAGGTTAAGATGGTTTAGCCTTTACTCCTGCAACTCCCTCTACTGCTATTGGTGGGGTTGGAGCGCTAGCCACTTGCACTTCTTGACTAGCCATAATTTACAAATTCAGTTGCAGATTCAAATGACACAAGTTTTGCATATCACAAAAGTCCAATTATAGTGTTAGTGTGTGAGAAGAGGCAAAGGCAGAACAAAAATTGAAAGAAAAAGCTCATAAGTCATACCAATGGGCGACGATAGGAAGGGGGCAACAAGTTGACGGTGGTGGGCGACAAACGCCGGTAGCGTTGGGGTGGTTGACGAGGTAAAAAGGGCAACACCGCAATAAGTAGACGAATGACAGCAAGGATGTGGTCGCGTGTTGACAGCGGCAATGGGGTGGTTGACGAAGCGAAAAGGGGCAACACCGCAACAAGTAGAGGAACCATGGCAAGGATGGGTTGAGTGTCGATGACGGTAATGGGGTTGAGTGTTGACAACGACACGACATGGCAGAAGGGGCGGTGCGTTGTGGCTAGTGGGGCTAAGGTTTATTTTTTGTCTCGTGGCACAGAGGATCCCAGGGCAACATAAAAGCTTCGAACTTTGAAGGGTGAACTAAAACTAAAATTGTGAAATGAATAATTTACTAAATTTAGTTAAAATTAAGTGATGTAAAATGTAAATAAAATAAGTAATATAATTTTTTTATTAAAGAAAAAAATTAAGGTCGGGTTCATCGAGTCTGAGATATCTCAACTCGTGACCTAACCCAAACTTAATTAGGCTTGCTAAAAAAAACTCAACCCAACCCAACCCACAAAAATTTAATTGGGTTGGGTTTAATAGGTCAGGTCCACAAGTTGGGTCAGACCACTTACACCCCTACTTTAACCCAATCATTAAGTTGAGTCCTAGATAAAACTTTTTCTTTTCTTTGTTTAACTCAAAAGTTATATAGAAATAAATACTTAGAGCAAAAGGATTAGGAGGATAAAAAAAAAAAAATACAAAGATGCTTTTTTAAATTTTCTGAATTTTTTAGGACCATTCATGTGATTTCTTCTTCTTTTTTTTTTTTTTTTACAAAACATATGTATAATATTATAATTTATAAGTGGTCTAATATTATAATAAAAAATATTTTTAATGTTATTTTTTTAATTAAAATTAGATTCTCATTTCAATAATTTACGTTAATTTTTATTATATGAGTCATGGACTCATGGTAATGAAGTTTTAGTTTTAACTAGACAATAATAATTAAAATATAGAATGCATGATAATACTTTCTCCCCTCCCTTTGACCTTTGCTACGGGATTTTCTCGTCTCATAAACCCTTTCCTCTAATTCTCTAAACCCTGCACTGCACTTGTGTTTCCTCACTGCGTGTTGTTCAATGGCACGCCTTGATTCGTTCCCTAACCCTAACCCTAACACACCAACTTCATCTTCAACAGCAACAACCATGCATATCTCGCCACCTATTCCGGAGAAGTTACATATCGAACATGCGCAAATCAGCTTTCGAGGGAAACATTTTGAGACTCCTCCGCTCCGAGATTCAGTACGAGCTCCAATCCTCTCCTCCCAATAACGTGCGTTTCTTTTTTGTCCTTTTCCCTCTAACTTCTGCCTAGAATTAAGGTTTCAGAGCTCCAAAATCAAAATGCTTGGACAA
Source organism: Spatholobus suberectus (assembly GCA_004329165.1). NCBI lineage: Eukaryota > Viridiplantae > Streptophyta > Magnoliopsida > Fabales > Fabaceae > Spatholobus > Spatholobus suberectus. The sequence goes on from CM014732.1 coordinate 85,775,215, forward strand.
ACGAGCTGTTACTTTTTCTTGAACGCTCCGTGTTTTGACGAAAAATTTTCTAATAGATTTGGTTACGTTTTGTTTTGTATCAATTAGGATGCTATGTATTTTTTTTTCCCTCCTCATAATTCTCTTTGCAATCAGCATCATTTGGGGAAGATTTCCAACGTTCTTGTTTTGCAGCCTGTTACAAAGTTTAATTCCTTTATGGTGGACGGCCGAGCTGGGGAGAGATGGATTACGTTGAAAAGACAACATGCTGATGAACATATTAAACTTGAAGTCACCATGTTCGATGGAGCCGTTCCTGTTCCAACTCCAAATGGTGATGTGGCTAATTCAGATGAAATGCAGATGCACATTACTGTAATTGTCACCATCTCCAAGGGAGAAGATGGTGGTGTGTTGGAAATCATGTGCTCTGCTTGGCCTGACAGTATAGAGATAAAAAGGCTGTTCATACGTGCAAATGAGAAGATGCTAGCTGATCCCTATGCTGGTCCTGAATTCACGTAGGTTTACTCACTCATTTCCACTTCCACTCTTAGTTGTTTGCTTAAATTTTTGAATGATGGCTAGATTTGGAATTGTGTTGACAACACCTTTTGCTGTTGGTTCTTGACAGGGAATTGGATGATGAGTTGCAAGACAGACTTTATGATTTCTTGGAAGTAAGGGGTATAAATGATGATCTTGCTGTTTTCTTGCATCAGTACATGAAACACAAGGATAAAGCGGAGTTCATAAGATGGATGGAAAGGGTTAAGTCTTTTATTGAAAGGAAATAAGGGCGTTGAAATTTCCAGGTTTGAGATTAGATAAGTCATTAAATCACTTCTTTTATGTATTTTGTCACTGAAGTGTGAATCTAAGCAGCTACGCATTTTTGTTTTCTGTTGACTTCTGCTTTAGATTTATAGTTAGTGTTGGTGGAAATTGTGCAACATTGGAAATGGCTGTATTGTATTTGTGATTTATGCTCCGGATTCACTCTTCCTGAGAAAAAAGAGAGCAAACATAAGATAGTGAATTAACAGCATCGATAATGGAAGGTTTTTCTTTCTTCTGTGGATTGTGCACGTTTATTCACTTTTATGAATTTGATGTCAGAATTACAGTCAATGAACAGTGACTCGTAATGTTCAGTGACAATTGATTACTAGTAGCCAACAGCTGCATAATTGATGGAATTATTTTGAGCTTGTTGCAAAATAATGGCATAGCAGATATTACTTATACTTGAAGGAGCTTTTTCCATACTATTTTTGAATTGTCATCTTTCCTCCATGTGCTTCTCTGTACAATCTCATCTATACAGGATTCTTTATTGTCATAGAATTATGTATATGTCCTTGATTATTTAAAGTTAGTGATTTAACATGTTTATCAATAGTTGTGTTCAAACTCTCAGATTCTGAAAAGGTTGGAATATGCAGGCTCCAGTTTTGGAAGTTGCTTTGCTCTAATAATATTGTATTAACAAACTCTTTGATTATTTAGCTGAACTTAAAAATAAAGGACCCGATGGACTTTAGGACCACAGATTTCTTTCTGGCCAAGTAACTTCTTGGACAGATATGTATTCGTGTTAAAATACGCAGGCTTTGTCAGTCAGTAATCGGTATAATACTATAATCTATACTCTATTCCCAGCTGAGTGAGGTTTATGCTAACTTGGTGAAATAAGTTTGAGAGCCAATTTGTTAGATTACAGAGGCACTAATATAACCGATTTTATCCCAGTCACTGTGTTTCAATTTGTGAAACCCTTAAAGCGGATTGGTCAGCTGGCTGAAACACAGGCTTTCTGATCCGATGGCTAGGCTAGTAGTGCGATTTCGGTATGTTATTAGGATTACTCTCATACCCTCTCTCTCTCTCTTCAAGAATACTATTGCTTAGGGTGAGTTGTTTATGTTGCTTGATGATATTAGTGGTTTATGATAAAATTAGCATCCAACAAAATTTGACAACTCTCTGCGGTTTGGGTACCAAGGTAAAAGGCTAAAAGCAGTGTTTCCGTACTCACTTCCTGTTATAACTATATAACTCTATGCTTGTAATGCTAGTTACGTTACACCCATCAGCATTCAGACCTGTGCCTGTGAATAGCAAAGCATGATTACAACCGAAAGTCAGGCATTGGAAAAACAAGTATTTGTAGATTGTTCATTTGGTTGTCAAAGTTGCTGAATGTAGAAAGTTTGTTTTGTAAAGTCGTGGGAGTTGAGTTTTAAAGGAAGGAAGCGAGAACAATTTTTTTTTTAATAAATATTTTATAATTTGATATTTTTTAAAATAAAAATAATAATAGATTAGCATAAATTGCATGTCTTGATCTTTTATTTTTTTTAATAAACATTGCATAAGTCTCTTCATTTTTTGTGTTCTGTTTTTAATTTCTTGATGTTTTTATTATACGATTATCGTAATCTATAAACGCTCTCTCTAATGAAATGAATTTTTAATCATTTAAATGAAATAATTGACGGCTTTTTATCTCTTAAAAATCGAATCATTTCGTGTTCAAGTTACTAGAACTAAACTAAGCTAGACTAAATGACAAGAAAACTTAAAGGAATAAACAAACTTAAATCGTCTAGCTCTTTGGTGAATGGGAGAGGTATGGTACAAGAAATGTGAAATCAATAAATATACTTCAAGATATCGGTCCTTCCTATTAATAAAGGTAATTGAAATATATTGTAATATTTTTTTAAAATATAAGATGATTTATAATTGATTCACTGTACAAAGTCCATACGTTAACAAAGTATCGAAATTGAACTCTGGATAATTATCTGGTACAACAATCTATAAAATAATCAGTTTAAGATTCTTAGCCTGGTACCCCCAAAAAAAAGAAAAAGCCAAAATACAACTATTACTCTATTTTTGTTAAATGAAATTGAAATTAAAGATGCAGACCTTATCATAGATGTATTGCATATGGTTTTGTTAAAGCATGCAATTTGCCTTATATAATAACATTGCGTGTTTCTTTACAGATGAAGAAATGATTAATTGATTATGATCTAACTTACTTAGGTGAAAGGGAAATAAACTAAATAACACTTGTTGAAATCTATTTGATTTGCTGCTAATTTGATAAAGGGCATACGTACAAACAGTGATACCAAAGTAAAAGTAGAATAATAAGAATAGAAAAGAACAAACAAGCATTGCTTCACTAGCCTAGTTGAGATTTTGATGTTAATACAACTTTCATATCCTATCTTTTATTAAAGACGAGGACAGACAACCTCAAATTTGATTATCATATAAGATCTTGATGAACAAGAAGCAATTTTTGCTTCAAAATTTCAGCTCCACGTGTTTCGTTGGATTGGATTTGTTCATTTGTGTTTCTTTCTTGGTTGGGAGGCAAAATTGAAGGTTCTTAATATTTTATTGGATGAATGGTGAAGACTGAGGTATGCCACCACAAGTAAAATAGACAGCCCAACCGAAGTGCTACATTTGGCAAGAAGAAAGCCCAAACTCAGAATCCATGTTTGGAAACATCTCAGATCCTGTATATCCCTTTGTTAGCGTGAGATTACTGTGATCATTAACTGTCATAATGACTAGACTTTCAGTTGCTTTTGCTTCTTAATTTCATCATAGTACTTATGTTTCATGATTAAAACGAGATTAGTGTAAACATCAGGCGGACATGGACCTACAAATTTGTGTGTCGCTTCAGATATCTTTAGGTAAGAAATCAAGACCATCAAGATTCAGGATTTTAATCAATAACATTTCCTTTTAAAATGATGTGATAGCAGAGCTGAGTGTCTTTTTGGCTTACTTTCACATGGCTTGCCTCACCTACTTCTCTGATCCCAATAGAGATGGTCGATTTCTCCAACTACAGGTGGGTCAAAGTAGGAGTCAGTGAGACAATCACAGCCATTGAAACTGTGCATTTTGGTGGACCAATCTTCCATAAGATTTTAAAAAACGACATTCACTAGCATCCAAATTTCTACGTAGTGTGGACCTTTGTCACCCAATATGTGAGACATACATGCCTTGATCCAAACAGTGCCAGGTTGACATTTACTGCATTGTCAAATAATAAGGGACCTCCAATAACTACATGGTACAAGGAGTTCTTAATTTTGGGAGTAGAAGATGCTCAGTATCTAATAATGGGATAGAAAATAACTAAGTAGAAGCTTGACCAAAACATAGCTAAAATATCAGTACTCTAGTGAAATAAGCTCTACCTGCTTTTATAGAACTGACTTGTGTTTTTGGACGAATCAAATACATGCTGATCCATCAACTTCTATAATTTTCTAATCAGTTCTTGAACAGCTCAAAGCAGTGAGGACCTAACTTCCCTACCTCTAACAAGCATATAATCTTACTCATGCTATTACAAAGCGATTCAAAGCTTGATGGAAGTTTTCCCTTGGAAATAAATCCATGTAAAACCATTATTCATGACAAAATAAAGCAACCAACATAAAAAGCAAAACACAACATCTGGTAAGTAGCCAAAATGCATTTAGACTTGCTGGATCAAGAGATACATGAGGACAAAAGAAGTGAAAAAGGAAAGAGGTGTCAAGCTCTTGGCCAATGAGAAAAGACACAAATAACTGGGGTATGACATGTTGGAGAGTAACTACTTAGAGCTTGAGGGACAAGTCAAGCTTCTGCAACTTCTCTTGTTTAGACTTCAAATGAGTAATGCTACCAAAGCAGTAACCTCCAAATTCCTCTGTCAACAGCTTTGTGGAAAACTTGCCTAACTTTGGAACACTATCAGCCAAGGATGACTCAGTTTCTTCCCCCACACGAAAATTCCCAATTGCCGGTTGTGAATCCAAAGTTTGCCTCTGCCACCAATTGGAATGGCACAACCCAAAAAAGGGTGTTTGATAAGAAGGTTTGTTAATCATAGAATGAACCTGAATTCCAAGTGCTTTGTTGTATAAGCCATGTGAAGGCAGAAAAGGCATGTTGGAGTACGTGTGTCCAAAATCTGCTGCACCAGCTTTGTATCCTCTTCTTGCCAAAGTTCTTTCACGTTTGTGTGCATTCTGGTGTCCCCCAAGTGCCTGGGAACTATAAAACTTTCTTTGGCAGTAGTTGCATGAGAAAACTCTGGGATCCAGTTCATTTCCCTGACTGAATTCTGAGGAGTTTTCAGAGAAATTTGTATGGAAACAATTGAGGAGGTTGAGTTCTGGCTTTGAGTCATCACCTGAATCCTGGCTTGAGAGACTTAGATCTAGTAAAAAACCAGGAACTGAGTCATGTGGGTGTTTTTGATCTTGCTTTTCTGTGTGATTCCTCTTTGTTTGAGTGTCCATGGAAGGTTTTTGGCACGGCAAAGTCTCTGAAAATGTGATGATGTTCAATTTTTCAGAAGGGCCAGGCTCTTGCCTTTGAAGATCCATGTGGCATGAAATTTGCAACGATTGCCTTGGTACTAGTATTGGTTATGGAAGTCTGGTTTAACGGCAAGGAAGATGGAGTTTTTGAATGATGTAACAACAATAAATGTCGTGTGCTTTGTATAGAAGTAGATAGCACTATTTTACAGTTACAAGGTCTTAATATAGCAAGACCTAAAAATTAAGACATGCCTTTGTCTGTGTGCTTGATTGGAACATATGTAGAACACCCACGTACAACTTGCAAGTGCATACCCCATTGAATGTTTTTTTTTTTTTTGTATATTTTTTGTAATTTTTATTTGTCTTCTCACTTGTCACTTTACATTTCTAGTCTCTGTATCTGCCTTTTATCGGTATATTCATGTCTATAGGTTATGACGGGTTAAAAATCCAAGATAAGATCAATAGCCTACTTTTGAATTTCAGAATAATGTGGAATTGTAGAATGGACTTGTCTTATAAAAGGTGTGGTATTCTGAATTTCCTAAACCTGTTGGTGGATTTGCAGTATCTTCGCTGAAACTCTTCTGTCCTTGTCCTACATTATGGTTTGTTTATCTCGTCATAGGAAATAGACTTGTCCACACTTTCAATTTATTTTAGCAGGGGATATCTGCACGTTACTTTTGAAGTGTTAAACTTATATCACTTTAATCCTTGCATAGTAATTGGTTTGATTCTAGATCAACTACAATACAAATCCTGTGTAGCAACTAATCTCCTATTTAAACAAATTGGAAAAGAAAAAATGTAACAGAAAATCATTATCCTCTATTTTCATGTATTACATATGAGTGATTATTATTCAAAGAAAATACAAGTTACCACATCATGTGACAGTTGGCTATTAGATTGAGGTTATGTCTTTTGTGTATTTTTCATTGTCATGAATCAATTATTCCAAAAATTTAAGTTGTTCCAAGGATTAAAGTCCTAACCACTAAATTGTGAAAGCTTCATAAACTAACTATTCAAAAAACTTAAACTAAATAAATAAAAAGTAAAATCTTTTAGGTAAATCAATACAATTGAGGAGAATTTAGTGAAAAAACATCAATTCAAAGTATGGATTTTCATATTAAGAGAGTTTAAGAATTCTCACTGCTTTTTAAATTCATGAATCCAATTCAATTTCGCAAAATCTTTCATAGTTTTTCATGAGGAGACTTCTATGGATCTCTCCAATTTAAAGTATTTTACTTTCACGCAATTAACAAGGTTTAACAAGCAATTGATATTTTATGATTAAGAATACAGTTGGGTCAGTAGTATTGGTCCTTATATATCATATTAACAATTGAAAAACAGTCAAAAGAAAAAATCTCTATAAAAGATATATGAATTATTTTATATTTATATCATGCATAAAAATCTTCAATCAATAAGCGGTAACGATTCAAGGCCTTCTTTCATTAACGCTCTTGCGGCTAATTTCAAGATGTAATCATTCGGGGCCTTCTGTTTCTGTATTTGTTCACCATTCTTCAAATGAACCCTCTACACATACAAACAAGCAACCAAAGATTCGAATTGCCTTAAAGCCATGCAAGAGGAATATGCAGCCCTCATTGCCAATTACACCTGGACATTGGTGTCACCACTTCCCAATGTCGATGTAGTAGGCCCTACGTGGATGTTTCAAACTAAGGATGTGGATGCTGTGTACTTCATGATTCAGACTCAATTTACTGAGTTGCAATTTAGAAAAAAAAAATTATACAAGAAAAAATTCTGAAGGGTCAGAACGTGATGTACTTTCAAAATAATTGCAGATGATCCCAATACTAGGAACGATGCTTTTAAATTGTAGTTTGCAATTTTTGAAGTCTTCACAATGACATTGTACATTTTCTGTAATTTCAACAATTGTAAACTACAGCAACTACAACCTCAATTTAAAACCATGCTTGGAACTAAACATAAACCAGAAGCACACATTTGGCCTGTTTGGTAGGGTGGAAAAAAATCATAAGAAAAGAAAAAAGTTTAAAATTTGAATCGAAGGAAAAGTAGAAATTTATTTTTTTTTTAATTTTTGTCTTTAAAAATCAACTTTTCTTTCTTTTTTCTTTTACTTTCTCTTTAACCAAAAAAAAAATAAAATTTGTTATTTGTGTTTTTTTTTTTATCTTTATTTTCTTTTCTTCCAACCAAACATAATTAAAGCTAGTTTGGTTGCTCAGGGATTTTCATAAAATATATGGGATTTATTTACACCAAACTTTCTCACCTGTCGTTCGACCAACCACTATTCAAATTGTTCACTACTCTCCTTAGCAGCTTATCTATTGCTGAGAATTGACAAATAAGACAACCACCTGCTAGTCTTTATATTCTTGGTTCCTTCAAAAGATTTCATAATGCAACAGCCAGAGATTCATAATTACGGTAACTTAGCAGTAATGGCAGCTACATACTTGATCCCTTAAACTAATAACAAACGACTGTTTAAGCAATATTCACCAGAGGATTATAAACTAAAAACTCAGAACAATGAGTAATAAGAATTTAGCTAATTCCTTTTACAAGAAAATAAATAAATAATCTTACAGTGTATGTCATGTTGTACCCAGACAAAGGTCTTTGGTGTCGAACTTTTCTCTTGTGGTCATGGTGATTTCTTTTTCAGCCTTGCATATTATGTCTTCTTGTTTCCCATATTTTATTTTATTTTTGTGCTAGGTTTTTCCCCCGTTTCCCGTAATGTTTAATTTGTTTATGCTTCAGATTTTTATTTTTTTTCACGTATTACTTAATTCGCACTTGTCTTGCATTTTATCTCACGTATTATAGAGCATTATTAAACTGCATCATAACAATAAACTTGCAATATTGGATAATAATAATAATAATAAATAAGGATACCCGTGATTCGTATAAAAAAAGATTGGTAAGCAAAATCTAATGTACATATAGCATTTCTATTCTTGCAACATCACTAACTGCCATTAAGACCCTTAATATCGATTTTTTCTGTTAAGAATGAATAAGTTACGATTTACAGACTCACCCTTAACCATGATACATGTTCCTATTGAAATTTGGATTGAGAAAATGTATTTATATACAAATTTTGTATAAAATTATGCAACAAAAGTGTTGAAAACAGAACGTGAAACGAATTGTAAGACAGAACACAAAAATCACACAAACTAGAGGAGAAAGAATCAAATACTGTTTTGATATATTTCTGTTTTGCATACAGCTTTGCATACATTTGAAGTATTACAACTAGTGCTTAAATAGAAAAACTAATAAGTCCTTGACTGGGTAGAAAAAATAGCAAATTATGACTAAGCTAAAAGCATGCATTATTAGCCTACAACTATAGCTAGCTTTTTCTAAACATAAGCAACCTTAACCAAGTTTACAAGCAAAATAAAAAACTGTAGAGACATCAAAATACTTTACTATGACAATTGGAAAAATCTCATTTTCCAACAAAAAGGGATAAAAAGAAAAGAGAGTATGTGGGATAAAATAATTTATGTGAGAGAGAAAATTTTTTTTGTAAAACATGTTGTGTAAATTTATTATATGAAAAATATAACTCTAGATTCTAATGTACTTTTGAGGTTTCAATGTACTTTTGGGTTTCAACTGTCCAATATCACACTACAGAGATCTCGTAGGTTGATATGTAGCAAGCTTTTACATACAGAGATCTCATAGTTGAAATGAATGTTAAGAGTAATGAGATTTTGTTTCATTTGAAATTTGAATTTTTGAATAAGTTTTAGATAGGATCTTTGTTATTGTTGTAAATTTTATCTTTTATATTCTATTTTTGTTAGTTAATGTTATCTTAAATAAGTTCAGTAGTAGTTGAGATTTTTTAGGAATTTCAAATTAGTTGTAAACCTATACATAGGTATTCTCTTTTACGAATTTTAATGGCAATTTTCCTTCTTCAATTTTAATCTCTCAATTTCTCTGCAAGTTCTAATATTTTTATATTTTATCACAAAAGATTTCCAACAACGACATCATAAACTAAGGTCCCTAGTATTTATCCGAAGAAATTACTTTTTCGTAGTTTGGTATGGGTCCTTTCTTATGCTTTATCGTTTGTGTTTGTTAACATGATAGTGCTTCGTTTTAACACTTAATAATTGAAGCCTATTCTGGGAATTTCAGATGGCAGTTTCCTTTCTTCGACTAGTGAAGCGTGACGCGAAAATTGCCATACAGGGGCAACCATTCCAACTTTCTCCTATTGTCAATTTATGGCTGCTTCTAACCATTGATGCTCTTTATCATATACTATTTTTTCTTCTTCTGTCCCACACAAAACGTGGCACGATTCCACCCAGCACTTCAATTTCCAAACCATCCTCAGACAGTCAGACTCCATCTCTTCTCTCTCCTTGTTTGTGAAACAATTTTTTAGTGTTTTAATATATCCTATATATGAAAATCATAATATCTAATATAAGAAAACAAGATATGTATTGACAGTGTAAAATAATTTTACACTGTCATCTAATTACAAACAACCATTTATTATAAGTTTGTTGATTTTTATAATAAATATTTTAAAAATCATATCAATGATAATTTTTGATTAGTTAACAGTGTAAAACTTTTTACAATGATAATGCATGACCATTGAACTCATCTAATATTTACAAGGTTATTTTGTTTCTTATGTCAAATTTTTTAAGTTCAAAATAAGAAGAATAAATGATCGAATTAAGAGTACTAACCATAAAAAAAAAATGCTGCAAGAGTACTAAAAATTTACTGCTCTCTCAAAAGGTTTATTAACTACAGTTCCTCTCTTTCAAGTGGAACTGCTATTTGTTCACGAGTGTATTATTAATTAGCTAGCTAGGTGTAGGTAACAGTTGAATTTTGCATGGCAAATGTTAGGTAGGTTTCTATAATGATAAAGCTACACTATTGTGGATTTTGTATTGTATCACATCTTGATATGAAGCCATGGCATAACATAAATCAGGCAATGATTAATTTCTAATCTTCTTTAAGTACCAAGGAAAATTGACAATGATCTAATCTTGCAATGCTATGAAAAATGAGGTCCCCCGGTCCCCCTTTAAACGCTTCTAACCCTTCCCTTTCCCTTTCCCGAGGGTTGGAGCCTTTTTACTTGCAACCTCATTTTATTGTGATTGGGACAACAACCAACACAAGTGTTGTACACAAGCAACTGAGGCCGCACGGTTGGCTTGCAGAAACACATGCTGTGATACCTAGCACAGAATTCTTTGACATCTGATGGATAAGTAATAACTTTTGAGATTGTTTAAACTCTTTTGCTTGAGCTCACGTTGGCTTGGAATCAAATGCTTGACAAGAAAGGATAGTGACAAGAAAAGGATATGTTGTGTGTCTGCATCATATTGGAAATGCATAGAGGGGTTAAAGATAATGAACCATCAAGAGAATGAAAAAGGACAAAAATGAGAATTGATATCTTATTTTTGTAATTATTGTTTTCATCTTAATAACTAAAATCATCAAATAATTTGCGAGGTGAAATGTTAATTTTAATTATACAACAACCACCTATAGGATTTGTCCGCAATGTTCTTTTACACATTTTTTTTTTTTTACTCTAGTAGATCAATCAATTCTCAAATTAATTGTACTTGTGTCGGTTGTGTGCTTCGGTAGGATATTGTTCTGACAGGGGCTCTTAATTAGTGGGTTCTTTTTGAACGATAAATGTGATTGGAAACTCTGGCTTCCCTATTTTGTCGTGTTGTACTTTGTTTTCTGGTCAACTGTCGTGTTGCACATAGCCGTGGAGAATGTGACATGTGGCCTATAAGTAGATGTTGAATTGTATAATAGTTCAGGGTAACGAGGAGGATTTAAGATTGAGGCACGATATGTCAAAACGTATTATACATTTCATCAATAATTGTTATATCTCTTAATTTTTTTTATTACATCTTTTTTTTTTATCTTTTCTTTTTAGATATTAAATAGCATTTAGGTATTCATAAAATATTTTCCTTAATTTTTTTTTGAGAAAATCTTTTGTATTTTTATAAATAATTATAAAAATATCATTTATTTTTTAAAATTTATACAAAAGTGGTGAAAATTAGATAAGTAATTAATGGTTACTGAATATTTACAATTATTTATATTTTAGTGTGATTGCTTAAAAATTAAGATTTTTAAAAAATAATTATAAATTACTGATAAGAGCTAAAAGAAACAGTAACTAATCAGTCGAAAAATTATAAACCTTTTCCTATTTAGCATAAAATTAATTTTTATTAAATAAGTGAAATAATTTTCACAATTATTTAATTTATTCTTAGTCATATATATTTTATAGTTTATTGAAACTCAAACAAGTTTCCTTATAAAAAATATAAAATATCTTTTGTTTAGACTCCCGTGCATTAGTGTGAGTTTATATCTTGTAAGAATTTACTTAATGGGTTATCAGAATATTCATAAAATGATATAAAATATATAATTAATTAATAGTAATATAGTATAATATTTTTATACCAACAATATATAAAAATGAAATTTTAACTATATCAAAATACGCTTATTGTGTAAATTTACACCAGATTAAATATATATTCATGAAATATTTTAATCTATTGTACAAAAAACTAAAAATTATATAACTTTTGTTTGTGTTGTTTTTATGTATATGCAATTGTCTAGAGAAAATGGCCTGAAATGTATTACAAATCACAACCCATAAGGAGTGAATTACTAGCGGAGAATTTAAATAACTAGTAAAAAATATATATATTTAAGCTTATTTGTCATGGTCCTGTTAGTAGTAGTAGCAATAATAATAATAATAATAATATAACGTGTTCCACTAAAAAGAAAGACTGATTTTTTTTTTTGGTTTACTATGATATTAGTACAAAGTATCCACTGCTAGAAGCAGTGCATTAATCTCCACCGGAGACTGTGAGCGCACACAAGGTAGGTATTTCCCTCTCAACATGGTCTATTCATACCCAAGGCCAGGATTCGAATCCTGAACAACTTGGTTAAGGAACACAAGTCGCTACCACTTGTGCCAACCAGTATCGGTCAAAAGAAAGACTGATTTGTGCGAAAGAATATTTACATGATGGATCCTCTAGGTGAAATTCATTGTTGTTGATCGAAGTCAAGGGAACATCAAAATATGCATTGAAATGGTTGGAGATAAAGGTGAAATGGGATAAGTATTCAGTTGCCGTTAAATTTCTCTGCCTTTGTACTATTGCGTTTGCTGGGCCGAATTTGACTCAAAATCCCTTTACAAGATCTTCATGCTTATTTATTCAGTATGAATCAATGTTATAAAAGTAACAGGGACTCAAGAATTTGTCCATTACCAACCCATCATACCAACATGAGGACATCTAACGATGACTTAAACATCACCACTTATTTCCACTACCACGCAAATCACATCACCATGTGCTTAGCTTCAAGGAAGTGTTAATCTGAATATGACACAAGAGATATAGGTAAGCACGTGTCCATGGTTCATTTGTAGTCATATTGTTACGTAAGATGTCTAAGATCTAATGCTGATCGAGTGGAGAAAGCTAGGCTAAAAAGTAGAGGCAAAGCTGCTTCAATGGTATTTGAAACTCAAAAGGAACTTGGTGCCACTTGACTCAAGGCTTTTGAACAAGTAACAGCATATGTGTTTTGAGTTTTTCCTAACGCAACGGAGCATTTGATAGGAGAGGATCTGCTCTTCCTTTTGACAACTGTGATTGGGATCTTTGCTGAACTTATTCATGATCATAGGATACAAATAAATAATAATTAAGAAGTTATGTGCAAGAATTTCTCATTTAGATTTGTTAATGATTTCCAATCAAGCTAAGCTGATATGCAAAGGCTACATCTCCAAAAACATTTAAAAAGTTATCTACGTTGCATCCTTTTTCTTAAAAACAAATTCTGTCAGCTTTTTTTTTTTTTTTAGAATGCGTTAGCAGTGTTATTTACTTTTTTTATTTTTGAATAAGTAAGAAATTCATACCTCTTTGATTTGTCCAGCTACCAGTCTACCACCCTTGAATCTTGGCAAATTCTGACTAAATTCTATTAAGTCTTCTCTAGCCGTGTATGAACTATGTTGTGTGTTAATGTGTCAGGTCATACGAACCCTATACTTTTGTTCACATCGAGTGGAGGAGATATATTTTTTTCCACGCTAGAAATTTCACCCCACAAGAATACAAGATAGGACTATTGTTATTGTAGATCATCTAATAGTGTTTTAGGCCCATGTAACAGACGGTGATAGTTTGATTTTGCAGCTTGATTTGAGTAAAAACTTGCTGAGTGCAAAAGAATTAGTTCAGTTGCCAAAGTTAATTTTAGAAGTGCACCGACGTTAGTGCTTTGTTTGGTTGAGTGGAGAAGAGAGGAGAAAAGAAGAAATTTTTGAATTTTTAAAAATTTAGGTAGTTTGATTGAGTAGAAATAAGTAAGAAATTTTTAAATTTTTTGATAAATCTCACTAAGTCTCACTACTTATTTTTACTCTATTTCTTACTTACTTTCATTCACCTCTCTATCTCTTTCTTATTTCTCATCTATTTCTCTCTACCAAACAATATAAAATTTTAAATTATTTTTTATCTATTTCTTATTTATTTCTTTCCTATCTATTTCTCTCCCTTCTACGGCTAAGTGTTTGGATTATGTGGATCTCGAGTTACTTTAGCTGCTCCTTGCTAGCAAGCGGCTAGGTTATATCACATTTAAAACAGTAACTAGCGAAGAGACCCGAGTTACGAAGAGGACCAATTCTGCCACGACAATATTGACAAGGCTTTATCTTTTCTTTTCACACCACTAAGATTAATTCTGGAAAAATAATCATGTTTTATTTTAATTTTTCAAGACAATAATATATGAAGTATAAAGATTTTTTACTCTACCATCCATTCATAATCTGTCATATCCTTTGATCTTATTTATAAGACCTAAATTAAAAATATTGTTTAATCCTTTTATAAAAACTAGTCTATAATATCTTTTGCATTAATTTTTTATTTACAAAACATCCTTAATTAAAGTTATTTATCTGAATTCAATAGTAGTTAATGAATACATTAAATTTAACTTCATTGAAAGACTGAAAATCTAATATTAAGGGTAGTTTTGAAAAAAAAATATATAAATTTAAGACAAATTTAATGCTATCAACTAAATTAACTAATTTTCTTAATCCTAGTGATATAATTAATTGAGTCTTATAAATAAGACTGGAAGGAGTAATTACCTTCAAAATAAATTGAACTAAACACACCTTAATTTTATTTTATTTTATATTCTTTCCGCTCACTACAAGCTATGATCTATGAAATCGGAACCAAGAAATGGAACACTGGGTAATTTCTGATCTTTACTCAGCATTGCTTTCCAGGGATAAACAATCAAATAAACAATAGACTACCCTGGAAAATGTGTTTCAGCACGGCACAAGCTACTAAGCCCAAAAGACAAGGAACATACAAAAGTTTACACAAGTCGTACACCCAACAAAAACAACAGCCTCACTTGGATAGCCAATAGATGAAAATGAGAAACGTGCATACGGCCGCAACAAGGGAAAGTATAATGCTATCCATTGACTTTTTTCTCTTTATTGCCGAAAGTATGTTATTTACCTGCAACATTATTAAAAAGGGGTACATAAAGATGCAGAATTTCAAACATCCATGCAGACTAAACAAAAACTTCGGAACCAATCAACCAAAAGCTGGTTTCAACATTCTCATGAAATATGAAATTCATCATCATATTTCATGTATAAATTAACATCCTTATTCAATGCCCCCTTATTTAGATGCCCTATTGCACTCCTTATTCAATCTCACAATACACGCAGGATGTAGATGACCAACACAAAAAATGATTAAAACACCAAAATCCATGATGGTAAGAATCATACCGTTGGGAGGCGACTGCTCACATTACCAAGCTTTGAATTGATACCACCAAATGTTGAACGTTGGAAGACAAGTGCTCCTAGTGTTGCTTGTGCTTGTGAAACAACAGTGTCATCTGCAGAACAGGAATAAGTAGAACAATTCAAAATATGGACAACAGATACAATTTTAAAGAAAAATAAAAGGCTTTTCGGAAAAGCAGTTCTTTACACTAGTTGTCCCAAGTACAAGCCATGTTGTTTAGCATTTCTTGCTACGAAATTTCAAGAAGCCCTTAACATACTAATGTTTTTGTTCTAATATTTTAGTATTGAATATTGATTCACCCCAAAGAATCATAGTTTTCAAAACAGAGAGTCTTGCAATCCATCACTTAAAACTCCCACTCACTAAATCAATTTAACAATAACAAAGAAAAAAAAAATCACCATCCCAAAAATGGTGTCCCTGTTGTTAGTTTCTTTACCTTAATTTGGCACCAACCCTCCTCCCTGTAGAAATCTTAACCCCTGGTGTTTAATATAAATTGCTATACTGAAAGCTTTAACAAGACGTTCACCCAATTCTCATGGCTCAATTCCCTTCACCCTAGCATCAAACATTACTAGCAAATTTCCCACAGGCATTTTTAAATTTAAGTAAAATTTAGATATATAAATTGAAAGAAAAATATAAAGGAAAAATATCACCATGGTCAAATAATGGTGAAACCATCAGTCTTAAGGAGGAATGAAGTATAATAGGAAATATCATCACAGTCAAGCATGAGGATTTTATTTTATTATATAGAATAAATTAATTAGATAAAACTTTTGAAATTGAGGAAATTATGAAAATAAATTGTATGAATCAATTATTAATTTGATATGATGTGTCAATATTAATTTTTGAACTCCAAATTTAAAAATATGGAAAGTTTTGGCATTAACAACCAGATAAATGAGGACTAACTAAATTTAAGCAATAATATTTTGAGAAAAAAAAAAAGTGACAAAATCTGAAATGCTTGATGTAGGAAAAGTCATGTTGCTCATCCAGACAGAGTAGATTAAGAAAAATAGTGAGGATTCTAATTTAACGTATAGGTGTTGACTATAATTTTTTTCTAAAGCCTAACAGGCTAATGCAAAATCTGTTATGCTTACACATGACCTGTAAGTTAAAAAAGCCCCTAACCCAGCTAAAGAAAAATTAGACTATACAAATCAGATGCATTGTTGTAAAAAATCGTTCATATATAATAGTATAATATTCCACTGGGAATATGTGGATTAAAAAGAAAGGAAACAGCACTTTATATCAGAAAGTAAAATAAGTGCTTTTGTATCACTGACATGTCCTGTACTTCGGCTGATAGATGCACGCTCTTTTAGGAGTGCATGCTGTTCAGAGTCTACACCTTGTTCCAAGTCTAATCTTGTCCGATCAAATTCTTTAAAATCCTCTAGCAGTGAAGCATGTTCTTGCTTAGCTATAAGACTTGAGCGAAGCCGATAAAACTCCTGCAGTTCAATTACATCAAAGTGCAAAAAGTTTAAAGGTTTGAAAACTAATAATAATAATAAATAAAAAAAAAAAAAACATTGCAACACAAAGACAGGTAAATTTTATGTCAAAGATTCAAAAACACATAATTCAATCACAAGGTACTAGCAAGATATAATGCTGATGACAGTTACCAGCAGTTTGTCATATTTTCTGGCTGTCAAAGGAGAATTCTTTCTTCACAAAAACTTATAAATTAATTTGGGAATACCTCCTACAATATTTACTTGATTACTTCCCATTAAATGGAAGTGGGAAGTGGAGAAGTTGAACATATTTATTCTAAAATCCGTCAAATAAACCATTGGTATCAGGGTACATGATACCTCTAGCCCTATTTACATGCAGAAACCAATTCAAAATAATGAAAGCACCATACATGGCATAGGCTCATACAAAAATGATATAGGCTAACTCAAGATCAGACTATAGAATACCTGGGTGAGATCTTGAAGAATTTCTTGGTGTCTAGTCAACGTATGAGAAACCATTTCTGAACCACCGGATGATACCCAAGCTTGCATCTGTGAGTTTACTTGTTGGAGTTGTTTTAGTAATCGCTCAATCCAAGACTCTAGATCGCTCCCTGTAGTGTCAGCTTTTGTAGAAACATTAGCAGAAACCAATTTACGATAAGAATTCATCTGCTCATCCAACTGAGCTTCAAGTTTTCTCGCCTGCAAAAGATTGGGTGAAATTTTCTGCTATCAATATTTGCCTAAGAAAACAAAAAATATGTACAAACTAGGTAACCAGAAACCACAAAGGAAGACAAAAAGCAACTTCAATGAATGCATCTTCAAGACACACAAAAATATCAAATTCCATATTTTTTTTTCCATTATTGTCATCATTACTATGATGATCGTATTATTATAATTACGGAAGAAAAACCAAGTTATAAACAGGTTAAACAACACTTAATCAGCAATTAAAATAGTTCAACTAATTACCCGCACTTCCATAATGGGGGAACTTAATGTCCCAAAAGATTAACATATATTTTTAAAAAAAATATACATGAATTGCAAGCTTGAAGATGTAAACAACTAACCCAACTAAAATTCCAAAATATTATGTAGAGTTATATCATTTATATAACACTATATTTTCCCTCTATATTACATCAACGATCTTATCTTACAGTCTTCCTTCTTCTCTACCCATCTCTCACTTTGTTGTATTAAAAATTGTACAAATACAATCCCTCTATTACATAAGCCTTCCATCACGACTCTAGCAAATACTCATGCTGCCAAAAACCTGGAAGATTCCATCTGTATTGTAAGCTCTGACAAAATTAACATTCTACCCTCATACCATATCTGTATGGATAGAGAAAAGCCAATCAAGAAGCATATCTAATAAAAGTCCACTGATTTCAACCATCAGTACATATGAACCAAAGGTGAGAATTTTTACAACTTACAAGTTAACTATTTAGCATAGTTATTAAAATCTTACAATTCACAATTTGAATTGCACGATTCAATGTGATTTGGCTAGCTATCAATGCGTGTCATAAGATAAATCTCAAATGACTTTGAATTTTACAATATATGAATGAATCGATGCAATTTCATATAATCGATGCGAATCACACAACTCCACGATTTGTTATTTTTTCTTTGTTCTTTTTTTTTTTATACTTTTCTTTCCCCAATTCTGATGAAAGAAATTGAAAAGTCATATAGGCTTAAATTGTTAAATGAAAAGAAATTGAAGGAGCCCTTCTAAATTTATCCTATTTGATTATTCCACTACTTTATTTGTTGCTCACTCATTCAATGCATGCACTCTAATTGGTTGTTTGATTTCTTCATTTCCATTCTTCCAAAATACAGGCTTCACAAACTCAAATATAACTAAAATTTTGTTTTACAAAAGATATAGTTAAGTTGTTTTATCTATTTTTAGTTTAAAATTATTACATTGAACACTATATATCATCTATGATATATTCAAAGTTATTTTCATTGTCTTTGAATTTTACGATTCAATACAAATTATGATTTACAATCAAAAAATTAGCTTGATGATTCACAATTTGAATCTTGATTTTAGTGCCAGTTTGGTCTAGCATTGGAGTAAAAGTTAGATAGAATTGATCTTGAAAAAGCTAAGAGAGGAATTGCACTGTAACTTGTATGTTTCATTTGAAAGTGTGAGCATTGATTTTATAATGATAAAGCAAATAGGGCCTTAGTCACTCAAAATCACATCATATTTTCTAAATAGTTTACATCATTGTGATCCTCCTGTGTTGTAAAACCACAAAAACAATATCCCTACACCATCTATGATCACCTGCTTATCAAAGAACATTTTGTTACTAGTTACAACAACGATCTTCGTCTAACCAAAACTCACTCTCCGTGGATGTAGATCACAATGCAAAAACCTTATTTCCTAAACAAAGCAGGTGCGTTCCTAACCCGCCAGTCCTATATCAAATAAACCTAAATCTAGGGCCAAAATTCTCATCTAAAGCATTTCAAATATTCACAATTCAATCCATTGTCAGATCAAAAACCAAACTAAAAATCTTCAGAGGAAACAAAAAAAAAAGGATTTTCCACCACCGAAAACCTATTACTCAACAAATCAAACCATGTTCAAAACACAGATAGCAAAAGGGTAGAATCCCATCCCTGATCCCGTGAATTCCCCATCACCGACAAAATGAAGGAACCCTAAAAGGGAAATTTTCGAAACTCTGGCAAGCTGGGCACTCGAATTGTGCATGCCCATATCAGTTTCATCATCATCTATAACATAACCAGAAGCATAATTTGGCAAAAGAAAGCACAATAAGGAGAATAATTGGAACCTGTTTGCGAAGGGCATCCCAGGAACTCGGAACCTCCATGGATCAGAAACAAAACAAAGATCAAAATTCGAAACTAATTTTATTATTTTATGGAATAATAGTGAATGTTGATGATGTTGTTCTTCTTTTTAGGAGGTTGTTTGGCGATCAAGACGGGTCGTCTGCTCCCGCGGGACAGACGACTTGAAAATTGCTTCCTTCCTCTTCCTTTTTCTCTTTTAATGATTTTTTTCTTTATTTTTTTGTGTTTTTATACCAATAGAGGGGTAAAAAATAATAACGATTAGTTTGCTTCCTTTCTAATCCAGAATTTTAGATAGATCTGAATCCTTTCCTTTCGTAAGACGTGTGTCGAGCAATGTATGGGCAACAAAAGATTAAAGAATCATTAATACATGAATAAAAATCATTATTATCGTGTGGTTTTCGATGGTCTACTTTTCTACCGTATATATAATAGGGGGTTCAAGTTTTTTTCTTTTTTTTTTCTTTTTTCTTTTTAAATATCAATTGACTTCTATGCCCTTCCTTAAATTCATGTGGTCCACTCCCTCTCTGACGATGCCACTTCTTGCCCAAGCAGCCCGTCTCGATGCCCAAATCGTTGCCAGTGAGGACCTTGGCTCCCATTGTGGTTGGCGGCGGCAAGGACAATATTTGCACCGCCAACCTCCATAAGCCGAAATCCTCTCCATCCACCTCGCCCTCCCTTCTCTCCCCCCCCCCCCCCCCCTTCCCCTCCCCTTCTTCTTCTTCTTCTTCCTGTCTCCTTCTCTATCCCTTCTTAAATTGCTCAAATTGGAATCCAAATCGAAATAGCTCAATTCAAAATCACCACAAAAAACCAACACCATAATAAACACCAGGGTTTGCTAATAAGATCTAAAATAACGCAAATATAGATACATGGTGATCATCAAATACAAATACATTGCACAACCCATTTGGAAGATAAAAAGGAAAAAGAAAAAGAAAAAAATATAGAGAAAAAGTTTGCATCAGTCGAATAACTCGTAGTTGGTGGCAACGCATTAGTCGTGGTGGGGCATGGAGAAGACGAACCAAAAGATGTAATAGTGGTGGCGGTGAGGGTGCTGGAGCCGATGCCAAATAAGAGGGTGAGGACAATGCTGAGGATGTCCTTAGTGCGTTCGCGGAGGGAGGATAAGTCATACGTAGATGCGAACCCTAAGGGATGCATGGGATCATGCGCTCGAGTTCCAAAAAGTTTAGTTGGGGGAAGTATTTTTGCAATGGTGGCGGAAAGGGCCAGAAGGAGGAAGAAGAGATTCTAATTTAGGAACCCAAAAGTTTTTGTGAGAAAGGCAAGAACTTGAGGAAGCTTCAGACATATGGTGGGAGAGAAGAACGAAGTGCACAACAGTAAAAGGAGGAATGAATGGTACACGCAAGAGAGAAAGAGACTCAAACAGTTGATGTTGGTGGTGGTAATAGGAGGTACGGACTGCGCAGTAGAAAGGGGAAGGAGAAGAGGATGAGAGAAGAAGATAAAGAAAGAGGCAAATGGGTAAAATTTATTTAAACCCCAAAAATAATTTTAAATGAAAAAACTGGTAAAACAAGTTGCAAGTAACTCATCTCAACCCTTTAATATTCTAATATTAAATCTAACGGACATTATTATACTCCCCCGTCGTGAACCACATGAGGCAATGGTTCACTCTAGCCTCCGTCTGAAGTATAATATATTTTTTTAAATTATAAGTAAATGTTGATTTAACTAGATAAAAATGTCCAATTCATTTAAAATTTAGTGTGACTAATTATTGAGATAATATCAAAATTAAATATTCAACTATTGAATGGTTGAAATTTAATATAAATCAAGAGTTATTAAGTGAAGTAACTCTATCAAAAGTTACTCTTTAAGTAACTTGATATCTACCCTTTACAAATTATTTAAATTATTATAATATTTAATATATTTTTATTATTTTTAATTTTAACAAAAAAAAGACACATACATAATCTTTATAAGAGAAAATAGGCTATACAGTGATAATGTAAAACAATTTTACACGGCCATCTAATTACAAACCACCATATAATTTTTTAATCACAAACTAACATATATGATAAGTTCGTTGACTTTTACATTAACTATCATAAATGTCATACCAACAGTAATTTCTAATTGGTTAATGGTATAAATATTTTTACATTAACAATACATAGTCATTAAACTCTATTTATAAATGTATAATATTATCGATATTAATATATATTTATATAATTTTATATTTATAACTCATATTAATCTAATTTATATAAATGTGTTTTTAAAAAAAACTTAAATATGTCTACACTTATATTTGGTATATGCAAAATTTTAATAAAAATAATAATAATAAAATATTTTAAATTTTATTTTTTAATTATTTATTTTTAAAAAAATATGTTTCTATTATAAAGAAAATAAGTAAATAACATTAATTCAAAAAAGTATATATATGGGTATTTGAATTCACAAATTATAATAAAAAAATAACGAATAAAAGATAAGATGATGTTTGCATAATAATTTTGTTGATCTTATTTTGTTTTAACTAATAATAATTGAAAGATTCTTAAATTTTTCTCTAGTAAAATAAAATTTGGTCTCACCAATATTTTATAATGTAACTTGGTGTTAGTCTTGGTTTAGGGGTAGGTCATTCACACTTTTATCTCTTTATCAACAAAATGTTTCCAACATCTTGTCTTTTAGGATTGATGTATGCTTCAACTCATGCAATTTATCAATAAGCTAATTTGATTATTTAGTCTTATAGTTGTTTCACTCTTAAATATTTAAATTGTTGTATTATGTCCCATTGTAATGGTTATTCAGCAAATATAATTAACTAATTAATGAATGAAAAATTAAATTTCAAAACCATAATTTTACCATAGGCAAAATCAAATTTTACATGAGTTAATTATATAGAAAGAAGAGAAAAAAGGTTATGCACTAAACAGCTTTACACTGTCATCTAATCACAAACAATCATGTATGGTAAGTTTGTTGACTTTTACAATAATTATGTTAAAAGTCATAATCACAGTGATTTGTGATTGGTTGACAGTGTAAAACTTTTTACACTGACAGTGCATAGCCATTAAACTCAAAGAAAGAAAAGTATTAATCTTCAATTATTATAATACAAGTCAATTGAATGATTTAAAATATTTTTTAAATTTAATTTATTAAATAAATTATGCTCAAATGAGCATACATTAGAAATATACATTTGAATAAATTATTTTATCATCACTAGTAGTAGTGGTAAAATCTTTGAGTAAACATCCTCTACATTTCCTCATCTTCATTTTCTATTCATTTATTATGATTTTCGGTGTATAAAGGACATTAAATGTTTATCATCAAAATATTAATGTCCTTTATATACCCAAAATATAATAATGGACAGCAAAAAATGCAGAGGATTTAAACTCAAAATCTTTACACTATATATGGTGATGATTGTTATTGTGTTAGTTGAACTAAATTAAATATACACTTGATTCGAATATAATGAATCATTTAGCTACGATTTATTTATTTATTAATTTTAGAATTAATTACTTTTTTGCATAAACTTTATATATAGTTTGATTGTGATATTTTGGACATAACTCAATTTGATTTCCATAATGAATTTGAATGTATTGAGTACAAAATTATATGAGTACACATAATTTATAATTTAATATAATTGATACTATATTAATATGAGTTTAATGGTTATGCACTGACAGTGTAAAGTAGTTTTACACTGTCTTCCAATCACAAACCACCGTTTATTGTAAGTTTGTTGATTTTTATAATAAATATTTTAAAAGTCATATTAATGGTGATTTCTAATTGGATGACAGTGTAAAACTTTTTACATTGACAGTGCATGACCATTAAACTCTTAATATATATCATAATACACTATCAGATTATATGTTTGAATGGATTAGTTTTAATTTGTTTTCAAATTTTTAATTTTTTGTGTATTGTCAAAGTTAATTTAAACTTAAGTTTGATTTAAAATGATAAATATTGATTAAAAAATTATATTTTTTCACAATTAATTTTCATTAATTATTTTTTATTTTATTTATATGAAATCTAATTTGAGTTTGATGTTTTGAGTATAAATTGATATGATTCAAATTTTGTTTGATTCAAATAAAAATATTATTTATTATTTGTTAATTTGCTGTCACGAATAAAAATGATAAAAAATAATTAAACAAAAGAAATAGTTTTAGATGAAAAAAATTGTTGCGATGATAATAAGTGACATACAATTCAAATTAAATTGCATGTATATAATATTTTATGATTTTAAATTATATACACTATCAGTGTAAAATTTTTTTACACAAACATCCAATAGAAATTCACTTTATCTCCATATCATATTAACAAAAAGGATGATGTGACAATAAGATAAATTTCTATTAGATGTTTGTGTAAAAAAGTTTTATATTGATAGCGCATATATATAATCCTTAAATTCTATTTTTATACAAATTTTCATATAACAAACAGAGAGATAAAAAGTAAAGAGAGACAAGTATAAGACAAATGATTAACTGCATTGAAAAGAAATAAAGATAAAAAATAATGTTATAAAAAATACTATATAAATAATATAATTTTTCAAAACTAGGACAAGTGAAAGAAAAATAGGCATAATATCAACCGAATTAGGTCTAGGGGTGACAATAATATCCATGCCCATGAATACTAGCCAGTAAATTTTGTAACGAATTGAATTTGGATAGCTAAATTGATACTTGTAGGTAATTTAAACAGATTTTTTTCTCTACTAATTTATTAATGGGACAGGTATTAAGGCACATGTGTTATGAAATTACTCAAATACCCTTACATATATATAAAGAGGTTGTCCTAATTTTTCATACTTATGGTCTTATGAGATTGAAGTAAATTAGCTTATTGACTTTTGTATAGACTTATTGGATTGAAGTACTTTAGCTTCTAAATTTAGCTTCTAATAATTGAAGTATTTTGATTAGTGTGTTGATGGATTTCAAATATTTTGAATAATTTGTTGAATAGTGCAATTGCTCCATACTTCATTACTTGTGTGTGACCAATTGATGTATTTTGAATGAATTATTAATTAATACCCACGAATATCTGCATATACTAATAAATTTTGTAGGTATCTACTTAACAGGTACTTGTGTAGGTATAAGGTAGGAATGAGACAAAATTTTGTCGAACAAGGTGGGTGATGGGGGACTACTACCCATGTCTGTCCCACCCATTTTCGTCCCTAATCGAGTCCTTAAATAAATAAATAAAATAACACTACAAAAAATGACCTTTAGTGACTGATATTTTTAGCCACTAAAGGATGAGATGCAAAGTAATAATAAAATTAATAAATGATAAAATGTAAATATAAAAGAATCCAAATAAAATATAAAATTAATCAACTAATGAACATGATAAAGACTTTAATTAGTGATCCTCAATGCTGTCAATGTCATTATGTTGCAATGAATTCTATGCCAAGTCCTCAATCTTTTGTTTCATTCTCCATTACTCGTATTTGAACTCACAAGATCATCTTGGTTGCAATCTTAAATCTTATTTCCAAAGGTAAAAGGTATTGACTAAACAACAAAAACTTCTACGAAGTTAATGCACAATTAGTCTTAACATGCTGCGAAAGAATTTTGACTTCATTCCATCTTTCTCATCTAGTTTCTTTATTAAATCATATATTATAATATCATATGTACAATTTTCACCACATTTTTTGCTATATGTTTTGATTTAGGGTGAAGATTGACAGCATTGCTTATAACAATCTTTTTCCTTTTAAATTTTGCATCCTTATGCAAAGTATAATGAACTAAATAAAAAACAACTTTTTGTAACACCTAGATTTATGTTATTTCTTAATTAATTTGATTTGCATTATTTATAAGTTAAAATATTAATTAAATCATAAATTTTAATTAATTAAAATTTTTGTGAATTTTTGTGCAAGTTTCAACTATTAATTCAACTAAAACCTAAATTGCGTTATGAAATAGATAGTAAAATATTCTACTGATTTTTGAGAGTAAACAATCAAATATTTCATAGAAATTAATATAATTAGTGTTTATCAATCACAATTAACCTTTTGTGAAATTTTAAAATGGATTATATCATGCTGGAATAAAATACTATTATTTTGTCCAATGTTAAATGTGCGCTTTACATTGAGCAGTTTTAGAGTAGAGATATGCCCAATACCATTCATCACACTCAGTAAATTATCATTCTACCCTTTATTTGTCTTGTGTAACGTAATAAGGCAATAATACACATTAAATTTGGTTAATGTGGTCACTATACCAAAATGGTTAAGGAAAACACTTACACCTCACCCAATGCTTTAAACTTACATCATTTTAGCTAGTTTTTGAATTAAGCCTTTTTGATTGGATGGATCCTTTAGAGTGACCGTCCAACCCTAAGCCTTTTGGGGGAAATTTAATCAATTTTATTCATTTTAATCCATTAATTCAAATTTCAAGTGATATTTTATAATCGAAAAATCGCAACTTATCTCATTTGTGATGAAACCTTCTTTCTCAAACCATAAAACACACTTATTTTCTCCTTTTATGTCCTTTGGCCGAGTCACTCTCACCTCCCTTGGAGGCCATTTTTCTTCAAATCTTTTCCATCCAAGCTCAAGTACACCACACATTTAAGCATCTCAGCACTCTTAACTAGGCTAATTTGCTTCATCTTCCTTTCCATCCTTCTTCGTGTCCCCCTCTCTATTTTCTTCTCCTACTCAATTTTTTTGGTCAAATGGTAGGTTTTGTTTAAGTTGTTGGTGGGATTGGTCACTTTCTTAAAGTACCTTGAAGAAAATAGTTCAGAGTTTTAGTCTTTGACAAAGGGAGTTTCATACCACAAGTCTTTGGAGGCTTGTTGTAACATCCTCTTTTTTCTAATTTCTTTTATTTGGAAATAAATAAATAAATTAGTATTTTATTTTATTTTTGCTCGTTACTATTCTAATTTATATTTTAATTAAGTTAAGATAATTAAAATAAATTGTATTAATTAGTCTTGGAAAAGTATTATGAATTTAAATAAATTAAAAATTTGCGTGTAAATTAAAATTAAAATTTATAGTTTAAATATTAAAAAGGATTGTGAAATATATATATATAAGAAATATTGTTTGTGTATAAATTAATATTTTATTGCTTGCATTGTTATTGATTATTAGATTAAATAATTGTATTATAATTATATTTGTGCTAAATTAATGTAATTAAAAGGAGTCACAGAAATTAACTTAGTAAAATATTATGAATTTAAATAAAGTAAGAATTGGTGCAAAAATCAAAATAAGATCCGTGAATCTTTAAATGTTAATAGAAGATTTAATGAAAAGATTAGAAATTTTTGTATGTGTGAAAATAATTAAATAAAATTAGTATTTTAGATGTAATTAATATTTTGAAAATTATTTTAATATTTGTGTTTGTAATTATTTAAGAAATTATAATTCAAAAAAAATTAAAAGAACTTGTAATAAATTAGCTTGGAAATTTTCATGAATTTGGATAAGTTACAAATGTATGTGTGAATTAAGATAAAATTTGTAAGCTGAAAGATTTAAAAAAATTGGTTAATAGAAATTTAAAAATTATTGTATGTGTGATAAAATATCTGGTTAAGAGTTAAATAATTGAGTGTAAGACTTAAACAAAAGAATGTATGAGTAGACCAAACCACACCCTTAAATTGAAGCCTTGTAATTGTTCTAATGGATTGGTACAATTTTTTTTACTTCTCCTCCTTTCTAGCCAAACCGTCACCTATACATTAAACCAAAAACATGACTGCACGTCCCTTTGTAATTGGGTTTAATGTTGCTGGGACACCTAGCCAGTAGCCACTACGAGAAGGAGACAATTTCACTACACGGTTTGTACAACAGTATGTCAGCAAGATCTAAAACAAATTTTAAAAGAGTTTTTTTTATTTTAAATAAAAATATTATATATTAAATATTTTTATTAACATATGTGGTCCTTTTATCAGTGTATGTGATCATTTTACTCTAAAAATTAATAACAAAGCAAGAGAAAACTACAAATTTTTTTTCTCCCTCATTTTTGTTACTCACCCAAGAGGAGCTTCTCCATTCTCTTCTCGGAAACTTTCTTCTTTTCTCCAAACTCTTCCTCCAAATTTTCAACCTTAAGGCACTACTTTGCTGCATAGTGACTACGGGACACTAGAGCTGGGTAGTGGTTGTGGCTGGCGCGGGAAAGCAAGCAAATTATCATTTTCCAGAAATCTAAGGTGGGGGAGGAGGTTTAAGGCCTTAATCGGTAATTTTATGTGTTTAATTAGTTTGGGTATTATTATGGATTGCTGGAAAATTTTGTAATGAATAGTTGTTTGATTGGAAATTATATGGTTATTTGATGATGGAAATTGGTTGCGTATCATGAAAATTGTTGTTGTAAACTTATTAGTTTATCATTGTTCACTTAGAATCATGATTTGAACTTTAGGGAAATTTTCTTTTCCCTCTTCCCCTGTCACGTTATGAACCACGAGAGGTAGATGAGGAATTTTGTTTCAATCACTGAGTTTGCTACTTGGTGTTAAAAGAATACACACACACACACAACAGAGAAAAAAATGCGTTAGGTAAAGTGAGAGTGAGAGTGAGAGTGAGAGAGAGAGAGAGAGTGGTGCGTTAAGAAAAAGAACGAAAGGTGTGTAGAACACCCCGCAGGGAGGAGCAGCAAGGCAAAACGTAAAAATAAAATAAAATATATAATAATATATATTTTTTCTTTTGTACATATGCTGAAACGTAACCGGGTCCAATTTATTGGGCTGAAACAAAAATCGGAATAGTTAAAAACTTAAAAATCTGAATAGTTAAAAACTTAATTGGAATTCAAAGAAAGAGAAAATATACTTGACTGAATTAGGATTAGTATAACCTACGTGAATCGGGCTTCAGGATAGAGTATCTTTGTGCCAAAATGGTAGAGCCTAAGAAGATAAGTTTGAACAGGAAAACTAGTTTACTAATAACAACATAAAATATATTAACAACCATACTTTCACTTTTGTGAATGTGTGGTGGTACTTATAATTATAAGTTTTTCAAATTGCAAATTAATTTTATTTATTATTTTATATGCATTTTTATTTTACCTGTTATTTTTTTTACATAAATATAGTTAAAAATTATTAATTATAGAAACTCAAAAATAAATGTTAATATAATATCTGCGATAACAAAACTAAATACTCAATTTCACACACACACACACATATATTCTTTTTATTTTTATTTATAAATTTCATACAAGCATTGCTTCACTATTATTTACAAATTTTACTAAATATTTTTGAAGACAACATCCTCAATTTCAATATAATTATATCTAATATAGCCCTAAATATTTTTAAAAAATCTTAATTTTATTTACATACACACATTTTAAAAAATAACTACAAATATTAAAAATATATAACATAAAAAAAATCTGTACAACGCAAGGTCTCAAATCTAGTTACATATTATGAGCTACTTATAGGCTTTGTGGTTTAGGCCACATTAATTAGATAAATTATAAAAATTTCTACAATAATGTTTAGAGATTAGTGAGATCCAATTGTAGATTTGGGCCTTACAATTTTATTATTATTAATTTAAGTTAATGGTTATAAATATGTAAAATTTGAAATTTATAAACAATCTAGTAAACTTAATATCAACTTTAAAATACAACTAATATTAAAGAAAAGTGACACTCAAGTAATTATTATAAGGAGCTAAATTTAACTATAGGTAACTTCACTTGTATACTCTCGTTCCTCCATATTTTCACTTATCCCTTAAATATAATAACATTAGAAATAATAAATTATAATCACTTAATAAAACAAATCCAATGACATTGAGTGTGAAGTGAGGATTCCATTAAATTTAAAAGAGATTAAAAGTTTAAAATATTTTAATTAGGATAAATTCTTCTCAAAAAATTCAATAAAACTTATGAATCAAGTATTGAATCTTGATCCTTAAAGGATGAGTGAAAATAAGGAGGAATGAGAGTATACGAGTGAAGTTACCTGTAGTTAAATTTAGCTCCTTTTTATTGTTATGATTGATTTTAGTGAATAAATATTAAACATGCACTGTCATGTGCATAGTGATTAGTCTTTTATATTAAAGTTGATATTGAATAAAATTATTGAATTTCAACCTTTGGTTAGGAAAATTGTTTAAAGCTTACTGTTGGCAAATTGAAAAATTGTCTTAAGAGAAGTTGAAACCTTTTGCTAAAATATTTAATTGATATCAACTTTAATAAGACGGACTATAATCATATCATTGTTGTCAGACCTAACATCTCAGAGTAGCTACACCATCTAATGGGGTGCGATTCTTATAGTGGAGGCCAAGGAGACCTCGAGGATGTTTGGTGCATATCATTCCATAGGGGGCCAAAGGGTCGCGACTCTGTACCATGGTTAAGGCTATTTGTGCACTAACATTCTTGATGAATCACTACAATTTATCCATGATTAGTGGAGAGTACTACAGCATACTTGTTACCACTAAAGGCTATTCTCATTCTAGCTTTGGTTGGTGAATCACTTAATGTTATTCCCATTCTAGATTAGGTGAATATTGATATTGATTTGACACATTTTGGTCGGTGGAGTATGAACTGCTAATCCTACTACTCTGTTGTTGGATAGTTCTCCATGAAGATGAGTCAACACTTATATACCCATCCATTATGTCTGATCATAAGTCAACATCTATGTATTCATGCATTGCATTTGGTTTATTATTATCTATGATAGAATACAAATCCTCTGATTTATTATATTTCATTATGATTGTTTGTTAAATTAGGTTTCGTGGATATTTATTACCATATTGATCTCTTAAGTTGGAACCCCACTCCCTCTTCGTTTGTCTGTGTGTTGTTTCCTTTTTTTTTGTCTGTTGTTTGTTATGTGTTTTCCCCACCCCGTTATATGGTGACAATCGACATCGGTATAGTGCAACAGGAGCTTGGTAGAAGTTCGATGGAAACTCTCTGTCACTTTGTTATTGTAAAAGAAGAATGTATTTCGTAGTAGATATGGCTAGCTTTAGGAAATTTGGTAATATTGTATTTTAATTTTTTATGTATCTACGATTCATGTTGTAATGTAAAAAAAAATCACTGTGTATTTTTTGAGCATAGGTAATATTACATAATATTATTATTATATTTATATAATTTTGGGGTGTTACACTTGTCGACCCTTATTAGTGTCCTTGTGTTGAGAGTTTGCTTGGTTAACTTTTTCTTAAGAGTTTTGTTCTTGTATGTCAGTATTTCATGGAAAAACGTGCCCCTAGAATGTAAAGTTGATTTCTTGATGATTGACATCCTAATATTTACAAAAATGCTCTTTGTTTTTCATGTTTTCATAAATATTTGATTTCATGGTTGATTCTTGAAGATTTAGACCAAAAAGTCCTAACCTTTAAAGCCATTATAAGATTTAAAAGCTAAAAATGTAACCTTGGCCATGAAATACATATTTAGAATTCTTTGTATAAATTTCATAATGCACATAAAATTTTGGTTTAAATGTTAAAGATGGATTAAAAACGCTAGTCAAGTCATTAGTGAAGTTAGACAAAGTTTAACCTTAAAAGGTTGTCTAAAAATGTGGTTGAAATAAAAGAGTAGCTAATAATATTTATTAAACTTTATTATAGCAAGATTAAGTTATTAAAAGTGATTAAAAGTCATTAACAATAAATTAATAAGCTTATAAAAAAGATTGGATTAAAAATGAGTCAATCTAGACTAGTTTGGAAATATAAATTGAAAATTATGCTAAGTAAAAGTAAAATTATAATTTCGTGTTTATTAAATTAAAATAATATTAAAATTCAGCTAAAATATTTTATTTAGGGTTAGATTTGAAGAAGAACTAATTTTCACACTTAACATAAGCCAAATACTAAAAAACTAGTTAAAATTTGCAAACCTAAGGACAAAATAGTAATTTTATCCTACAATCCTTAGAAAACTAAGAGAACCTAATATTCTAGGATATTAGTATATTTTAGAATTTTTGTAAAGGAATCAAGTTAAAAAAATTTGTAAATCTCTTGGAATAAAATTTTGAATTTAAGAAAATGTAATTAAAAGTAATGAATTATTTTAGTACCCTAGAAAAATTAAATATTTGGAATTTGTGCTTTTACAGTGAAATTAAAATTTTAAATATTAATTATTTAATTAATATTTAATAGAGAAAGTACAAGTGGAACCTCTTGTTAATTTTATCATAAGACTTTATAATACACGTACGGTTAGTAAGTTGTGTAAGATAATATACTTATAAAAATTTGAGAATGGACGAATTAATACATTATACAACTCTAATTTAAGATTTTATGATGGTTAGACCAAAGAAGAGAGTAAATTTCCCTTGGTAGGGTGGTTTATGCGTCAAGTTTGAGGCTATAAAGCCTGAACATAGGCATGGGAATAAAATCTAACTCCACAGTTGTTAGTTTGAACCCCCAACTTTGACTGAAAAAACCCACTTTGCCCAGGTTCGAGTCTGGGTTTTTGCCGACTTGTGAAAGCGAGGCTGGGGTCCGGGATGTATTCCCTTGCCTCCGAACTTGCCCCAAAATACATATATTTGTGCTTGCATGCTTGCGTGCATTTGTTTGTTTATCTGTCTGTTTGTATCTAAATATGTATATAAATATATATTTATATATTAGATTTAGAATTTTATTTTTTTACTTTATTTTTTATATTTATTAAAAATATAAATTAATTATTTTAATGTTTAAATAATTATAATTATTATAATAATAAAATAACAAAGTTAAATTATACATTTAACTAAAAATATAATTTTATTATTAATTTTTTTGTTATTTATTAAATTTTATATATTGTTTTAATTTAAAAAAATAACAAATTAATATATATATATATTTTTGAAAATATATAAGTAAATTAAAATTTTAAAAATATAAGGCGGGTTCCCTACGAGTTTCCTCAAACCCCGCTCCATTGCCATGCTTACTGGAACACATGTGGATTGAGTTGACCTCCACATAAAAGAGTTAAAAGTAATGATTCAAAAATGACATTAGTGTGTGCATTGTTGTTGTCATGCATACATGTACATGTGTCAAGTTGTTGGTAATGAGCATACACTTTGTTGTTTAATGGTTGAGGAAAGACTAATGGAGGTCGTTGGTTATACCTTGAGGGTGTGTAAACACATGATTCCACAGAGGATCGAGTGTATGCATCCCTGTGTTGTTGTAGTGACTACACCTGTATGACATCTTGACGAAGTCACGATTGCTCTCATTGATCAAAGTTTAGTGTGTCCGCTAAATGATTTTAGCATGTGTCGTGCTTTTGGACAAATGGTTTTGTTGATATTATTTTACCATGTTAGGGGACGTAGTAGCTTGATCACTCAAATGTAAAGTTGTTGACTCCATAGAATAGTGTTGATCTCATGCATGCATATTTGATTTGATTTTCATTGATGCCATAGGATTATTGCTTGATATATGTGTTTGGTGTTATATCTATTGGTATGCGAATATGGATCTATATAATATGTGTTGCTCCTATATGCCTATATTTGTATTAGAGCTATCAAAGTGAGCCAACTTGACTCACCCGGGTTGACTCACTACGGGTTGAACAAAAAAGTTAATCAGCCTAACTCGGCTCACTTTTGGACGAGCCAGAAAATAGTCAACCTGACTCAACCCATCACGGGTTGGTGAGCTAAACGGATTGGCTCACCTAAAATAAAAAAAATTAAACATAATTTTTATTTTTTTCTAATAAATATTTTAACAATTAAACATTTAAATTTTAAACTAATTTTATGGCACTTATAATTGTAAAGGGTAACTGCTAATTAAGGATGGGGTACACACACATACATACACACACGCACACACACACACGCACACACACACACTTCAACCCAACCCAACTTGAACCTGTGGTTGGCCGAGTTGGATTGTTGTTATTTCCTTAGCAAGTGTACCAATTTAAACAAGTAGTAAAGTGATGAGTGAGTATTGTCTCCCAAGGGATTCATGCAATACTTTGGTAATACATTGATTTTTTATCCTAAACTATCGTAACTGAAGATTAAATTTGATTGCAAGAAAGTAAAATGCGATAACTTAAAGGAATAAACATGTAAAGGACAATTTAGCGTAAAGATCTTTTGGATATTTTCTCAAACACTTAGTATGCATAAAGTGATTTAAATCGAATAAAATGGAAATAGTTGGGTTTTAACTTCATTAAGCCTTTGTATCACATATTATATGAGTTACTCATTCAGTATTAAGTTACCAAGTTGCTGTCATCCTACAAAATCATTCTAATTCCTTAATAGTTAAAATCCGAGTTCCTTGACTAAACTACTAACTCCTTGCATACCTTAGCCAAATAACTCTCCTTAAGAATAAAGGATTAAAGATGTCTAACACATCTTACTCTATTCCTAGATGCAAAATGTATTAGATGTCTTCTTCAATTCTAAGCTTTAAATATCATTTTCCAACAAGATTCAAGCTAAAGAGAACAAGTTAACGATAATCAAGCCAAAACAAGCATTAAAAGCAAAAGAGAGACATTAACATGAAACTATATTGAATAAATATCTCAAAATAATTACATGAAGGTTAGTTTAATTACATTAAACCCCAACAAGGGTGAACTTAGCTACACATGGCTATGCAAAGAAGGAAATTTGATGAAGAAAAAAAAATGAAGAACTTCGAGAGCAGACCCAAGAAAAGCTCTTCTAGCCTTCACAAATCCCCATAATGCTCCTCCCTTTTGTGTTTTTCACACTTTTGTCACTTCCCACCTAATGTTTTTTGTCTGTTCCTCATAAAGTGCCACACCAGCAAACTTGGCGCTAAGTGCGAGTATTTTCACGTTAAGTGTGGCAAGAAACAACATCAAGTGGTCCTCTTTGGTAGCATGGCGCTAAGCACCAGATTCTCTCGCTAAGCACCAAAAGGTAAACCACAAGTGGGTTCTCTAGTAGGTTGACACTAAGCGCCAATCCAGCGGTACTTAGCGCCACAAGGTAAGTCTTCATTGTTGGTCCTTTTTTTAGCTTCTCAAGGTCTGGGCAGATGCCACAAAATTTGCTCCTTCCTAGATCTTTCCTTCTTTGCCTTAACCTGCATATAGAAATATCCAAAAACTAATAAAATTCTCAAAAACTCTAAAATGCTCAACCTATGTTCAATTGTATATGAATTGAGTGTAAAAGGTGGTTCAAGCAAAATATTGAGTTAAAAAAAATGAGATAAGTATCACAAAATGCACCAAAAAGATGGGTATGTATAACACTTATCACTCATTAGGTTGTGGCTCACTTTAACAGCTATAATTTGTATGTCTATATCTGTATGTTTTGTGGTTGTGTTTGTTTGGAGTGGTCCACATGTACTCTTGTAGTACTTGTGTCTGGATGTCACCTTTTCTATTATTGTGAATGCTGTGTTCATAGACTAAATGGCATGTAGCATAAGGTTGATGGGGCGACTTATGATTGAGTTGCGGAAGATGCGAAAAAGTCTAGGGAATTATGACAATTCAACTTTAAAAACTACCACATACTATATAACGACAACGTTATATTCACCTACTTCTTGCACAACCTTCTTGCTATCTCTATCTCTGTTCACATGATGATGGAATTTGTCTTGCCCATGGAGTGTATGTGGAGGACACCTTACCATACTCACAAAAAAAAGGTTCTATCATGTCTTCAGCATGAGGTTTGCATCCCCACTCAATTGTTCTCGTTGTGAGTTCAAAGGAGAACCCTTTAGGACCTTCACATTATTAGTTTGGAGGGTATTAGTTTGAACAACTTAGGATGTCAATGGTTTTCTTTCGGGAAGTTCTCTTGATGTATTTTGGTGGACAAATATCATTTTGTTGTATTATATTATGATTATAATTTTACTGAATGTCTTGTTATTTGGTCTTATGCCTATTTATTTTTGTTGATAGTTTATAGCACCTATATGTTATCTTGTTCCATTTCCTTTGCTATTTAATTATACGTGTAGGATTTTGATTTTTATTCAAAAAGCAAAAAATTTACTTTTATTTTAATTAACTACAAAAAATATATTTCCATAAATTTATTTAATTTTGCGATTAGAATTGGTTAAGCCAATGTGACATCACGAAATGTTACACCTCTGACACCATGTATATGTATTATGCTATGAATGTGTTTGACAATAGGGCCTAGATGTCTCTATGACAATTGCAGTATCATTCATAGCAGAATGCACATGATTGCTAACAAAGTTGGTGGATGACTAATGACAATAACTAACTTGACCGACAAAATTTAGTTTTAGGGATTTATTTATTATTTTGCTAATTTCAGGAACTATTATGATAACTAAGGGTGTACGTTAGGTCAATTTGAGTTGGATTTGACTAAACTTGTTATTCAAACCAATCAAAATACTTTGGGTTGTATGTATTTTTTCTATCAAACTAGAACCAAACCAAAAGGTTAAAAATTATTTTATATTTCCGAAAAATTGTTTTATTTTTCGGACTATTTCAATACATTATAAAGCCACACAACTCAAAATTTAAATAATACAACAAATTGTATTAATGGTTTGCTACAGACTTTAATTTTTTATGTGCAATAAAAAGTATTTAGTTATTGAATAATTTATACTATTTTCTTTTATCCTAATAAAATTATTAATTGAACATAAAATTATGTACATTCATCTCAATTTTTTTATCGTTTTATTTCGATTTAGTTAATAAAACCTTACGGGAAGAAACGTTTTGTGTTTTATCATTTTGTGCTTTTTAATTTTAAGATATTATTTTAGTGACAAAAATAATAAAAAATAAAATATCACATCAACATGTTAGATCATTGGCCTTGCGGATTCAAAAACCTATTACCCAACCTGGAAAGTAATGGGTCGATTTGAACTAATTGGATTGAATTCAACCCGAATAACAACAAAATCTGAATAAAAGTATTTGAGTTAGTTTAGGTCAATTTAAAAATTCACGGATTACTCACCAAGAACACCCTTAATGACAATGTCCACAATTTTATAAACCAAAATGAAGGTTTACTCTATGTTAAAGATTAAATATTTTAAGAAGTTATTAAACGATAAAACTGTACAAATATTCTAAAATAAATAAATCTCTTCTTTATACATTTATTTATTTTTTTACAACACACTTATTTGACACAATGTTTTCTTTTAATTTCTTTAACGTCTTTTCTTTGTTTTGCATCCATTTTCTTTGCTATTAGGAGAATTACGTACAATTGTGTGCCGCGACTGCCCAAATATAACAATTTCCAAATTATTATTGTCCATTTAATTAAATGTGAATTATTGCCACATTATATCATTTTCAAGTACTCTTTTTATTTTTATTTTTCATGATTCATTTACAAGTACTCTTAAATATTATCATTTGCATACGCCTTTATTTTGGAATTATGTTATAATTATAAAGGCGTGTGTACATTTCATGGGGCTTTTTGCTGCGTTTGCAAACATTTTAGAGGAGAGAAAACACCAGCTTTTAAGGAAAGGTTTCTGCTATATATCCATTTCAGGGATAACGTTGTTTTTGTGGCGCTCTGCCAATTAATTGGTTATTTCCAGGGGTCGCTAGCTATTTGTGATGCGCACTTGGAGATATTAACTAACGCCTGTGCTTAATTACTAGTTTGTTTTCTTCTTCGTGGATCTTCCTCGTTCTTCTGTTTCCTTTCTTTTTGTGATCAAAATTAAGCAGGGGTGTTAATAAGATGAATTGTGATAAATTTATCTTAATTCTTATTCAGTTTGAAATCTTGATATATAAGGTTATTTTATTTGACTTAATTTATATTAATATAATATATTAATTTTAATATTAAGTATAATTAAATCATATATATAATTAAAAAATATATCACTATAATTGAGATATATTTTACAATTTTAAAATAAATAATACCAGTATAGATATAACATTTTGTTATATAAAATATTAATCATTAAGTCAAGAAATCTTGTTCTTAATACATAAGTATTAAAAAGTATATATATATATATATTGAAAAGATATAAGTTATCGAACCAATTTGGCCCAAAGCATATATAACTAAAACTCATCTTGAAAAATATACTTTATAGTTTTTAAATCACAATTAATTTCGAGTGAAGACGAGTCAGTGGAATGGAAAAAGTCACCAAGATCGGTGGTCTAAAATCACTTGTTGTTCTTTTCTTTCTACTCATTCAATATTTTTATTAAAACAACGACACTACTACAACAGCAACAGCAGATGCATGGTACGTGCATGTACAAAACAGCACTCATCCTCGGATATTTTACAGTACACAATTGATGCATCTGAACACAGACATCTAATCTAATATACGTGCATGCACCAAACAGTGCTCAATTTTGCTTGCTTGCTTCCCGTAATATTCATATCATCATGCATACATGCACAAATATCCCGTGGCTGATTCTGAGCTGTTAATTTTCTTACTAGGTGCATTGCATGTGATATGATGAAGTTGGGGATGCATGAGTATCACCTTCAGAAGCTCCCAGCAGGAGCAGAAGGTGCCTTTGCCTGGGCGTTAAAATCTTCGTCAGGCAGCTTGACCATAGTGTAGGCACCTGCCCCACACAGAGTTCCAAGTATGGGAGCTATGAGATACACCCATATGCCCTTGTAGTTGTTTGCAGCAATTGCAGGACCCAGTGTTCTAACCGGGTTCATTGAACTTCCAGTTGCTGGCCTTTAGTACACGATGATTATGAATATAATTAAGCAATTAAGGTCACGCTGGGAACAATTAATGCTAAATCAACGAATATTTGTTTGGAGCCAACACTTGTTTCTTTTTCACACCTTATTTGTCAGGCATACTATTCCATTCCTTCTTATCTATACTTACGTTCCGTAATCCAGTTGAAAGGGGACCATATTTTTTTAATAAAAAAAAATTAACCATTTAAAATACCAACTCCCTCTACCCTACTCTAGTCCAAACGAACAGATGCTTTTTCGGTTTAACCTTCTGAAAATGCCCCCCCAACTTGTGCTAATTGCTTAAGCGTTTCCCGGTCCATGGAGTGACGAAAATACACTTTTTCAAAAGATTGAATTATGCCAAGAATAATTCAAATTATCAGAATTCACATTAACAATTACTAGGTATTTGTATTTATTGTATATATAAATTTGTGTAAAATATGAGTTGTTGAAAAAAATTATAAAAAAAATTCAACAATCCATATGGATGATAAATAATATTGTTTAACGACTTCACGAATATAAGTATTGATGTTCCTAGTGATCCATGTGCTTGTTGTAATGTTTTTATTTTCTTTTACGGGCAACCCCGCCGGCCCCTGAGTAATAATTGTTAATTATACCGTAGTATATTTGATTAATGAGTTGGGACATATACCCGGCTATGAGATTGTTGAGCATGACAGTGGCTCCCACCGCGATTCCCGCGAGCTCTCCCACCTGCAGCATAATAACACGCCAAATTAAATCAACCACAATGTGATTTATCTATTATCAACAATCAATAATCTTATTAATCTATCTATCTATCTATCTATATATATATATATACCTATGAATATGTTACATGTATTATACCTAGCGTTGTTATATATTATATATTATCAATAACAATGCTACTTCAAACAAACAATGCTTAATTATTATGCGGTGCAACTAGCAAGATTCCAAAGCACTTGTGTTGTTAATTATATGTTAACTCGCAGACACAGCGTTATCTCACTGCAAAATGTAAGTGTTAATGTTTTAATGGTCGCAAACGAACAAAAACTGCTGAGATTTCTTTTCCATCAATAACTCTCGCTACTAGAGCAATCATAGCCTCTTTGGATTTTTGGTTCAAGTGTACCGCCCTCCTCTTGCCTGGGTTGACTATTTCTATTTGCATTGCAGCGATGACAATATAGAAGAGATCATAACTAATTTTTGGCTCAACTATGGCAGAGGAACTTATTTATTTATTGTGAAGATGCCATGTCGATGTCGGCAAGAATATGAAATTAAATATTGTCTTCACCCTTTCTCATCCCACGTTCACCGCTTGAAATTTAAGGCTTTTATGTATCAATTATTTACATGAAAAAATGATATATTTAAAGGTTTTAATTAACTTAATTAAGTGCTAAAGTCTTCCGCACGCCTATATAGGACCTAAATCATTTATCGGTTAATGAATTTTTCAAATATCAACAACATAAATTCAATATATCACATCTTCTCCACGTGATTGCATTCTCTTATAGAATATAAATCTTTAAGTTGATCTTTGAAAATTAGCATATCACTAATTTCATTATAGTTAGTCTTTCAATGATTTTTGTCATTAAATTACTCAAAACAAGTTTCAAATTTATTTTTTTATGTTACTACCATACTCTTCCATAAAAACAACTATAATGATGCTTTAGATTTTTGAAAAAAAAAATATTTGATAAAAAAATTGAAAAATACTAACAACATATTTGGATCTCACTAAAAGGAAAGAAAATTTAATGAATAAATAAGTTTTCCATTTTACCGATAAGGAAAAGATATATGACGTCAAGTTATTTCAAAAGTTTTAATTTCTGCCACATTTAACATATATATATATATATATATATATATACTCACTTGTTTTTTAGTTAAAGTACGTTAGCAAGCTACACCATTGTGTATTTTAATTTTAGTTATAACTTGCTAATGTACTCAAACTAAAAAATAAGTTGGTGTACGTTAGAAAACCCTACAAGCACCTGCTAACGTACACCTACTTATTTTTTAGTTGGAGTACATTAACAAGTTACATTGTTGATGTATTTTAAGATAACGTTTAATTATAACTTATTAACGTACTTCAACTAAAAATCAAGTGGGTGTATGTTAGCAAATCCCTATATATATATATACAACTCTAGTAACTAGCTAGAATTTATAAAAGAAAAACGTTACATAAACATAAATTAACTCAAGATAATTTAATTTAATGAACAATATAAGAATTCAATCCAACCAATTATTAAACCTCATGAGCAGGTGAACTAAGATTTTTCGAAGGAATGCAACACTTAGATGCACAATTTATAATGAAATATTAACGCCAATTTTTTATTTATTTTTGAAGAGATGTAATTACACAAAATAAGTTTTGAATAGTCTTTTTAGAAGTTTTATTTATATCACTAAATAAAGTGGCCAAGTTATTGCAAAAAAAAATAAAACGGTCATGTTATATATGCATGCAATATTATTGTGACGAGAATAATTGTATTTGTATTTAAATTTTATACAATAACTTTTATTCACAATAAAGAGATAGAAAGTAAAAAAAAAAAATGTGTAATAAAATGAGTGATCGATATAATAAAAAGAAATGAAAAAAATATGTATAATTTATTGTAAAAAATTTGCATATTAAATGATATTCCTCTTGTGACAATATCAATGCTCGGTTTTATTTGTTTTATTTTTGTTACACGCACGAATATCATGAGCTTCGTGGATCTAGGGGAGAGACAACGTGAAATTATTGTTATTATATATTATATATTAATATATAATATTTGGGGTTGTCTAACTTACCCCAAATAAAAATAAAGTTAAACAATTCTATCAAAGATGATTAGTATAATTTTTTATATTATACCAATCATCTTTAAGTATATAAAAAATTATACTGATAATCTTTGATGGGGTTGATTAATTCTATTTTCACTTGGAAAGTTACCCAACCCATAATATTTTGCTTAATTGAACGAGACATACAGGGCATGAGTGCCTCCTATTTTCATTGACTTGTGTCCATTTAATTAAAATTGAAAACATACATTAATAAAACTTATCATCTGATCTGACAGATATATCCTAGTATTAAATGCCGAAAAGCATATAAAACCAAGAAATAGACAAAAGCGTTCTTTAATTAGAGTTTATATCACTTTAGCCCCCCGGCAAATTACTACACACTTCTTTCATGTAATTAATTAAGCTACAAAACGTGAGTCGTTTTCGTACTTCAACTGATTCGGTTTACTTATCAGACAAAGTGCTTAATAGAATAAGATACTTACAGCTCTTGTGTCGGTGGCCACTGCAGTGACAACGAACATAAGAATAAAGCTAACAATGAACTCTGTGGCGAAAGCTTGGCCATATCCTATTGAAGGGACCGTCACCCCGCCGCTCATGAAAGGATGAAAAACCGCCTTCAGAGCAAATGCAGCACTTACTGATGCCAAAACTTGTGTACCAATATACACAGGCACCTGCAGAAAAATAAAGATCTAGCTTTAATATATCATAATCAAAGCACTAGTTCTTTTAGGTGCAGTTTCATGCTGCCTAGCACCAAAAAAAGGCACCTACATATGTTACTGTACTGTTGTTTAATTGATCCAAAAAAATAAAAGGAAATTAATTAAGGCTTTTTAATTACATTCTTCCACGGGAAGTGTTTTAATGCAGCGAAGGAAATGGTGACAGCGGGGTTGAGATGAGCCCCGGAGATGTGGCCGGTGGAGAAAATGATGATCATGACAGCAAGTCCATTAGCTGCAGCACATCCAACCAGAGTCTCTGAGCCATGTGTATTTTGGTTCACAATAGCAGTGCCTATCGCGGCAAACATGAGAATGAACGTGCCAATAAACTCAGCTCCAACCTGGTTTTGGAATCAACCCAACAACATTAATCAGTAAGTAACACATCAAGGAAAAATGGGTCCCCATTGTTTAACAATTCCCTCACACTAAGCTAAAACCGGGTCTTTAATTTTGGTACGGTTCATCATTTTTGCTAGAAAACGAACTTAGCTTTACTGCTATTTTGATTTATTATATACCTTTTTCGCGAGAGGGATAGGAGGGGCTGGTAAAGAGCAAGAGACTCTAGGCATGGCTCCATCTTCTAAGGTCCATTCTTCAACACTGAAACATTTGCAACTTTTGAGGAAGGACGATTTCCTAACAAGACCATTATTTTTCTCAAACTTGAGCCCACCAAAAAGAGGAGCACCGGGAGTTCCTGGTGTTGCAGGTGTGGAAGGTACTGATGGGACTTCCTCCTTGTCCATTCCTCTCTCTAATAGTAAGTACCCTGAAATCAAGTAGGGTAGCTAGATAAGACAAGAAAAACTAAAGCTGAATAGGGAGAGAGAGAGAGAGAGGGAGGGAGAGAAAGATACCCTCGAGATTGATGTTAAAATTGTTTTGTCTTGGTGTTGGGGTGAGAATGCAAACACTGAGGTACGTATTATATAAAGAGGGGTGTAGTTGACTATAGAATCCTAATGGAAAGAATGGGAAAAGACACGAGTGGTTGAAACTGATGGCAGGTTCAGATAGCTGTTGCTTCTGGAAGCGGACAGTTGGACAAATGCAGGGGACCTTCGGAGTGGCCATAAACGTCAGACATCAATCATGTGCTTCCCATATGTACCATTGAATGTGCCTTCTGTTATTTTTTCAATTTTTCAGTCCCATAGGCCTTTTCTTCTTGGCCATCCTTTTTGCCCTGTCTCTTCCTGCACTGTAACAGGTGCATTTGTGTCAGTAATCATCAGGGATGATACTGCGAGCAATGTATATCTTGTTAGTACCATAGCATTAGCATGTCATGTAACGCAATTACTAATCAAACGAATGACTTTCTCTGCACATTGCATGGTTGGAAGACACTGTTGATGTTGAGCTTTGAATAGTGGATCAATAAGTTCTCTTCCCCTTCTTATTAAAAAAGAAAATGATCATGGTCCACCCAATTTTATAATGAATTTGGGTGGAGGAAAGAGATATATATATATATAATAAATGTGATATTTAATATAATAAAAAATTTTAAAAGAGATAAAAAAAATAGGATAAAAGCGAAATATAAAAAAGTGTGATATATAATAAACATTAATCTATTAAAATTAGGGAAAAGAAAAACTCGCTTCTGTGCACTTTTACTTTTAGACCTCTATTAAGTATTAAGAATTATTTTACTGGGCAGTTAATATCATCACTGAGATATTCCGATGTTTGGCTATTGAAAATCTTGATGTATCAAATTTGTTATTAAAAATAGGACCAGAGTTTATAATAGAGAGTGGACTTAATCAGAGGAAAAAAAATAAAGCTAAAATTTCTACGCAAGTTTTGTCTAAAAGCCACCATTTTGAGTTTTGTTTTTTTTAATATGGCATTATCAAAATTAGTTAACCTTCTGCCCAAGTCCATCACATAAATTATATCACTCAACGAGAAGTTAATATATTTATTTCAGTTGGGTTTTCAAGACAATTTCTATATCTTTCGTTCGAAATGGTGAGAAAAAGAGAAAGAAAACTCTACGCAAGTCCCACCTCAAAATGTTTTTCCAGCCCCCACACCATGCCAAAATCTGGCAGGCAGCGGCTAGGAACATAT
Source organism: Spatholobus suberectus (assembly GCA_004329165.1). Taxonomy (NCBI): domain Eukaryota; kingdom Viridiplantae; phylum Streptophyta; class Magnoliopsida; order Fabales; family Fabaceae; genus Spatholobus; species Spatholobus suberectus. The sequence continues at coordinate 85,819,518 of CM014732.1, forward strand.
TTTGAGCAAAAGTCTAAAATGTTGTTGGTTTCACTTTCGTCTGTAAATTAAAACATAATTTTTACATCAAAAGGGTAAACAGATAGGTACCCTTGTTTCTCGTATTCCTTCTGTGTTTAACTTTTATGTACTTTAACAACCAATCAAAAATTATATAATAGCTATGACTTTTAAGGTGATTATTATTAAAGTCAAAAAACTTATCATATGTGTTGTGAGGTAGAGCACAAGGAGGAGGAAGAGAGAATTCTGATAAGTTTTCATGGTGGTGGCAAACGTCTCCGGTGGTGGCACCTGGAAAAACTTCAATGCCTAAGTCAACAAGAGCGTAAGAGAGGGAGTGAGAATGAAAGAGTTATGTATACCTGTTATGTGGGAAGTCCTTTATATAGAGCATTTTGAAAGAAAAAATTATTAGAGAGATTTGGGGTGCCACGTGGCAGCGTGCATTTGGGTGTCACATTGCCATGACCGAGATGGTCATAGAAGTTACAATCAGGATAGGTTAGACTATGATAACCGGGATAGCTGAGATCATGGTAACCAAGAAAGGTGAAACAACCAATTTGGGTTAGCCTTGATAATTGATACCTTTGTGACCTGATCCGGTGGTCCTTAAGCAAGATGCAAAGGTGGGCTGGCTTAAGGATTTGGCAGCGGAGGTAACCCCTAAAACAGTTGCCCCCAAGCCAATGTTGTTTGGAAGGAGCAGCGTCGGCTTAATAGTTTGAAATGACTTCTAAAACAATTGCCCCCAAGTCGATATTGCTTAGGAGAAGCGATACCGGCTTAAGATTAAGGTTGGATAATTCTAGCCCATGGGCAGTTGCCACCAAGTTGGTGCTGCTTGGAAGAAGCAACACTGGATTAAGAGCAGCCCCGAGGTTAAATTATCTAGCTTGTGTCTTTTAATTTTCTTCGGACAGTTCCTCCGTATTTTGTAGGAACCAAGATGCATTGAATGCGCAATGATTCAATTTTTTTTTTGAATTTTGAAACCCTCCGAATTCCAAGAGATTCGAGCAGTTTCGAAATCCTTTTAACTGTTTGTGGATTTGGGCCTTGTAAAAACTTAGGGCCATTTTATTTTATACCATTTAGATTTTACCTTTTCATTCTACCCGTACTATTGTTTTCACTTATCCCCTATGTTTCCTCTATGACTTTGCTTCTTCTACAACTTTTCTCCAATGAACATTCAACGCTCTCTTCTTTACTTTCAAGTGTTCATTTGTTCTTATTCTTTTTCTACTTAAGCTAATACTTTTTATCTTTGGCTTTCCTTTTGACTAAAAGTTATGTTCCCTGTCATTGCATTGCACATTTTTGGTTTTTGTTTTGTTTTGTCGAAGATGGGTCCACATAGACAAAACGCTCCATCTTCTGGTTGCAACATTGATCCAGCAGGCTTTGCTGCTAATTGGTTGTTCAGGTTTGCGACCACCCCACCATCTCCAGTTGTTGGCCAAAAAAGGTCCTTAGGTGGTCGTGGGGGTGCCGGAGACCGTGTTGATTCTTCAGTTCTCCCTGCCCCTTTCGGTGGAAGGGTAACTGTCCCTAAGAATGAATCTAGTCGTGGTGACTTGTCCGTTGTCCAGGGTAACCGAAGGGGATCGAGAGATGTCAAAAGAAGATATGAACATCCAATGACTGCTGATCCTAGAGAGCCGGCTCTACCAGAGATAAAAATTATACCCCAAAATTCTCAGGACATGTAGGAATTATTTGAAGTCGGTGGGAATGCTATATGGCCCTGATGAAGTTTTGGAGTATGTTAAAGCTTGGACGGAATTTCTTGATTTGATGAAGATTCCACCTAGCCTTAGTAGCACTTTTAGCATAGGTATGTTGATCTAAGAAGCTAGAGAAAAGAGAACTTTACCTCCTCCTGCCAGAGTTCGAACTCAATCAACTGGGATCAATATATCGACATCATCTAACCATTCTTCCAATGTTTTTAACAGGGAGATGGGAAGGATCGTGAGAAATGTGAGACCACCCTAGAGGCTTACTACGAGGTGATGAATCTGAACGTGGATTGGGTTGTTAAGGAGATAGTCAAGACCCAATGTTGTGAGGTAGAATGCGAGTAGGAGGAAGAGAGAACTTCGATGAGCTTCCACAGTGGTGGCGAACGTCTCCTTTGGTGGCACCTGCAAAGACTTTGATGTCTAAGTCAGTAAGAACGTAAGAGAAGGAGTGGGAATGAAAGAATTATGTGTACCTATTGTGTAGGAAATCCTTTATATAAAGCGTTTTGGAGGAAAAAACCTTTAGAGAGATTTAGGGTGCCAAGTTGGATGCCACGCGCCAGCGTGCATTTGGGTGCCACATTGCCATGACCAGGATGGTCATAGAAGTTGCAATCGGGATAGGTTAGACTATGATAACCGGGATAAATGAGATCGTAGTAACTAGGAAAGGTGAAACAACCGGTTCGAGTTAGCCTTGATAGTTGATAACTATGTGACCTGATCCGATAGTCCTTAAGTCAGATGCCAAGGTAGGCTGGCTTAAGGATTTGGCGGCCAGGGTAACCCCCAAAACAATACATATCAACTTATGATTGAATGATAGTGTAAAAAAAATTTACACTGTCAGTACATGTACTATTTTATAAATAAATAAGTTGTAACACCCTAAGGGGTATTACCATAACTAAGCCTAGTTTTCTAAGAACAAAAAAGAAAGACTTAAAAACATAGAAACATGTTAAAGCGACTCATAAATATAATTAAATATTATATACGAACAATACAATGAGATAAATACATGCCTAATACAACTCATCTATCACCCGAAAGTGTCGGATAAAACATAAAGAGGAATACAAGAAAACAATATAAACTAGACTACATCTTCTTGCACGTGACTCCAAGCTCCACCTGTATATGTCTTCACTTGTATCCTGAAAAAAGAGAAAACTTAAAGGAGTGAGACATAATGTCTCAGTGAGTGCTCTAAGAGTTCTACGGCTAGGTTAGACTCTTCTACTTGAACAACCTTCATTACTTATCTCTCATGGCTTTAGCCTTATTAGGCCTCTCATAATAAACCATACATATGATCGGGTCTACACCTTTCAATAATCAGTGTTTCTTGTTAACTCCTCTCTCATTCTCACAATTGTTATACAATCTTACTATCTCATTCTTAACCTAAGAACTCTTTCTTACCCAACACTTTCTTTAGTATTTAAACCCTTCATGTTTAGATTTTACTCTCCTTCCTTTTTATATTTAAGGTTATTCTCTAGGGGTCAAGTCTAAGGTCACACACGTTCTAAAATACTTTTGACACTTCCTTAACACTCACCTTAATACCCTCATTTTGTTCTCTCTTACTTGTCTTATACCTTTTTATTATGTTGTGTGAGGATTCACTCTTTCTCTATCTTATTCATAACTATTATTATCTAACTAGAACCCTCATAACACTATCCTAGGGCCTAGACTCTCACTTATCCTTAAGGTAGCAAACACAATTTTAATTACAAGCATACATTTATTTCACATCTTTTGCCTAGTAATTAGACATACACATCGTTTTGTCTCATTAAACAAGCATAACATACATTCATAACATAAGCACATATGCATAATCTCGACACTTCATCACAAGACACAATTACATTTTCACACGTGTTCACATTACATCAATTGCTCATAAAGGTCACACAGACTTCACATAATTACAATTGTAGCACACTTCAACATAACACACGATAACAAGATACATATGCTTGCTATGTTCCTAAACCACTACTCATACACATGTGGCAACAACCTAAACTTTTCAAAAAGTATACTAGGAGTAAATGCAGGCCATAAGAAGCATCATCAGTACCGATGCCTTTGGCTTTCACACCTTCAACTAGCACGATATCCCCCGGTGACTAGTCAGAGTTACCCAGTTTTGCCAGTACGCCCTGGCTCCATAGGATCAGCATGGACCATTGAAGTTTTCTCAACCGGATAACCCTCAAGGCTAAGGTTAGACAACCCATCACGGTTTCCACCAGCTAGATTCCTACATACTTTCCTCATCACATAACTCAAATGTTATAATGCATGGTCACAAATAATGCTTACAACTTTTTATAGACTTTTATCATGAAACATTGGCACAATTTCATATCACACTCAGTTTTTTCAAGATAAATAATAATCATACAATATAAACTCAACAAGGTATAAGAAAACAAACAACAATGAGTTAAAAACTGCAAAAAGGAGTTCATAAACACAAAGAATGGAATAGCAAAAGTCGTATCCGCCCAGTAGGACGGAAGTCCCGCCCAGCGGGTCCACGCGCTAGCATTAACGCAGAATCTAGTTTTTGAAGGAAAGCCGCCCAACAACTATCTAATCCCGTCGGATGGATCCGAGGTACTAATTTTAATTTATTTTTCCTATTGTCTTTGGGTTCTAAATGCTTCAAGATAAATAATTAGATTCTCAATCATTCTTTTACATTGATAATTGGTCAATCTAATTTATAACTTCCTTACTCCTTCACAATCCCCTCAAAACCCATCAAATCCCTATATTTAGGTATAAGGAGGTAAAAAGATAAATAGATGAACAAGAACAACATAAAGGATGAGGAAGGATACGGGAGAAAGCACTCACCTTTATGGACATGCAAAGTTGAGTCCTAGGGTTTGGGTCCTCCGGTTTCTATTCCTCCTCTTTCTCTTCCTCTTCTTCTTCCCTTTTCTCCTCATTCTCTTTAACTTCTTTCTTCTTCTATTTTGTGACGGCTAAACCTAATCCTCCTTCTTTGTTCCCTTCTTATAACATGTGGGTGAGTATGTAGTTTGGTGGGCTTTAGTCCTCTATTGGGCCCTAGATGCCCTTTTGAGTTCTATGATAATATTCCTACTAATTTATAATACTAAGGTATTAATAATAATAATAATAAATATAATAACATCAACACAACACAATAATAGTAAGAATAATAATAATAATAATAATAATAATAATAATAACAACTGCTATAACAATAACAATAAAAATAATATTAATAATAATAAGAAATATAATAACAATAACTCTTAAGGCATCTTTTGTCTAATAACACATGGAAAGAGTCCTATTAAGAGCTACCTCGTGATTTATTTCTAGTACTTGAAATTTGGGGTGTTACATAAGTGGTCTCTCTTTTTATTATCTTTTATTTTATATCAATTTAAATAATATATAAAACTTACTTATTGTTGTAGATTGGGGTTACACCCATATAATATATTAGCAAAGCGCAAACACCCTCAGGACAGTTTTGGCCTTAGGCAACACTAGAAGATAGCATATTATTCCTCATAAAGGGCCTTAGGCTTTACGCTAAGAATTTTTGTCCAAATATGACATCTATATATACATCATCCATGTCACTATGAAAAGTATACATTTATTACATTTTGTCACTTTGATAAAATTATTACCTTAAGCATCTGAATACTTTATAGGTATTTCACCTATTGCTCGTGCATTTCGGTCATTCGTTATTGAAACTCTAGGGTCATTTACTATGAGGCTTGCACTAAACTCTAGGGTCATTGGACTATGAGGTTTGCACTAGACTCTTTAGCATGAACAATAACAAATATGTTATCTAGTTTTTATTTTATTTTCAAAGATTTATAGAATGTTAAATTACTAATGTAGCGCACCCATTATCTCATGCTCCTTTTATGTATAGGACAATTTCAAATATTGAATTTTGAAAGAAAAAAATTGATAAAGAATTTTGAATTATTTTACACTTATTGTTATAAATGTTCGAAAATATTATATAAAAATATATCAAGTATGTATAAACTTAAAAGAGGAGTGCTAGCAACACACTCTCTAGCACGAGAAATTATTAGGTGGTCTTGGAGCACCATGGTTCCCATTAATCGTCACATGACATGTTATCAAGTGTTATTAATTCTTTTTCGTAAATTGTAAAATTTGAATGTGTTATATAAACATTGGTTGGGACCATGATTTCTCCTCTAACACACATTCAATCATTGATTAAAATTTATTAAAAACTATAAAATCAGGAAAGATACTTATCAAAAAAGCAGTGTGTTGAGAATATGCGAGGGTAGAACCGGGGATATCATCACTAATGGGTCATGAGCACAACCACATAAATGAACTTGACACCACATCCAACCCAAAATCCTAAGGCATCAGATTTATTACTCATACTTGTACACCAGCAATCTTTTCCTCAAGTGTGACTCTTTTCCACATTATATGCTCCCCCCTTAAGCAAAAGTCATTTTTCATTCACGAGTACTCAATGGTGATTCCTAGAGCTTAGCCATTGTCGCTAATATGCTCCACTGTCGTCATGGTTGGAGCTTAGCCATTGTCGTTAATTTGCTCTACAGTCGTTATGGCTAGAGTTTAGCCATTGCCACTAATACGCTTTACCAAATACTTGCACCGTTATTAGCTCACATCAACGGGACACACCCTTTACCTCCACCGCTAGGAAGACTTTTGATACAAGGGATTTCCATGCATAGATCTATATATGAATCCACCACCAATTCCATCCACTCGTTTGAGCCAGTCACCTAATGAAACCATCGGCTCTAATACCAATTGCTGATGAAATACGAAGGGGGTAGACATTAGGGACATCATCACCAATAGGTCATGAGTAGGGATGTCAACGGGGCAGGTACAGGTAGTAGCTACCCGCCCCACTTGATAAAATTTATACCCGTACCCGCCCCATTACCCGCGTGGGTATTCGCAGGTATTTTTAAATAATAATAAATAAATAAAATAACAAATTTATTTTATGTGTTGTGGACAATTATAAAGTGTTGCAAATATCACTTTGAATTTATAAATTAAAGAGTTATAATTTAAAATAATCACTTTAAACATAAATTTTAATTGTTCTAACATTTTTTCTAAAAAGAATATAGTTTAAATGCTCACAAATTTATGTTCTTTTTCTCTTGTAATATAATTGTATAAGATTTATCTCGTAATGAACAATCTTTTTGAAAATTTTGAATAAATTTATGTAATTTTATCTGTATTAATATGTAAGGGTATTTAAGTAAATATATAATTGCGGGTAGCGGGTATCCGCAGGTGCGGGTACCATGATATCCGTACCTGCCCCATTAATAAACGGGTAGCAGGTATACCCGTTTAGAATATCCGCGGGTATTCATTTAAAGTACCCATTTTCTACCCATGGCGGATTTTATCCGCAGATATCCGCGGGCACGAGTGTTTTTGCCATCCCTAGTCATGAGCACAACCACATAAGCGAATTTGACACCACTTCCAACCCAAAACCTAAAGGCATCAGGTCTATGAGTCTTTCTCCCTTATATATTACTCAACATACCCATTTCTAACTAATGTGAGACTTTTTAGTTACATTACTCACACTTATACACCAACACAGTGGAACTTACAAAAATTTGTAATTTCTAATAAATTTCAACTAATAATAAGTGTATTCAAAAAAGTGTCTTAGAGAATGTATTGCTAACATTTCTCTACTTTGAATTAACGATATACTCTCTCCATACTCAATTATAAGCAACAAAAAAAAAGTTTAGTAGACTCAAATGTAAGCAAATTTTAACTACTTTTATCCTATCTAATGATATCATCCAAAAAATACCCTTCAATTAATTGAGATTCTATTTTCAATAACTTTTTTTTATTCTTCATAACAAGTTCCAACAAAAGACATTTTAGGAAAAAAGTTTATTAGTAAAATTAAATGATATTAACTATTTTTTTAATTAACTTATATTTTACTTAATTTTACTTATATTTCAGTTTGAAGAGAGTACGATTTAAATCTCTTAATGATATTATTAATTAAAAGTCCTCTTGTTTCACCGGTCCTTGATCTTGGTGGGCTCTTTAACCATTACATATATTTTCCCAAAAATCCAAGGGAGCTCATTAATTACGATATTGTTTGAAAGGCAACTACATCAGTTTGACAAGTAACAAAAGTAAGTAAATCACAATGATTGTTAACAAATATTAGACCTAATCAAATTCCTGCTTATTTCAATAAACGAAAACAGTATAATTAGAAAGATATGAATAAATTTATTTCTCTATTATAAATTAGAATTCCAATTTTAACGAGTAAAATTGTCACTTTTTTTACTCTCTTAATTATGAATTCTTAATACTTTATCTCTTCTCTCATTGAAGGTATATTTCACATACTTTCTTCATAACTAACCAAATAAGATCACTCTCAAACATCTCAAACTATCCTCAATTTAATCTTTATCTATATATTTAATTTTGTTAGTGCTCGTCCATTTTAATTTAAAAATAATTTTATATCATAAATTAAATTATTTATTATAAATTTAAAATATAATTTATATATTTAAAATATTTATTTATTATAAATTTCAATCATAATTATATAAAAATAAATATTTGGCTTATATAATACATAGTTGACAATACTAGTTATGAAAGAAAGAATAGAGTGTAAGAAAGATGCTAAAAGCACAAATAATGCATAAACAACAATTCTTTTTTATGACTTAAGCAATAATTTAATTATTAGAAGTTCATGACATAATGCATAACTAATTCTTTTTTAACTTTGAATCTCTTCCTAATTGTCAATTATGTATTCTAAGTGTGTGTTTGGTTTGTAATTGTCACAACTTCAAAGCACCTCAATAGAAAAGCTTGTGTCTTATTGGATTGGGTCAAACGTCAGTTTGAGCATTTCAAACGTGAAAACAAATACATTATAAATCTATTAATGTCAAATGATCTGGATGCTAATATTCTTTTCTCAAATTATTATTCTTAATGTTCATGCAAAAACAAAAATAAGGGAAAGGTATAAAAACCTCAATAGATTTGTTAAGTCAATAATTAATTGAAAGTAAAAGGATATTGATTGATTTTCTAAAATCCCTAAACTTTGCTTATCTTATAGTTGTGTTAGTTAATTACAATAAAATTATTAGTCAATCAATCAACTAACAATATATGAAAAATGATCAGGTTAATCCTAACATATATCATATAAAGTAACAAAGCAAATCCCATAACAAGGAAAAATACGGATTATATTCAAATTAGAAAACAAATAATTTAACACATAAAATCTACCATTATCGATATATAGAATTAGTTATTAATAACCGTAAAGAAATCCAAAACATTAGGATAAATTCCAAAATAGTCCATAATGAATGAGAAAAAAAAAAATGGAAGAAAGAAAAACCATATATATTTGTTTGTAATCTCCTTGATAGCTATTGAGGGAGGTTGCGATAACTCTTTTAAGAGAAAGAAAAAGAGTGTAAAGAAAGGATGAGGGGTTATATGAGTTCAAACTTCTTTCGTGAAATAGCTTTTATATTTATAATTCTTTCCTCCTTGCATAAAAGTGGACATTGCTTCTTTATTTCATTTAAATTAATTTGGGGTATAAATGAGATATTTATGTTTGTTTGGAAAGAATTCTCCATAGACATCCAAAGATCAAATGCGAAAGATGGCCTATTTTGAAGGAAAAAAAACGAAAAAATAAAATAAAAATTCCGTATTTTAAAGAACTCAATAGCAAGATATCAACAATACAAGTCAAGGAGAATGATATTCCTTTTTTCTTTTTTTTTTTAGCAGCAAAATGAAATTCATTATTAGTGAATTGAAGCATAGCATAAGACATGCTACCTCCAACCAAAAGTCATCGATACACATTCCAGCATGACATTCTAAAGCATATTCCCCTGCTACAACCCTTTTCCATAATATATGATTAAATACTACTATGACAAGAACTGCACATGCATCTACGACCAGTGTAACACCAAATCCCCAACCCAAGTGCAAGCTTTGACAATGGTGATGAGCTGGCTCTGCTCCAAAGGTCCGCCTGAACGTGATCTGCAGTACCTATACCACACCAATGGCATCTGGCAGGCCAAATAAACAACAAGGCCGTACCCTAAAATGCACCAGGTGCAGTGTGTTCCACCTCCACAACCTTGCTATAGGAAATTGCCACTAGTAAGTGCGTAACAGAGGCCACTGCATATAAAGTGGCTGCCATTATAATTTTTACCGCACCTAACGCCCCTCTGAGCCATTAACATACTGCCCCTAAACAGACAGGCATTTGAGAACCAGCAGGACGATGATATTACTAAGATATAGTATTGGAATTATAAGTATATAACTAGAGGAAGAGATCGAGATAAAAAACAACGAAACACTGAATTAATATTAACTAGATTGTATTACAATGAAATGTATATATAATAATATAATCTTAAATATCCATTCCTATTCGTACTAATAATCCTAACGAAATGAAGAAACAAATCATAAAATATTAAAAAACATAGAATTTACGAAAATAAAAAAGGTAATCCCATTTTTTTTTGGTCCTTAATTATCCCTGTAAAATATTCACATACCAATTTAACTTTCTTTCCACCTAACCTCTATAAATCTATGTACCAATACAATTTTCCACTTATGACCTCTTGACCATATTCTAAAATCGGTAAATCACCTAACCTTGGGAATCCACCTATTTTGACTCTTTCAATGCCACCTCCTCCTTTTGATTCTTCAAATTTAAATTTATCAAATCAACAACAATTCGATTCACCTTCCCATGTCATTCTCATATTCCACCTAATACAAAATCACCCATAATTTTGTCTCCACGTTCCATGGAAAATCCCCATGCCCTAAATGCCTAGTGATCGATCCACTCAACTCGATCTAAATTGACTTACATCATTTCCTGTCCGCAATTAAAAAGACAATTTCATTTTCCTCTCCGAAGAAAAAGAAAAAAAAAATCAACGTAATTGGATATCTCACCTCAAGCCGTAACAAGGCTTCCACCTATTTCTCAAGCTAAGCTTGTAATCGCTAAGAGCGTTATTGTTTGCATTTGAATCGACTTTTAGACCAAAAGAAAAAAAAAAAAAAACCATCCAATTTGATTATAAAAATATATTGTAATTTGGTTTTGGATCAATGTAAATCTTCTCTCTATATAAATTAGAATAATTATTTTGAACAATAACCTTTTTAGGGACTATTCTTTAATGAGAGCGTTTTTAACTTTTTTTCTTCCAATAAAAGTGTTTTTAAGAATTATTTTCAACCTCCTAACTAGGGGTGTTCATAAACCGATCCAATTCAATGAAAACCGAAAAAATCAATCCAAAAAATCGAAAACAGAATAAACCGAAAATTGAAAATATTGAAAATCGAAAAAACTGAAATTTTTTATTGGATTGGATCGGATTTCGGATTTGATTTGAAAACCGATCCAATCCAATCCAAACAGAACTTATATATGCATATATATTTTCACTTGTAATTTTCTAATATCACTCATGTTTATGTTTTTATTTTTTATATATTTGTAAAATTATCACATAAATTATACTTGTTTATAAAGAATATATTTATTTAAAGATAGTTTTTTAGTAACCATTTGAGTAAAGATACATAAACATAATTATCAAGTTGTGTAAATTTATTTTTAATAATATATATTTGAAGAGTTATACTAGTATTAGTTATATAATGACTCATTAATGAAATATTTGATATTTTTAATTATTTTTAATATATTTATTATATATCATATTATTTATTTAATACTTTTTAAAAAAATATATATATGATTAAAACCAAAAACCAATCCAATCCAAACCGTTTTAAATTAGATCGAATTAGATTGGATTTAAATTTTAAACCAAACCGATTGGATGATAAATTAACAAAACCAAAGTGATTGAATCAGATGATTTTTCTCTTCAGAACCGATTCAATCCAATCTGCGAATAGTCCTACTCCTAACTCTTTCAATCTATCCTTTTATTTTTATTTATAAATTAACTTTTAATATTTTTAAAAGAAATTATCAATATAGTTAAAAATAACATTGTTTTTCAATATAAACTGTTTATCATAAATATAAAATTTAATTTATATGTTCCAAAACATCTATTTATTACAAATTTTAATTATGATCTAATTTATATTCAAAAGTATTTATTTGTTATAAATTGTAGCTATATAAAATATATATTTTTTAATATTATATCTAATTTAATTTGCTCTGGGTTGGTCAAGTGGAGCAAAACAGGGTCTTGTATCTGACAGATAGCAGATTTGAGTCCCACTTGTCTTCTTGGGGTGAAGTAAATGTAAATATCTTTGTAAGTGCTCTTTGAGCCAGAGACTTTCTCTGTCTTTAATCGAGGCACCATCCCCTCCTCCTAAATTTTTAGTTATAAGAAAAAAGCAATTTGGATTGAACTTATTGATTTAGTTTTTTTTTTTTTAATTTAGTTAGAAGGTAATAAACAGATCTTACTTTATTATCTCTTTTACATTTTTTAATTAAAGGATAATTTTATATAAAATACAAAACTTATTCAATAAAGAGAAAATGAGACACAAGAATATCTTTAAATTAATTTAAAACTAAAAAATTATAAATAAATTAAAATAATAATTTGTATATGTGTAATAACAATATATAAAATTCGATACAAAATTCGATATAATCTAATAATTTTATTTTTTGTTTGTGATTCTCAATTTCTTTGGTGGAGCCTAGAAGTGTCACCTAAAAAGCACAAAATGAATACAAACCATATCACATCAATTTACTACCTTCATGAAAAGGGTACATGGACTTTTTGTCCCACATTAATCTCATTACAACATCATTGACGATAAATAGTTTTTCTAACTTAAAGCAATCCAAAAATTCCATAGCTTACCCTAAAGCAAGACTTGTTGTAAAAAGTAAGGGATATCTTCATATTTAAAAGTGCGGACTCACCTTGTCATACGCAGTTTCACCTTATTAAGCATTTTTTTTACAATGTTTTTAAAATTGCATCCATCAGTCAACCGATTAATTAAAACATTAGTTTAAGGTTTAATGATTTAATTCTGATTAAATCATAGTTGGATCAGTATTAAGAAAATAATAATAATTAAATAATATATGAAATAATATTATAGAAACATAATACCATAACTTTACAATACCAAAGACTAAAAATAACACATAATTTTATAGAATTTTAACATTCAAAATACATGTAAAAATTCAAATCAAATATGTCACAATACTTAGGTCTAAGTTTCAACAATACACACCAATATTCATTAACAATAACAAGGTTGCATCTAGAATAAAAAAATAAAATGGAAAATATTTTAGGTTAATTTTTTATTTTTTAAGAAAAAATCAAAATGATGTTGTATTAAGTATTTTTCAATGACCTGTTGTGGATCAGATTTTGTTGAATTTTGACCAATTTTCCTAATTTTTGACTATTTTTTCTATTCTTTGGCCTTTTTTTTTCGGGAGCTAATTATGTGGTTTAATTAGTTGAACCAGGCACCTAACTAATTCATCATTTTTTTGGTTTGACTAGTTGGTTTGGTTCGATTTTCATAACATTACTTTTTTACACGTATTTGATTTTTAAATTTTGTTTTTGTGTTTGGACACCCCCCGTCAAATCATAATTTTAATTTTTCTTAAATTTATTTACTCTTGATTCCTATATTATAAATATGAATTTTTATTTTCAAAGAGAACATTTTTAGAAACTATTCTTTAATCATAGTGTTTTTAAGAAATTTTCTTAAACAATAGCGTTCTTAGGAATTATTATCACTTTCATTGAGTCACATGTCTTATCCTAGTATCATGTAATGAACATTTTTTTTTTTTAATTTTTTGTTTCTTTCGAATATACTTCTTAGTTCTTAATTTTAATTTTAAATCTAATTTGATTTAACAACTAGTTCAACAAATTCCTTTCTCGACTATCTCAAATCATTCTTCTTTTATCTTTATTTGTATACTTGATTTTCTTTACCACTTATCATTTTTATCTTTATTTCTAAAATGAATTTTGATATTTTTAAAAGAATTATCAATAGGTGAAAACAAACTTGTATAATAATATAAGTTATTTATTATAAATTCAAAATATAATTTATATGTTCAAAAATATTTATTTATTACAAATTTTATTTATAATATAATTTATATATTCAAAAATATATTTTTTATTATAAATTTTAGCTATATACAAATAAATATTTATCTTGTGTATTGTACAAGCTAAAATATTAGTTATGTTAAAATTTTTTTTTTTCAAATCTTATCTATTTATACACTCTTAAATTAATTCTTTTTATTTTTTATTTTTTATTTTCCTCTTAAATATAACTCTTATTTAACTTTTCAGTTTATTTATTTAAGTTAATTATACACGTTTCTAATATAATTTTAATGAAACTACTTATTTTTCTATGTTTTTATGAAAAAACCATGGGATTTATATTTAAGCCTTGTGAAAGGTTTACTTGATGTCTACTTGATATAGCAAACAAAATGATGGCAAGATGGCCAAAAAAAAATAAAATCGAAAAAAGATGTTAAAAACGGAAATCATTACTAAAGTTTAATTATTGAGATTTTTTTTGGAAAAATCCTTTTATTTAGAAGACTGGTCTTTAAGATAAAGTTTTCTATATTTTTTTTTTTTGAAAAAGCATAAATTTTTTTTTTCAAATCTTATCTACACACACACATAAAGTTTTCTTTTCTTTTTTCAAATCTTATCTCTTTACACGTGCTCTTAAATTAATTCTCGTTTATTTTTAATTTTTATCTTCGTCTTAAATATAACTCGTATTTAATGTTTCAATTTATTTATTTAAATTAATTATACACGTTCCTATTGTAATGTTAATTAAACTATATTTATATGAAAAAAGCATGGGATTTATATGTAAGTCTTGTGAAATGTTTAATTGATGCTGCAACCAAAATCACGGTGGGATGGCAAACAAAAATTAAAAAAAAAAAGAGTTAAAAATGGAAGTTGCTACCAAAGTTTAATTATTAAGAAAAAAATTGAAAAAATTATTTTATTGAAAAACTGGTCTTTAAAAAAAGAATTTGAGAGTCAAATACGAATAAAAAAGTTATTAACACTCTACAGCACTCATTTTGAAACAGTTCAAATTAACTGCGCAAATTTAACATATATGTCTTTTATTTCAAGAAATTAACCCCTTGAAACAAATTAAAGACGTATATGTTAAAAATGTTTACAAAAAAAAGAAAAAATGAATGAAAAAATTATGTTGACTCAGCCTAATATTAATTATTTTTTGGTAGATGACATAATATTAATTATACTCCTATGTATTTGTCGAGACAATGAAAAACTCAAAGGTATATAATTTATTAAAAAGGGACTGCTTTTGGCAAAACAAGCTTCATTCCTGATTATGAAATACAGTTTGCAAAATTGATGGATACCAGCTACCAATGGGGTGTGGCCACCGCATGCTATTTCGTCTAGTTTACAATAACAAGGGCTCATCGTGGCGTTACTGTTGAAGAGTCAATCAATCGAGAAATGTGAGAATAATGTTTGAATAATATGTGTTAAGTAAAACATCAAATCACATACAGACAAAAGTAGAGAAAATTTTAAAATTTAAATCTAAGAAAAAATGAAATGAATTTTTATTTTTAGAAATCAACTTTTATTTCTTTTCTTTTTTTTGACTTTCTTTTTAAATAAACAAAATAAAATATATCGTTATATATATTTTCTTTATTTTTAATTTTCTTCTACTCATCCAAGCATAACATAAGAGTAAGTTTGATTCAAGAAAGAAAGTGAAAAAAAAAAATGAGAAAGAAAAAAAAAGAAAGTAAAATAATTTTTTAGGTTGTTTGATCGAAAAGAAATTAAAAGAAAAAAAAAATTCTTTCCTCTTATTTGGTTGTGTAGAAATAAAAAGAATGAAAATTTGTACAATTTTTTTTTTGTCACCATGTTATTATTGAGAAGTATCCACTGACTATGCTAATAACTAATTTCAAAGAACCTGATTGGCTACTTTTAGTAGAATCTTCTTTCTTAACCATGTTTTTTTCATCCGCAATGCTAAAACTCAAGATTTTACTTAAGGGATTCGAACTCAGTTCCACTCAGACTAACATGTTTTGGAATTATTTATTTATGTTTCAATTGTTGTAATTGAAATATCATTTTCAACTATGAATATGATGAAAAATAAGCTTAAAAATAACAATGTTTATAACTTAAATAAATAATATGATGTATTTAATTATTATAATTTAATATTTATTATTAATTTTTTTGGCCTCCTTTTAATAGATTTCTGGATCCGTCCTGCTAACATTTGTGCTTATCTACCTCCCTCCACTTCCTTTGACTCTGAGATCGAATCATCATTAGGAGAATCGTCGCAGATTATTGTGTTTATTGTTAATGAACTTCAAACATAGAATTCAATTTGCACAAGCAAAATACGATGATAGGTTGTTTTGATATGTGTCATTCCTTTTCTATTTCTTTTGTCATTGCTTTAGTCATGTACTCACTTTAATTTTACCTAATGCTTATTAAAAAAAGAAAACTTTTATTTCACCTAATTGCCTATATTTAGTATCCAAAAGCAGATTGGGTCCAAAGAAGGCGTCGTAGGTGTAAGTAAACAAATATTTCACTTTTGAAGTAAACAAAAAGAACACATAATAGATATATTACTGCATTACATAAAGAAAGAGAGAGACATTGATTTTTCTTGTTATATAACCCATAACTCTCGCGTGTTTGGAATCTCGTTCCAACACTCCTTTAAACGGGATTTCATTCAACATATTTGTAGTGATAATAGAGTTAAACAAAAAAGAAAGCCCTTTATATTTCATCATTATCTGTCAAGATTGTCCATATAAGAAAGGAGCACAAGGAAAAGGAGAGGTACATAATGTCGATAACAAAAGTTTTTAGGAATAAAGAGCACGATCTAATTAACCCCTGCCACCCTCCAAAAGAAAAAAGGAGAAGAAGAAAACCAAGTAGAAAGCACGGTTATGTTAAGCACACTTTATATTACATTGCTAAGTAAAATACTAAAATTCTTGTTTTAGCTCTGGATCGCATCATGAGATTAGTCTATCATCTATTGAGTGGGATGAAGGGTAGATACAAAAGGCAATCAAGGGGCTGAAAATTGGTAAAAAAAGAAGAGAGTTTAACATACATATTATATTAAATATTAGTTGGATAATATTATCGTTACTAGAATGCAGTAATAATGTAAAAATTACATTGTTATCTAATAATCATAAATTATCATGTATAATAAATTTGTTGACTTTTATAAAACTATTTTAAAAATCATATCTGAGATGTTAATTATCCTCCATGAGAGCTTCCATCAAAACATGCAAGAAAGAATTAGCTTCTGTGTTTTGTTTAATTTAGCTCCAATTTTTGTGGCATCAGTACTTTATATCGAAACAGAATTGCTTTGGTGCCAGTGTGCCACCTCAAGGCATATTGCTTACATCAATTGAAGTTGTTCATGCCATTAATCACTTTTAAAAAAATTACTACCACTGTCCACTGCTTACCTTTTCTTTTTTGTGATTGGGAAGAAAAGACATTTAAATGATTTAATAATTTTTGCAGCACCAAAAATATATATGGCAAAAATTATGTGCAATATTTTAAGTACTTTTAATATTGTTCTCTAATTAAAACTAGAATTTCACCTCAATAACTTGGACAATAAACATTAATATCAAAGGTTAACGTTTAACATTAAAAATATCTAATATTGTATCTAAGTTTTGTCCAAAACATATTTAGAGATTGTTTAGATAATTTTCTCATTTAGTATTTATAGAAGAAGAAAATAATGAATAAAAAAAATAAAATTAATCAAACTTATCTTATAAGTTAAAATAAATTTATATACCTCAAAAATGAAAAGGTTAAATAAAGAAACATCTAAAGAATTGAAAGTGCATAAATTATTTAAATTTATAAAAAATAATTTATTTTACTTTTTTAATTTATACTTTTTATAAATGTGTGTTGAGAAATGAGAAGTTTGTTAAAAATGCATCTTTATAATAACTTCCATGACCTTTTTGGGACGGTTCACGTAGCCACGTATGGTTGCTCGCACAACTATAGAACCCATCTATTTCCATTTAAAGGTGTGCTGTATTTAACGGGCTTACTACCGTTTTGGGCTCATTGTTTTATACACCACTATCAAATGCCTTTTGCTATTTATACCTCTCTATATACTAAATGCACCCTTCATTTTTTTAATCTAAATTTACTTAAATATTCTTCTATATTAAAAAATAAAAAATATCAGGAATTACTTTTCGAAACAGCATCTTCCAATTTTGAAAAGTAATTTTCGGAACTATATATTTTTTTTCTAAAAAAACATAATTTCAAAAATTACTTTTCGGAATTAGATGTTCTAGAAAGTGATTTCTGGTAGTAATAACAAAAATGTATTCAAGCGAGCATACTTGTTATTGAATGCACATGATTTTATGGTAAAAAAAATTACCCTAAACACACGCAATTAATTGTTTTTTGTCAAAACAATTGAAATTTAACATGCTAATCCCGTATGTGAACACTCTCTTATGGGACGTTGAGAGGAAGAGACTGATAAATTAATAAATGCACGCTTTTGTAAATTGAAAGGTGTGAAAAAATGAAGTGTTACAAACTTTAAAACGTATAATAGATGAAGTCAATGTTGAACGTTACCTTCAAATGTAATGTTACATAGAAGAAAACATACACAAAAAACATAGGTCCAGAAATTATTTTTTGAAACTAAAAAATGCTATTTTGAAAAGTAATTTCTAATATTATAATTTTCTTTTATTTTATTACGGAAAAGTATTTAAATAAATTCAAATAAAGAAAAAAGAGGCGTACTTAATATATAAGAAGAAGGCGTAAATAACAAAAGCCTAAACAAATAGGCTCAAAACGGCCCATTCATATTTCATGCAACACAAATGTCATCAGACTCAGAGTCACGAGATATTCCACTTTTGTTGACCCTTCGAGCATATCAAAACACTGACATAGTGACATTCCCCAAGTCAGTGAGTCACCAACGTTAATAATCACAGACAGCGGCGTACACAATTTCACTCCTTATAACTCATCATCAAACCAATTATTGGCCTACAAATAGTACCTAAGTCTTTACGTTGACTCGTTGTTAGCTCAACCAATAACAAAAGACGATTTCTCGTAGAGCCCGTGTAGCCCCAACACAGGTGATCATTTCTCACACCCAAATAATTCTTAAGGGATTATTAGTTATTACTGCCACCCACTAGGGTTTCAATTTTCATTCTCAGTTTCACAGTTTCACGTTTCACGTTTCACGGTGCCGATTATTTCTCTCGCGTTCTCTGTGAAGCACTCTCCTCAGTGTAAGTTCAAGTTCTCTCTCTGTCAACCCATTTTGTTCTTGAAACTGTTCTTCTCTAAGCTGATAATGCGTTTGAGATTTTTCTGCTTTAAAAATGATGAAATTCTATGTATGATTTGTCGAATGTCGTGTTTATTTTCTTTTTTCCGATTTGTTGCATGTATTAAGAGATGCATTGTTCGAGGATTACCCTGTTTGCAAGCGAAATGAGATCGTTATTGTGTCCGATTGAGAGATACGGTGATTATGGTTTGCGATATTTCGAGAAAATTTGTTAATAACTCAATAAACGGCGGAATCGACGAAGAAAATTGGCAATCCAAACTCGGAAGCTGTAGATGATAACTTGTGTGCCTGATATTCAGATAAAAAAAGGAGGATTAGAGTACAACTGTTGTATTGTTTGAAGTTTCTCTCAAGTTAATCGTAAATCTGTGTGGTAATGTGGGACTGTTTCACTTCTGAAACTGGAAAGGGGGTGTTTGATTCCCTTCTCACTTTTTAATTTTAAAAACTATTTTCTAAAATAATTTTAAAGCTTTTTTTCAAAAAAAAAATTGCTTGATTTACTTCTGCTTCAGCAAGCTCTCCCTGTCAACATCCCCTACCTCTGCCAACCCTCCATCTTAGCAACTAAAATGAAAAAAAAACTTGTTTGATGGTTCCATTCTCAATTTAAGTTTTGAAAATTATTTCCAAAACAAGTGTTTTAAAAACACAGAAACAGAGACAGTTCGGAGATGTTTTCTCATCCCCTTGTCCGACTAATGCCACACCTGGTACCAAAAACCCTTTTGATATTTGTCTTGTGGGTTTTTTTGGTTCTTTTTTTATTTCCTGGGTGATTCCATGCCATTCCCACAGGATTCATCATTTTTCTGATTCAAAGGCAGCAATGTAGCATTTTATTTTTTCTTGGGGTTTGTTGCAACTTTGTCATCGGCATGGTTGTCATAATCAAGTGTTAGCTCGATCCAAGCAGCCTCCACCGAGCCAAAATGCTTCCAGAATCATGTCTATGCAAGCTCATTCAGGCTCGGTCGGACCGGCTCAAGCTCGCAAGTGCAGGGGTGATTTCACAATTTCAAAAATATCAAGCCCTAAACCGTTGTGTTGTTAGCATTTCTCTCTCTCTCTCTTTTTTGGTGGGGGGGATCTAAGCCTTTCTATGCTTCATCAAATAAAATCAACATTTTATTACAAAAAAAAGGCAATTGATGCTATTTACTCCAAAAATTATGCATACAGAGAGAGTCCAAGACTGTTTGCTATTATTGCTGTTTCTTTCTGGTTCTACTCATTTCATGAAGCTGTGATTATGTGCCATGGCAGACCATTGTTTGCCTGTCACTCAATAGCATTATTTTCTCCATTGTTATCTGAATTTTTTTTTCATGCAAATTATTAATGAACACTTCCTACGTTTTTTATGCAAGTTTTTGCTTTGATGCTTTCTGAATTCTGAAAGTTTTTCTCCCATCAAATTGTCCACAACCCTTATTCCTGAACTGATTTTTGGTATTTGTATGCAGAGCTACAATGGACTACAGCTCTGAAGAAGACTCGGATATCAGTGAATCTGAGATTGATGAGTACTCAGAGAAACCATATGAACTGTTAAGGGCTGGGAAATACAAGGTTAAAAATTTGAATGGAACTCTTAGATGTCCTTATTGTGCTGGGAAGAAAAAACAAGATTACAAATATAAGGATTTATTGCAACATGCATCAGGAGTTGGTAAGGGTTCTGCTAACAGAAGTGCAAAACAAAAGGCAAACCACCTTGCTCTAGCCAAGTATTTGGAGACTGACCTAGCCAGTGAAGCAGAGCCAATCCAGCGACCAGCTTTACCCCAAGCTGTTAATCAACCTTTACAGCAAGATGATCTTTATGTTTGGCCCTGGACAGGCATAATTGTTAACATAAAGAGTAAATCGATTGATTCTGGATACTGGTTGAAGGAATTTGCAAAATTCAGACCAATAGATTTTCATATATTCTTGAAAGATAGTGACCTGATTGCTCAGGCTGTAATAGACTTCAATAATGACTGGAATGGTTTCATGAATGCAAGTGAATTTGAGAAGTCATTTGAAACTGCACGTCATGGTAAAAAGGATTGGAATTCAAGGAAGTTAGAGGCTGGCCCAAATATTTATGGATGGGTTGCACGGGAAGATGATTATAATTGTGGAGGGCCAATAGGGGAATACCTCCGCAACAAAGGAAGGTTGAGGACGGTTTCAGATATTGTTCAAGAAGCATCTGAAAGCAGAAATAGTATTGTGACGAACCTAACTAATGAAATTGAGATTACAAACGAAAACCTTGACAAAATGCAGTATAAGTATAATGAGAAGACTATGTCCTTGAGTAGGATGCTTGAAGAGAAAGATAAGCTTCACAATGCTTTTGAAGAAGGTTTGTACCAACTGATTTTGCCTTCTTGCGTGTATAATCCATGTTTTTCAAATGTGGCTATATATGTTTTACTATTATGAGATACATTCTTGGGCAATTATGAATACAGAAGAAAACAAAAAACTTTGTAGTTGATAATACTACTACATAATTATTTCATTTCTTTGTCAGAATCAAGGAATATGCAGCGTAGAGCTCGTAACGAGGTACGGAGGATCTTGGATGAACAAGAAAAGTTGAGTAGTGAATTGGAGGAAAAAAGGCGGAAGCTTGATTCCTGGAGTAGAGATCTAAACAAACGTGAGGTACTAACTGATCAAGAGAGGCAGAAACTTGAAGAAGAAAAGAAGAAGGTAATGTATATTTTATTTTTCGGCCTGTAAATATATACTCATTTTAAATATAATTTTTATACCCTTGAACTTTCTGGCTTATCTATAGTTGTCAGTTCAAAATTTTTTGGCCTATTTTTGTCTTTGGTCTGTTACTAATATTATATTATTGGTTGCTACTGATTTGAGCCAAGTAATTTATTTTGATCCTATCCACTCCCTTTAGATTGGACCCTAAAGTCAATATTGTCAAATTTATAGCTTCCATTCATTGTGAGGAAATATAAATTCATAAAAATGGTGTCAGTTTTAATTACGTCATTTATGACAATAATTAGTAAAAAGGATTAGTATATTCATATGTTATGTGAAACATTAAACTCTAAAGTCTAAAGTGCCAATGTTATTTTTTTGAAGGAAAAAAAGCAGCATATTTTTCATTCCATTAACAGCCCTTGAAAACATTTATATCCATCATTGTCATGCTTAAGGTGCTTTATAGACTTTAAAAACATTAGCATTTATGATGTGCTTTTATAGGATTCTTATATAATTTCTTTGTCTTTCTAGAAAGATTTGAGGAATGAATCACTCCTATTGGCTTCTAAGGAACAGCAGATAGCTGATCAAAATGTCTTAAAGCTTGTTGAGGAGCAAAAGGTTTGCCTCTGTTTACTATTTAGTGTCTTGGTTATGAAAAGCTTATGTTATTTATCACTTAATTCTTATTCATTGTGAATGCCTCCTATTGATATGAATTTCAAAATTTCCAGAGAGAGAAAGAGGAGGCCTATAACAAGATACTTCAGTTGGAAAAACAGCTAGATGCCAAACAGAAGTTGGAAATGGAAATTGAAGAGTTAAAAGGGAAATTGCAAGTTATGAAGCATCTTGGAGATGAAGATGATGCAGCTGTCCAGAATAAGATAAAAGAAATGAATGATGAATTGCAAGAAAAAATAGATAATTTGGAAAATATGGAGGCCATGAATCAAACCCTCATTGTGAAGGAGCGCCAAAGTAATGATGAACTACAGGAAGCTCGTAAAGAATTAATAAAAGTATGATCTCGTATACTTTCTCTCTAATAAAAGTCTCCCCTGCCCTTCTACATATAGAGATTTGCTAATTTACACCCACTTGTTTATTAGGAGTATTTTAGCAAGCTAGGGTGCATTTTAAGAAAACCCTAGTTATATTTTACTAAAATACTTCTAGAAAATAAGTAGGTGTACATTAGCAAACCCTATAAGGATTTGCTAACATACATTCACTTATTTTTAGGAGTATTTTAGCAACCACCTTGGGTGTATTTTAAGAAAATCCTAGTTATATCTTGCTAAAAAATAAGTGAGTGTATGTTAGCAAATCTATATATATATATATATATATAAGTTGCCATCCTTTAACCTTTCTCTTCATTGATTCTTGAAGATAACCACTCTAACAAGAAACTGCTTTTGTTCCTGCGTCTAGTCATGCTACGCTGTGAACATGTTTGCAAGAAGATTTTCTTCACCTTTCTGTTGGAAATAAGAATTTTGATATTCTATTATTGCATCGTGAGTAGATTGCGGAGACTAAAATTTTTTCTGGTTTTTTTTTTGGCTTCTAATGTTTTAGGGGCTAGATGATATGCTGAATGGTCCTAGAACTAATATTGGGCTCAAGAGAATGGGAGAGCTTGATCAGAAGGTTTTTGTGAATAACTGCAAGAAAAGATATCCTCTTGAAGAAGCTGGGACCAGGGGTGTTGAGCTTTGCTCTTTGTGGCAGGAGAACGTGAAGAATTCAGCTTGGCATCCATTTAAAGTGATTACAGTTGATGATAAAGTAGAGGTATGTGCCACCATGTCATGCTTTATGTGTTCATAACGGAGTTCTGCCTTTCAATTGGTTAATTGACGTGGTTACTCGTAATTTTCTGTTCACACATTGAAGAAATTTGCTTTATATGCTTTTCTTGTCCCAAGAAAATGGTTTTAATTGTTAGTAATTAACTAATTATATAGTTTACTGTTAAGTTATGGACTTGGCTTGGCATATGTGTAAGGTCCTGTGTTATACTATTTTAGCTCCTGATTTGGCCTGTGTCATTAATACTTGTAGAGCATAATAGTATAATACTGAACACATATGATGATGTTGCATTTATACAGAATATTATAGATGAGGAAGATGATAAGTTACGAAGCCTCAAGCAGGAATGGGGAGATGAGATATATTCAGCTGTTGTTACAGCCTTAAAAGAAATAAACGAATACAATGCAAGCGGTGGGTATACTGTTGTGGAGCTCTGGAACTTCAAGGAGAAAAGAAAAGCTACATTGAAAGAAGTTATCATTTATATTATGGATCATATCAAGCCGCTTAAGCGCAAGAGAGCTTAGGAAAAAGGTTAGTGTTTCAGACTTTCAGTTGAGTTTTGTTGAGCATTGCTTTGTATGGCTGATTAATGAGCCCACATTGATATTCCTGTGATGGCTTTTCTGAAAAAAACAGAATTTCGAGAGACAAAGAATAAAAAATTTGGTTGCATCTCTCTGTGCATGTGACAACTTTTATACTCTTTATTAGGTGCAGTAATAAATAATTTGTATGTGAACTGTGAAGTGATTGATTGACATAAATGGGTTACGTGTGAGGCTAAGGTCAAGTTATCTACAGGTAGTACGTTGCCGACTGTCCTTATTCCCTAAGCTTTGCGCCACCGTCTATTGGTTGCTTTCTGTTTTATTCAATCACTGCATCAATAGGTTTGTGCTTTGCTAGAAGTTGGTTATTTTGAATACCACTGTTTATTATGAATAATTTTAGAAGCAGCAGATGAAATAAAAATGGTGATGGCCGATAGAATTAAATATACCAGTTTTCTATATTTGATTTCAGAAAGAAAAGAAATTCTGATATATACAGTTAATATATCTGTTAAAATTTGAACGAATGTTCTATCTTGCGTCTTTGCAGGGGACAAATGCATGATATCTCATTGGGAAGATGGAATGTAGCACTGTTTTCTTGGTCTTGTATGAGCCATTTGAAACAAGCTGCTGTAGATAAGCGTTGAATATGATAACATTTCATCAGTAATGGATTTGAGCATCTGTAATCTGACAAATTTCCTTTGATACTATTACAACTATGAATCAATTTTCTCAGGTTGTGTCTGCTGATTTTATGTCAATGGATGCCGATCAATATATTAACGAACCAAGTTTGAAAAGACAAATGAAGAGAATAACCAGAAGAGGGCAATTCGGTTTGCATTTCTTTTGTTTGTAATTTATTTCCTTTTTTCAATAAAATAGATAATTTAGATCTTTTAATTTTGGGGTAAGAGCTATTATGTAGACTGAAAAATAACATAAATATATGAAACCAAGATATCTGTTTTTTTGTTTTTTTTCTCTCCCTTTATGAAATGGGAGACGTAATGACCAATGACAATCTGAGTGTTCTTTTAAGCGAGACATAATCTATGTTTATATGAACAGTAAAAAATCCCTCGTGTTTTAGTATGAACTACGAAGATGGTGAAATAGTCGAACTCAGAGGGTCAGCCCCGTCATCCAAATGGAAGGATTCTCCATTGTGTTGCCCTATTATGAGATAGAAATACGAATGATTTTTGTAGCTCAGCTTTCTCTTCCTCGGCAAGTTCAAGGCGACAAGCCTAGAGACATTAAGTATTGAATAAATAATACATATATTGACAGTATAAAAGCCCTGTCAATTTAGTAGTCTATTTTATGTTAAAATTGTTGATATTTATAATAATTATTTTTAAAATTATAATAAAGGTCATTTTGTATTAATTAGTAGATTAAAAATTTTACGTTAATAATATGTTTTTTACTAACGAGTATAACCATTTTTTGGGGACAAGAAAGCATATAGAGCAAATTTCTCAATGTGTGAACATGAAATTTCGAGTAACCGCGTCAACTAACCAATTAACACAAAGCATGTCATGGTGGTCCATACCTCTACTTTATCATCAACTGTGATCACATTAAATGGATGCCAAGCTGAATTCTTCACGTTCTCCTGCCACAGAGCAAAGCTCAACACCCTTGGTCCCAGCTTCTGCAAGAGGAAATCTTTACTTGCAGTTATTCATAACCAACTTCTGATCAAGCTTCCCCTCTCTTGAGCCCAATATTAGTTCTAGGACCATTCAGCATATCTTCTAACCCTTTTATTAATTCTTTACGTATATGCTCATTAAACTCTTGAGTAATACATTTCCTTAGGATCAGATTTTAGACTGGTTATGATTCACTTGTCGGTAAATTCTTTTAATATTTTATTTAATATCTTAAAAAAATTTCATTATAACATCTAATAATTATTACTGAAGGATGATCATCGAGTACTCTAGGGTAATCTTGTACCTTTCCCTATGTTTTTGCTCCGCGAAGGCAATGTGTTCCACTTCACTAATGGATTGTTTGGTTCAATAAAAAGAAAAAGAAAAAAAAAGAGGGAAAGAGAAAGAGAAGAGTGCGAGAGAAAAGGAGGAAAATAAGCTATCTTCTTCCATTTAGTAGTGTCATAAAAAGAGCAAAAGAACTTGTATACTGGATTTAGCTTATTTAAATTGAAAACATGTACTTTAACAAATAAAGTTTAGTTATAACTATTGATTTGAAAATTAACTATTAAAATTATAATAAAATATATAACATGAATGATAAACTTTGAATTTAAAATTTCAATTGTTGGTATTTTTTTAATCAATTGTTATAAATACATTTTATTCTCTAAAAGTGTATTCCTTTAATTTAGTGAGTTAAATACTCATTTCTCCACCATTTATTTAAAATAATATAATAAATAAAGGCTGGGAAATGGGCTAGCGTGATTGGGCTAGGCACACTGAACGTAATGCTAAATGTACCCTTTATTACTGAATGCACCACCCCCCTCCCCTTTTTTGTTCATAAGTTTACTTAAATAGATTTTTTCCTTTTTCTTTTCACCTGGGTGGAACTAAACTCAAATCCCTTAAGCAAGGTCTCAAATTTGAGTCTTATGAATAACGAAAAACATGGTTAGGAGGAAACCTCACTAAAGGTGGTCAACCAGGTTCCTTACAGAGATTAGTCAGTGGCAAAGCCAGTAGATATTTTGCACCAATATGGTAACCCAAAAAATACTCCTCCCTCCCCTTTTCTCCTCATTGTTTCCTCTTCTTTCCATTCCTATTTTTTGGCGACACTACTTGTTTTGCTTCTTTCTTTCTTTGATTGTTTGACTCTCTGACGGCACTCCTTCTCTACGAAAATAATTTTTATTACCTTTAATCAACATAACTTACACACACACAAGATTTTTTTTTCCTTATAATTTTCCTGTTACCCCAACAACATACACCTCTTGTTTTGCTCAATATTCTATGATATGTTTTGTTGCATATGATCCTGGGCCTGGTGATGCACCATTACATGTGTTGTAAGAAAGTTCTAAGTGCTCAAAGTGAGACACGAGTCTCGTGTATGTTTTACCTCATGTTCTTTAATCTCAAATATCACAACTAGTGGTGGTGTGTGTAACCACTGCACCAAGAAATATTGCACATAATGGTGGGAACCATTTGAATAATATACGGCAAGGACGAATCTTTCTTCTTGCAATTGGAGGCTATTTTAAACAATTGGAAGGGCATTTTGATTAATAAAAAATATAAAACAAGGGAAAGGGATAAGTTTAGTAATTGCCCACACATAAATATAGAGCTTGTGCTCAAACTTTTAAACCTGAATCGATTTCAAGTTGTTTTTTTTTTTTGCCTTAGCCCATTCAAATATTTCTTCAATCGAGTTGAGGTTAGTCCAATTGTAAAATCCCCATTCAAATACTCTTTTCTTTCTTTTTTCACTTATTCAAATACTCATTTTCCTCTTCCTTTCGCTTCTCCCAACTATTACATCTTCCCTCCTTTCATATTACCCGACAACACTTTATTTTTCTTTCCTCTTCTGTTGATTATTTGACTCTTCCTTCTCTAATGACGCTCTTCCTCCTCAAAAACACTATTCTCTAGTAAGGCAACAATATTATTCCTGTGAGAAATCTTTATTGAATAAATAAAAAGGGGATTTTTTTTTAAAATATACACCTTTTATATTTGTTCTTGTTTCGATATTATTTTTATCTTGCAATATATATTTTTAGACTTTTATATTAAATAAATTTATATATAATTAATCAAAGGAAAATTTTAGGTTTTTTAAATTATTTTAATTTATATTTAGAATTTTCAAATTGACATTAAACTAATTTCCAAAAACAAATAAGCAATGTTTCATAATGAGGTTTCCAGAATAGACTATAGAAAAAAAAACGAAATGCAGAAATGGATAATGAGAAGAGAGGCATACTCGTTGTCTTGTTGAAGAATAGCATAGTGAAGGAAAAGTATCGCTGTAGAAGGAAGAGCCAAATGATCAAAGGAAGAAAACAAAGAGTGTTGCTGGAGAATAGAAAAGGAAAGAAGTAACCATGAAGAGAAATGAAAGAAAGAGTAAAAGAAGAAGTAATTGAGCAGGTAAAAAGAAAGAAAAATAAAAAATTGTACTTAAGTAAAGTTAATAAGAAAAGAAAAGAGGAGTACATTAGCAATAAGTGAAGTACATTTAGCACAATTACCTTATAAAATACAAGTTTGGGCAAGCTTAACAATTATTATATGGCTTGAATAAAAGGTGGTTTTTGCTCTCGTCAAGGAGAATAGCTCATTTTGCCACTTCTAATGACAAACTTGTTATGGACTATTTATAATTTTTCAAATTACAATGTAAATTGTAGGGGAGTCCACAAATCAGTTTGATTTGTTTTTAGAAAAAAAAATTGAACTAATTTAAATGGATTGGCTTAATTGGATTTGGTTTTTCAATAAATTTTTGCCAAATGAATTTGATTTTATTTAATAGGTTTAATATAAATTTTTTATTTTTGAAAATTAAGGAGAAAATAAAATTCAAGTTATTTTTGTATGCATACAATGACGACTACAAATTAGAATCTATGATTTTGTGCATACTACTTTAACCTCCCACTACTTGGTCAATCCTAATGGGTTTACAAGTTAAGTTGATTGGCTTAGATAATTATTTTTTTCAACTAAAATGACATCATATTGCACATATAAGTAAAAATAAGATAAAATCAAAGAGAATATTCAAGTTAATTAGTTTAAATAACCATATCTTACCCAAAACAACGATATTGTGCATGTAAATAAAAATAATATGGAGAGAGAAAGGGGAAAACTCGGATTGGTTGGTTAGAGTCACGAGTTGTCGCATTCCAAATGTGGAATAGATACTTGAACTAAAATTGATGTGGTTTCATTAATGAACAAAACTTAGGTGCAATTCCTTATGTGCTTTTGATGCTATTTTTCAATCAAAATCGAGATTTCACTTCGGTAATTTACATGCATTAAAGATCAATATACATTACTGAGATGAAATTTCAATTTTGATTAGAGAACAATTCCAAAAACATCTAAAGAATTGCACCTAAGTTTTTTTCTTCATTAATTTGGTTTAGTGTTTTGAATTCATAAAATTGATTCAAACTAAATAAATAAAATAAAAAATATATATTTGTAAAGTTACTCCTTTTCTCTACCATTTCCTCACCAATGCAAAGTGAAAACTTTTATTGCCAGTCTCACATTTTATATTCTCTTTCCCTTCTGTTTTCAATTCATTCAAACCGTCGAAATTTTTTTGAAAGTCGTCCATTATATTTTGTAATTTTCTCTGTTCCCTTTTTGTTATTAAAACTAAACATAATGTTAAGGTTATCTAAATAGGTCAACAACTTAGTTGAATAAACTCATCTTCAAGATGGATATGTATGCTAAAATAAAATAATTTTCTTAATATCATTTCTTTAAATTTATTTTAAACAATTAAAGATGAAAAGGTTTTATTAAGAAGGAACAATTATTATATTTTTAATGTAAAAAAAATTTTTTTTTTTTTGAATGACGTTAACAAAACTTAAAATCGACAATCAATCACATTCCATATGACATAACTTTTATAAGAATGACAAAAGCAAGGCTTTTAAGCTAGCGGACCCAGACTTTCTGCAGTCAGGAATTGGTGCAGTTAGCAAATTGAAACTGTTGTCTAAAATTTAGACGATTCACATTTCAATTTCATGTTTCAAATCTAATTTGCTCAAATCAAAATTTGAATCATGAAATCTAACTTGTTTGATTATCTGAAAAACTTGTTAGATTTATAAGACTGCATCAGGAAAAAGTGCATTGAGCGCAATCGTTCACAATTCATTGCATGAAACTTCTAGTCTTGTGTTGACGCCACCATCCTGCAGACAAAGCAGATTAACACACAGGAAAACATCGACATACCCCTTCTTGACAATACTTAAAATCAACGAAACATACAGTAACACATGCTGTCTCTCACTGACAAAGAAAAGGCAACCACAATACCAATTGGTCAAATTTTTCCACTTCGTTCCTATCTAGCTCTTGCTTCTCAGAAGAACAAGTTTCACATGTTTTCAGAAAAAACGAGTATAATGTCCTTCATAGCACACTGAAAACACACACCGGCAGAGCTGTGACCACCTTTTTTCTCCCTATGATTTTCTCCCTGAGCACCTCCAAAGCTCTTCATATAAGCAACCCAGTTTATCTCTTTAAGTGGGTCTATACATGCCACCTCAATTTTAAGCAACCCAATCAATTTTCACTCCAATAGGAGTTCCTATTAACAAGTTGTTTAACTCACAAATATCCCCTCTCTCTTCAACATCCCATATTCTCTATTACATGTACACACACACACACAAATGCTTAGCAACCCATAAGGAATGGTTGCTTATATAAGCAACTCTCCAATTTTAAGCAACCCAAAATTACATGTGGCACACTAAAATAGTATTTCATCATTAAGCAACCCATGCAATGTAGCTAAGCAACTTCCATTAGAGATGCTCTTAGGAATTTGTATGAACATGAATGTCCAATTACAAACCCAATAAACAGCTAGTTTGTTTTCCTGTTGAGTTGTCACAAAAGTAGAGTAAAAACACACCCCAAGGTGAAATAACCACCAAAGAAAGAAATACTTCCTTCCACCTGACCAAACCGTGTTATTTGGCCCCAAAATCTTAAACATAACAAAGGGTAAGTCGTTAACTAAAGCAGCTAAGCTATGCAGTACAATTAATATAAACTGTTGCTTTACCTCCAATCAGCAAACGTAATGCAAGTGAATGCTTTACCTCCTCTCCTATCTGAGGCAAAATTTCTTCCAACATATCAGTTGCCATTTTTAGTTTGATATACACCGATGACAGAGTAGGAAGTATATTAATGTAACAGCATAGTTTTTCCTTTCTTGAAATAAAAATAAACAAATATCACCAAACAGTGAAGTGGCTTTTCTGTTATATGAGCTCAGCTACCAAGAAAACCGAAGAAATGGATAACATTTTCAAGGGAACAACCGAAACCAGAAATAGTTCAAAAACCAATTGCTGGCTCTCAACAATTGCCTGCCCCATCCCTTCCCTGAAAGAAGAAACCTCTGGATGAAAAAATTAGGATCACAGTGCTTCAAATGACTTAAGAATCAGTTTATCATTTTACAAGGTCCTGTCATGCCATAGTGAAACCAAATTCTCGGGCTAGAAGATGTAGTGTGTGTTTGGATCACCATCCAAGATGCACGTTAGCCCGCAAATTCACATCAAGAACAAGGAAATAACGCAGAAGCAAGCCTGAGTGCATGTTTGGATCAGCATCCAAGACGCACGATAGCCTGCAAATTCACGTCAAAGGCAAGCAAATAACACAGAAGCAAGCATGAGTTGTTTCAAGTTGATGCACGTTCATGGCCCTGTGATGCCAAACCAGACACGCGGTTAAAAGGATAATACAAAAGCATTGTTGGGCACAGCACGCAAGAGTACAAGATAAGCAGTAACAAGGAGTATTAACAAGTTAAGACACTTCATGCCAAAGGTTTATATTAATAGAAATTGGTATTTCACCAGATATACAGCAGCTCAAACAAAGAGAGATCTACCAAAGTTTTAAACATTTTTTTTCTTCACTAATTTCATTTTTTATTTTTTTATTTTGTTTTTCTTTTTACTCAATGAGCACCCTGTCCATTCTCAACACCTAACCCATACAAGACACCCGCATACTTCACCAAGGAGCCACTAAAGAAATTGTCCTTCAATTTCCTGAACGTACAAGAAGTGAGCAAGCTATCCGAACCAGCCTGATGGCAAATCCCAACCCTCTCCACCTCCAACAACTCGGCGAGCTTGTTCAACCCTCCATGGAGGCTGTTGCAGAACTTCATCAGGTGCTTGATGTCGTACACGGTGGGGAAGTACATGTTGATCAAATTGAAGAACCCCACCTGCGTATCAGGCAAATCCTGACACGTCAAGAGCTTCAGCAGGTACCCGAAATCGTAACCGCTGTGGAAGGTGACCCAATGAACGCTATCGTTCAACACAATCCCAGACGACATCAGAAGCTCACCGAAACGGTGCGCGTCGATGCCCTTCTCGTTGTTCTTCCTGAAGTCGATGCCGCTCTGGCGCAGAAGCTCGATGGAGTCGTTGGCGAAGACGTCCTCGTTGACGTTGAACTCGCGGAAGTTGAACTGCCAGATGCAGCACGTGCCGGCGTCGCCGCACGTGGGAAGGTTGCCCTGCTCGTCGGAGAAGGTGAGGCCCAATTGGATGAGCTTCAGCATGTCCACGTTGTCCTTTAGGGTTTGGTAATGGTAGTCGTAGCTGTTCTTGAAATTCCCCACCGGCCGGAGGACGATTCCCGGAAACTCCGTGTCCATCGCTATGTAAGGATAATCGTCCACGATCTCGCGAATCAACGCGAACTCCTCTTCCACGTTGTCGTTCCACACCTCGCGAATCTCGATCGAATCGCTTTTCGGTAAAATCAGCGGCATTCCTTTCAACCGCGACGATTGATTATGCACTTCACCGGATCTGTCAAACTTCCATCAGAATCAGACTCAACATCATGCAATTGCGCATCGAATTCGTGATAAATTTGGAGAAATAATAATAATAATAATAATAATTAACTAGAAAGGAATTGTTGTTCTGACCTCGTGTCGGGGAAGCTGGGAACTCGGAATTGAGGAGAGAGAAGGAAGAGATTTGTGGGGGAACGAAATCTCTCCCGTTCTAGGGTTTTCTTGTTTTTCTTATGATATGAATAAAGGGGAAAAGAAGAAGTGGGAGAAAGAGGAGGAGGAGGAAATTATTTTGTTAAAAATTAGTGGTTATGGGATTGGTTTTTCTTGCCTTGCTTCTTTTCTTTGGTTGCTCAAATTGTTTTGCTTTCCTTGTTGTTATTTTTATTATTTTGTGGGGGCATTATTGGGGAAGAATCTGTTTGTTTGTTTCGTAGAAACCAAATCTTTCTCTAGAAATAAATGTGTAGAGAGAGCGAGAGCGAGAGAGAGAGAGAATAGGACAGCAAATGACCATGGGAAAAGGATTTATATCGTGTGTATATAATATCAGTTGCTACTAGTTGTTTTGCAATTTGTGGGATAAGATATTTTATCATGAAACTAAACATTTTAATGGTTGAAAATGTGTGTACATGATCTCTTCGCAAAACAAATGTGTACACGATCAGACGATCTGAATCCTTGGCTACCAAGTTTTCAAGTTCAACGTGCTGTTTTACCATTTTCTTCTCTGTAAATTAATACTCCCAACCGCCCCAAAAAATTATTAGGAAATAAAAAGAGTAAGCAAAACAATAAAATGACAGACAGCTAGCAACAAGTGACATGACACCCTACCCAATTTTACACCGGTTTTAGCTTGTTTTACTAAGGTAATAAATTTTTGTACTTATGTTATTTAATAAATTTATATAAAATATTAAATTAATCAATTTAATTGCTGAATTAAAAATTTTCATAAAATATATTAAGTTTTAAATATTTTTTATAAATAAAAATGATAGATATTTTATTGTTTTATTTTATTTTAACAGATAATATATTATCTAAAATATAAATAGATATATTACTAGATAACACATTAATAAATTTCTAATTTAAGTGAAATTTAGTTTTTTAGCCTAACTTACACAACTTGAAACTTTTTATGATACTTTTGCTCAAGATTTTTTTCGCTATCAAAAGATTATTAAGAGTAAGGAAATGTCTTCCACTCACTCACTTGATCAACCTTAAAAAGATAAACATAATGTGTAAAAATGTTCAAAAATTGATTTAAAAAACAGTTGCTTGAAAAAATGCTTCTAAAAACTATTAGAAGCTATTTTTTTGAAATATAAAACTTTGATGATGTTTCTGAATGAGTAAAACAATTTGGTTTCTAATGAAACTTTCTAGAATAAATGAATAACTTAACTAAAATTTGTTTCAATGCTCTAAACCTAATTTAGTTGTCAAATGATAAATTCTAAAACCAAAAACCAATTCAAAAGCTAAATAACAATGTAATAAGTGCAAAAACTAAAAGAGAAGGGTGAGAGGATCTTGCACATGGGATTTTTGTATTTGTTCACCCACAAATCACTTGAGTTATGCTCAATCCCTACCTAAGTGGGTAATTCTTACTATAATCACTCTCATGTTACATAATGTATTATTTTACAAGTCTCCATAAGCTTCCCAATAATTAGTATTTTTTCCCCAAGCCTCTATAGGCTCAACTATAACTCAACAATTGTCCATCTACACTAACTTAGTTAGCTTAGTAAAACATCTTCAACAACACTAATCCTCCTAATCAGCCTATAAAGAAGCTTAATTTCCTTTAAAACATACACTCTAACTCTCTTTTTTTCTAACACTCAAAGAATGGATATAAAGTATGACAAAAAGTCCAAATATACTCACTCAAATATTACAAAATGATAGATAACACAATTAGAATGTTTTTTATAAAGGGACTTTTTTCACAAGCTACGTTCTCTCTTTAGAAGCTTAGATTTTGTATTTTTGTTGCCTAAGTGTGTTATTTTCCTTCCCCTCAATGAAATTGGGATGGAGTAGCCTTTTATAGAAGTTTGGCCCTTAAACTAGCCATTCATAGCTATTAGAAACTCAGTCAAGCTTGTTTAGAAGTTACATGACTTGTCACTTTCATTGTTGTAACTTTTTGACTAGCTTTTTTATTTTTTTATTACTCTAGCTTTTGGGATCTTTTTTTTTTTTTACTTTAAAATAGTCTTTCCTTTTGAAAATCCTTTCTACTTGAAATAAATTCAAGGTTGTTAACCAGTTGAGTCGAATTTTCTTCAAGGAATATTCTCTAACAACTTATAAAATTTGTCACGATTTCTACTTGTAGAAAACTAACATTATGCATAATGCTCTTAT
This sequence comes from Spatholobus suberectus, assembly GCA_004329165.1. Taxonomy (NCBI): domain Eukaryota; kingdom Viridiplantae; phylum Streptophyta; class Magnoliopsida; order Fabales; family Fabaceae; genus Spatholobus; species Spatholobus suberectus. The sequence continues at coordinate 85,855,024 of CM014732.1, forward strand.
TTTGCTTCTAAAGGGTTGCATTTATTACCAATAAAGTTGCAAATTAGTGCACATTATGACAGACTTAACTTCTAAATCTCAAGCCATTAAGAGCTTAACCAAACATGCCTCATATGTTGCTTGATTGTTTGAAGTCAGGAATTTGAACATTTGGGATTGTTCTATCACCAACTCTCCTTGTCCCTTCAGGACTATTCCAGCTTCTACACTTTTAGTGTTTGATGAGCCATCTACACATATGGTCCATGCCTGTTGAGGTACTTGTCTTCCCTAAGTATGTCATATTTATGGAAATCTGTCAAGATTTGGCCTTTAAAAGTTGTTTTTAGCTCATAGGTGATATCATGCTTAGATAACTCCACAACTCAACTTATCATTTTCCTAGCTAGGTTTGGCTAATGTAGGATAGTTTGTTTTGGTAGGTCAATTTTTGATTATTATAAGGTCCACTTGAAAATATTAGTGAAGACACTGAGTTGTAAAAACCAAGGCAAGCGCTGCCTTTTCTCTAACTTTTGGTATCTCAATACGACACCTTGTAGAGACTTTTAATAAATACATTGGTGTTGGCCTTCTGCCCCCTTTTTTTGATCAAGACCAAGCTTACTGCCTGATCATTAATCGCTAAATAGATTGTTAGCCTCTTTCCTGGATTAAGTTAGGGCAATATTAATGGGAAGGTCAACACCTATCATTCAATTCTTCAAAGGATGCTTCACATTCTTCATTGTACTGGAAGGTCTTGCCTTTTTTCAAACTTGATAAAAAAGCAGAGACTTATGAGTTGCTTTGGCCATAAATTGAGTTAAAGCAACAACTTAGTCTACCAACTGTTGGACTTCCTTCGTTGACTTAGGACTCTACATATCCATGATTGCTTTGCACTTCTTTGGAATTCCTTCTATTTGTCAACATGTAGCCCAAGAAATGTCTTAAGGGGACTCCAAATATGCATTCAAGCATATTCAAATGCATGTTGTATTGCCTAAATTTGTTGAAAACCTTCTCCAAATCTCCCATATGATCTTCATCAGTCAACTTGTTGACGACGATGATGTTAACTGCGTACACCTTAACAACTTCTTCCACCATCTTGTCAAAAGCCTTAGTCATCATTCTTGGGTATGTCACCGTGTCATTTTTTAGCCCAAAGGACATCATCTTGTAGCAATACACTCCCTTGTCCGTCATGAAGGCTATTTTGATCTCATCCTCTACATACATTAAAATTTTGTTATAATTAGAATAACAATCCATGAAAGATAGAAGTTTGTAGCCATAGGAATTGTCTACTAACTTGTTAGCGTCAACTAGATTGATAATATTAATATTAGTGAAAAAAAAATAGAGTAGGCACTTACTTTTTTCTTAGAATAAATGGCCATTCACCTTATCTATTTTATTCCTAAACAAACATAAGACTAACAAGTAATTAGAAGATTAGGTGCACTGCAAAGTCTTATATCTTATATATTTTGTAGATAAATTTCTAAATGAAAAATAATTTTTGAGCTTTTTATTGTTTTTTGATTTAATTTCACATTTTATTCTCATATTTTTATCTACATGCAATTTTAGTATTTGTACTGTTGGCATTTAGTCCTCTCATACAATTTTAATAATTAAAATTAAGTTATGAGAAAACAGGCGATGCATTGACAGTATAAAACAGTTTTACACTATCATTTAATCACAACCCACCATTTATGATAAGTTTGTTGACTTTTGTAATAAATACTTTAAAAGTCATACCAATGGTGATTTCTGATAGGTTGACAGTGTAAAATTGCTTTACACTGACAGTATATAACTATTAAACTCTTAAGTTATTCTTCCCAAAATTCCTCTAATAATTATTAGGAATACAATGAAAGGGTGACATGACGTTGACTTATATAGATTAATAAAAGATACAGAATTTATATAAAAATTGAAAACAAAATAATACCTAAATTCAACATTTTAAAACCATTTTTTATTTAAATATTATATATATTGTTAATATATATAAATTAATGTCACATTACAATTTTATTAAGTTTTTTTAATTACTAGACGAAATTTGTGATGAGAATTTTACTTTTAATAATCGAGAACCTACAAGGATGAAACACAAACAATTAAAACTAAAAAAAATTCAAAATGACGCATAAATTAAAGTATGAAAAAATATATATATATATATATATATTTTATCTTACCTTGTACTCCTTGTGTTTCTTTTTATAAGTCATATTTTAAAAGTTTTTGTTGTTCTTTATATCGTTTTATAAAATATATGAAACATTAATTTTTTTTTAAGTTTACCTTTAATCCCTAATTACATTATGTTTAAATACTCTAGACTTTCATATAACTTTTTCTGCTTTTTCAATAATAATATACCATATAAACAATTGTTTATTTATCGAAATTAATGAGATACTAAAAAGATAACTGAGGGGAGAAAAAAATTAATAAATTTAGCTAATTTTTAAATAAAATAATTTTAAAAGTTTATATATGCTTTTATAATTCAAAACTATTAACAAATTTAAACAATTTTTTTGTGAATTAATTAAAAATAATTTATAATAAAAAACGGAATGAATTTCTTTATTGCATTTGGTCACATTGCATGTCTAATGGATTTATTGATTCCTTTTATTTCTTATATTTGGTCGTCATGCTTACAGCATTATTGTTTTTTGAGTCACACAAGAGTTCCTCATTTGAATTTCAGTTTACTGTGATAAGTGGTTGCCGTGGTTTTAAGTTTTAGACAGTTTTAGACTTTTTCCTTACTAATTATAATTTGGGCATAAGCTTATGATTTATGAAGGTCATGTTTGAGCCTAACTGTGCACAAGAGGCCCAAGGTGAAGCAGATTAATAATATAAGCCGATGCGGGCCCAATAGAACCCATCAGTGTTAAAGGGTCATTTTAGTAAATAAAAAGTGAGCTAGTAGCTAGGGTTTCTTTCTCTCTCTCTCCGTCGTTATAAGATCGTTGTTTACCCACAAGTTCCATTCCTAGCAACTGGTTTCGGCGCAATCGTCTTCAGCTTCAAGGTTCCTTTCTCTCTCTTTCCCGCTCTCTATTTCTCGATATTACTGTGGTTTTAAGCATTACCGAATAGCGAGTACAGTTCGAATAATTTGTCTATACTTTTAATAGTGGTTAATCCTTTTTTTATTTTTTAAGTTTTTGGGGTTTATGGAGAAAGATTTTAGGTTTTCTAGTTGGGAAGGCTTTGGTTGTTGTAGCATGACCACTGTTGGAGATTCGGTGCTTTCCCAATTTAATTTTAGCATATGTCAATGTTGCAGTAGCAAAGTGGCAACTCTTGTTGTAACATGATAAAAAAAAAAAAGAAAAAACAAAGAATATAAAGCGTTTGCATTAATGTCTGAATGCTGCTTCGTAGCACAAGATCTGATTCTTTTTTGTTATTTTGTTTGTGCAGGAAGGAGAGTTTGTTTTTCTCTATCAACAAGGAAAATGTCAGGGTATGAACATTTTGCTTTCGTGTGTGATTGTATAAGGATTGGTTATGCTCTTTGACCTTTATGGATGGAAATTTTGTTAGAGAGGATATTTTGTCCAAGTTATAAATTACAATGTTAATAGGGGCCTGTGGAAGTAGTTATAGTTGTTCTTTTATATTATCGGTGGGTTCTGCATTCGCTTCTGTTTAACTTGATTGTTTAGAGAATTGGTTTTGAAAACCCTACAGCCAAACTAATATGTATTTACATATTTAGGAACGAATGAAAAATAATTTTTTTGTGGGCTTATAGTAAAAGTTGTCCTCAATCATTATTCTGATAGTGTGTCCTAGTCTGTGTGTTTCTCTTGAGAATAGCTTATCATTATCCAAGTATCAATTCCTATATGGGTTGTTTTGTTCATGATTTTTTTCCTCTTCAGGGAAGAAGCTGTTGTTGCAGCTGAGCCAGCTGCTACTATTCCAGGCGAGCCAATGGATATCATGACTGCCTTACAACTTGTCCTCAGAAAATCACTGGCTTATAGAGGTCTTGCACGAGGCCTTCATGAATCTGCAAAAGTGATCGAGAAGCATGCTGCACAGCTCTGTGTTCTAGCAGAAGACTGTGACCAACCTGACTATGTTAAACTCGTTAAGGCCCTTTGTGCAGAGCACAATGTTAGCCTGCTGACAGTTCCGAGTGCAAAGACCCTTGGAGAATGGGCTGGTGTAAGTGTCATTGACAGTAAACCTTATTAGTTTCATTTGTTTGGGGATTTTCATGTAATTTTTGTTGGTCATCATTGAATATTGATTATGATTATTCTTTATTTATACTGTCAAACTAATTAGTTTTATGTCATTGTTTTTGTGTATTAATTCTGGTGGACTTCCGCCTGCAGTTGTGCAAGATAGATTCTGAAGGGAAAGCTAGGAAGGTTACTGGCTGCTCCTGCGTGGTTGTCAAGGTATGTACTGCATAGAAATGAAAATGTTTGTTAATAGTTTTTTACATTGCATTATCATTATTTAACTATTGGCTGCTTGCAGGATTTTGGGGAGGAACATGAAGCCTATAATGTTGTTCTGCAGCATGTGAAATCTCAATGAGATGCAAGATGCATGAATTTTGTGCATTTCACTTTTCATTTTGGGGTTATTCTATGAGAATGAATTTTGCCTTGTAGCTGGAGTATCTACCTGGGGTTTTGATTGTTTAATACGACTTTGCTGCATCCTTGAAGTTGCTGTTACTCTCTTTTCTTTGTTGCATTGTTGTTACTCTAATTAGGAACTCTTGTTTCACCATGATATCTCTGCAGTAAATTAATCATTAAAGGGAAATTTAGCTGATAACAATTTGGTTCTTATTTGATTTGGCACTAATGGTATTTCTTGTGTTGGCCGCGACAATTTGGTCTGATTACCGCAATTGAAGTTTCTGCTTTGTGCTTGAAAAATGGACCCGATATCAAGTTTAGGGCGTTAATTTCTTCCACTACCATTGCCCCTATTTTTTCACTGCTGCTTACTATGTTGAATGTATGATATGTAAAACAAGTGTAGGTTGGGATGGTGAAAAAAAGAGGTGTTGGTTCTGGTAGGCGTGTTCAGATTGTCCTGTTGAGTGGTTGTTTCCGTGATTCAATTTCTTTTGTTGTGATAGTGACCCGTTAACAGAAAGGGAACATAGTGTGATGTATGGGGCGTAAGCGTGGTGGCACCCTTTAGTGTAGGCACGGTATTATTTTTTGACAGTTTCATGGATTGTGGTTAGATGCATAGTGTTTAGTGAACGTGGTTACTGAGTGGGCTGTGGCGGATTTTTGCATTTGTTTTAGGCATTTTTGTTTTGGATATTAGTAAAATCGTAGTCGGAATTAATTTTGAAAGAATTGAGGTTAAAAAAATAATGTCTTTGGAAATAATATTTTGAAAAGTGAGTTTAGAAGTATTTATTTTGATTGGACAGATTGGTTATATTATATGGTAGTAAATATTGGGCTATATTGAAGCGACAACAGAGAAAAATGTCAGTAGCAAAAATGAGAATATGAAGATGAGAGTGGTCTAAAGAAAAATTAGGGTTTGAGTTGATTGTATGTCAGAAAATAGCAGATAAAGGATATTGGAGAAAATAGTTAGTAGAGAGGAAGGAAATAGAGAGAAAAGGTGAGAAAGAAGTGAAGAGAAGAGAAATAAATAAGAAAAATAGTGGAAATATGAGGTTTGATTTGAGAGAAATAAAGTAAAAATATAGTGGATGTGTATTTTTCGACTTTTTTGTAGTTTGAATAATAAAAAAACCTTTTTTATATTTTTGATTGTTATTAAAAAATTGCGTGATATAAAAAATGGCCACTATAGAGAGTGTGAAATATTTCGAGATGGCCATATAATCCATTATGTTGATAACATAATTTATTACTTGGCTGCTATAGGGTATGTAACTGATAATCCAGTATAAAGCCACTGTCATTTAATCGTTATAGGTCACTAGAGCATGCATAAACCATCAGAATATAAAATTTAAAATCTTGAGGAAGGCATGTACAGCAACTTCAAACGGACCACAAACATGCCCCTTCGACTTGCGACGAGAGCTAGAGAATTGAAGACGAGGACTAGAGTCCAGAGTAGCACGCGAGAAGATGAATACAATGCACGAGTAACACGAGACATATGAGTGACAAATAAAAAAAGAAGAAGAGGGGCATAACGTATAATCGACACACTTTCGTCCACTTAGTTTGAGGGGATGAAAAATGTTATGGGACCTACCAAAATTTTAAATATTTTCTACTTACTTCACTTCTGTCAAACCAATAGAATTTACACACTACTCTCCTCTACACTTTTCTTCCCTTCCACTTCTCTTATACCAAATAAGGCATTAGGATCCATTTGATAGGAAAGAAAGAAATAAGTGAAAGTGGATAAAAATAGAAAAAGTAAATGAAAATAGGTGAACATTATAAGAAAAATAAAGCTATTTGGTTTAAGAAAAATAAATAAGAAATATGGAAGAGATAAATATGTAAATAAAAATAGATGAGAAATATAGTGAAAATAACAAATAAGCTTTACACCTCTTTTATTTCTCTCTTCTCTTATTTTTTCTCTACCAAACACACTTACTTTTTATTTCTCACTTATTTCATTTCTCTTCACTTCTCCTTCACCAAACAAGGGGTTAGTCTTTAATCGAGTTGACATGGTTTGATTCAAATAGTTGACTCCACCTAATGGTATAAATTTTTTGCTAAAACATTTTTTTTGAAGTGTAAATATAAATATCAAAAAAAAATTTTATGGGTCTTGCATTTAAAAATATTTTTTTCTTTAGGAAAGTTTTAAAAATTTTACTCATATACTCACCATTTGTTGCAAAAATAATTTAAAAACCCTAAATATTACCCAAACATACAGACTGTGTTTGGTTTGACGTCTTTCCAATCATACTTCCCCCCCGCCCCCCCGAAACTTAAAGTCCAATTCAGTAGATTATGCCAAAGCAACTAATTGTTGCTTTAGGAATGACATGAGTCCATAGTAGTGTGACGTGGATCCAAACACGGGGTTAGTAGACCTTTAAAATCAAGTGAGAGATCACGGCAATATGAAAATGTAACCCCTTTTTTTATATATTTTTACAAGAGGGACGAGGACACGCTTAATTAAAACGAGTAAATTTCGAGATTATCTTTTATATGGTTAAACTTCTTAACTTTTTTAAACGTTCATTATTTATTTTAGTATGATATGATGATCTTCCTCAATGTTTACCCGACAAACAATAATATAAAACATTCTCAGAGCATTAACCAATAAAATTTTTGTAATCAAAATTAATTTAAAATTGTTGTAACCTATAACACTATTCTCCAAGTACTAATAATTTTTTTTACAATAATGAATTGAAAATAATTTATAGTCAATATTGACGGATATGCATCACCATGTTTGTAAGAGGATTAATTGAGTGTGTTTTCACAAATTAAAAAAAAATAGAAATTAAAAAATAGGAAATTCTTTGCTATAATAATTCTCTATCTCTTTGATTCATTATTCTAATTGATTTATCATACTAATTGATTTGATTTAGAGTAATGCTATATCTTCCTACAAATCTTCCTAATACTTTATTAAGAAAGTATTAAATAAAAAAATAAATATATTTAATCTCTTGGAAACATAAAAAGTATTTAATATTTACCATACAAAGCAAGTAGGAGGGTTGGTAAAAAGAAGTTGTAGAATGATTTAGAATTATTTTTTGCCTTATAATTAATAAATTGTGATTTTGAATGGTGAGACTGAGAAGATTCATCATGCTTTCTTTTTATTACCATGTTGAATATATGCATCACCATGTTTGTACGAGGATTAATTAAGTGTAATTCCACAATTTTAAAAAATCGAAAATTAAAAAGAAATTCTTGTAAGAATTGCTTAAAAATTTCAAGTTGCTTTGTTTTTCAATTTTTTTACTAAAATAATCCTTTTCTTGTCTTAATTCCTTGCTATGTTACCAAAATTCCTTGATATAATAATTACTTTCTTTTTTAAATTTCTCATTTATTATTTTAAATTTGGTTCAAATTAATTAAGTGTAATTTTGATTGGTAAGAAGTTCACCATACTTTTCTTTTATTATCAAGTTAAATATTTTACAAACATGCATTACCAATTTACCATGTTTGTAGGAGGATTAATTGACTGTAATTTTACAATTTAAAAAATTCATAAATAAATAAAGGAAATTTGTTGCTATAATATTTTTTTTTTGGTCATAATTGTTTTAAAATTTTTAAATTACTTTCCTTTTCAAAATTCTTGCTATAATAATCCTTTTCTTTCTATATATTAATTACTTACTTTTTCAAATTTCAACTAATTATTTTAAAATTGTTTCAAATTAATTAAGTGTAATTTTGATTGGTGAGAAGATTCAACACGTTTTCCTTTTATTTCTTTGTTACGTACTTTACAAATACGCATCACCGTGTAATTACACAATTTTAAGAAATAAAATAAAAATAAAAAATAAGAAATTTCTTACTATAATAATTTCTTGCCATAATTGTTTTAAAATTTTCAAAAGGCCTTCCTTTTCAAATTTCTTGCTATAATAACCATTTTCTTGCACAATTCCTTTCTATAAAAGAAATGTTATTTGTACAACAATTCACATAACAATTTGTAAAGCAATATTTTTTTGTGTTTATCTTTCTCCTACACCTCATTTATTACATCTCATAATGATGGAGAGAGATAAACACAAAGTGTTGTTGTATAAATTGTTGTACATGTATCATGTCTCTTACTATAATAATTGTCTTTTTTTTTCAAATCCCTTGTTGTTTGAAAATTATTTCACATAATTCGAGTGCAATTTTAATTGGTTAGAAGATTCATCATGCTTTCCTTTTATTACTATGCCAAATATTTATTAATTGATTATAATTTCATAATTTAAAATAATTAGAAATTTATAAAAATAGGAAATTCATATTTATAATGATATCTCACCACAATTATTTTTAAAATGTTCAAATATCTTTCCTTTTCAATTTTCTTTCTATTATAATCTTTTTATTGCCATAATTCATTGCTATAATAATTTTTTTCCTTTTCAAAATTCTTGCTAATTGTTTTAAAATTATTTGAAATTAATTGAGTGTGATTTTAATTGTGAGAAGATTTACCTTGTTGTCCTTTTATTACCAGCATTGAATATTTGACACGTGTATATCACTATATTTGCAAAATGAGTAATTGAGTGCAATTCTATAATTTAAGTAAAATCATAAATTAAAACATTGATAGTTATTTGAAACGGTAAAATAAATAAATAGAAGTTGACATGTAATAGTAGTTAACGTGATAAAACCTTACTTTATATCGTATAATAGATAATAGATATCATATGAAAATTTAGAAAAGTGATAGACTCGACATTAAAAATTCATTTCGAAAACTAATTTTGAGATTTCTTCGAACTAAAATATTACAAAGGAAAAACTTCTATAAAGGTTGGAGAACTAGATATCTATCCGTATACTAAAGGAGGACTTTCTAATAGGTGGACTTCCTGTTCCACTAATCCGGTCAAGTCCAAAGTTGTTTTTGACGGGTTTGGATTTAAAAAATAAGACTCAATGTGTTTTGAGGACAGGTTCAGGTTATATTTGGATTGTCCAACCCGGTTTGATGTTTTGTATTTTTTTAAATAGTAAAAGTTTTTAAATAATAGTGTATTAATAATAAATCTTTTTAATTTAATAGATAATAGTTTGTATATCATTATATTATATTTATATTTATATTATTTATTTTGAAATGTGTATTATAAAATATACCTTAATTTAAGTGTTATATTTTTTCTACAATTTAATTATACATAATGTTAAGATTGATATATTACATTAATAAATCATGTTGGCCAGTTTTGTCCCATATATTATCATGACTTGATCAAGTTCAAATAAATGACCCTATCAAAATGTCCCATATATTATCACTCTTACTTTTGGGGTAATTATGAGAAACATTCGTCAACTATGATATCTCCCTCTCTAAGAGTATGAGACATATGAGTATTCCATGTTTTCTTCCTCAAATGTTGAAACATGGGAGAGTATATCAACAATAATAGAACTCAAGATTAATATTCAACTTGTTAGGACTTGACATAAATCATACAATTAATTGAATAATAAAATTTTAAAAGTGACTCCATCTTTTATCTGAAGGTAGAAAAGAATGAAAAACAGAAGCAGAACACATACGAGGCAAGTCCCCGCCAAAGGAAATTATTACGTGCTTATGAAACACGAAAGTTGATTTCAATTGTTAAGAATAGAAATAATATTTCACTTTTTAAGATTTATATGCAATTTTCTGTGCTATCAATAGTATTTGGAAAAGAAGTGATATTACTACATTGCATATTGTCATCCAAGACTGTCTTCAGTCTTCACCTATATGATAGTTTTCCTTGTATCTCTCTTTATATGTATGTAGAAATGGCAATAACTAATAAGCCTACACACTTAGCGTCTGTTAGTTATGCAGTTTAATTACTCACCGTGTTCAAGAGTTTCAATGCACATCATGTGAGAAGGAGAAAAATATTCTGATGGCAATCTAATGCAAACAAAAACACATTGTTATCAACTAAATAGGCAAAATCTCTCAATATAGTTGTACATGGCATCAAAGTGCCGTCGAAGAAGTGTCTCGCGCTGTTATTTACGATGTTGCTCTTTGGTTATCTTGATAACATATATATGAGATTTACTAACGTACATACACTTGTTTTTTAGTTAAAATACATTAGCAAGTTATACCGTAGGTATATTTTAAAATATATAGTAGTTTTAGCTTATTAAAGTACTTCAACTAAAAAACAAGTGTATGTACATTAACAAATTCCACAAGCATTTGTTAACGTATACATACATATTTTTTAATTAGAATATATTGGCAAGCTATATCATGATGTATTTTAAGATACATTGTATTTATAACTTGTTAACATACTCTAACTAAAAAAACAAGTGTGTGTACGTTAACAAATCCATATATATATATATATATATATATATAAAATAAGGAGGGGATATAAACCAAAACTAACACCTAACTACTCGTTGAGCAGATAATCTAGGATTGTCAGAGTTCAGACCAATCTCCATAGATTGGGCAAACGTTGCAAGCGAGTCTGCCATTACATTACCTTCCCTGTACCTGTGGGTGATCTTCATTTCCCAATCCTTCAATATCCAAGACTGACAATATATTTTTCGACCTTAAAAAAAAAGTAATATGACCTAACTAGAAATATATGAATTTTAGGTCCCATAAAGTTACAGGAAAATTGTAAAATAATACGAGATTCTTTTGACAAAAATTTATATCAACAATCAAAGATGATTTTTATTATGGGTGTGCCTGTTCTTGGGGAGGCGGTCGAGGTCGAAAGGAATTAAGGGGGGAAAATAGTATACAAGTTACTTCTTTAGTTATAATAGAAACGACAATAAGTGATGAGAGGAAGGAAATAAGGAAAAAGTAGAGTCTACTTAAAATAACTTTTTTCTCCGGAGTGGGGGGAGTTGGGAGGAGGAGGGTTTTTTTTAATAATTTTTAATATTAAATAATATTTTATATAACATAAAAATATAAAAAAATTAAAACAATTTTTTGTAAGAAAAATATTATAGTAAAAAGTTTAATTTTTTTACTCAATTGAATTTATTATTCTTATTATTATAATTTTTTTATATAATTTTTTTTTATTTTTCACTTATCCAAACAAGTAAAAAGAACTTTCTCCTCTTATTTCTACCAATTTAAACAACATAGCAGTTTTCATATAATAATAATAATAATACAATTTCTATATAAGTTTTTGCTTTTAAATATTTCATAATTTGACTTTTTTATATATTTTCTTTTCTATTCCATTATGGAGTAGTGTTTTGCTTTCGATTTGGGTAAAACTACTATAAACAGCAAAGATTTTCCTTCGAGTATTCTAGACCATTGATAAACTAGAACAACCAACACCACTTGATAGTATGAAAATTTTACTATGAATTTAAACGGACGATTGTTTATTTGTTAATTTATAAATTAAATAATTTAAAAAAAAGTTAAAAGAATGAAACAAAAATAGTCATGAATTAAATATTATTAGATTGTAGATTTTTTTTTTTGACGAAAATCAATGCACGAAGCTAGATGGCTGATTTCCATTTCATTCTTTAACTTTTTTTATGTTATTTAATTTATTAATTAACCAATAGAAAATCATTCCTTTGAATTTGCACAAATTCAAGATTTATTGATATTACCTACCAGACAAAAGGTTTGTCGAGAAAGACTATAGAATTTTGGAAAAAGAATTATTTAAACCCTTTAATTGTTTCTGCTAGACCAGCGTATATCTCAAGCGAATTGGTAAAACCTTCAGTTATGAAAAAATCCTGGTATTTTGTAGGTCCGAACAAAATAATAAATAAGGTACCCTTTTTTTTTTGGTATGGATTAAGATTTGAGCTTAAGACTCTTGGTTAAGTTAGAACAACATTGTGTCAGTTGATCCACACTCTCAATGGTATAAATAAGGTTTTCTTGTATATAAGTATTCTAAAATGTAAACATATATTACATAAAAAAAAGACACATAATTTCATTAAAAATGATATGTTTTATTACATTAAGTGAATAACATAATTTTAACAAATATCAAAAAGATGTATCATATTTTTCATTTAATTTACTCTTATGCTATTATCTATCATTGACAAAATAGTATCATCTTAGATTAAATCTTTTATGTATTTTTGCTCTTTATTAATATACTAACTTGTAAAGGAGTATATTAGATTGAGATTTTGAAAGACTTTTTGTGATAAAAAAGTTTTGTGGTATTCAATAAACACTTTTTGATAATATAAATAAGTCTTGTTGTATTCAATTAGGATTATTAGGATTTTTTTAAGAGAGTAACAAAATTTGGTGGTATTTAATTGAGATTTTTTATGACTTACAAAAAGTTTTTAGCATTCAAAAATATACAAATTTCAATAGATTATTTTGTAAGGTGGATTTTGTGACTTTTTAGTAAGATGTATAAATACTACACCCATAGAACAATCTCACCCAAATCCTTGAGACTTTCTTACTCTCTTATTATTTCTTTTTCTATCGTTGCTAGACTTTCTTTCTTTTATCACACATAATTTCTTCTCTCTTCATTGAAGGTGATATAGATGTTGATATTGTACTTGGTCATCTCTTTCTTCTAATTCTACACATCTTCTTTGTAATTAGTAAAAGACCTTTTTATTTTCCTTTATCAACTTGCTTGGACAAGTTTATTGTGTACATCACTAGAAAGACAATGTCAAAAACACATAAAAAATATCATGCATCACCAATGCGAATCACACACTTGCACACTGATCCCAACATAATTTATAGGACTCCATTTCAGCTTCAAATAAAATAGTGTGCTTTGCAATGTGGGTGGGTTATGTGGACTTCATGTTCTCTAATATTATTAGAAATTTTTTTCCCATAAAATTATTAGTACTATATGTACTATGACATGTTATGTGATTGGAGTATTAAGAGAAGCCTCAGATAATGAAATGGCTAGGCGATAGATAATAATTTGTTCAATGTATTAGAAAACAAATGTTTTTATTTTTACAAAATTAGTAAGACATGAAATTAAAATCAATTAGCTATTAAAAGATTAGAAAAATTGTATTAGTTTTACTTTTCTTTATCCAAATCTTATCATATCTTTATTTTTTTTCATTGACCCTTGTAACTTTGAATATTTTTAAAAATCATGAGATTCTTTCGAATCTTATAAATTTATAAAATCCTTTCAAATCTTATAAATTCTTATGATATAAATCCATTAAAATTCAAACTACAAAATGTTGATTATAAAAATCTTTTAAATAAATCTTATAAGTCATTACATTCTTATATAGTTTTTTAAAATTTACAAGACTTTTTTATGCCAAAATAATCTTTTAAAATCTCAATCCAATACACCTCCTTAGTTTTAACTACTATTTCAGCTTGTGCATTGCACAAGATAAATATTTTTTTATATAATTTTAATTATAATTCATAATAAATAAATATTTTTAAAATTTTAAAATATATTATTATTAAATTTCATAACAAATAAATATTTTTAAATATTTAAATTATATTTTGGATTTATGATAAATAATTTAAATTGTCATATAGGGTTATTTTTAAATTGAAACAAATAAGCGGTTAGGAAAATTAAATATATATATTAAGATAATTGAGGGGAGTTCGAAATGATTGAGAGATAATTTTTAGTCTAGTTGTGGAGAATATGTGAAATGCACCTTCTAAGGAGATGAGAGAGAGTGTTGAAAATTTCTAATTGAGAAAGTGAAGAGAGTCATAGCTTTACTATCTAAGTTAGAGATTTTAATTTATAGTATAAGAGTAGATTGCTTTATAATCTGAGTTTAGTTTGTGTTTCTTATCTTGTTGAAAAAACACATACTTTTAAGTGTATGCATTATCATATGTCCATTACATTTTGATACGTCATAATAGATAAAAATTCAATTAACATTTATGAATGTAACACATCAAAAAATAAATAAATTAATAACCAAGAGAATAGTACTTTATAACCATATGACATATTTTAATTTAGATATAAAAAAAAGGAGACATGATAAAAAATAATGATTTCAATCTATTTATAAAAATAAAAAACAATATAAAAAAATTATCACACAACTATATAATTTTTTTTTAAAAAAAATTTAGCCCCTTTCCAGCCCCAGTCCCCAAGTCACTGCCCTTTTGGTCTAAGTCTAGGGCCAACCTTGGATAGTTCTTCTAATCAATACTTGTTTTGAAATATTTTATGGCCCAAGAAAGGCCCAATAGTTTATCCTCATTTATGAAAGTTATAGGCTATAAAAAACCCTAAGCTTAGCCTTTGAGAGGTACGCATTGCTTCATCTCTAACCTCTAGACTTTAACTTGTATCGATTTGAATGTTGGATTCCTTACTGATACACCCCTCTGGTGCAAAGCACAAAAGACCACCATTGAAGGTCTAGCTCAATTCCTTGGAATCCTTCATTGAAGGCCCAGCAAATTCCTTTAAGACTGCGAGGTATGCAATCACTTCCCTCTTTAAGCTTGGGTTGAACAATACTCTTTTATTATTGTTGTAAAATTTTGATTCTCAAAAATGTTCTTCCCTTTTGTTATGGTTTTGAAATCCCTAGTTTCAAAACATTTCTTTTATATCCCTAGCTTTCATTTTTGTTTTAAAATCTACAAATGTCAAAATCACTTTGTTCTCAGTCTCATCATCATCCATGTATTTTTGTGAAATCTCTAATCCCAAAATTGATTTCTTCTATACATCAATTAATGATTATGAAACCCTAATTTTAAACACATATTTTCTACCATACAATTCTTAATTTCAAAATTGTTTTTATTACACCTTTTTTGTTTTCAAATCCCAAAATAGTTTTCTTACATACATTGCTTTAGTTATGATATCTTCAATATCAAAACCATTTTATTCAATTCCTTGCTATTGTCTAAAATCTCAAATTCAATTTGTTTTATTTTTTGAATGATGTAAATCTCTAATTTGTAAATCATTTTTTTTTGCACTCAAATCCTCTGCAACAAACTTTTCCTCCAACCATCATCCTGCAACATCATAGCCGTTGATCAATTATTACACAATAGTCCAACGATTATAGTTTCCGTAACAAAGAAAACCTTGGTGAAAAAGGTTGGGAAGGATCCAAACTCCATTTTTTTAATATCTTTTTATTGTTGTAAAATTCTTAATCTTAATTTTTTAAACACTTACTTTAATCAAATCTTAAATTTTAAAACAAAATTCTTTTGTGAAATTCTTAATCTTAAAATCAATTAATTTCTCTTAAACCTCGCTATAACTTATTGTTATGAAATTCGTAATCTGAGAATTAATATTCTTATTTTAGAATCCTAATCTCAAAATTTATTTCGTATTTGATATCAATTTCATCTTTTCATATTCCTGAAATATTAACCACATTTTGAAACTTACCAAGAACATTAGTATATTTATTAACGGAAATTCTCTTTTCTGTATCTTGTGTCAGCTAATATACGCAAGAAAAGAGAGAACATCTCATTGCAAATATTATTACAAGGTAAAGACTCATATAGTTTGCTTATTGCATACTGAAATATAGCCACGACCTACTTGGGTTGATAGCTACTACTCTACTCAAGGACAGCAACCCTCGCAAGACTGTCCTACATGTATTGTCTTTTTCTCTCATATACTTTTACTTTGTCCTAATCCATCATGATAAGAGTTCTATTACTCTAATAATAACTTTAGCATTAGAGTTTTATAGGTACAACCCACAGTTTTGTTGTGTATCGTTGCACTCCATCACTATTAAAGTGACAAAACTCTTGAAGAATCACGCAGTTTATATCATAGTAACAAAACTCTTGAAGAATCACCCTATCTAAACGTGAATTGATATTTGTTGGGGCACCTCAAATTAATGTCAGTTTGGTAGTTGCTCATGCCAAGTTCCAATGGATGAAATTTATTGTCAAGCTGTGAACTCCACATATACACAAAAGTGAAAAAGAAAAAAAAGGTACAGACAATAACTATTTGCTTGATTTATACATTTGTTATTTCACCTATAATTTTTATATACACACGACTCTTAGTATATAAAGCATAAGTAGCTGTAGAAATCTCTCGAGAGGTAAATATTGTCTTTTTTTTTTTAAGTCTGACTTAATTGTGATATTTAGTTATAAATTTCTAATAAAAGGTATGATATTTTATGATGAAGTATTTTTTCTTTTCTTAAGCTTTTGAATATTTAAGTATCACTTTGGATATGAATGTCTCTTAAGTGTTAATGGTGGGCTTTTTTACCCAGTTGGGGTAAATCTATCCCAAATTTACACAAATAGTATAAGGTGAAAAGTAATTATGCAAATAGTGTGAGTCGACAATACCATTGTCAAATTTGCAGGAAAAATCAACCCCCTCATTATCGACTTATTAATTAATGTATTTTTTTTAATTTAAGGGTTATTGTCGACTCACCCTTATTTTTATTGTCGACTTTGATTTTTATTTTTTTTTAAATAGAAGTTGATTTTAAAGAAAGAGATATTAGAAGATGTGGGAATTTCTTAGGCTAAGGAGAGCAAATTTGGGAAGGTTTTGGAAACTGAGAACAATGCAACCTCATTATCGTTGAGAATAAATACTAACAATGAAGTTGATGCTAAAAGATGTGAAAGAAACAAAACAAAGCAATTAGTGAGTTAACCAATAATGGAGCAACAAATAAATACTAATAATACAGTTCATGCTGATAAAGGTAAAAGAAACAAAGCAAAGTAGTCATAAAGTGAACAAATAGTAGAAAAAACTTATTACTACAATTGCGAGTTGTTCTACTATTCTTCAACTCACTCATTACTTTGTTTTTCTTTCATGTCTCTCAACATCAACTCTCACTTCAAAATCTTCCCAAATTTACTCTCGTTGGCCTGAGAAAGTCTCATATCTTGTAATATTTTTTCTTTAAAATCAACTTTCATTTTTTTTTTTTTAAAAAAAAGGTAAAGGAAGTCAACAATGACATTGTAGACTCTTTTTTTTTTTTTAAATATCAAACTCGACAATATATCATTATCAACTTCCAATCTTTTTTAAAAAAATAAAAATAGGCTAAGTCTACAATAACATTTTTTACTCTCCTAAGGAGTTGTCGACTTACACTATTTGTGTAATTAATTTTCACCTTATAATATTTGCACAAATTTAGGTTAACTTTATGCTAACAAAGTAAAAAACATAAAGATATATATGCATATGAAAAATAGAGGAAAGGTTAGATAAGACATTATATCAAGTAGTTCAACAAGCTTATCATCCAAAGGGTACTTAGGAGCTTCCTCCCCACATATATAAGCCTCTTTGATCGTATTCCTCTAAGTGAATTCTACATTCTCCTCAACAGAAGTCATTTTCATGGTAGAAAGGTTGCACATTCACTAAAATTCACAATTAACGCACGTTGTAGCCTTAACTAAGCACTGCAAACAGCTTAGCAGTGCACAACATAATTCAGGGGCTTTCCACGAAATGTTGCACATGCAAACTGACACACAAAAATGATTAGTTTCAAAACCCACCAATGATTTTATAATACCATCCATATAGTATTCAGTTTCTTGTTTTGAAATCAGCTATACAAAGTACTAGGATTTTTTTTTTGTTTTTTGTTTTCCTTTTATTTAGGTACCTTAAAAAAATACTCCTTAAAGAAATGCCTTTAAAAGGGTTCTTTCCTTTCTTCCCTCATTAGCGCTTTAATGCCTATTTTGGAGTGTTGATAATCTTCTTTCTGCGGTTACCACTATACCCCTTACTCATTTATTATTTGTTGAATAGAACTCTTGCATTGCACTGTGCTTATGTGTCATTGACACACACTCACAAACCTAGTTTGGGCATTGATGTTTGTTTGTTAGCCTATTCTATTGACAACTACAATTTGATTTGGGGTGTGCAATATGGATTCAGCTTGTGTATCCCTTCACAAAAGATTAAAAATTTTCACATGTTGACTAATTATAAGTTTAATTTCCATGTACTTTCATTATAAAGATTTTTACATTACTAATCAATTAGAAATCACCTTTAGTATGATTTTAAAAGTAATTATTATAAAAGTCAACAATCTTATCATATATGACAATTTATGATTTGATGATGATGTAAAAAAAAAAAGCTTTATACTATAGTGTATTTAAATTAAATTAAAAAAATGTTAGACACTAATAGCATGTTTGCATTGGTGGTGAGTTGAACTCACCATGATTTTTAGATGCAACTTTTGCTTTTGTGGTGAACTCACCATGATTTTAGCCCCAACATGGTTTTCTAAAGCCTATCCAAACATGCTATAACACTATTAGGGATTTTTTACTTCATTGGTGTAAATCAATCCCAAATTTAGGCAAATATTACAAACTAAAAGATAATTGCGTAAATAGTGTAAGTCAGCAACTCTATTGTCGAATTTGCGGGAAAAGTCAAATATCTCGTTGTCAACTTATTAATTAATGTATTTTTTTAATTTAGGAGACTTGACAATGTTATTATAAACTTACCCCATTTTTAAAAAAATAAAATAATTGAAAGTTGAAATTGGCTCTGTCAACTCTCCTAAATTAAAAAAAAATACATTAATTAATAAGTCAACAATGAGAGAGTTGACTTTTCCTATAAGTGTGATGGAGTTGTCAACTTACACTATTTATATAATTACTTTTCATCTTATAATATTTGCATAAATTTGGGATAGATTTATGTCAATTGAGTAAAAAGCCTTAATAGTATTAGTGTCTAACAATTTTTTAATTTAATTTAATTACACTACAATATAAAACCTTTTTACATTATCATCTAATGATAAATTGCTATATATGATAATATTGTTAACTTTTATAATAATTATATTAAAAATCATACTAAGAAATTTTTAATTGATTAATAATCTAGAAAATTTATAATGATAGTGAATCAAAATTAAATTATATTTAATATAACTAAAATTGTGGAAAATTTTAATTCGAGTGAAGGAGACATAAGAGGGAATCCATGCTGCACACCTAGATGTGAACTGTAGTTGACTAGTTGTGAGCAAAACAGATAAACA
This sequence comes from Spatholobus suberectus, assembly GCA_004329165.1. NCBI lineage: Eukaryota > Viridiplantae > Streptophyta > Magnoliopsida > Fabales > Fabaceae > Spatholobus > Spatholobus suberectus. The sequence continues at coordinate 85,874,802 of CM014732.1, forward strand.
TTAGTCAATGACCAAACTAGGCTTATGAGTACATGTCAGTGACATGTAAGCGTAATGCAATGCAAAATACTTCAATTCAAAAAATATTAAATGAGCAAGAATAAATATAATAGTAATTACAAAAAGAAGATCACCTTAACTCAGTTGATTAACACTGTCCCTCAACATTCGTAAGTAGACATTAGAGCCACAATGAGGGGAGAAAGGATCCTTTTAAAGGTTTTTCTTTAAGGGTATTTTATTAAGGTATCCAAATAAAAGGAAAAAACAAAAGTACACTATATTGTGATTATAGTTGATTTAAAAGCCAGAAACTAAATGATGGCTGGTATTATAAAATTATTGGCAGATTCTAAAACTAATCATTTTTGTATGTATCTGTTTGCATGTGCAACATTTTGCCGTAAGCCCCTGAATTCTATTGTGCACTACTGAGTTGTTTGCAGTGCCCAGTTAGGGCTATAAAGTGCATGGATTGTTGATTTCGGTGAATGTGCAACCTTTGTGCCTTGAAAATGACTTCTCTTGAGGAGATTGTAAAATTCACTAGGAGGAATACGACAAAGAGGCTTAGACATGTGGGAAGGAAGCTCCTCAAGTACCCTTCTGGTGATAAACTTCTGGAACTACTTGATGTAATGTCTCATCTTGCCTTTCCTCTGTTTCTCATATGCACGTATATCTTTTTGGTGGATTTTTGTGTTGTGAATTATGCTGTCTTCTGAATTGATAATGAATTTTCATCAGTTGGACGATCATTTGTTGAATAGATTTGTTACTGCCTATAATTTCTTGTGTTTGGTGTAGATATATGTTTTCTTCGCAATTATTATTATTATAATTTTTCTATGATGCATTTATTTATGTTGATGTTTGGTATTTCTAAGCTCAAATGGATTGGCACACCCAAATTTTGGATATTTTCCAAAGAGATTCTATAGATTATTTTTTTAAATTATTATTGTGATTTTTTTTATGATCTAACTCGTTTTCCACTTTTTCTACAGCATTCAGGTTTTCATTTTTCTTGAATTTTTTGACTTTAAGTCTTTTTAAGTCTCTGTGGCTCTATGCACTTGTCTAATGGGGTGTGTTCCTACAAATCCTTTTTCCATTTTTTGAATCATTGGTTGAATAGAGTGTCTGTCCAATGTCCATCTTTATAAGCCCCTTTGGAAGTACAAAGCCTCCTTGAAGATCAAGTTCTTTATTTGGACTATGGTGCTTAATAGAATTATTAGTTAATATTAACCACATTTAGTTGGTTTGTTACATATCTAAAACTGAATAATACTATCTTTTTACTATGGGTAGCACTTAGGTGCTTACCAAATTCCCTTGGGGGAGAGGGGGGTTACTTTCCCTTGATAGCTAGAAATTTGGGATGCTATGTCAAAGTGCTTCCCCAAAGTATAATTTCATAATTTGAAAAAATCAGAAATTAGAAAATAGAAACTTTTTGTCTATAATATTTTTCACCATAATTATTTTAAAATTTCTTTCCTTTTCAATTTTCTTGTTATTATAATTATTTTCCTTCCATAATTCATTATTATAATAATAATTATTTTTCTTTTCAAATTTCTTTCTAATTGTTTTAAAGTTATTTCAAATTAATTGAGTGTACCAACATATCATTGGTCTGAGTGAAATTGGGCTTATATCTCTTAAGCAAAGTCTTAGATTTGAGTCTTGTGGATGGAAAAAAAACATGGATGAGAAGAGAGATCTCATTAAAGGTAGTTAGCCAAGTTCTCTGACAAAGATTAGACATTGACAAAACTGGTGGATATTTCGCACCAATAACATGGTGACTCAAAAAAATTAATTGAGTGTTTGGGCTTTAGGTATACAATTGCGTTAAATACAGAGGGAGAGCTTATCCACCCTAAGTGGTCTTACCCAGCTTGAACAAGATTGTCTCTAGTGAAAAATATTTGTGGTCGTGTCATACCAAAAAATATAATAATAATTGAGTGTGATTTTAATTACTAAAAAAATTTACCTTGGACTTTTTATTACCATGCTAAATATTTGACACATATGTATCGTTGTGTTTGCAAGATAATTAATTAGGTGTATTTCTACAATTTAAGTAAAATCAAAAATTAAAAAATAAGAAATTAATTGTTACATTAGACAAAAAAAAAAAAAAGCATCTCCAGTGCAAGAATTCAACTTGAGTTTTTAACTTATTTTTAATGGGCCTCATTTTATTTCTTCATTCACATAAGAACCTCCATTTTGACTTTAGAAATTATTTTTTTAGTGGTTAAGCAACCTTAATTGTAGTTGCTTATATAAGCAACTTCTATAAGAACTTATTTGCTCCAATAATATTATCAAGTTGCTTAATTTTAAGAATCAACATAAGCAACTGCATTAGAATTGCTCTAAGTAGAATTAAGTTGACGTGTAATATTAGCTAATGTGACAAAACATTACTTTATATAATATAATAGATAGATAATAGGTATCACGTGAATTAAAATTTAGAAAGTGATAGACTCGACATTTGAAATTAATTTCAAAAACTAATTTTGAGATTTACTAAAACTAAAATATTTCATAGGAAAAAACTTCAGTAAGGTCCGGAGATGTAGATCTCTGCAAGCTAAAAGGGGACTTTCTAGGAGACTCTTAGGGTACTTATCAGAAACATTCGTTAGCTACGATATTTCCTTCTCGAAGAATAGGAGACATATGAGTATTCCATGTTTTCTTCCTCAAATGATGAAACACGGGAGAGTATATCAACAATAATAGAACTCAGGATTAGTAGTCTCTTCTCGTTTAAAGTAGCAAGGAAACCAGACACTAGTTTAGAATTGGAGAAGTCCTTCATCAGGAGGGGTGGTTGAAGTTGAATAGTGATGCAGCTTGTTTTGGTGATCAAACTTTTGGTTATGGTGCTATCTTTAGAAACCATGAGCCACGAGGGCCAAATTATCAGATCAGAAAGTTGTCTCTTTAACGTGCAAGTGAATGCAGTTCTGACAGTGTTTGACCTTCAAACAATAGGCTTTGCAAATAGCAACAGAAATGAACATTGAGTGTTTGGAAGTTGAATTTGATTGTTAAATCGTTATCAGTAGTATTTGTAAAAGAAGTAGCATTACTACACTGCACAATGTCATCCAAGAATGTCTTCAGTCTTCATCTATACGATAGTTTTCCTTAAATTACGGGGTTCAAGAGTTTCAATGCACACCATCATGTGAGAAGGAAAACAAAATTCTGAGGGCTTTCTAATACATACATACATAAACACATTGTTATCAACTAAATAGGAACAATCTCTCAATAACTGTACAAGATATCAAAGTGCCCCCAACAAAGTGTTTCGTGCTGTTATTTATGATGTTGCTCTTTCATTAGCTTGATAACACATAATATTTTTCCTTAAAAACAAAAGTAGTGCAGCCTAACTAGAAATATATGAATTTTAGGTCCCATAGTGTTACAGGGAAATTGGAAAATAATCTGAGATTCTTTTGATGAAAATTTTATATCAATGATCAACGATGATTTTCATTATTGATGTGCCTATTCTTGGTGGGGAGGGAGGGAATTAAGGGGGAAAATGGTATACGAGTTGTTTGTTTAGATATAATAGAAATGAAAGGGAGGAAATCAGGGGAAAATAAATCAGTCCACTTAAAACAACTTTTTTCTCAAAAGGAGGGAGTTCGGAGGGGTGGAGTAAGGTATTTTTTTTAAGAGTTTAATAGTGATGTATTATTAGTGTAAAAAGTTTTACACTGTCATCCAATCAGAAATCAGTATTAATATGACTTTTAAAATATTTATTATAAAAGTTAACAAACTTATAATAAATAGTAGTTTGTAATTGGATGACACTGTAGAACTACTTTACACTGTTAGTGTATGACCATTAAACTCTTTTTTTAATTATTATTATTATAAAAAATCTATATAAGTTGTTGCTTTTAAACATTTTACAATTTGACTTTTCTATACATTTTCATTTCTATTAATAGTGCTTTATAGTATAAAAATTTTACTATGAATTTAAAAGGATGATTATCTTTTGGTTAAATTAATTCGTAAGGTCCTAAATTATTTAAAAAATTTAAATTAAGTCCCCAAATTAAAGATAATTGTAATTGAGCTCTTGATGTTTTACTCTGAAAGTGAAAATGACTTCCCCTGAGACTGCAGAATTCTCTGAGAGGAACACCGCAAAGAGGCTGAGACATGCAGGGAGGAAGCTCCTCAAGTGCCATTCCGTTGATAAACTTCTGCAACAGCTTGATGTAATGTCTCGTCTTAACTTTCCTCTGTTTTTTATTTTCATGTATATCTTTCTGGTGGATTTTTGTGTCGTGAATTCCACTGTGTCTTCTGAATTGATCATGAATTTCTGTCAGTTGGACGATCATTTGTTGAACAGTTATGTTTCTTCCTGTAATTTCTTATGTTTGGCGTGAATATATGTTTTCTGCACAATTATTATTATTATTATTTTCTGTGATACAGTTGTTTACGTTGATGTTTGGTGTTTCTAACCTCAAATGGATTGGAACGCCCAAATTTTGGATATTTACCCAATAGATTCTGTAGATTTTTATTTTTAAAATTGTTGTTGTGATTATGCTCATGATCTAACACGTCTTCCACTTTTTCTGTAGCATTCAGGTTTTCATTTTTCTTGAATTTTCTGACTTTGAGTCTTTTTGGGTCTCTGTTGCTCTATGCACTTGTCTAACGGGGTGTGTTCCTGCAAATCCCTTTTCCAATTTCTGAATGATTGGTTGAATTTAGTGACTGTCATGTCCATCTTTATAAGCCCCTTTGGAAGTCCAAAGCTTCCTTGAAGATCAAGTTTTTTATTTGGACTGTGGTGCTTAATAGAATTAATAGTTAATACTAATGACACTTCGGTACTTGGGTGCTTCCCAGATTCCCTTTAGGAGGAAGGGAGGAGGGGGGATTACTTTCCCTTGACAGCTAGATATCTGGGATTCCGTGCCAAAGTGCTTCACCATAAGGAAGGAGGTGGACACATTGGCAAGAACAAGGCAAAAGTCCCTGCCTTGTGGAGGGAACCAATCTTCCCTGGTACTAGTGAACTACACTTCAAGTGGATTGCTAGGATTTTAAGGAGACTGCATCAAGGATTCGCCACCTTGAGAAAAGGGAATTTTTCTTTGCGAGGTTAGGAAGCCTTCAGCACTGTGTGGCTATAATCAACAAGGCCATATCCATTTTGTTGACCTGCCTCTATCTTCCATATATTGACACACAATCCCAGAAATTTGATCCTCACTCAAGACTTGTCACCATCAAATTGCAGCAGCTGTTAACCTGGTACCAGGAAGCCCACACTTCTGTTTAGCCAGCACACTTGCTTGTCCAGGACCAACCTTGCATCAATTGCATGGTAGGACACCCTTCACCAAAGAGCAATGTCCTAGGACTTCCTTTCAGACCCCTATAAAATCCTTGTGCTGAACAGTGAATGCAACACACTTCCAAACCAGATACCAGAACCATAAAATCCCATTTACTCTCAATTGATATGCAAGTAGGACAGCGTTGCTTCAGATGTTTTCTCTTTTTATTTGTTGTTTTATTTTTTCATTTTTCATTCTGGAGGAGCCCTTATCCTTCAAATTCCTTGTAACTTTATTCTCTATGATCAGATGAATTTATGCTATTATGAAAAAAGACTCTCCCAGCTACTGAAGAACAGCCGAGTAGTTATTGACCTATGGAGTTTGATGCTCTCTATCTCCTTGATGTTATAACTTAGGCCTCTTTTGAATTTCTTGTATGGTTGCAACAATTTGTCAAATGAATTCACTACATTGTTGAATTTGATCATGAGTTATATTATATGGCTTGTTGATTAGATGCAAACAAATCTTACTTTTGTTTTTGACTTTTGTTCATTGGGGATGAATGTATAGTTTACCTTAGGTCATTGTTTGCTTTGATATTTGACATGTGCTCACAAATTGTGCACTAAAATATGGATATTTAGAAAGGGTTTTGTTTATGTCATCACTTGAGTTGAAAAGATCAAGTGGAATATCATGTTTAACCCTTCTCAAGTAACAACATAAATTAGGAGTTTTCCCCATAATGCTTCTTATGAATTTTGGAACAAAGTTTAACAACATTGTTACAACAGGCCTTCCAAGCTTGATCAAACTCTGACTTTTTATTTTGGTTTTCTAACTTCTAGAAATTGGAGCTGCTATTATCAACCCTGGAACAAGAACCAACCAAGCCAATTCAAGAATCACTTGTACCTTCAATGAAGGCATTGATTTCCGATGATCTTTTGAGGCACACAGATGAGGATGTTAAGATTTCAGTTACATCTTGCATCACTGAGATTACAAGAATCACCGCACCAGATATTCCTTATGAAGATGAACAAATGAAGGTACTAATTTTTGTTCGATGTATTTGTACTTTTTTTTATTAAATTATTCAAGTATACTGTATAGTGTATACTATAAATGATGTTAATGCCTTTTTATCATAATTTTTCTTGTTCAAATTATAATATAGCATTTCATTTCATTGTGAACAGGAAATCTTCAAGCTCACAGTAGCATCTTTCGAGAAATTGTCTCACACATCTGGCCATGGCTGTGAAAAAGCACTTACCATACTTGATAATGTCAATAAGGTCAGACTATGCTTGGTCATGCTGGACCTTGAGTGTAATGACCTGGTCATTGAAATGTTTCAGCATTTCTTGAGATTTGTAAGGTTAGAGCCTTAACAATATGTCTTTTATCTGTTCCTTCCTGTTCCAAACTTTTATATGTTTCTTTGTTTCCAATTACTTAATTAACAAATGAACATAATCTCTATAAAATTCCTGTACCCAACTTTTAAGTTTCTTTTCTATTTCTTCTTAGTGGATATTTGAGATCTGTTGAAATAGTTGACATTTAAACAGTTCTGCAATTTTGGTTAGGCATATTGAAGTTGATCACATAACTAGAGGATCATGTTTAAATTTTAATCACGTGTCAGTTTATCTGCATGCTATCCTCATTATCCTTGAAAACATATGTTAGACACCCTCCCATTGCTAGGGTGTATGTTAGGACTTCGGAAGATAGGGAAGGGCAGCAGGGGATTGGGTCTCAGTTAGGCAATGAGGAAAAATAGTAGAGATAATCATAAGCAATATTTGAAATATGATGAATAGAATCAGTTGCAATGAAAGCAGTAAGAGGAATGGAGGAGGAATAGGAGGGGGTGAGCAAGTTTTGAGTGAGGAGCAAGGGGAGGAAGCAGTTTCTGCATTGTCTCTGTTAGATGTAAAACCATTTATTAGCTTCCGCCTAACAGGTTAAGTTGCTGTAAGATGATTAGATGAAGGCTCATGAATGATTTTATATCTAACAGTCTCCATTTTCTTTCCTGTTTGGGTGAGTGTTTTGCATCAGTTCTTGTACCAGCCTCCCTCTGGTACTAATATCAACTTCGTATCGGTAGAAAGAGAAGAAATTTGAGTGAATGTTTTCAGTAAAACAGTGTTCTGTTTTCCAGTTTCCTATCAATTTACTTGAGGTGCTTCTGAAGATGAAGCAACTTTCTTGTGAATTCTTTTGTGTATTATGTATTCAAGAATGAAGTGGTGTAGCCAAGTAAATGAGGGTTTTCTTTGCATTTTCCTTTTGCAAATAACTAGTAGATCATAGATGAAACATTGGGAAGTTGTTTTACATTAATAAATGCTGATGAAAATGTAGATTGCTTGTTACAAAAAGAAAAGTTGATTGCCTTTTCCTCTTTTTCTTTTCCCACTTTTAAGGTTTCATTCAATTCTAGAATTATTAATTACTTAAAGTATTTGCTCAATTTAAAGGTCAAACCATCCCTGTAATGCAATTCATTCAATGGAATCAATAATGACCCTGATCTTGCAAGAAAGTGAAAAAATTTCCTCAGATCTTCTTAGACCTCTGTTGGATAGCATAGGGAACGAAAATCAGGTAACATGCTTTGCATTATATCAATTTCATCTCATATTTCTTTCTTGTTTCTTTTATTGATTTATTTATTTGGTTATTTGTTATTTCATGTCCTTTTATTTAACTTGGTCAATCTGGTTTAATTTATTTTCCCAGACTATTTCACCTATTTCTTGGACATTGGGGAAGAAAGTAATTAGCAACTGTGCTGTTAAGCTCAAGCCTTATCTCATGATGGCAGTGGAGTCCTCAGGCAGAGCTCTAAATGAGTATGCACAGATAGTAACTAATATTTGCCAGAATGAATCTGAATCCCCTCAATGTGATGATTCAAATGGTTCTAAGAAGACACCGGTGCGTTTTACTTGCATCACTCTATCAGATAAACTGTTATAGCTAATATGTGATATTCTTGCTTAATATTGCTTTTGCTGCATATTGAAAACCATGCAACAAATTTAGCTGACCTTGGCAAGTTCTCTGGAACCCTGACTGTTGCTGTTGTTTCGTTAGTATGTTTTCTGAAAGAACCACCTTTAAAACTTTTGGAGAAAGCAAATGGTGCTCAATGCTTTGTAAAAGAAAGAACTACTGAGAAAGAGAAATTAATGAAAGGAATAAGAAATTAGGTAATGGAAGACTGGGGGTGGGGGGGCTGGATGGGGTGGGGTGGGGTGGGGTGAGGGTTGGGGGTTCAAATAACCACTTTTAAATAGGTTTGTGATTAAATGTTTCAAATCATAAGCAGACTGGTTCTCCTTTTCGAAACATGCCCAAAAAGCATGTGTACTAAAAACTCAAGTAGCAAATGAACCAACCATGTCACCTGCATTCCATTTATTCAAGGAGGAAACTCTGATCAAATTCCAGCAGAGAAAAATAACCACTCCAGTTGTTGCTAATAAACCAATAATTTACCATCAAAGTATTCTTACTTGCTTGAGCTGTTTCCATATGTAATAACACTTGAGTTCTATTATTGGGGGTAGGGGGATATAGATGGTGCCTATCACTATTACATTGATATCTTCATATATTTTGTTGTTATTTGCAACAAGTTGTTACTTGATTTTAGTCTGAGTTTGATTGAACTTAGGATTGGTTGTGTTGCAATGCTTCAGGTTCAAGAAGCTGAGAACAAGCTTGATGTTCCTAAAGATGCAGAGGAACAACCGCATGATGTAAATTATCTTTTGCCTTTCTCAATGAGTTATTTGATTATTAAATTTTCCTTTACAAATACAATTTCAACACTTGCTTCATTAAAGCATCCGTCAATATTAATGCAGTATTGAACTTTTAACTTAATTCTTAATCAGGCAACCAATGGGCATGAACCAGATATTAGTGGTGAGAAAGATGTCCAAATTTTGGATGATACAAAGTCAAACATAAGAAGTGCGAGTGCTTCTCCTATGGATGGTGAAGCTATAAAAAAATATGGTTCAAAAAGGAGACCACATTCAGAAATTACTAAGAACTCCAAAAGAGGAAATGCAAAAGCCAATTTGGAAACTGACAATTTAGAGCCTGTTCAGGAACCAAAATCAGAAACTCAGCTGAATACTATGCCTAGGAAGAGGGGCCGTAACCGTAAGCCTAATTCTTTAATGAATGAAGAGGAAGGCTATGATCATTCATGGATTTATCGGGAAACAAAACCTGGGAAATCAGCTCTATCCAGAAAGGCTCGCAATTCCAGCTCTGCTTTTCCATCTTCTGAAAAACCTACTTCCAGAAAGGATAAGTTGCATCGAAAGCCTAAAACTGTAAATGAAGCTCTAGTTTCTGAGCCAAAAAGTGAGAACATAGCAAAGCCTGCCCAATCCAGAAGGACTCACAATATTGGCAGTGATTTTCCTCCTAATGATAACCCTGCTTCCAGCAAGGATAGTTTGCTGTCAAAGCCTGAAGATACAAGCGATGGTCGTGAAGCTTTAGCTTCTAAACCTAAAGTTGATGAGAATACTGATGCTGCTCCTTCTATAAATAATAACATTCCTGATGGACGTTGCATCAAACAAGGTGGGTCAAGGAAAATAAATAGCACTGGGAATCAAGATGTTCACTCTAATTCTGTGTCAATGTTAAAGGAAGACAACTTGAATCCTCTGCTTGTGGATACTTCTTTGGATTCCCCAGCAGTTAGGTTGGAAAAGGAATCTGAAGTAAGGAAGGATTCTGAGCTAAAACCCATTAGGAAAATCAAATTTTCTGTAAAGTTTGGAGGGAAAATTGCTGTGGCTCCAGAATCAGTACTTGCTAAAATGGAACCTAATGTTTCTTGTGGAGATGAGGGGAAACACAAGTCATCTATGAATGTTGAGCTAGAAAATAAAGAAAGGGGCAGATTGTCCGCTCAAACAGATGTTAAGAAAAGGAGGAGGCTTAATGTTTCTCCTAATAAGGGTCTCAACAAATCATCAGCTGTGAAGGTATAGTGAGTATCTTTTTACAATCCTCCAAAACAACACATGATATATTAGTAAAACCTCACATATTTTGTCTTTTGGGGTTGATATCTCCACTTTTTAGGAGCTGATTGCAGAATCTGCAAGTAAAATGTTGAGTGGTGTCAAGGAAACCCCACTAGCAAGGCTGAGGAGAAGACACGTTACTGTGAATGCAGAGGTATGCATTTGAAATTCAGTGTGGAGTTATTGACATTTCAGCTTTTTCCAATAAAACCCCATGGAATGTCCCATTTTCTTTAATTTTTATATGACTCGGTATTCTTTTTTGGTTTACTCTGTAAGGTCCTTAATGTGTGATACTCTCTAAGATTATGTACTAACTGTGCTAACCAGATGATATGCCTTGGAAAGGCTAATGACAGTATATTGCCTTCCTACTGCTGCTTTTGACTTCTTAATTAAAACTTTATAACTAATCATCTCTATGTATATGTGTGTGTTTGGCCATTGCCCAGTGTAAAAATTGGTCCGTACTACTACATAGCAATAGTGGTCTGAGCTAATAATATTTGAGATAACATTTATTTTTTAGGCTTTTGACAGAATGGTTTGAATCAGATTCTTGTTATCAATGTTGTTAGTTTACTGGAAATTTCCCCTCCTATTAATTTTCCCTCCTAATTTATACTCTATTAATTTTTTTTTTCCTCAATAAATTACCATTTGCTGTGCTTTTTTTTCTTCAGGCATCTGAATCTCATGAAAATGGTAACTCATTGGTTGGATGTAGGATCAAGGTCTGGTGGCCAAAGGATAAGACGTAAGTATTTCGGTAGCATATTTTGTAACCCATTTCTATCTCTGCATTCCTCTGTTGCCAATTTCTGAGCAAGTACACTATAGCCTTAGCTACATTAGGCCCTATGATGCTGCAGTGAAAAAGGAAAATAAAAAAACAAAAGAGAGGGAGTCGAATTGGGTTTTTCATACTTTTTAAATCTTTTGTGAAAGCTTTTTGCTAAACCATCTTGGCTCTAACATGTAGGTTCATGTTTATGAACTATGGGTTTAGGACAATACTTATATTTAGAGGAAACTATGTTATAAATCATAGTTGGGTTCGGAATCATTGACACACACAAAAGGAGGATGAAGGTTTACCATGAGTCATCTCCTGTGCAATATTTTTTATATTTTGGTGGGGATTGTTTTAAAAAACTAATTGTAAAGGTTTATTATTGATACGTTCTCTTCGAATTTTCAGATTTCGAAGTCACTATCCATGTCTTGCAAACTCATTCAGTAGGCTTATAAGATAATTGCATGTGCTTCTGAAAATAGAGTGGAGGCACTTATGGTCATCTCTGTTCTCTAGGTTGGCCTATTGGATTGTGTTAGAACATTTGAATTACGAAACATGCTGTGTGATTTAGATAAAGAATTCGAATCAGGTTGTTTTTTAACTTTAGCTTTAGAGCTAATGCTATGTTGTGGAACTTTTTTCCTTTAAAGATATCGGTAAGTTGTTATTTAATATCTTCCCTAAACCTACTAAATGTTTATCTTGTTTCATAATTTCAGTTTCAGTCTATGGGCGCTGTTGTTGCTTTCTTTATTTTATCCAGTAATTTCTGTGTGTGTAATTCTTTACTTCAGGTATTATGAAGGTGTTATCAATTCTTATGATCCTATCAAAGGAAAGCACAAGGTGAGATGGCTGTTACCGATCTTATTTTTTATGAGGTTTTTTAGCTCTAGGATTCGTTCATGCATCTTAGCATATGTAGGCTTTATATATTGACTCTTACTTATTTGGAATGCATTATGTATTCTATTCTTTAAATCAAAACCATGTAACATGCTGATTGAAGATATTCTAATCCTTGTGTAGCAAACAGTAGCATTGACTCTGATAATATCTTGGTGGCATATGACCTTTTAAACCATTCTTATTTTCAATCTTACTAATCCTGTGATAAGTTTTATCTTTCTTTTTTGGGCTTTGTAAATATACAGTACAATTTAGTTTAAGACTTCAGCTATTGAAGAGTATTAGAATTTGTAGTGTGAGTCCAATGAGAGAGTGTAAATTGGGCTTAGATGTGTATCAAGGATAAGAGGTGTATCACCCAAAAGATTCAAACCAATTGGGCTTGAATTCTCTATCTTTATATACATTTTAACTTGACTTTTCTTAGAATGTGAGTTTGGGCCTAATTCAACCTTATAAAACTAGCTTATAAGGTAAGAGTTGCCTCCCATTTATATACACTTGTTTGGCCATATCATTAGTCAATGTGGGATCTCCAACAACTTTATTTATCCGATGTGAGACTTTAGTTTCCTAACAAAGAGCATGAACTTTTATTTATTAATGTGCCTGGTTTCTCATGAAAAGTAGGTGTAGGGGCCTGGGTTTAAAAAAATATTTTCTGTTCTCATTACTTGTTTTCACTATTAATTACAAAATGTTACTTTGTTTTCACTTTATTTTCTGTTTTCAAATATTTGTATAGGAAATAAAAATAGTAAACATTTTTTCAAACCAAATAGGTCCTAATATTTCCTTTTGATGGGTTCCCAAATTTAGTACTCATTTTCTAAGGTAGATGAAAACAGAAGAGGTGGAATTTAAAACTTCTGGCTACTGAACGGTGATACTTACTGCCTTACCCTTGAGTTGAAAGGAAAATGTTATTAATCTAATAATCTTGTAATCTCATTTTTTTCACTCTTCTCACGCACAATTATTTAAAAACAAAAATAATAATTGAAATTCATGTATTGGTTATGAAACAAAATTATTCATGTGTGTTAGACTTACACTTCTTAACTTGAAAAGCATAAACCATTGAGTAATTTCGATAATTATATTTGTTAATGTTTTGAATTGCTTTTCAATAGATTTTGTATACCGATGGTGATGTTGAAGTGTTGAACCTCAAAAAACAGCGTTGGGAACTAGTTGCTGTTGATGTTTCGTTAGATGAGGTGAGCATAAAGGTTGGATGCTTATTTAATTACTCTATGTAGAAATGTGTGTTTGTGTGTTGCTGATGATGTTTCACAGATGAGGTGAGTATCACGTTTTGATGCTTATTTAATTATTGTATGTACATGTGTCACATGAGTGTGTGTGTTGCTGTTGCTGTTTCATTAGATAAGGTGAGTATCACATTTTGATGCTTATTTAATTATTGTATGTACATGTGTCACATGAGTGTGTGTGTTGCTGTTGCTGTTTCATTAGATGAGGTGAATATAAACCTTTGACGCTTATTTAATTATTGTACGTGCGTTAGTGTGTGCAGTGTGTGTGTAATATGATATCATATTATAAATTTAATTCATGCATGCTGATATTCTGTTATCAGGAAGGACTTGCACTTCAGAAGCTTGCAGAAGCATCGGACATGTAAGTATAATCTGGTCTGCAGGACATTAATGCCTAGTATTACTGTTATTAAACTATTTTTTTCCCCTCTAAGAACCAAGAGCAAACCTTGATTAATGTTGATTCTGTACATGAGCACTGTCCTCACAGTGATGCAAATACTGCCTTGATTAACTGGCCTTTTTCAATTATCTATAAAAGATTAGTCATTTGTTTGTCAAAGGGTAACTGGTATGATAAAATTGGCTTGAACCCATCATCATAATAGGCATGCCACTCCTCTTAATGATATTGGGTTTTGTGGCTCATTATGTTTTGCCTCTGCAAGAGCAAAGATCTATCAAGGAGTAGCTCTTTATTTAGGTGCTTCATGTGATGTGAGCCCTTCAATCTAGAGACACAACTCGATATAAACACTACTTGGGAGTTGGGTTTTGGAGGGAAAGGGAAAGAAAGGGAGGGCTAATTTTTAATTTCCAATAAATATTCTCTATTTTGATAGTTTTTAAAAATGGAAGAAATAAAATAATAGATTAGCATAATAGTCTTCTGTTTATTTTTATAAACATAACTCTCTTAATTTAAAAACAAAAAATTTGCATTCCCTTCCCTTTCCCTCCAAAATCTCACTTCCAAACATACCCTAAGAGATCTCATAAGAGTAAAGGATCTCTCTTGTTTTGTCCAAATATTTATACCTTCATCAAACAAAAAATACTTTTACCATATTAGTCCTACATAATAGTAAGTTCATTGTTGTGCTTTTTATTGGCCCAAATAACTGGTCGTTAGTTTTAGTGTAATCTCTTCACCAGTGGGTCTACTCAGTAAGACTCTTTTATGTAAGTACCTCTTATAAATTTTAGATGCTTTGAAATTTTGTTATTAATGGAGCACTGTTCTCGTTACTTGTTTTGTTTTAACCTTATATTCTGGTGGTAACTATTTTCCCCCAACAATTAGCTTATTTAATCAAAGTGTATGCTTCTGTTATTTTTTCTTTTCCAAATTCAGTTTCGATTGAAAGGACCTCAAGCTAGAAGGTTTTTGTTTTTAATGTTAGTTTAAATCCCTTGAACTATATTGTATCTATAGCATAGCAGACAAAATTATCTTGGATTTCATACCAATAACAGGCCTTTTATCTTATGTGATTGTTAAGTTGGTGTCCTCAATTAAGTTTTGTTGAAAATCAAAATCATATATTCTGTATTTATTATATAGCGGTTTATAGGTAACTCATATTTAGTTTATAGGAAACCCATATCTTATTTAGAGGAACAAAATCTCCTTTAACTATATGCATTTATTGTAATAAGCCTATATAAACCTAGTTCTGTGGTGTAATTCAAACACACGAATTCACTCAATATATTTTCTCATTTTCTCCCTTTCAACATGGTATCTAGAGCCTGAGAGGCCCGCTGCCCACCGCCCACCGGCGGCTCACCGCTTGCCACCTAACTTTCCGGCAAGTGACAATGACTCTTTTGTTGACTTTCTCGTCAGCCACCGCTGACTTTTTCAACGACACCTTGTGCTAGTCCCCGTTTAGCTCAATGATCAACCCCGGACAACTCTCGCGACTTATGAAGGTTTCCTCTCTTTCAAGTTTAAATTTTTTGGATAGATATCTATTTTTTTGTTCATTCATAATGCCTCTGTTCACCACCTCAACATGGTTGTTTGGCTCCCTTGGGATATGTTTTGTGAGATGCACTGGCCTCGTCTTTGTCCCAAATGCACAGGCCCTTTCTTTGTCCCAAATGCACTAGCCTCATCTTTGTCCTAGATGCATTGGTCCCGTCTTTTTCCTAGATGCACTGGCCCTGTCTTTGTCCTAGATGTACTGGCCCCGTCTTTTTCCCAGATGCACTAGCATTGGGCCTTTGTCCCAAATGCACTAGCCTCATCTTTGTCTGTGAAGTTGTTGCCAACCCTGGGGTTTGATCTAATCAAGAACTGTTTTTTTCCGGCAACTGTTTCTTGATCCAACCACTGTTTTCGTGGATATTAGTTTTTGTGTTTTCATATGTTTTATTTAAGGGAGAATGTATTGTTTTCGTGTAACAAGCTAAAAGCTTAGTAAGTTTTAGCTTGAGGGGGAGTGTTGAAAATCAAAATCATATATTCTCTATTTATTATATAGCGGTTTATAGGCAACTCATATTTAATTTACAGGAACCCATATTTGATCTAAAGGAACAAAATCTCCTTTAATTATATGCATTTATTGTAATAAGCCTATATAAACCTAGCTCTGTGTGTAATTCAAACACACGAATTCACTCTATATTTTCTCATTTTCTCCCTTTCAACAAGTTCTATGCAATTTTTTTGCTATTAATCCTTATCTGATATATTAAGCTTATACTGTCAAGTTATTCATAATGTACAGAGCAGAAAAGGGCAAGGAAAAATCTGAGTTGAAGTCGGCCAAGGGTGCAAAAATCAATTCTCAGTCCAGGTTAGTCTTCATGCTTGGCAAGATATTAAGGTATAGCAAGTGTTTTCTTTGGATTCTTATTGTGTTTTTTAATGGATCAGTAGGGGAAGAGCTTCTGGTAGCATCTCCAAATCTGAATTTGCGAAATCTGCTGTCAGATCTGTGGACTCTTCTGCTGTTGACAGATCTGATTTGGCTGATGATTCACCTAGAACTTTTGCCAGAAAAGACTCTGCCAGGAAGCCTAAAACCAAAAGAAGGAGAACTGGTTCAGACATAAAAATGAACAAACGAGGGACTGATGACCTGGTAAAGGAAAAAGTGCAAGTGGCTTGAGTTTTGCAGTAGGAAATGTGTCTATAAAATTAACAAGGGCGTGTAAGAAGGTTACTAGCTACGTCACGTGCCTCAATGCTGTGAAGCTGTGCAGTGTTTTACTACTTGTCGGCTCTAAAGCTTGTAACTTTGGCTTACGACAGGGATTATCAGTTTAGTCTGTTTTGTTTCATAGTTAATGTCAAGAACCCTGCAAACTGGCCAGTCTTTAGCATGGTTTGATATATTATGGTGTCTAAGACTATTTACTGCAGAAGGGTTTTTTTCACACCCTTTTCAAAACTTAGTTCCATATAGGTAAATTATGTCATCTATTTGCGGTAGAAAGGTTTGTTTCATTCCAGTTGATTGGCAAGGCTAGTATTTTTTGAATAGCAAAGGAAATTTCTATGTCACCTTTGATCCCACATGGATAAGGGACTCGCTTCCTAGGGTGAATGTTTTTTTCAGGTCTCAAAAGTACGTAACATTTACGGCCCCTTTGATGCGTTGGAAAGTAAAAAAAGATTGACAGAAGAAAATAATTGTTTCATGTTTGATTTTAAAAATGGGTATGAGAAACATTAACATGTGAGCACAGCACAAAAGTCTAATGTTTTGTGAAAGACCAAGTTATTTTCTAATGAACTCCCACACCATTACCCTCTTCCATGTCAAAACTATAAGCCCCACTGGTTGACAATATCATACTTGTGATCACTATTACAGTCGTTATCATCACCACACAAGAGTATTATATAAATTTCTGTATTATTATGTTTTCTATTAATGCATATCAAACATCATCATAGAGAAACAGAACAAAAGGTTGTGACGTGATTTAATTAGTATTATTTTATTTCATTTGTATTGTCCTTTAATATGTATCAAACACTCCTTCAACATTTTACTAAAATTAGATGCGTCCAAAAGTATGTTATAATAGCACCGAAAAAAAGTATGTTATAATTGTGCTAGTAGTAAGTTTTGACCAAAAATGTGTTTTTTTCAAAGACGTGGTGTTTAAACCGTACTATGAATATATAATTAGAGAAATGTTAATAAAATAATTTTAATGCTCTCTTTTTAATTATTTTATTATTAGATGAAATTTTATACCAGCTCTATCAATAAAGTGTGTTTCGGTTAATAAAAAACAATTATCAAACAATATGTTTTTAGTTTTCCTATTGTACCAGTACACGAACTTTGTTTGAAACAGTGTTTATATTTAGAAATCGGATTCCAAATTTGTAAAAAATCACATGACACGTATTGCGCAGTTTTAGAAGTAACTCTCAGCATATGTCATATATGCTAACATATCCAGTTATGCAAAATTAAAACAAAAAATTAGAATTTGCAGCAGCAGCATATATTAAAAATATATTAATTACTACCATTTCTCCTACAATAGTCATGAACCTGTAATTTAAACAATAATTTATATAGTAAAATCGGATTCCTAATTTGAGTAATATACTCTTATATGATAAATTTGAATACTTATTTTGAAGAGTGACAGTATCAGGAATTTTTGAAGTTGCTCCCTCATAAGTATGTTACTCAAAAAATCCATCAAATTGTGTTAATTATTGTTATTGCCAGCATGTTATTGTCCTCAAATTCAAATTCAAATTCAAATTTTATTTTATTTCAAGTTCTAACAAATTTTATTATCTTTAAATATTACTGCTATAATTATACTATTATCTTCAAATATAAATCAAATTAAATGTTATTTTTTATATTTTATATTTATTTTATTCATTAAAAGAATATAATAAATTAATTTTAATTTATATAATTAAATAATTACATATAAAAATATTTATCCCACACATTTATAGGGATTAAAATGTTAGTTTGTAATAAGTCTCATGAATTCATGAGCCTTATCTCATTCAATAATTATACTTATACATCCACTTTCTTTTTCATTTTATTCTTCGCCTCATTTTTTTTTCTCTCTTCCTTTTATATCGTCGTCTCCCTCGCTACACTGGTAAAATTTATTATGAGTTTTTTTAGATAAAAAAAAAAAAATCTCATCACACATTGCACGGGTCTAGAAGTAACTTTTTTTTTTTTTTTGGTGCTAAAATGTTTAGATTAGTGCTAAAAAGGTCTAGAAGTAACTTTCACAATATGTCATGCACGCTAACGTCTGCAGTTATGCTAAATAGAAAAAAATAGAACTTACAGCAGCATCATATATGTTAAGCTGCAGTTTGCTAAAATAAAAACATTTGGCTTGTGCAGCATCATAGGGTCAAATTCATGCTCGAGTCAGCACAGCACAGCTGGAGTTTGATGTTGTTGACATAGGAATAAGTCAAAAGGCCAAAAAATACTACTCACCAAACCTTTTGAAAAAAATTGCTAGTTTGCCACTTTCCCATACTGTTTATACGCTGCTGCCTTCGACACTCTATGTAATTGTAAATGTAAGGGTTGGTGTTGGACGTTGGAAGTTTGATTGGGTTGGGGTTGTTGGGTGTTGATTTTGGCTGTACTCTTATGCTTGACTTTGAATGTGTTTCACGCACCGACCCAAGCAGCATATTTCGTCTTTCCCACTTAACTTTATAAGAATCAATAGACTAGGATTCCGTTCCCACCTCCCCTTTACTCTTGTAAACAATGAGAAATGTCACAGATCCATGATGATGGTATGGTCCATCCAAGCCCTACATTGCATGACATTATAGGTAGCTTTCGCTTGATCAATGTGTCTACAGATCGGAGAAAAAATAACAAGTCTTTGTGATGGTTGCACATTACGTCACTTCTATATTATTATTATTAAGCTAACTTATATTCCTGGTCTTCTTATTTTTCTTAATTTGCAATTTTAGTCCCCCTATTTTTTTTAGAGACATTTAGTCTTTTTATTTTTAAAAATTCGTAATTTTTGTCCTCTTATTTTTTTTTGAGACATTTAGTTCCCTTATTTTTAAAAATTCGCAATTTTGGTCCTTTCATCAAATTTTTTGCATTAATAGTTAGTGGTATAACGTTGACTCTAACATGCCAATATTAACTCTAATGTTGACTCTGACTTTAACATGTCATTTAAGGATTGATACGTCAGAATCAACGTTAAATTACTAACGGTCAATGTAAGAGTTTGATGGAGAGACCAAAATTGCGAATTTTTAAAAATAAGGAGATTAAATGTCTAAAAAAAAAATAAGGGGACCAAAATTGCCGATTGAAAAAAATAGGATGACCAAAAATACAATTTAGCTTTATTATTATTAATACTACTACATTGGTTAAAAGTCTTCTATCAGAAAAATATGTGCAAACTAACATTCTAAAATAATGCTGCTAATTGAAAAACGCAGAGGGTGAATTTTAGTTTGGATCCTCTTTAACAAGTTTTTTCTCCATCCTCTTTTTAGCGAGAATTGTGGCTGTACTATTGGATCCTCTAAAATAATGTCACTGGCATCTTGTTCAGTAGTATTAGAATGTCTCTCTGTTCCACCACTTTTTTTGTAACAAAAAAAAAATGAAGTTTTAGATCCTGACATTCTGCATACTTTTGAAGAGAGAATTTGACGTGTGAAAATAGAAACACTTAAATGGAGAGAAATGAACTGCTCAGGGAAAAAAAAAAAAGAGTGAGTGCAGTGCTTTTCGATGATCTCGTAGGTGTGTCTATTGTAATTAGAAGCATTGTTTGAAAAGGGACGATGGAAATGAAGGTATGAAAGTGGGGATAACGCTGCAAGCGAAAGAATTCTAAACGGGAGTTGAAAGATTACTTGTCTTATTTATTATTTAATACAAGACTTGTGTCTTTTTGTTTAAGTGTATATTGCCAGATATACGGACACGGCTTCAAAAAAAAAAAGATATACGTGCATAATAATGATACTTATGGCTCAATTATTGTTTGATTCTGTATGCGAATGTGATGGTAGTAGTCTAATTTAAGATGACTCGTCTTATTTAAGATGATTCCTTTAATCTTATCTTAATCCAATACAAAGACTTGTGTTTAATGTATAGGAGAAGTTTTTATTTATAAATTAAGTTATACTTTCTTATAATATCTTTTATTAATTCTTTTAATGTTCTATAAAAGATATTAAATAAAAACATATATTTAATATTTAAAAACACAAAATAACTTAATATTTTTTATCTGGGGTAAAATGTGTTTTTAATCCTCAAAAGATCATGAAATTCAATTTTAATCCTTATAAAAATTTAATATGTTTTTATTCTCTATATTTTAACAAAAACACATGTTTTTAGTCTCTAGTGAAAGATTAAAATCACATCACTATTGGTAAACATAGAGATTAAAAACATATTAAATTTTTATGGAGACTAAAACTGAATTTTGAGATATTTTAAAAGACTTAAAACATATTTTACCTAAGTATTAATTTATACTATCATTATGGATATTAGATGTCAGCATAATACATCATATGATTAGTATAAATTCAAAATATCATATTAACAATTTAATTTTTGTTAGACAAAAGTTACACCAACGGAGACAATCCTAATAATGACTACCATTTTTTTGTTAATAAACTAGTTCTTAGACCTGTGGGACGCATAGGGCATTTTAATTGTATATTTTGTTTGTTAGCTCTTGTACTTACATTTTGTATATTATTGCCATTTAAATTGTTAAAATATGTGTAAGAAAATATTGAAAAAAAATAAATATATATGCTGATAGAATAGAAAAGGAATAACAAAGTAAGAATGTCCATACTTTTAGTAAAATAAACCCACAAAATCTTATTAGAAAGGATTTGGCAATATCACCGAGCGTGTGAATCAATTGGTACGGGGTTGTTCCAACTTAACCAGTAGTCTCGAATTCGAATCTTAGGTATGCACATAATAATACTCGGAGAGAGAACTTTGTCACTTATAGTGGTCCTATAGTTATTGAATGTTGCTAATGCACATAATAATACTTTTCCATAATTTGGTAACATTTTTTTAATATTGTTAAATGTTAATTATGATTTAGTTAATTAGTTGAATTTTTCATAATTGGCAACATTTTAATTGTAGAAGAAGAAAACGGAGATAAAAATGAGAAGAGATAATTTTAATCCTTTGGTGATGATAATATATTTTATATCATTAACACAAATTGATCATCATTATCTATGAACCTATTACTACATGAATGACCCCTCAAGTCAATATCCGTCTCCACTAATAGTTTGACTTGATTTTGTACTTATACAAGAAGCTTGACCTCACTTAGAATCGTTAACTTCATGCACTTACATTTTCTACAAAAACACCTAATTCCTCTGTTGAACAAAAAGTAGAGTTATTTTGTAGCCTTGTTGACGAACTTCGCAACTTAATTAACAAGCTCATCTTTCAAGTCACTATTATCTGCATATTGACCATATCATACATCCAATTATGATCCATTTTCTATGTTGCAAGCATATAACTATCAACCACTAAGGATATTGAACAAAATTAGATAAAATTTAGCAATATAGTCATTGTATTTTGGATATTTCCCAATCGTTTTTATACAAATAAAAACATATAAGTCTAAAGAGAAATGGTAATAAAACACTCTCTAACATACTTTTTTCAACACACTCTCTACTATTAGATGAAATTTATTGAAATCACAAATTTTTGTAGGTCTCACTTCTTATTTAACAAGAGTCTCTCATGATTTTGTAGTTTTCAATAAATTTTAATTAATAATAAAGAATGTATTAGGAACAGTGTGATGCTAGCACTCCTCTAAGTCTAAATAACAATATACTAATAATTTGTCTGATTAAACTCCACTCTCTATTAACAAATAATACATTGATAGACAAATACATGTATAGTTTCTAAATTATCAACATACAATCTACCATCTTACATTTCAAATAGGATCATACATATTGAGTTTAACTCAACACTAATAAATAATTCAATTACACTAACATATGCATAATTTCTAAATTATCAACGCACAATCTAACATTTTGCATTTCAAACAAGATTAGACCTATTGAGTTTTATATTCTACCAACAAAGAAGACATCAACAAACAAACACATACATAATTTCTAAATTACCAACACACATTTTAACATCTTATATCTCATATAAGATCATGCTTATTGAGTTTTACTCTCCATTAACAAATAATTTAATCATCAGACAAAAATATACATAATTTCTAAATTATTTACACACAACATCGTGCATCTCGAATAGCATCACACTTAGAAAACTTTACTCTCCCTTAAAAATATGTTTATCAACGAACAAACCGTAGTGTTGAAAATTGAGTGATTGATTATTTACATGCAAAGAAAACTTGTTTGTTGTCAAACATTTATGACCGACTGTATGTGGCTTTCCCATAATTATATGATTAGATGTGATTAATAACCAATAATTTTGTGTTTTATTTTACAGCTTTGCTATTTAGTACTAAGTATTTCTGCACGAAAAAGTACGAAATGAATTGTGATACTGTTTTGTTGAATAATATTAAATTAAATATTGAAAAACATATTCTATGTTTGATGGAAATCACGCGGTGCATTGCTTATATAACTATTAGTCTAATTTTGTTTCGTAATAATAAGAAATTCTCTTTATTTTATTAATGGCAAAGAATGATTCAAGACAAAATAATTGAAAAAAATGAATACTCTAAAACTGTCGAACTAGTAGAACCTTAATTGTGAATAGGAGAAAATGACAAAAGGTGTGTTTGATTAGCCATTTGCACATTGTTCCATGCAGTTCAACATGACTGAAGAGGATCGATGGATTTTTTTTTTAACTCAACTGATCCATCTAACTCACAAAGTTAGTAGGTTTAGTTTGCGGGTTAACAGACATGTCCACTATAACGCTTGTGTTTTCCTTAATGTGTGATTTGGTGATTTAATAACCGAAAGTAGAAATTAAAATATAATCTTGATAATTAAGGCAAATTAAATAAGTTGTTGTTATGTGATTGTTGTTTTATGTTGTTTTGCCTTGGAATTCCGATATGAATTTTTTGAACTTGAGGAAAATGTTGTTCGAGCCAAATGAAATTGTTGATCGTATCTATCTAGGTTGTTGAGTGAACAGTGATGTCTAGACAATTTAGGTCTTAGGGAGTGGTTAGATGGACCTGGGGCCTTAGTAAACCCAAAGCCCTTTTGAGGCCTTGGAGGACTTTAAAGATATCCAAAATCCCCTTCTCTCTCATTTTTGCTAGGCCATCCACAAACCACCTCCCTTAATCTCTCTTAAGCCCTTCAAGAGGAAAACAAGGTTTCCTAGACCTATCTCATTCCCTTGTCGTGAGAAGAACTACTCTCTCTAAAGATTTGGCACAAGGGTTCACCTCTCCATATTCTCCTCTTCCACAAATCAAGATTTTAGAAGCTCCAAGATGTAAGGGAAGCTTACTCTTGTTGAATTTGTGATGTATGAACATGGTTGTATGTGAATATTGCCTTGGCTTGTGTTGAAAAATGAAATTGAATGAATTTTGTTGGATTTTTGTTGAAAATGGGTTTGTTGATGAATGTCATAATTTGTTGTTGAAATGTTGTAATGGTTATGAAATCTGTTGGGTATGATGTTGTGGAATGTTGAACGATGTTGTTTAATCTTTGTGGGGCTGATTTAAAGTATGAGTAGGAGTAAAGTTTGGATTTTTCGATTTTTCGACAAGCGCCTCTGGTTTTGTTACCTCGTAGTTGCTGAGCGATGAGGGCTCTCGCTAAGCAAGAATGCCCTTGGGAGTAAAGTGAGGCTTTCAGGTTGAACTTCGCTGAGCAACCAAAATGGGAAAAATCGCAAGTGCACGGTTGTTATCAAGTAATAATTAAAAGATCGTCTCCACAGGGACTGCGTGTTCAGTGATTATGCTAAATAAATAAAATTAAACAAAAGAAATTTTAATTGGAAAAATTTAGGGTAGAACAATTGAGAGAAAAATGCAATTAAAGATTAAATCAAATAGCAATATAAATTAGGGAAATTCAAGATAAGAAGTTTCCAGGATAGGGGTTTCACATGACGACGCTTAATGTCTTAATTCTGCTACCTATGTGTTTCATTTGTTCTTATTGAAGGTGAATTAACCTAAGGTATCCTTCATTCTCTTTCAAGATACGAAGGGATATCTAACCAAATTTACCACCTACTGTCGTGATGGCTGTGTTCAATTAGACTCAATAAGTTCTTTGTTAATTCAATTATTCCTCGAAGGCTTTAGCCTACTTTCATAGTTTAAACTTAAGTTCCGTTCCTATAGGTCCAGTAATTGGGTTCACCTTTTAGTACTTCCCCAAATCCCTAAGATTATGAAAAACGTTGGCAAATTCGTTTCGCATAAAGAAATCAATAGAACAAGAATCAAAAGAGGAACAAGATCACACAAAGGTAAACGAAAACTAATTCATTAAGACAATTATAGGGCTACGCCAAATCCTAGAAAAAGAGGGTTCTACTCACACATAGTCATGAGAGAACACCAAAAAGAAAAGAAAGAAAACATAAAATAAACTCGGAGATAATTGAAGAAGAAGAGCAATCCCCCAATTCTCTCTTTTTCCAATAGAGTTCAAAAGATTAAAAGATAATTCCTAAGAATGTCTATTTATATCTAAGTTATAATTGGGCTTAAGCTAATCCTCAAAATAAAATTAAAAACTTGTGAAATCTTTCAGGTAGCTACACCAACCGCGCGGTGATAAACACCACCCGCTAATGGTAGATGTGCAGGTGTGAAAATATGCTCGAGGAGATGCGCCACTAGGTGGTGGGGATTGCCACCAGATGGTGGCAAACACACACAAGGGGTTTTGGGGCATCAAGGGAGGTGCCACCGGGTGGTGGCGATTGCCACCGAATGGTGGCGAGGTCTCCAAAGCTTTTTCTTCAAAATTTTGCTTTCCAAATGCTTTGGGATGACTCCATTGCTTTTCAAATAGACTTATAAGTGCTCAAAGGTATTTAAATCATCTTGAGGACTTCCAATTGTGAATCTTTTGCTCTCCAAGCCTAAGCAACCTACAAGATTTTCCTAAAAACAAAGACAAACAAAGAAAAATGTGTAACATGATACAAGAAGGAAAAATCATGAAATTAGACACCTAACTAATTCTAAACCTTAATAAAATGCATGCAATCTAGAAAAAATAACTATACTAAATGAGTTATAAAATGAACGCATCACGACCCTTGATGTTGCTAAGTGAGTGTTCTTAAGTTGTTGTTGTTGTGATTGGGAAAAAGAAGAAATTCGCTAAGTGATGTTCAATTCGCTAAGCCAACGATCATGGAAATCTAAAAAATTTCCAGAAGGTAGTTCATTGAGCGAGTAGAAGACTCGCTAAGCAAGTATGGGCATTCTAGAATGCCTAGGAGTGGTTCACTGGGTAAGGACTAGACTCGTTGAGCAATTTCGTGTCTTCGAGAGTTGGTGCTTTCTGTGGTAAGCCTTCCGCTGAGCAAGTAATGTATTTGCTCAGTGAGAGATGTGTTTTAAAATTGGTTGCTCTCTGGAGTGGTTGGTCATTGAGCGAGTGGAGAACTTGTTGAGCGAATTGTGATTGAGAGAAATTCGTGAAAATCCCTGGAACAAATTCGCTGAGCGATCCTGGTTATCGTTGAGTGAAAGACTCTGAAGACAAAGGGATGATCTTTGTAACACCCCTACTTTTGTATGTTAAATTATTCTGTATGTTTAAAAATTATTTTTAAGTCATCAATGTATTTAGAATAATTAATAATAAATTTGGAAATTTTTTAGAATTTATTAAGATAATTTTTGTAAAATGACAAAAATGCCCCTGGTTGACTGAGAGAACCAACCAGAG
Source organism: Spatholobus suberectus (assembly GCA_004329165.1). NCBI lineage: Eukaryota > Viridiplantae > Streptophyta > Magnoliopsida > Fabales > Fabaceae > Spatholobus > Spatholobus suberectus. The sequence goes on from CM014732.1 coordinate 85,901,177, forward strand.
AGTTTTTGACATCAAAATATTTTAAAAAATTTATATTAAGTATCTTTTATTATAAAAACCTTATTTTGAAAGAAAAATAGTGAAAAATATAACAATCCTATTTCAATTCTTCAATTGTTTTTTTTTTAATATTTGACAATGCAATCCTGAAAAATTGGGTTGGAATTTCAAAATTCTGATCCCCACCATTACGCTTAGAATTTCAAGAGCTGTTTAATCGTAGTTTTAATAAATTTTTGAGCTGGAGCCAGGAGAAATTAGAAAATGATGATTTTGTCCCTATTTCTCAATATTAAGGGCTGACATGAGGAAAAGATTCAATTGACATTAAAATTTTAATTTGAGCTTGGAATCATATCATATATATTAAAATATAATTTTGGGAATTTTCTGAGAATTTTATGGAATTCTTGTGTAAAATGACCAAATTACCCCTAAATGTCTAATAAGTCATATAGTATTGGTTTGACATCTAAAAATGGTGAAAATGGTAATTTTAGTTTATTTATGGGTAAAATATTTAATTTTAAAATTTTCATAAAAATTTTGGTATTTATTGAATTCAAATGGATTTTTTATGAATTTTCTAGCTTAAAAATACAAAATAAATACATATAATTTGAAATAAATTAATAAAAAATAAAATTTATTATTATTAATTTATTTTTGATTAAAAATAATGTATTTGTCAAGTTTTGTATTAAAATGCACTATTTTGATATTAAAATCTAATTTTTCAAGTTTAGGCGATTTTATCGATACTGGTTATTGCACCTACAGATAAAATTTACACTGAGGAGCTTGAGGACAACTCATATAGCACGTCCCCAAGCCTAGGATGAGTGATTCAACACCCTAAATGGTGTATGTGTCCCTAAGTTTGCATATTTGTCCCTAAATTTAAAACTTAATTTATTGCATCATTGCTTAGGTTATTGGTGGTCCTAAGACCCCTTCCTCTTCTATAAATAGCCCCTCCCTCCTTCAAATTTTCAGCATCTCCTCTTCCTCTCCCAAGCTAGAGAGCTTCTCTTTCTAAAATTTTCTCTCTCTAAAATTTTTTTTATCTAGTTTTTATGTTAAAATTTTGTTAGTTTTCAACTAGTAGAATTTCTCCTCCTAGAAGCTTTGCACCAACAATTTCATCCTCTTCATCAACCACCTTAGAGGTAATGGGGGGAGTGGGGTTGGTTCTAAAATATTGTTACTTTGCATGTTGGTAGGAAAGGTTTTCCCCTAAACCCGTTTAGGCTTAAGTTTTATTATTGTTATTATTGTTTAATGTTAAACTTTAATTTTTGCTAAGTTGTTACTCTATCCAAATTTAGATTATTAAATCATAATTACTAAATTGTTACTATGCTCAAATTTAAATTATTAAATTATACTTGCTAAGCTATTACTCTGTTCAATTTTAGAAAATTAAAATACATTTGCTAAGCTGTTATTCTACTTAAATTTAGAAAATTAAAATTTATTTAGTAGTTAGTATGCCAAAATTTTAGTAATTAAATTATAATTACTATGTCGTTATTCTGCTAAAATTTTATATGATTACTAAATTATTATTCTGTTAAAATTTTGGTATTGTGCAATTTCTACAAACTAAGGTAAAAATGTTGATTGTACTGGTGCTCAAATTAAATAAGACCAGGGAAACCTGTGTTTGAGAAGTTAAGAATTGATAGTTTAGTGAGTAATGTAAAGCAAGTGATATGTAGTGGCATGACACCCTGCTAGGGAAGCAACAGTTTGGTACGCTAAGGAATGAAAGGCAGGACCCACTTGCGGAGGTCTTGGGGGTAGGTATCGAGTGGTGAAGGTCCCAATAGCTAGGGTAGCGCCCTTGAGCCGAGATATTTGTTTGACCAAGCTCGATAACCCCGACAATTGCTCAGCATTCCAGGATTGGTTTGAGAGTATACCTCTAAAAATGGATATCCTGACTGTTATTTTCCTCAATGATAATGAGGACTGTACCATGTGATGATATTGAGAGAGGTATATGTACTTCCAGTCACTTCCTAGGTTCTGTTGAGAACTATTACCCACTAATGGAAAGTATGGATCCATACCTAGTCAAGGGTAATCTGATACAACTTAGAATGACCTTAGGATCCTTTTTGTTGTCAGCTATGTTTTATCTTTGTTTTATGGTAGATTTCCTACTATACATATAAAAGTGATTTTAGAACAAAACACCTCACTCCATTATTTTCTTCTGTGTATGATTGATCGTGATTATTGAAGACGACATTAACGCCTCGTGATGCTGAGTACGAGTTAAAGGACATCTCAACAGGGGAGAACCTGAAGACCTATAGTATTTTTTTTCTTTTTGTATGAGGGATACGATAGATGAACACTGCTCTGTATAAGATCTTTTGATGTATTTTTTTTATAGTTTTTTTGTATTATCAAACCATGATGTACAGTTTTATGATATATATGTACATACAATTTTATCTTTCATCTTTTACTACTATTTCCAAATTCTGTTAAGTTTGGAATTTATTTTAAAAGTGGAAAAATTTTATATGCATTTTTATTTACTTAAACTTAATAACTAAATTAATATGAATTGTATTTAATATGAATGAGTGTTACAATCTCTGGAGTGGGTATTCGCTTAATGGGACTTATGATCATTGAGTGAGAACCTTCGTGGGGGAAGGTAGGCCCTTTGTAAGGGAGACCTTCGCTGAGCGAACATATGGATCGCTGAGCAAGTTGGGTAGTCAGTTGTTGTTTCAATTAAAGATTTAACTGTGTTGAAAGTCGTTTAAGGAGGACTCTTAGTGTGAATCTATTGTGAGAATTATTGAGTGTATGGGAGAAATGGAAGGTTGCTTGGATAAGCCTTCCACTTGTTGTAAATGATATTGTTTTAAGATTCCTTATGGGATACAGGCTGCTTGGATAGGGCCTTACCTGTTTACCATGTAAGGTGCTAAATTGAGCCTACATGGGGTTAGTAGTCATTGTTTGACCATGTGTGGTGATGAATTGAGCCTACATGGTATTGTTGTCAAAATTCATTTAACTTGTTGAAGTTGAGGTGGTGTTGTGGTGTTGTACATGCATTCATGCATATGTTGGTGGCTAAGGTCGCTAATGATGGACCTCAGCCATGGTGCGAGCAAGCATGTAAGTTGGTTGGCTGAATGGAGCAGACGGCTCAAACAGAGCCTCCAACCTAGTGCTGGATAAGACGTAGGGTCCCTGTCATAGGCCTTCAAGGATAATTAGATGGACGATTTTGCAAGAGACCAAGGTAATGCAAACCTTGAGTCACGGTGGGCCACTACCTACATACGCTTATCTTAACAAATCAAATAATTTTATCCGTAGATCAAATTTTGGCAATCTATGAATGGTGAGAAGCATATGATAAGATGTTGTTGATGCCGTGTTGGGGGGTGAAACCTGACTAATCACTAGAATTATTGTAAATCTCTCGAAAGTCATGTCTTCATGCATTGACATGGTAGTGGTGAAATCGTTGCATCATGTGGTCTAACATTATGGAATACATACCATAGGATTATATAATTGTATACATGCGAGTGATGATGTGAATTGTTAATGATTCCTTTGATGATATGCTATATTGTTTTTAAGTAAGCTTACTCTTGCTTTGCTGTTTTGTTGTAGTTGTTGCTGTTGCCGTCGTTGCTTTCCGTTTGACTATGATGATCACGTCTTTGGACATGGGAGCAAACAGTGAGGCCTTAATGGATTCGGCTACCTAGAGTTAAGGGCGGGGCTGCTAGCAGGAGGTAGTGTGACGCGATGAGTCACATTCACTTTTTTGATGTTTTTGTGATAACTATTTCCCTTTTCGTTATGATGTATAGTGTGACTAGTCCTAAAGAGTGTGTTTTGTACCCCTTTCCCCTTTATTGATGTATATTTTGGCCTTAGTGTCATCCCTCTTGTTCATTTATTCTTTGTGAGTTGTAAAGATTATATGGTGGTATTGGCTGAGAAGGATGAGTCTCATTTCAATATATATATATATATATATATGCTTACACGTGATTTTAGTGCTCAGTGGTAAGAAGTTTACTAGGTTCTCTTTCGAAGTTGTAAAAAAAATAATCTGTACTATTTTAAAAGAAAAACTCAATATACAAGGCTTTTATCTAAATACCTTTTTTTTGTTAGAGGATTAAAGAAGTAAGGTTATGTCGTAGAGACTATGGGTCGTTACATCCACAAACCTTCTTTTTGTTAGTTATGTTTTTTATAATTTATTAGTATATTTATCATATTATGAAATTTAGTCATTTATTAACAAGTATCAACTAACAAAAAGGAAAAAAAAGTCATAATTGTTTTAATTTTTTAGATTTTTAGTTAATTATATTTTTTTCATTATTTACCAATGGTCCACATGTTGACCTATTTTTTAACTATAGGCTACATGAGGTAGACATAAACTAAAAAAATGAAGCATGTAATTTTTATTGTAGATTGGGTTGGTCCAACTCATTAAATTTATGGGCCAATATAGATTAAACCTAAACGGACCAAGTTGACTCGTAAACCCACCTTTAGTTTCATTGGTTGATTCACCAACCATGATGAAGTGATTGAAAACTAAAATGCACTAGATAACAATAAGAGTTGTCATCCACTCACCAAGATTTGGAGTTTTGATATATGATAAAATTGCATTGATTTGTCTCTAAATTGGTCCACTAGGCAACATCTAAAGTGGGGGTGGTGTTTATAAACTGATTCGATTCAATAAAAAATTAAAAACTAAAAATCGAACAATTTGAAAATAAAATAAAAATTGAATTTTTTTTATTGGATTGTATTTTGATTTTGATTTTAATTTTGCAAATTGATTCAATCCAATCCAAATCAGACCAAACTTATACATATATACACATATAATCTTTTTTAATAAATTTATGATACCACTTATGTTTATATTTTTATTTCTTATATATTTGTGAAATTATCACATAACTTATATTTGTTTATGAAAAATATATTTAATAAAATATAATTTTTTAATAACTACTTAAATAAAGGTATATGTACATACGTACACATATATTTTTTTAATAAATTTATGGTCCCATTTGTGTTTATATTTTTATTTCTTATATATTTGTGAAATTATTACATAACTTATATTTGTTTATGAAAAATATATTTAATAAAAGATAATTTTTTGATAACTACTTGAATAAAGGTATATATATAATTATCAAGTTGTGTAAATTTATATTTAATAGTATATATCTAAAGAGTTATACTACTATTAGCTAATGACTTATAGATGAGATAATTGATATTTTAAATGATTTTTACTATGTTTATTATGTACTAGTATTTTACTATTTATTTAATACTTTTTTCAAAAAAAAAAAAAACTAAAACTAAAATAAAAAATCAATTCAATCCAAACTGTTTTAGATTAGATTGGATCAAATTTAAAATTTCAAACCAAACCTATTAAATAATAAATTATAAAAATTAAAATATTAGATTGAATTTTGTTTTTCTCTTCAAAATTGATTTAATTGAAGTCCAACTTAGAGAGAAAGAAAGAGATGAGATTCCAATAAATGTGAGGGGAAAAGAGGTTAACATTACTTTAAAAAGAAGTATCAGCTTTGTCGGCAATGTAAATATATTATATATAATTATAAATAGAAAAAAAATTATCATTCTAACGGTTGTGACAGCTTCACATAGCTACTGTGACAATACTAACCTCTAAAATGCTAAATTCTCAAGAGTACTCACATGATATATGAGAAACATACTAATATTATATATATAAACAATTATATTTAAATAATCTAAAGAGATGTTTTCTTCGGTATGAATGGCCAGAAGAAAAAGATATATTCCATATTTCCATATTAAGCATGCTTATACAAACATTTAAACGGGCAAGCTATTTTTCAATTTTAGTTAATTTTTTGGATAATAACATATTAGAAGTATTAGTTTCGCAAAAAACACATACTGAACTGGAGATTATACTTATGCATGTAATTAAAATATGATTTATTAAATTACGAGGTAAATAAGTTGTTGCACGATAATTTAAAATGAGAAGAGTTTTACGTCAACTCAAGTTTGAGTTGAAACCACGTTTACAATTTTAAGTTCACACGTGTATGATGTTATATATAAACAATTATATTTAAATAATTTCGAAAAACAAATCAGAAAATTTGACCAAGTTGCTGAATACGTGTATTCTTTAAGCATGTTAATTAGATTTTAACTATTAATCATATGTATGAAAAAAATAAAAAGATAATATTTGGTATGATTTGTAAAAGTTTTTATACTGTTAACCAATTAAAAATTATGTTTAATATGACTTGTAAGGTAATTATTATCATATATGATGATTTATAATTGAATAACAGTGTAAATATACTTTACAATATCAATTCATATTCTATTTTCTCAGAAGATAAAGTTAATCTTAATAATTTTCTTGAATGGGTCTTTGGTTATTAGTTATTTATTATTTATAACTATAATAAAGAGGATTCTCTTTTTTTGTCTCTATTTTTTATTAGACTATTAAACCATTTAATTATTCTCTAAATTATTCATTATTTTATCGTTTAACTACTTTTTGAACTACTCATACACACACGCTCTCTTTTATTTTATTTTTATTTTTTTAAAAATGAAGAGAGGAATGGAGTACCTCTCTTTCCTCTAATAGAATATAGTGAAAAAGAAAATCTTAAAAAGAAACTTCTCTCTGTAAAAGGATAGTATCAATTCACATTAGCTATAATTATACCAAATTTTATCTCTTTATTTTATTTTAATATAAAACTTTAGATTTTAAACTAGTTACGTGACTTAATGGGTCCAAGATTTGGTATAAATATAAAATTCAACTGTATGAATTATTCCAATCTAATATAAATTATATATATTCCATAAGGATTAGGTGCTTGCGGCGGCTTTTTCAATAAAATGGTAAGTGTAACTTTTTAAAACTCTATTAATGTGGGATAAGTTGTAATTTATGAATTCAATTTCTTTTATTTTTGTTTTTAATGCAAGCAATTTCTACTGATTTATAACAATAATTAGTATTTTAATTCTTGCAAATGTACTGACTAAATTTTTTATATATATAAACTAAATTTTCTTTATTATAAATTTCAATAAATTAAATAAATACAAAAATATAAAAACAATATTTAATTAAAATTTAAAGGTAATAATTAATAATAATAATAATATTTTAAAGATAAAAGAATTTATTAAAATTTAAAATAAAATAGAATTTAATTTAAATTTGAAAATAATAGCATATTTATAATAATACTAATAATAAATAATTTAATTTAAATTAAATTAAAAAATAATAGTAATTATTATAATTTAAAATTAAATATGATTTAATTTAAATATAAAGATAATTATACACTCACAATAACAATAATTTAAACTTAAAAAAATTATAAAATCTTAAAAAGTTAATTTTACTCTCATAAGTTCTGTGTATAGAGAATATAAAAAAAAATTAATTGAACAAATGAAAAAAGTGAGAAGGAGTATTCAAATTTATGAATGTTGTTTGGAATAAATTTAGTTTTGGCTTTTATTAAAAGAAAATGTAAACGTCGTAATATTGACATACAACGTTGTTTGCATTCAATAATAACTTTTAAATTTTTTTACTAATTTTGATAATTTTAAAAGTTATCATATCCTATTCGTAAAAAAGGCAGGTGATGTAGCTTTATAAAAGGCCTCCTTTGGCCATGTTGGTTTGTGCCAATCTCCATATTCCATAAGCACTAAGCTGCATCCTCGATTAACATACAGCGCATTCATCTTTCTCTTGTCTCTTTAGCGATTCCTTCATAATCGCTCTCTCTCTTCCTTTCTTTTTCATCCACCAATTCGTTCATTTTTTCTTAATCAAACTCCAAGAAGATGCCTGCTGACACGTCATCAGTTTCCGGCGAAACCGTGTGCGTGACCGGCGCCGGCGGTTTCATAGCCTCTTGGCTTGTCAAACTTCTCCTAGAGAAAGGCTACACTGTGAGAGGAACCGTGCGAAACCCAGGCACGCACATCTCTTATTGCATGTTAAATTAATTAATTAATTAATTTGTTTAAAGTTGGTTTAGTTAGCTGAATTTAATTATGTTATGCATGCGTTGCGTGTATTATTAGATGATCCCAAGAATGGTCATTTGAAAGAGTTGGAAGGAGCCAGGGAGAGGCTAACTCTGCATAAAGTTGATCTCTTCGATATTGACTCCATTAAAGCTTCTATTCACGGTTGCCACGGTGTCTTCCACACTGCCTCTCCGGTCACGGACAACCCTGTGAGTTTACTACTCTTCGTCTTTCTCGTTTCCTTCGACATGCGTGATCATTATGGTTTTGTAGTTATAAGGACGAAATGAGTAATTAAATTTAAATTTAATTTACTAAACATGTTCGTTTATTTGATTAAGTAAATTAATTCTTACCAACAGTGTTAGATGAGAGACTAGTTTCTTGTAATGTGACGAAAATGTTCAAATTTCTGTTAAGATAAGTATCCATATTTAGTGACCAATAGCAGAAACAAAATTATCCATGAGGGAAGTTACTTGTGTGGAACGAAAAAAAAAGAGAGTTAATTGTTTAATATTAAATTAATAAATTTAAAAAATAAATAAAAATAATTAAATTATAAATTATTTAAATAAGTGTTTATATCTTTAAATAAAAATCTCTTATATAAATTTAATTTATTTTAAAAAAATAACATAAGTTCGACTCTCTTTTGTTTTTTTTTTCAGTTTCAAGCTGGATTTAGCTCATCTCTAAAAATAATATTTCAAGAATATGTCCTATTTTTACTAAAATCATAACATTTGACCTATACTGTTATTTTTCTTTTTGAAGTTTTTTTTTAGATAACAATAGAAGAAAATGATCAAATTAAAAATTTTAACTATGAAAGGTATATTATAAGCACATAAGAAAAACTAGCCACGTTTACGCTTCTATTTTCCTGCCCGGTACGTATAAGGTTGTTTTTTAATGGATGGTTCAGATTTATGACCTGTGTGGGAGGTAAGGTTGCACAGTGATCCCTATAACTAAATGTATTGCGGATTCAGACATTAACCGGCACTGACCTGATTGGCACATTTGGCGACGACATTAGGCCTATTAGGCCTATCGGTTTGGCAGATTTTTGCAAATCCGAGTTTAGAATATGATTACTTGCTTAGGAGTGTTATACATCCCAACCACCAATTTTTTTTTTAATTTTCTTAACAATTAGTGGACACAAACACACGCTACATATCTCTCACTGTGATACGCACACATTTTTGGATTAATGAACACCGGGCCAACATTTCACCCCCCGGCAAAAAGAAAAAAAAAAAGCTTTCTTAGTAAATTTGATTTTATACTAAATTGGTGATATAAACAGCAAAAATTAATCCTTTGTGGTACTCAGGAAGAGATGGTGGAGCCAGCAGTGAATGGAACCAAGAATGTGATCATAGCAGCTGCAGATGCAAAAGTGCGACGCGTGGTGTTCACTTCGTCAATTGGCACCGTCTATATGGACCCCAATACGAGTAGGGATGGGTTGGTTGATGAATCATTCTGGAGTGATTTGGAGTACTGCAAGAACACCAAGGTCAACACGTTCTTTCCTCTCTTGTTGCTTACCAATTCAATGACTTAAACAGTAATTTGTGCATTTAGTGCATGACCTTTTAGATATAGATAGATAGCTAACTATAGTTGGAGTTAGATCTATGCATAATGGATCCCTTTCAGTTGAAAAAAACTGGAGTGTCCAGTTTAAAATCTTCACCATTCATGCATGCTTTTGTTATCTTTTATATATTAAAATTATTAAATATTGAAATGTTGAGATTGCATTCAGTTATTTTTCAACTAGAGAGAATCCTCTCCCATATTTAATACATACAAGCCTTATTACACACTTTAATCGTATTTTCCAAAAAATAGTAAAAAATATTTCCTTTCTTTGCAAATTCGAATTATTTTTTGAACAATAAAAAGATTAAGTGTTAAAAAAGAAATTTATATTGTTTCGGATTATTAGATTAAATCCTTATCTCATTAAGAATTCTTTTTTTTTTTTCTAGTATCCAATTGAATTGGAATATGTAATATCATAATAATGATAGAAATGGAATGCATTTTTTTATATTCCTTAAAAAACCTTGAAATTCAGGTCAAATCTGTTTGGTTCAAATAAGAAGAGAGGAGGGTAGGGATTTTAATGAAAGGGAAGGGAGGGAAGAGGAAGAAGGAGATGAATTATGATTATTTATTCTGTTTGATTAAGAAGGAAGGGGAAGGATTTTAATAGAAGGGAGGGGAAGTAACCCTTTTTTTGTTTGGTTCACAAAGGGAGAAGAAGAATTTAAAAATTAATTTATCTTTATATCCTTATAATTTTAATTTTAAAACATAAATAAAAAATATTTTAATAATTATACTTAAAATGTTTTAAATCTCTTCCTCTCCTTCCAAATTCTCCAATATTAGAGGAGAGCAAAAATTAGACAAGAAAAAATTTTGCTCTCTTTTATTCCCCTCCCCTCCCCTCTTAAAAGTTAAACTAAACAACTAAGTTTATAAAAATCTTTCCTCTCTCCTCTCCTTCCCTCCATTTTCCTCTAACCAAACACTATGTTTGGTAGAACTAAGGCTTTACTTTCAAACTTTGATAAAAGTATGGTCATTACTCATCAGTCTCGTGTATGAAGCTGTAATGCTTGAAATGGGAATTCTAATAACCAAATGCGAATTTAATATTGAGTAATAATTAATGGTTAATTTAATTCTTAACTGACGGGGGTTAATTTACAGAACTGGTATTGCTATGGGAAGACCGTGGCTGAACGAGCAGCATGGGATATAGCAAAGGAGAGAGGGGTGGACTTGGTTGTTGTGAACCCAGTTTTGGTTATTGGACCATTGCTTCAAACTATCATTAATGCTAGTACAATTCACATCCTCAAGTACCTTACTGGTTCTGCTAAGACTTATGTAAATGCCACTCAGGCTTACGTACATGTCAGGGATGTGGCATTAGCCCACATTCTTGTTTATGAGACACCTTCAGCTTCTGGTCGATACATATGTGCAGAAAGTTCGCTGCATCGTGGTGAGCTAGTTGAAATTCTGGCCAAGTTTTTCCCCGAGTACCCAATTCCTACCAAGTAAGTGTTTGTTATCTTTTCTGTTAGTTATTTTATTTTATTAGTGAACAGAAACCAAAGAATTTAAAGCAGATAAAATTAAATGCATCCACACACACAAGTGACACAACTCGCTAAATGGGTTGAGAAACGTGGGCAATTGACTTGAGTACCTTCGAGGTTCGTGCAAGAAAAGGGAAAAAAAATTGAACGAGTCATCACTTTCTTAATTCGGTACTATTATTTAATTGGGTTTTTAACCGGTATCCATGGCCACATGATAAAAAGACAAAAATAAAATAAATTTATTAAAAAATAATTATCTAAAAAATACTATAAAAAATCATTCATGTTTTTATTTTTATTTTTTGTAATTTAAAGTATTTAATAGAGCTTATTATATACTTTCACACTATGTATTTATAGACACTCAATTAAAAAAAACTTATATAATAAAAAAATAAAGGTTTCTCTCTCTTGTTTCATCTAGAAAAAAGAATAAAAATATAGACAAAACTTAGATACAGTACTTTAGGTACTATTAGTACTGTTTTTTAATCAAAGTGAAGTTTCATCTTAGTAATCTATATAATAAAAATGTGCATTAAAGAATTTCACACATTATTAATATAAAACTCCAATTCTAATTGGATAATAGTACCAACTTCTCCTAAAAACATACATAAAAATTGTCAAAATATTTTATTCTTTTATCTAATAAAATTAACTTTGCTTAGAAGATTTATATATAATAAATAAAGTAGAAAAAGTGTAAGATTTCCAAGAATCATTTTCTTCGCCTATCAATCTTCTGGGAGAGATGCAAACATGTGTTCAATTAACTCTTACTCCTTACATACTAAACGTTAGGTCATTCTCTATGTAGACTAGTTTTACTTCATAAATAAGGGTATTATTAAGGAGTATTTAAAGACATTAATTAAGTACTATTAAACATATCTTATTTAAGTGTTTTTAATTATTTAAAAAACTATTAAATAATTTTTATATTTTTAATAAAAGAATTTTTACTTTTATTTCCTTAATATTAGCATTTGCCAATAAATAAATACATGCAAGTAAGTGTTTTTACAACATTTATTCATTTTTTGAAATAAGAACATTATATCTATTTAAGTTTTTAATATATTAAATACAATATCTTAGATTAAATTTTTAATTTCATAGTAAGACTAAGAGTCTTGCGACATTGGGGATGCATAAAAAAGTTATTGACCCATTATCGGTTAGGTGATACGTTTTCTTGGCTCGATATATAGAATACAAATATATAAATGTAAAACATAATGGTCTTATGGAGACGAATTCAGAAAGGTAAGGTATTGGGTCGTAGGTATACCGACTTTGACTTCTTGATGTATTCCATTTCAAACCTCCGAGTCAAGGAGAGTCGAGTCAAATTGAAATCCAAGCCTCCGAACAATTCAATGATTTCATGGGAAAAAACGATTGGAGCATACGACTTTAACCACCAAAGACACTGTCATTGGGTGTGTGTGTGTGTGTGTGTATATATATATAATTGAATGAAGAATGGGTAAGTGACCTGCTTTCATATTTTTCTTAGAAGAACATGTCATCTAATAGGAATTGGTACAACCCAAGACCAATATAAACATTTATTTATTACATTTTGTAATTAAATTGCCACTCTCTTATAATTGTTAAATTAGTCTTTTAAAACGCAAGACGTACGGGTCCTGGCGGCTAGGGGATGCCACCGCAACCCCAACCCTCGATTTTTATTTTTATTTTCTTAAGACTATATGTGTGCGTAACTTTTTATTTGAGGTCTAATAAGAAAACACAATCCCTAGAAAGATAGTTATCATAAAATATGTCATTGTGATGATTTCATTTGTTCATGTAAGAATTACATTATCCAAATTCTTAATATGATTTTTTTGTCTCCAGTATAATTTGTTTTTATCTTGAGACTTGAAAAGAGTAATGTAACGGTAAAGCACAACTATTTGATAGGAACTTAACATAATGCTTCACTTGTGCAGATGTTCAGATGAAAAGAACCCGAGAGTAAAACCGTACATATTTTCAAATCAAAAGCTGAAAGATTTGGGATTCGAATTCACCCCCGTGAAGCAGTGCATATATGACACCGTTAAAAACCTGCAAGAGAGCGGCCACCTTCCTGTCCCCCCGAAGCAAGAAGACTCCTATTGAAGTTAAATCCTAGCTAGCTAGGTTGCAATAGATTAACAAGTTTAATTCTGATACAAGGAAGCAGTTATTAAATGAATTTAAATAAAAGCATATAAATTCCTAAGAAATACGTATTTTGAATTTGTAAGACATACATCATGCAAATTGTTGCCTTGTGTAAAACTGATAATATTAATGGATTTTTCAACCTTTTTTATTTTTCTTTTGCATCAAGTTGTTTCCTTTTTTCTGTCTAATCTTTCCTTGCCCCTTCCGAAGTCCAAGCAACTTCCCGTATAATTTGATATCAGTAGACATTGACATTTAATTGGCTTATGTTCACTAAGATCTTGTATTTGGTAGTACTAAAAATCGGTGGATGCTCCGGTGGACTAGCTCTGCAAATGGTCTACGGTGGACAAAGATTTGTGACCTATGAAAGCATATATCCTTGGTTTTGTTGTAATAGTCCGCGTCAGCCATTTTTTATTTTGAAATTTTAGAAAGACCTGAAAACCCTTCTTACAATGACCTGAATACCTTGTTACCAATCCCATTCTTCCCTTTCCCATTTGCATTCTCGAACCTTCTCGCACCCTGAAAAACCCATTAGCGCCACTTCCTTGAGGCAAAAGCAAAGATTTTTTGCCTACATCTCGAAACCCCACAATGGATAAGAGTTCGAACATGGAAGGGCACCCAATGAAGTCTTTGAGGAGCCCTCGTTCGTGAATGGAAGAGAGCGCAAGGTTGTGCTTCTTCCAGTCACAATTCTAGCACAAAACAGAGGCTTCGGTAGAACCAAGTATGGTGGCAAAGGAATCATCGCATGCATATAAGAGTAGCGTACGAGTGTGCTTCGAGAAGAGCTAGTTGGTGGAGTGAGCCTCGCGATTGCAAGAGAAACAAAGCTTTGCTGAATTGGATCTGCAGTAGAAAAGCACGAAGGAGTGGCCACAGTACACCTGCGATGCGAGTAATCATATGAGAATGTTGAATCTTTGCATGCTTCGCCAACTCTTCATAAATAAAACCCAATAACCCAAATGTGATCATTTTTTCAAATGCAAATGCGATTATGAGTCCCATCATTGAGACATGACCTTTGATTGTTCAACCTCTACCCTACCCGAACAATATTGTATGGGTTTTTCCTTTCCAATTTTGGGGTTCCTCTGAGTGAGTAAGTCTTGTTTTTGTTGTTGGTTTGTTGAAATGGCAAAAAAGATAATACAAAAGGTGAGAGATAATAATCACATCAAGATTAACTCCGCTAGTTTGCGAGTCAGATTCACACGATGATTCACTCTGTTGGACTACGATTTCGATTTCACAAAATACATAAGGACAAATGTGTAAACACATTTATGTTTTAAAAAAAATAAAAATCTAATTAACTTCTCCTACCAGTAGCAACATATTAATCTGCACCCTTCAATACTAAAATAATAAATCCAACGACTATTGATAACTTGACCACCATAAGCCACATGAATCACTAGTCCATCGTAGCCCCAGTCCTGAAAATCAAGGTTAAAAAAATGCTAGCATGCAACATGGCTCAAAGTTATGAGGCACACACAAAACGATACCATAAATAAAGAAATAGCAAAAGACATAATTTATTATGATTTAGCACATCTTGTCTATGTCCACATGGGGAACATCTCAATATTTATTTATTCTTTCAAATTATATTGCAAAATTTCTAAACAAACTTGACAAAACCTCTCTTCACATAACCTCTCTCATCAAGCCTGGTTGGTTTTTCTCATATCAAGAACATTTATTTATAGACCTACCATCCTAATTTTAAACGAGGAAACAAATCCCTGAAATAAAAATAATATCTTTAAAGCTAAACAATATTGAAGAGATTTGAAATTGATAATTTGAATTGTTCTCCCAACAATTCCTCCCTCAATTAATATTTTCAAACTTCCTCTTCAACTCTCACCATCATGAATGTTGTCATAATCATCTCCAATCATGCGTCCGCTCCATAAACTTTGGTGTGTTCTCTGCCTTCGCTTTGCGAGTATTGAATGATGACACTTCTTGTACTTGTACTGCCTTTAGCTACTAGGACATGTCGCTTAACTTTCACATTGCCATGAAGACTTACAGCACAAGAATTTGCAATGTCGTTAGCTACCGGGACATGCCACTTTAGTTTCACATTGCCAAGAAGACTTTTTACACAAGGATCCCCACATGGATCCACCATTCACTTTACCTCACTTTAATACTTGTCTGACTGATCAACAAGCCGCACAAACCATTAGTTTTGATACCTTTGTTGGGGTAAACAAATCTCTTCATGCACAATGAGGATCAAAGGACAAAACACATACAACACCACGAAATAGAAATAGTGGAAGAACACAAATTTAATGTGGTTCAACATCTCTTGCCTACATCCATGGAAACATCTTAATATTTATTTATTCTCTCAAATCAAATTACAAGTTTTTTGAACAAACTTAACAAAACTTTCCTTCACATGACCCCCTCTCCAAGCCGAGGTAGTTCTTATCATATTAAGAACATTTATTTATAGACCTAGCATTTTAATCTTAAAAGAAAAAACAAATTCTTAAAATAAAGATAATATCTTTAAATTTAAACAATATCCTAAAATTTTAAACTTTGAAATTTGAATTGTTCATCCAACATTTTTAACACACTAACTTTTTATTATTGATTGAAATTTACTAGAAATCACAAAATTTAGTGGGTTCTACTTATTTAATGATGAATTATACTCATAATTTTGTAGTTACTAATAAATTTTTAAACAATAGTAAAAAATGCATTAGAAAGAATGTGTTATTATAGCACTTCTCGTAAAGGTAACGGGGAAAAAAAATAATCATGTAGTGACTGAGACGTTTGCCTTTATGAATTATCAGTTTTTCTTCTTTAGTATGAGCCTCATTATTTTTTCTTCTACAAAAATGTTTAAATAAAAATACTAACTTCGTTAGTCAAAGTCCATATTTTCCACAAGTTTCTCCTTTCACATTACGTTACTTATAAATCTCAAACTTTTAATAATAAGCTTATATGCGTATAAATGCATAAGGGAAAAGGGTAGTTGGCAGAAGGATCTTTTTTATGGTAAAAGGAAAAGAGAAATGTAGATTACTAAAAAGTTCGATTGACTAATGTAGAAGAAAACAGAAAAGCTAGTATTCGACAATTAGGTTTATTCTGTTCTTCGTCCGGTCGACGTTGAATCTTGTATCATGTAAGTGGTTTCAAGTTTCAACTGTTAGTGCTGGCTGTCCCTTGAAGATAGCTTAGTGTTGTAAATTTATCATAATCCTTCCTTACTCCCTTCCGAAGTCTAGCAACTTCCCAAACAATTTGATACCTGTAGACATTAACATTCGATTGGTTTATCTTCACTGAGATCTTGTATTTGGTAGTACTGAAAATGAAGGTAATGGGGAAAAAATAATCATGTAGTGACACACTGACACGGTTGCCTTTGTAAATTATCATAAAGCCTTATTACTTTTTTTTCCTTCAAAATGTTTAAATAAATATACTAACTTCGTTACATTACGTTACTTATAAATCTCAAACTCTTAATAATAAGGTTGGTTACGGTTTATAGGCGTAATAAATGTAGGAAAAGGGTTGTTGGCAGAAGGATCTTTTTTTTGGTGAAAGGAAAAGAGAAACTGTTAAACAATGGAACATGAGAAACTGGTTGATTTTTCAACATGTGTGAGTTGCGTCAGCCTTGTTAATTGCAAAAAAAGTTTGATTGACTAATGTAGAAGAAAATAGAAAAGGTTGTATTGGACGGTGAGTTTTAACATGGGTACCGAGTAAATTTTCCCATGGATGGAGACATCAAAAATACTTGCTATAGCAAGTCACAATCGGTTTTTCTATATTTATATTTTTACCTCGAAAGAATTAAAATGTTACCCACATATAAATATAAGAGAAAACTGGTCATGTACTGAGATGTAAAATAACTTTACACTGTTATCCAATCACAAATTACCATTTATTGTAAGTTCGTTGAATTTTATAATAAATACTTTAAAAGTCATATTAATAGTAATTTCTTATTAGTTGACAGTGTAAAAATTTTTACACTTATAATACATGACCATTAAACTCTAAATATAATACCCCCTGGCAAAATATGCCAAGTACCAACCTCAATGCATTTCCACACCACCATCCACACCCATTACCCCAAATCTGAGCACCATCTTCTCAAAAGTCACTGTTGACACACTTTGCAAAACCACCATGGCCAACTCCTCTAAGAATTATCATTTCCACCTCTATCGAGAGCTGCCATCATCACTTCCATCGAGAACGCCATCAACAACAAATAGTGTGCAAAGTTATGCCAGAATAAATATAATATAATATTTAAAATAAATTATGTTACCTTTTGCTCCTATAGTTTTTAACTAATTCTTACTAATTATTTTGAAAATTTAAAATTCAAGAAGCTAAAAATGTATCACAGTTATGTCTATTCTCATGTCTAATTCACTACGCTTTTAATGAAATAAAGTTATCTTTAAGGCTTCATTCTCAAAGGTGAAGCTAAGATCTTGAAACAGCAATTTAGATCACTGAAAAAGGCGTTTTGTAACCACAGAGTATAAATCCAGAGAAAAATAGTCATATGACGCTTTTTTTTGTTTGGTTATGAGGCTTGACTTGTTGCAGATGATATGTAATACTCTTGGATTGGACTGATAAAATGGCCTGAAGATGTCATAAGTCTTGTTAAGAATATTGTTGTGGAAAGACCGCAAGTGCACGGTTGTCATCAAGTAATAATTAAATATCGTATCCACAGGGACTACGTGTTCAGTGATTATTGCTAAATAAAAATTAAACAAAATAATTTTGATTGGGAAGTTTAGGGTACAGCAATTAAAAGAAAATGTAATTTAGAAATTAAATAGAGCGGTAATTAAAATTGAATGTAGTTCAAATAGGAAAACTTCTAGGATTGGGGTTTCACACTATGATACTTAATGTCTTAATTTTGCTACCTATGTGTTTTGCTTGTTCTTAATGAAGGTGAATTAACCTAAGGTACCCTTCGTTCTCTTTCAAGATACGAAGGGATATCTAATCAAATTTACCACCTACTGTCATGATGGCTGTATTCAATGACCCATTAAGTTCTTTGTTAATTCAATTATTCCTCGAAGGCTTTAACTTACTTTCGTGATCTAAACCTAAGTTCCTTTCCTATGGGTCTGGTGCTTTGGGTTCACCTCTCAGTACTTCTCTGAAACCCTAAGATTATGAAAAATGCTGGCCAATTCGTTTCGCATACATAAATTAACAGGAAAAGAATCAAAGAAGAACAAGATCGCACATAGACAAACACAAATCAATTCATTAACTCAATCATAGGGCTATGCCCAATCCCAGAAAGAAAGGGTTCTACTCACACATAGTCATGAGAGAATGCCAAACAGAAAATAAAGGAAACATAAAACTAACCCAAAGATTGAAGAAGAAGAACAAGAAGTATCCCCAATTCTCCGTGCTTAGAATAGAATTCAAAAGATAAAAAGTAAAATCCCTAGAGATGTCTATTTATATCTAAATTACAATTGGGTCTAAGCTAATCCTCAAAAGAAAATTAAAAACTTGTGAAATCCTTCCAGCAGTTCCGCCCACTGCGTGGTGATACACACCACCAGCTGGTGGTAGACGCACAGGTGTAAAAATTGCTCCAGAGGGTGCGCCACCAAGTGGTGGCAGACGCACATGGACTATTTCAGCATCAGGAAAAGGCGCCACCAAGTAGTGGCAGGTGCCACCAAATGGTGGCAAAGTCTCCAAGGCTTTTTTTCTAAGATTTTGCTTTCCAAATGCTTTGAGATGACTTCATTGCCTTCCAAAAGAACTTCCAAGTGCTCAAAGGTCTTCAAATCATCTTGAGGACTTCCAATTGTAAATCTTTTTGCATTCCAAGCCTAAGAAACCTAAAAGATTTTCCTAAAAACAACAACAAACACAGAAAAAGGTGTAACAAGGTACAAGAAGAGAAAAGCATGCAATTAGATATCTAATTAATCCTAAACCATAATAAAATGCATGCAATCTAATGAAAATAACTATACTAAATAAGTTATAAAATGCATACATCAAATATTGCTAAGCAAATTAAGTGACAATTAAAACTAAGTAAAAAAAAAATAGTATCGTCGTGCACCTAACTAATTTTAATGAGTATCATTTTGGCAGATCGTCAGTGTTGTGGCCCATGATTCACTTTACAAAAGGCTCATCAAATGTTACCAATATATTATTTTAAATATTTTGGCTAAAATTATAAATTGTTTCAAAAGTAGACCCTGATAAGTAAATATCAAAACTGGAGTTAATACAGGGAAGTACAGGTTGCCCATACTTCTTCTCAACCGTTAACTTTTTAAAATTATATATCAACGGTTGTGAGGCCATTTCCCCATTGATGGAGACAGTTTTAGTGTCTTCATGCTATAATTCACATATGGGTTTATTTTGTTCTTGGTCCAGTTGATGTTGAATCTTGTATCATGTAAGCGGATGTAACTCTTAAAAGTGCTGGCTGTCCCTTGAAGATAGCTTAGTGGGTAGAGCTCGGGACAGTTAATCAAGTGTAGATCCTGCATCCTTCAAATCCCCCCTCCCCCATGCTTTGCATATCACCAAAGATTCGGACCATCTCCTCTTGAGATGGCTTTTGAAATGGAGTAAGATTCACTCAATTTTCAATTATTAATGGATGTATTTAGATAAATAACTCAAGTGTTCATAAAGTTTTTACAATATGATAGCTTATGTTCAAAATTCGACCATGATTTTTTTTGAAATAAAATAAAAGAACTTATTTTAATAAGTTATACCAAGAAATTTATTAAAATAAATTAAAAAGAGTCGCAAGAGCTGTAAATTATTTTCATAAATTCTCTCTATAAATTCTTCCAAACACTCCCATAATAAGCGAAGCACTACAAAACTCTTTTTTAGAGGAAATAGGATGCTCCGGAAAGAAAATTACAACGATGATGGTACTTTTCTATAGATTATGAGCAATGTGGCATAACAAGTGACAACAGAGTTTTCCACACAAGCGCCTACTTATATTTGAAGAAAAAGGCTGCTAAGATAAGCATTAAATGAATAAATTAAAAGCTTTAACAATTCCAGCCAAGTGGATATGAAGAAGCAACTTGATCCCACACACTAATACACATCACCTCATAGTTGCGTAGTTTTTACCATCTGATTACAATTGGTCCCATCCATTTTCTATATTCACACTGATTGTCACTTTATACATATGTGTGAGGTGATGTGCTTGGTACTTAATATGCACCGAGCAATGTTCTATTTTGCATATATTCAATTTCTAGAAACTAACATAAATGGGATCTTCTTTATATATCCCTGATAAAAGCTTTGCTAGGACTCGATCTACCTAATCTACCTTACTGAGATACTTCTCAATCAATTTCTGCCGGACTACTTTTTTTAGGCAATTGCATGCTTACTATGTCTTCTCTTGGGAGACTATACATTGATATATCGCCTTGTTCATTTGCCACTTGCTGATCTTCTGGTGTACTAAATGCCAAAATGTGTGTAGCCTTTCTATTTTTGCGAAACACTAGATACGCAATGCCTCCCATATATACTGTCACACCCGATATTCCCAATATCCCGAGAAACACCTTAGGAACAATTTTTAAGTGGATATGAAGAAGCAAGTTGACAAAGCTAGTCAATAAATAATATATATTTATGCCCATGATGAGGAAACCAATGATCCAAGTAACAGCCGAAATCTGCAATTAAAGTATTTATAGAAAATCCTTTATCAGATAAGATGCTGAATAACATGTATATTTCTTGCTTTCAAATAGCATGTGTCAGACAATGATTCTAAACATTTTGATAACATTTGTGAAGTTGGTAATCAATTTACTGTTTGTTAACAAGTTTCAATTATCATGTCACCAAAAAATTACCGTGATTGAGTTGACATGTTGTCCCATCTTGGTTTTGCTGCTAGTGAACTTGAGGAGTGGAATCAAAGCAAAAGGAAGCTCGAAAGATAAAATCATCTGATCAGCATACATAGAAGGACTTCAGTACAAACTATAGCATAGCCTAAACGATAATCGCAGAAGGTCAATTCTATCATACTCCCTCCGGTCTCGAGTAAAAGCAAATCATTCAATTTTACAAATTTCATTTAATTTTTTTTTTTCTAAACTACCCTTCATTAGAACTTGATATTAAGAATAAAAAAAATAATTAAAAATTCAATCTCAATTAAATGAAAAATATTTTGGGAATGATCTCATTAAATAGGGTTAAATTAGTTAAGATTTACTTATATTTTAGACTAGTATACATGAATTTATTTATTTTTATGGGGGGCTTATATTCGAGACTAGATGGAATACTCAAGATTTATCAATACACAATCTGACAGGAATTGCAGAATGATGTCATATATAAAAAATTAATCACAACAGCACAAGTGGTGCATAGCATATGATGAACAGGATGTATCAATACACAATCTAACAGGAATTATAAATTGATGCCATGTATGCAAAATTGTTTTCAACAGCAAAAATGGTGTATTTCAGCACAAGTAACTCTATGCAACTGCATGACTGGTCCTACAATCCTACTTATATCCACCGGTGCAGTTATGCATAGTTGTAACTACCAGAGTTGTTGCATCTCTTGAATTTCGGGCTTGTCCCAATAAAACGTTGCCATTTGTCTATGAATTGATCCATCTTGTCTAGGATAGAATTGGCCAAATTAAACCCTCAAGAAAGGTCAAAGGGTAATGAATAATGATACAACATTGCCTCTACAGTGCACAGGATGCCATGTATTCAAATTACAAATATACTAGAAACTCCCATGAACTTATGACAATTTGAACAACTTATTGACTTTAATACTAACAAATTTCTATGTGAAAAGCATTAAATAATATGATATGGTCAAAAAAAAAATAGAGAGAACCTAATGACAAGGTATTCTTACCGATGCAATTATGATGAGCTTCCCAGCTCCAGCAGAGCCCCCAATGAGTGCAACAATCAAACTAGGAACAATGGCTAAGCAACGAGTTAGCAGATTCCGAATCCATGACTTCAGTCTCAAATCAAGAAATCCCTGAAATAAGATAGAAATTATGGGGAAATGCAAAGTAAAAATGGCCTAAGATGGACACTACTAAAGGCAAATTTGGTAATTGTTAATCTCAAAGCTTATTAGGGATATCCATCACCACCATTAAAACTCTTAATCCTTAAACAATAAGACAGGTTCATACTTGAATATGAAAATCAAAATACGAAAATGGACGGCTGCTTACCCTGCCTTCATAATTTAGTTTAAAGAATCATAACCGTTCCCTCTTAATTTTTTTTAATAGAAAACTCAAATCGCAAAATGCTATGCGAGGAGTTATTGTAGGTTATCATATGGTGCGATACATCATATAAACTAAACTATGGATTCATTATACGGAATATGACCAAAGGTACTTCTTTTTATGCAAAAAATAAAAAGTACTAATTTTTTTTTTAAAAAAATAAAAAGTATACCTGCATGACGTATTGCCCTGCATATGTTCCTGTTATAGTAGAACTTTGACCTGAGGCAAGTAAAGCAATTGCAAATAGTTTTGAACTCCATTTGCCCATGACATTCTGAGTGTTGCCCATATCAAAATTTATCATCAATGATTATATTAGCTCACTTTCCAACAAAAATGATATATGAAGTTCAAGATATGTTGTCACATAGGGATAAGAAGACATATGGTAGTGTCACATACTCTTAATAAGAAGGAGGCCTTGTTCAAATCCAAATCCTGACAGTTATTCTGATCTTCAGCACTTAAGTTTGAAGAATTGCAAACTGCACCACTTACAGAAATAACGGAAATATTTATGAGGAAGGCCACCGTAAGAGCAAAGGCACTTTCTATCATGTAAAATCTGCAAGCCTCCTGTGAAAGAAAAAAAAATTAAAAATTAAAATTAAAAAGGGTTGAGTGACATCAGATACTGCTTTACCATAATTCGCATGTATGCCAAGGTTCCTATTGCCAGATGTTCACAAAGTTAACAAGACCTTCCAAGAATAATTCAAATTCCAATAGGCTTACTCTTTCACAATTCTCTCTAACCGAACAATGAAAAGGTAAAAATTATGAGTTGCACAAATTGAACAATAGTTTTCTTTTTCCTTTAAAAAGCACATGACATTATAAAGCTTAATGTTGTATTATTAAATAAACATATTTTAAAAACGGCATTAATAATAATAATAATAATAATAAAGGCAGGCTTGTGAATTAATTATCAAAATTATTGTATGAAGATTGGGCTTCTTGTGTCGTTTTTGTGGTCACCGACATTTTTGTATCCAACATGTCTTCTCTTGCTGTTTAGACTTAAAGCCGGGACGATGCATGGGCCGTTATACTTTGGGCTCACATTTAAATTTTCATTAGAAGAAATGTCCAAACTCTAATACAGTGTCAAAAAATAACGTTGCTAACATCTCAAATTGTTAGGGAATGCTTAAGATGGATCTTATATCTCTAGTAGCGACAATCCACAAGATGATTGAAAAGTATGAAAGTATCACACGGGAGAAATGGTCAGAGATTTTTCTGTTAAATTATAACCACTACATCTTGATGTTTGAACAATAGCATACTGTTAAATAACCCATCGTAAACTGGAAGGCCTCAACTATCCATTCATTTTATACCAATATTCTAAGTAGCCAACATCACTTAAATTATAACTAGAAATGAATTTTAATGCATGCATGCATAGAAGAGATTTAATGTTTACTTTGATTCCACGAACTGATCGAGGTATTTTCCTGGAAAGAACCAGCGCTGAGTGGAGGAAGAGATTGTGCCTGAAGCACAGGCACAAAGAAACATAGCATTAGATCACATTATTAAGGGACAGAAACAGAAATGGCTGCAGAAGACATGAGGAACCCACGGCATAACCATTGCCCCAAGGAGTGAAATTGCAAGACCGGTGGCACCATGCCCCTGGAGTTTTGGAACAAAAAGACCCGTCACAACTTCTTTGGCGACCGGCTTTGCATATCCAAGCTCAGCCATAAAGCAAGCAGCAATTGTAAATACTAGAAATGCAATGAAGAATTCAAGTTTCCTAACCTGTTAAACGACAAAGAAAAAGTGCTCGTATTGTTTTCATATAAACATTAACCTAATGAAACATGCAACGTCAACCATTAATTTGTTCAGGATATATAATAATTTCTGTGTATCATATCAAACCATAGTAAGATGCCAGGTAACCATGGGGAAGAGGGCAGTGTAGAATACAGAAAACTACCCCATATTGCTGTAATGCTAAGAGAATCAATGTACTGAGTCCTGTCAGAAGAACACCAACCCAAACAGGTATGTTGAAGAGCATGTTCAATGCAAAGGCTGTCCCAATTACTGCATACGTACAGCAGAAAGTCAAGAGAAACAAATATTTAAGAGGAACCCAAAAAAGAGAAACTTACGGTTTGTGTTTTAGAACTTGATAGTTAGCCCATTATGTGATGGCTTTCATTATAGTCATCCAATAGTATTCTTATAACTCTGACCAAATTTTTCTATTAAGTGTACTATAAGCAGCTCATGATTTTGGGGGGTGGGGAGAACTTGTTGAATTTATTCAATATCATGGTGTTTACATTTGTCACATCTGTTATATATTTCAAAAGCATCCAAATAATTTGAAAACAACGATTATGATATGTACCATTTACATATATAAATAAGTAGCAACAGTTCAAAAATGCTAAATTCGCCTCTATACTATACCTTCAGGAATGTCACAGGCCACTACGGCAATTTCAGCAATCACCCAAAGGATAAAGTTGGGCACCCGAGAATATTCAGTTCTACAGTGCTCTGCTAGGTGCATTCCTGCAAGCAGAAAATAGAATTTTGAGAACATTGATAACAAAGAAGGAAAGTTAGCATCCATTCCTATGCTGATCAAATTTATTCAATTAAAAAAAAAATTACGGAATCAAGTACCAGTAACAACCCCAAGATTAGCTGCCATTGTTTGAATTAGAAGAGCAGCACATGACGCCACCAAAATGATCCAAAGTAACTGAAAGCATAAATGTGACAAAAAAGAAACGGGAAGACTAGAGCATGGGTGTCTAATAACCTATTTTTCAATAGAAAATGGCTTAATTGCATTCAAGGACAAAATTTTAGTGTGCAAAACAATCATCAATAAGAAACAACTGAAGTACACAACACCCCACACCCCCCCGCGGGAAGGCATCTGTGGAAGCATGATAGGGACAAAAAAAATCATTATCCAGCTCAAAATATGGACCTATTTTACAAATGCCATTTGAGCCAGGTAAAGTGGGTACCAATGCATACATACTTTAACATCATAAACCAGGTAAAGATACCGCACATACCTCATATTTATATTGTGCCCCTGATTGAAGATCTGTCTCAACTGCAAGTCATAGTAAAAATACAATAAGCATATCTATGTCAGGCATTATATATTTCCTTTTATTTCAGAAGAAAGTGACGAATAAGTGATCTTACAGTTTCCTGGGTCGATATATGCAATAGAAACAAGAAATCCAGGCCCCACGTATGCAAATAAGTTTTTCCAGCTTTTCCTCTGCAAAATTCATACATTAGTGATGGATATCAGGCAAACCTCAGTCCATGGCAATGAATATATGTGAGCTACTGAAGTGTACTTTGCAATCAAATCACTAACTCAGGTTGTGCCATTATTAAGCCACTAACTAAAAAAAATTAATATTCCTTTCAGTTCATAAAGTGTCAATTGGGGTAAAAGTTTCTCTGCTTTTGAGTTCGCAGGGTTTTTTTGCCTTGAACAGTTGAACTGAAGTATCATCTCCTCCTAAATTTTTTACTACCAAAAAAAATGAAAAATGATTTTCTTTTTCCACATGTCAAGTCAAATAATTAATTGGAAGTCCACTAAGCTACTGATACACAAACTGACTACAACATATCTATTGTCTTTATAGTTGTGATCCTGGAAAAAAAAAATTAGGATTCTAAAACACCCAGACCAAAACAAAAAAGAATAAAAAAACTATAACACATTTTTAATTTCGTATTTTTTATGTGATTTTTTAGAGTCGCTCTGGCCAGCTCATGTGTTCATTGTTACCCCTACATAATACAATAGAGTTAGTATGTGTTTATTTTGGAAAAATAATCACTTTTTTAAAAAAAAAATTGACGAGAAAATTAAGAAAAAAAGATGAGTAATTCTACAAACTGAATCTCAAATAAACATGGGTTCCCCTTAAAATTAATTTTACAACTTTGTGTCCGTACCCAAAAAAAAAAAAAGGTACTTTGTGCTCCTTCTATCTCTTTCCATTTTCAATGTCATATTCCTGGTATCTTATCGGTATATGCTAATCAATAAAACTAAAAAAGTTTAAGATTTACTTTAGCATTAGCATATAAACAGAGAATAAATCAATAAAGCATCCACTCCGAAATAATAAATCTTTAATCTCAAACATAAATAAAGCAATATTCGCCTATGTCTCACAATTTTTCAAATTCATAAAGCAAACAAAAACATTATGCAAAGTTAACCAGTAACATTAGATGGACAATTCAAAAGGTGTATGATATTAAATGGCAAACCAAACTCACATCAGGTACAACAATTTGATCGGTATTTGAGTTGTCAATCAACGGCGCATTCGACAAGCTCCGGTTACCGGTGCTGGCAATGAATTGCGGCTGCCCAGAAGATGAACCTGTGACAGTCATATTCTCTTACTCCTTTCTGCACCCAAAACTGGAAAAACAAAAAAAAAAGTCAAATCTTCAATATGTTAACTACAAGTTTTTAGATTCTTGGTAACATAATTAAATAAAACTTTGTGAAGAACAAGACGAATGAAACACGAAGAGGTGAGAAGCAAAACCTAGAGTAGTTGCTATAAACTTTGGTAGCTGGACGTGGAAATTAATGAAGGGTGAAAGAATGGAAGAATCGGAGTCACATGGAAACTGAAACCGCTACGTATGCATAAAGGAAGAAATGATGGCAGAAAAGATAGTGCAGTTACAATGAGAGAAGATTGCGTACACCACTCACCTTTTGCAATACAAAACTCTTTCTTTCTGACTTCTGAACATTTAGCAACCTGCTTCTGGCTGCTACTTTGACACCGTCCAAGAATGAAACAAGGATTGTCCTTATATCAGGGAATTATAAATATTATAAATTTTAACCATTTAATACATTAAGAATTTTGTAAAAAATACTAATTATTATTAACAATAAAATAAAAGTCAATACAGATGCTAGATAATTAAGTCATTAAGTATTTTGCACATTCCTGATTGTTCTTCTGGAAAGACAAAAACTTTATGAACATCTAATTGTTGGTTAAAAAATATTCTTGATTTGTGTGTATATATACTGTTGTTAGACAAACTCATCGAAAAATTTGAATAGTTTGGACGAAATGTTCAAATTTCGTTATCGTCATTATACATAAAAAAATAATATTGTTGTTATAATATTGTTTTAATTAGATCCTTAAAAGTTGAATGAATTAAATAATTAAAATCATACTAGTGGCCTTCAAGTGTGAGAAATATTGATTGTTTATATGATTAAAGTAATAGCACCTAATTATATATTATCAATGTGCTGCTATTTTTTACTATAGCCGCCGTCCTCTCTCTATTTTATTTCTTAATCTCAGCTAAATTGCTTTTTCTTTCTGTTTTTATTGAAGAAGTCAAATATTGGAGTGAGTCAGATACTCGTTTGAGAAGTTGTAGTTGGCTCTTAAGGTTATGTTTGGCAAGACATTTCAACTAGTTTATAGTTTTTTGATTAGCTAAAAAACTTAGTTGACCTTATTAATAGTGTTTGGTAAACAAACTTTTTTTAGTAATTTGTTATGTTTTTTAAGACGCTACTTCAAGTAATATTTTTTAAAACGTTAGCTTCTAACTTTTTATATTTATTCCCTTTTTATCCTTAAAATATGTATTAAGTTTCCTTTTTAAATAAAGTAAGATTTTATTATTTATTTGGTTTCTTTTCTTTCATTAATTTACACATCTTAATCAAAAACCCACTGACTGGCCATCATTTTTCTTGATCATCTTTTTTTTGGATATTTTTTATATTACATTGTTTAATATTAACCATTACACTATTTACAATATTTATTTTGTTATTTTAACATTATACTTCAAGATATTGATAATGATAGGTAATAGGTTTGTTTTATTTTCCTATTATTTTTTGAATAAATTTTTTTCTATTATATTATTTATTTTAACCATTTCACTATTTACATTATTTATTCTATTATTTTTAACATTATACTTCAAGATGTTTTAACAATTATACTAATTAACAAAATGGAAGTATAATGTCTATTTAAGTATATGTTATTTTTACTTTATTTTAAACTTGATTGAAAATATCGTAAGATATATTATAAGATTAATAATAGAATACACAATATGAAAAAAAAAAAAAAGATAACAATTGAAACTAAAAAATATAATTAAAATAATTTATCTATAAATAAAAAATTACAAGAGTTTTTAATTAATTAAAAAACTAAAATCATAAATATCCTAAAATATATTTATATAAATAAAATAAATTAATATTTATATAAAAATATCATACAAACATGTTCATTTTTGTCATTTTATATTTATCAGCTACTTCAATATATAATTTTACCAAACACTTATGATTTAATAAGCTAACTTAATAGCTACCAGCTACTAACTAGCTTTTCAACTTTTAACTAGCTTTTTAGCTTTCAGCTAGCTTTTCAACTAATTTTGCCAAACATAGCCTAAATATGGTAAATTAGAAAGATAATGTTATATATAGGAATAGATAAATCAATACTAATTGTTTTAGTAATTTATACTTTTAATATTTTTTATAAATGTTAAATTTATCAATTAAACTGTTTAAATATGTAACATTATCATGATGATCATGTGTATCAAATTTTAAATAATTTAAGCAGTCATAAATATGTAATTTATTAGTAAAAATTTGCTTACAATTTAAATAATATATTATATATTAAAAGAATATTTTGATGAAGTATTAATTAATTATAAAAAAAATGTGTATTCTTCATTTATTTCATAAAAAATTTCAATATAATAATTATATTGATAAATATTGATATTTATAAAATGTTATTAAATGTACAACTTTATAAATTTAACATCTAATATTAGTTGATATTATTTCCTGTAGACACAATACCTATTTAAAGAATTTATCAGTAGACTAAGCGAATAAGATATTATAATTTTATACTGAACTAGTATGCGAACCCATGCAATGCACGGGAAATTAGCATTTGATTGTTTTTTAATTAATATGTAATATTAAAATTTTGAAAGGTAAATATATCTTTTATTAATGTATAAATTTTTAAATATATTTATTTTAATACTTATTATAAAAAAAGGACTATAAGTTTTAATATTATTGTGATATTTTTATTTTTAATATATTTGTATACATAAATAGATAGTTCATATGATAATTCTTAAATGTGAATATTGTATAAAATATTAATGATTTTTATTAATATGATTTGATATTGTGTAGACTCAATTATCTTTAATAGACAAAGTGGCAAGGTGGGCCTGGTAGTAGGCCCTCGTCAGTCGTCACCGTCTCATTAGATGAAAATGTACTTGGTGTCTGCCTTGTACCTGCACAAATATCCGTTAAGCGAGTATCAATGAATTTTATAAATATTCACAAGTATACACGAGTATCCGTAAATATTTGTTAAATATAAAATTCAAAAAAAAAATAAGAAACAAATTATTTTGAAAAATATTATTATACCACAAACAAATAATTTTGAAACATATATTTATACTAAAAATAAATAACTTTGAAATATATATTTATACTTATACTAAAAATAAATTAAAGTAACTTAATTTATATATAATTAAAGTTATTTAAGTAATTCCAATTTATAGGTACCCACAAGTTCAAGTACCTTACTACCTACGCATGCCCCGTTAATAAGCTAGAGAAAAAAAATATTTATTTTACCCACTATCCATTTTCAATTTGTAGCAAATTTTACTCGCAGGTACAATTTTTTTTTGTCATCCCTAATCACTATACTTATGACCAAAATTAAAAGATCAATCAAGCAAAATAAAAGTTGAGGGTTCACAAAGGGTTTCACAATTTTATTGTATTCTTGTTTGAAAGTAAGAGGGCGTTCCATCGCTTTCATTGAGAAAGAAAAAAGTATGTTGTTTCAGTATGAAAGATTTGACAACTAAATGAAATTGATTGAACACTTGTGACTATAATTATGGCTATTGAGTTTTTGTATGAAAGATAAGCAACAATTGTAAAAACAGATAAAAAAAATCCAAGATGTTAGAAAATAAACACAATACTCCAACTGGAAAATATAAGATAAATTGGAATAAAACTCATATTGATGCTTTTGATCATCTTAAACATTATCAAATATTTGTCGATACACAATGTTTTTGTGGAGGTACATACTCTTTATTCATCAAATATTGAAATTTTGATACTCTTTCTTGATTTAACTCTAAATAATGCAATGCACAATAGATCGTGGGTGAAAACAAGCTTTGAAAGATAAAGTTGAGTCCCACATGAGAAAGTGATTGTCATTAGTTTTTATTAGTTGCCATTTCAAAACATAGAGTTGATAGAAATTATCTACTAAATTTAAACAATAGTCCGAGACCAGCTTATGGTAATTACCTTAATTAATATAATAATGCAATTTAAATATATATAACAGTTACAAATGATTGCCTTAATTATATATAATTAATAATGATAACTACATTAATTATCTTAATTAGAAGATAGATTGATCATAATTACTTTAATATAATTATGGATTTTTATGAATTAAAAAGATGAAAAAAATCAGCTACATTTTAGCGAAAAAAAAAATGAATGTAACATTGTGACATGATAAAAAAAGTATCAAATGTGATGTTGACTTGAGCTTTATATTTCTCATTGACATTTTAAAAGATAACATCTTACACATGCAACATGTATGATACATTTGTTGCTACCAAATTAAATTATATATAATAATTACAATATATATATACATACACACACACACACACACATACATGCACACACACACCCTAATTTAGAATAATCTTTAATATCTTAATAAAATATATTTTTCATAATTACCTTAATTAATTTAATTTAAATATATATAATAATTACATATGCTTACCTTAACCATATAAAGATGATAATTATATTAATTACCTATATTAATTCAAATTAATATATATATATATATATATATATATATATATCAAAGAGATCAAATGACGTCGGTGTAACTCTAAAATTGTTAATACAGAATGATCCTACGGTTTGTAATATCTTAATATATATAGTAACTTAAACAATATTTGTGACAACCAATTAGCTAAATTTAATCAATCAATTAAACCACTTGATTTGATTTAACTAATTGTTTGATTGATTTAACATTCTACTTTAAATTTGATTTGATTTAATTGAATTTTTGGTTGATTTAACTTTTTATTTTAATTATTTATGAAAATTATTAATAAATTATTTTATTTTTACAATTTTTGTAGTAATAAATAGTAAAAAATATTTGATAACATTAAATTTAAAATATTTCAATTATTTAAAAGTCTTTTTAATTCATTCAAACAATATATGTATTATTTTTGAACTTATATATGTAGTATATGATGGATATCATTTATCGAAAAAATGTATTAATATATTTTTTTATTTAATATTGAAATTTATGCATATGTTTAACTATATGAATTGTTAAAAAATATATAATAACATTAATTTTAAAATATTTTAATTATTTAAATTAACAGACTAGTTTGTAATAATATATATAATAGTATAATTAAAACATAAGAAAGACATTTATATATAAGATAGGAGAAAATATAAGATCCAATATAATATATATAGTTTGAATGAATAAAAAAGACATTTAAATAATTAAAATTTTCAATATTAATTTGTGTGTGTGTGTGTGTATTACTATTTATTACTTAAAAATTGTAAAAAGGTTAATTTGTTAATAATTTTCATACATAATCAAAACAAAAAGTTAAATCGGTCAAATAATCAATTAAATCAAATAAAGTGATTTAATTAATTGATTAAATTTACCTAATTGATTGTCAAAAATATTGTTAAAATTACTATATATTAAGATATATTATAAATTGTAAGATCATAAGTTAAAATAATCTTCAATACCTTAATTAAAACGTATATATACTAATCATATTACTTTAGTTAA
Source organism: Spatholobus suberectus (assembly GCA_004329165.1). Lineage (NCBI taxonomy): Eukaryota > Viridiplantae > Streptophyta > Magnoliopsida > Fabales > Fabaceae > Spatholobus > Spatholobus suberectus. The sequence goes on from CM014732.1 coordinate 85,934,020, forward strand.
TTTAATTAAGAATATGTACTGGTCATGATCATAATTACCTTAATTAATATAATTATGTAATTTTTATCAATAAAAATTAAAAAATCACGTTGAGAAAAATAAATTATATATAGTTAAAATATTTACCATAGTTATATATAATTGATAATTATATTAATTACTTTAATTATACAATTTTTAAAAAATATAATTACTTTTGTTTAAAATAGTTTTTGTTACATTTATTCAAATAGATATTGTTCAAAATAGGGATGACAAAAAAATTCATACCCACAAATAAAACTTGCTATGGATATTAAATAGATACCCGTTTATCAATGAGGCGAGAGCGAGTAGTAAGGTACCCATATTCGTGGGTACCTACACTTTGAAATTATTTAAATACTCTTAATTATATATAAAGTAAATTGCTCTAATTTATTTTTAATATAAATATAAATATATATATATATATATATATATATATATATATCAAATTTATTTATTTTTAAGTATAAACATATGTTATAAAATTATTTTTTAGTATAAATATATATTTCAAAAATATTTTTTTTTAGTTTTATTTTAGTTTTACTTTTTGTTTAAAATTTTATATTTTACCAAATATCTACAAATACTCGTGGATACCAACACATATATATATAATTTGTAGATACTTACTTAATGGGTATTCATTTAAATACGTGTGGGTATGAGATGACTACTACCCGTCCCACCCCGCTCCATTGACATCTCTATTCATAATTATCTTAATTAATTCAAATCACAATATATATTAGTCATAATAACCATAAGTAATATAATAATGTATTTGTATCAATAAAAATATAAAATTTTAGCAACATTTAATAATTACATTTAATAAAAAATTTATATATAATAATTATATGTTATTACCTTAATTTTTATTTTTAAATTGTTTTAACTAATACTCAAATTTTTTAATTGAAATATATGTAATAATTACATGAATGAACTCACATATTATTCAATTAAAATCATTTTTATGGAATTCATTGGTTTATTATCATGTAAAAATATTAGAAACAAAATTAAGTGAATGAATGAAACAATATAAATTTAATAATATACATTTAAATGATTAGATGTCAGTACAATTTATATCATATATGACATTTATTTGTCTTAAATTTGATATAATGTGATGCATGAATAAATTATTTGTGTGAGAAATATTTTCTATTATTTTGAAAGACAATTTATGTGCAAAAAAATTAAAAAATAACATTAATTTTTTTATTATAGTTAAATTAAAATTTATTTAAAAACTAACGTCTTTTCATTTATTAAATAATATAAATAAATCATTAAATAATTACCTACTTTATTTTTATAAAATACATGTTCATAAAAAAATAATTTAGAATCACACCCATCAATTGTCATAAACTCTCATCAACCCCATCAATTAGTCATCTATTTATTTTTTTCATAAAAATATTAATAATAAAAATAGCAATAGTAATGATGTCACCCTGCAATGCACGGGAATTTTTTCACCATAAAGTCTTTAATAAATTATTTAGATGAGAAAATAAAAAATAAATAAAGTATTGATTTATTTAAAAACTATTAAGGTTTTAAATATTAAATTTGCATGAAACATGGTTAGTAGGCCTACAAAGAATATTGTCTCATCCCCTGATGCCAAATTCTATTTTGATTTTTAATTTTGTGAGTTTACTGAAGAAAATATTGTGATCAATTACACATTAAATTTTAAAAAAATGTTATTGATTAGCATCTAATTGCTTGTTCTTGATAGAAATGCTTAATGGTAGAATTAACACTTAACTATTTAAAATTCAACATTAATGAGTAAACCTTTTTTATATGCAAGTTAGATGTGCGAACTTTAACTATTTTGAACAAAAAATATGTCCACATAAAATTAAATTTTTTTAATCTTAACCATTCAGATATAATTTTATAGCTCATGCAATATGAACAAATGAATAATTATAATTATTTGATGTTAAAACTATTAAACATGATATATTAACCTTTAATAGATAATTTATATTTCATTCTATTAATTCTTCAAGATATCTTACATTATTTAATATTATGTAATATTACCTCTTGTAAGTTTATTATCAGTTATCTTTAATTGACTTTTATTTTTTCAAGTACTACACTGATAAAACTATCTATTTTAAAAAAAAAATTACAATACAACAACTAATATCTAAATCAAATTATTAATAGATTTAAATTGAAAATGTAAATATAAAATTTATATTTAATAATTATAACAATGAATTAAAAACTATTAAAAACATTAAAATAATTTGGAGCCCAAATTTAATTTACATAGAAAAGATAGAAACAAACACATGAATTAAATTTAACATGTTATCATATAATGAATCTAAATTAATTAGGTAAAAAAATTAAATTTGCTTAGATAAAAAAAATCTTCAATGAATTTTGGCAAGAAGACATTATATAGGAAAAATATATTTTTGTTGAAATTAATACAATAATAAATTAGAGAAAGGTAAAAAAAATTATAATTTTTATAATAGATATTTTTTTATATGCTATCCCCTATTTTTTAAATTAGAGAAAGGTACATATATCCCCTATTTTTTCACCACAAGTGCATCCATAAAATTCATTTATTTGCTTCCATTTCATGAAGATCTTGATTGAGACTCTAACTTTATCTTGTAGCTTTGTGATGTTTTGAGTTGTAACTTTTTCAACAATGATTGCTTTGCTCATATAGGATTCGTAAGCAATGTTCATTCAATGGGTGACTTACCTGAAATTTGTAATAATAGGTGATAAAAAACAATTTTGTCAGCTATAATACAATAACATATGATATATGTACATAATGGAAAGTAAATTAGTAGAAAATCAAAAGAGTAGACTCATTGTTTTTCTCATCATGAAGTCATTGTTCTCTAATAATCAAATATCGATCTTCCATAATTTATTATTATGATAAACAATGTCTACAAAATTGGAGAAAATTAAAAATTAAGAATCATATAAATATAGATCATAAATATCAATAAAATGTGGAACAAATGTTGACCTTCCTTCTTAAACAACATGCTCTTGATACTCAAATCATGACTGCAAAAAAAAAAAAAAAAGACAATAAGCAAATTTGTACCAATTTTTAGTAGAAGAAAGAAAAACAAAGTAGTGTAAAGAAAGAAGTTGTTTTTCAATGGAAAAGGTAGAAGAAAGAAACAAAAAAAAAAGTATTGACTTTCAAGGAAAAAATGACAAAAAATGGTTAATAAACAATGTTTATTAAGTAGTACCTTTGCTTACCTATAGGAGAGCGATTCTGAAACATGCTCTACCTTTTGATTTTTCACGATGTTTCTCCTTATTTGAAAAAGAGAGTGTAGAATGAAGGTTAGAAGAAAAAAAAAACCCACAGTGTTGCATATGGTAATGAGAGTGTAGGTAATGAAAAAAAAGTATGTTGAGCGGCTATGAAATGGTGCATTAAGTGGTTAACTGATTGGAATTGTCAATTTGTACTAATTGACACTTTGGAAACGTATGCTTTTGGTACTTTTTATTTTCTCATTCAAAAATTCCTTTATAATAATATAATATTTACTATTACGATTTGAAATTAAATTTCATAAAAAGAAAAATTAAGGCAAAAACTACTGTTTTAAAATTATCTTTATAATAATAATTATTATGATTTTAAATTGAAATTTCATAAAAAAGGGAAATTGTGCACATTACGTAACTTGTGAAAGACAATTATGATATAACAATTTTAATTATATACTCTATAAAATCACATTTATATATCATGTGAATTTCATTTTATTAATTGATGATCGAGTGAATTCAGTTTGTTGATTGTAAGAATAATGATGAAGTTATTTTTTCTAATATTTATACACAATCTACATTGGAATTTATTTATTTGATTGTAAACTTCTGTCTATTTTCCATTTTATAAATTAGCTTGTTTGTTCTCACTCCCTTTTTGTCTTTATGAATGAATAATAAATTTTAGATTAATTTAGAATAATAAATTTGATCATCATGTTTAGATTATTTGTCCACATTCGTAAATTATGGTTAGTTAATTAAATGTGAATAAATAATCATCACTTAAATGTTGGGCTGATGGCAATCAATAATTGTGAACACCTAATTTTATTCGGGTAATTGTAGTTTTAAATAAATAAATAAATAAGTAAATAAAATAATAATAATAATAATAATAATAATAATAATAATAATAATAATAATAATAATAATTGGGTTAAATATGTTTATCTTTTATTCTTGTTAGGCTAGAAGTATCCTGGTAACTGACTAAAAATATTAAATTTCTTGTTGAATTAAAAGTTTTAAAACAATGTCTATACATATTCATTTATAATGATACTTTAAGAGTTCATCATCATTATAGAAAATAAATACAAAATAAAGAATAATAATAACAAAAGAAAAGAAGAGTTAGGAAAGAATATTAATAATAAAACGGTTACAAAACTCATATTAAAAATGGGGTCATAAATAGAGAAAAAAAATAAAAGGTTGAAAAAAAAAAACGTTAGGATTTGTATTAGATGTTGGCTTATAAATAGAGAAGTAGAGATGATGGAAGGGGAGGAGGAAAAAGCTGTGATCTGAGGTAAAGAAAGCGTTGGTAAGTTGGGAGAAGAGAAGAGACTAGAGCGTAATTACGATTACGAATTGGAGTACGAAGACCATTGTTCTGAGTTGAAAGCTGCGAAGGTGTTCTTTTCACTCTTCCTTCATTATATTTGCAATTGATTCTCCAATCTATCATGCATGATTAGTAACTCCATATGCGTTTTTGTGACTAGCAATTGCTTCCTAAATCTTTGTAATGGATTAACCACTGTAATGAAGATAATGTACTCTGCCTCTGAATATAATGGAAGCTTACTGAGACAGAGTTACTTTGTTCTCTGAATCGCACCTATACACTGATTTCCGTTCTATTTTAAAATCACAAATAATATAGCATCACTTGCTGATACATTGATTTTGTTTTGTTTTCAAAACCACAAATACTACACAGTCATGCGCATTTCCCTCATCTTCACAGATTCACCCACACATCCTAATCCAAAGTCACCATACGCATTCATCATAGATTAGGAATAATCAAGATAAAAGTTATAAAAATAACAGAAAAAAGCTGAAGGAGCGCCGTTCTTGCGATCTTGCTGCGCTACAGCGGGATCCGTCATGCTACTGTAATACTCTTGCGCATTCCTCCACTGACGCGCTCATCACCACCGCACCACCGTTACGTTTACGCGACACTTCCACCACTGCCACGTCTTTAACCACCACCGCGCCCTAAAAATACGAACCATTGTTACCATTCGCGCCGCCGCCGTGTAAACCTCCATCGCGCCACCATCCGCGTTCAAGACTCCTCAATCCATGCCGCCTCTAATGCAAAGCGACTTCCCCATGCGAGACCTTCCCGCATCCATCAAATGCTACCACCAGGGTTAGGGAAGCGTGGTAATCTCGTATATGCTTCATCACCGTCACATGGTGAAGGCTACCAAATTGGTCATGCGGCGCCGCTGGTAGAGGGGAATCAATTTCCTTTTTCCTGATAGTCTTACGGTATTAAGTTTGGTCCATGTGCAATCTTTTTCTGATATTGAAACATAAGGGTTGGGCTGGGGCTCATGGTTTTTTTTTATAACCTTGGATTCATGGATTTCGTAAAAAAAAAAGGAGAAGACATATTTATAGAATAATGAATTGTTAACGTAAATGCAATAAAGGTTTTTTAGGCTTTTGCTTCTTTTGTTTTTTCGTAAAGTGTTTAATAATTGAAATAATTAACGTTAGCAATTAAAAAATGAATTTTTTTCTTCTTATTTCTTTCTAATTTGTTTGCTGCTAAGGTAATAAAAAAAACTTTTGTATTCAACGTGAAATCAATTAATAAGTTGTTAATTATTAAATAGTTGTTATATGAAGATAAATATAAATAAATAAGTAAAGTAAATAATTAAACTTGATAATGGCCACTTTGGATGCATTTCCTATTTGGACATTGTTAAGGTTTTTAAATATCAAACTATAGCCACTTTAGATGCACTTCTAATTTGGTTATTGAGTATGCTTTTACCATACTAAAAAATAAAATAAATATAATAATAAAATAAAAATAAAAATCAACCAACAAAACATTTTTTTACCCAAAGAACTACGTGAGTCTGATTCCTTATTGCACCTGAGGATACGTAGGAGCAGGGGCTCACCCATGTTGATCTCAAAAATAATAAAAATAATTTCTTTCCAAAAATAAAATGTTTTCTTCTAAAAAAAATTTTCTTAAATACAATAAAGACATTTTCTTTTTAGGGGTAAAATAAACATTTTAGAAGCTATCTATTTTGCACATTTAATTAGGGGTAACTGTCTTTATGACGGACGTTGTAAGGTGCTAACACCTTTCTTACGCGTAACTGAATCCCGAACCCATATTTGGTTTCAAAGACTATTTCTTCTTTTTAAAGGGTTTTTCCAAGGTTTTTCTTACTAAACTTTGGTGGCGGCTCCTCTGATTTTCATTTCTTATATGCCATCCGATCGTGACCCCGGTTGCGACAATAATTATAGTCTAAATTTTACTCAATTTATGGTTAATGCTAATTGCTTATTTCCTTATGTGGTTAATGCTGATTGCTTATTTCATTTATTATATTATTAATGATGAAATCGTGTAGAAAATAATTATGGTCTATAACTGAACAAAATATTTACGAAGCATCATATAACGACATGTGTTACACGTGTACTCCAAACTTTGTAAGCTACTGTGAATTTGACACGTGTTTTCCGAATGTATTTTTGGATTCACAAATGTATTTATAATGATATCTCACTTTTATTTATATTTTTGTTTTTAAAAATATTATTCCCTGAATTTAGTTAATTCCATCTACTTTTACATTATAAATATAATATTTAACTTTGAAATACAAACATTTTTATATTATAACCAGATGACATCTCTTGTATTAAATTAGATTGTAGACCAGTGTGATGCACGGAGAATTAGCGTTTGATTATTATTCTAATTGATATATAATATAAAATATTTGTAACATAAATGTATCCTTCATTAATATGTAAATTTAAGGGTAGTCAAGTATTAAGTTTATTTTGAATTGTTTTCTTAGAAAAAATGATTTATGTTTATAGCATTGTTGTGTAGTTACTATTTTTACCATATAACATTTATTCTAATTCTCTAATTTTTTGTGTCTTAGTTGTTCATATATTGTGTATCATAATTATCCATAAATTGATTTGTATGTAAATGAATATGAGGTCAACATGTAAGCAAAAAAGGAGGGAAGCACTCTAGTATTGCCAAATGGAATGAGATTCGTGTGAAATTGCTTCAAAGGTTAACACGTGAAACTTTCCCTTTTTAAATTATTTTTGTTTGTATAGATTATAGATTATAGATATTTAATAATATATTAACACTGAATCAAACGACCCCCAATTGATGACGTAAAATTTAGTTTATTGAGTAAAATCATATGAAAAATATCACATTTGCTTTAAAGCCTAGTTTAAAATATCATCTCCATTCATACTCTTAAAATATATAATAATAATTATACACAAATATCTTCTCAAATTATACTGAAAATATATAATAATAATTATTTTGGTGCATGAAACTTATATTAAATTATTGTCATAAATAATAGAATGTAAGTAAAAAAATTATTAAGTAAAAATTATTTATTAATTTCTATTTAGGACAAAATTAGGGTGAATGTAAGTAAAAAATTATTGATTAAGTATATATATTTTAAAAAAATAAAAAATACGCGTTAGTTTTTCATTGATTTTGAAAATAATTAAGGAAACTATATTATTCTTGTTAGTTATTAACAAATAATTAAGTCAAATGACCAATAGAATTTTTAATTATAATTAAGATAGTTATTTAAAGGGTAGATATTTAATAGAATTTTCAAATTCAAATATAGCTATTTAATACTCATTAATGTAATAATTATAATCATAATAATTATGATTTGTAACCGAACCAAATATTTACGAAGTATCACGTAACGACACGTGTCATTCAAACCTTGAAAATTACTCTTGATTTGCCACGTGTAATCCAAACTTGTGAATGGATTCTCAAATTTATTTATAATGATTAGCTTAGGAGAACCACCCTGCTCGTGCTTTGAAAAACTTCATGTTTCATTTATCAGAAAAAGGAAAAATAAAAAAGGATTAAATATGTTTTTAGTCCTAAAAAATATGACAGAATTGGTTTTAGTTCTTAGAAAAAAATTTCCTTGAATAAAATCCCTCAAATATTAAAAATACCCTAATTAGATCCCTATGCTAAAATTTGTTTAACTTTTCTGTTAAATGATAGTCACATCAGCTTCCAAATAAAGTATTTTATTATGTGAAGTATCCAATGATAATTTTTAATAAAAAATGTGTAATAACGTTTGCTTTAGGGTTAAAAAAAATCTGTGATTTAGGGTTAAGCATGTAATAATTTTATTTAAAAAATATGTTACTAATCTAACCAAGATATAATAGTTGACATGAATGGTCATATCAACAAATTAATGGTGACTATGATACTAATGTGACCATTATTTAACTAAAAAGTTAAACAGAGTTTAACATAAAAAACTAATTAGAGTATTTTTAATATTTAAGGGACGTTATTCAAAGAAAAAACTTTCTAAGGACTAAAATCAATTCTATCATATTTTTTTAGAACTAAAAACATATTTAACCCAACAAAAAACCATTTGTGATATGTTAAGATACTTTAAACATTATTATCTATTTTATGTGTATAATTATAATTATTTGTTGGGTGATATATTTCTCTGATGGGAAAGAGGGGAGAACCATTTTCAAACTTGATAATAACATATTTTTTTAAAAAAATAATAAGACTTACACGGCCATTTTAAGAAATTTAAATTATATTGCGTTAAATATATTATTGTTAATATATTTTTCTTATGCAAGTATTTATAAGTGCAAGGATGAGAGCCAAACTCAGTTAACATATAAAAGTTCAAGTTCTAACGTAGCACAAGCAACAGTCTTATGTCCTAGCCTAATCGGACCACTCTAGTTGAAGTTGTGCTCTAAAGTCTAATCGTTACATAATGATCACTATGTTTAAGCGACAACGACACTATTTTGAATTTCAAACCCATTTCGGTCTATAATTTCCTATAAGATAAAATTTTTAATTTTTATGCGCCTAAAACTCTAAATACGACTAAAATACAAAAAAAAGCAGTGTAATTTTCTGAGTATATCAAAAGATGCAATAAAGCCTGATTTTGGTTTAAATTTATAACTTATAAAACATAATAAAGACTAATCAATTAAGTATAATTAAAAGAGGTCGAAGCTATTAAATATTTGAAATTTTTTTATGTATGAAAAACAGTGATTGTCATGTAGGCTTATTTAAAATGACTTCACGATTTTTAAAATATATTTTATTTTTAACATTTCATTTGTTTTATAATTAAATATGAAAATGGACTAAATTAAAATATTACAGATAGGATTTAAAATATACAAATTAAACAACAATGTTAAAACTCAAACAAAAGAAACTTATGTTAAAAGAAAAATATGACAATTAAATGTAGAATAACATAATAAATTGGGACAATAATAAAAGTGTCTCAAAACAACCCAAAAATGCATTAACTATTACTTTTAAATCTCAAAATTCTTGTCTAAATGAGAGTTTTAAACACTCTAACAAGTAAGTGAGGATTGTTGTATTAATGTATTTTTATTCTTAACGAACTCCCCCTGTAGAAGAGGTTTCTCGTCCTTATCATGAAAAAGGAAAATATAACAATTACACAGCTGATCGTGGAAATTAAAAGGTAATATATTAAATTTATACAGGTTTATTCAATCACGGTTGGTATGGCTTTGAACGTTGCCTCTTTGACGTAAGTAAGATTATTATTATTTTTATTGTATCACCATGATAATACATGTTATATATGTTAGAACACGTTCACTCAATAAACCCAAAACAATTGTATTATTTAAATATTAAATAATTAATATCGTATGCAGTCTTATATATAATTATCTCGCGCTTACATTTTATATATACATATATTTTAAAAATACTTCCGTAAAATAGAAAAAGAATAATAAAAATCATCTCACTTTAATTACAAAGTAAAATTCTCTGCTAACCTAAAAATTGTCCCTTTAAAAAGGGGTTGAAATGAAAATATTTTAGACTCCAAGTACTAGATCAACAAATGGTAGTTAGCTAGATTGAAGGAAGCATTTTTTTTTTTTACAAACATATATATATGTATATATATGGAGAGAAATCAAATTACACCAATATATCTTTTACCAATTATTACACCATCAATAACTTTATATAAAAAGTGAATTTACTCAATCTAACTGTTGAATTATAACTTTATATTACCATGATTGTTTGTGTTAAGTTTTATCAAAATTGAAGAACAATATGAAGGTGATCAAATGATTCATATTTTAGTATATTTTGAAAAATATATACCACATCGATTTTGATGTGTATGAATGAGATATCAAATAATTTTGGACTAATATAAAATTTTGTATATATGATATACGCAAAAGAAACTTTCAATCTAATGCAGGGTTTTGAAAAAACATTATCTAATTGAAAGTTATTGAATGGTGTAATAATTGGTAAAAGTTATATTGGTGTAATTTTGTATATATATATATTATCCCTCGTGTACATATATAATGTTAGACTTGAATTAAGTTAGATTTATTTTTTAAATAAGTTATATCAAAATTATATAAAAGTTTAATCAATTAAAAATATCAAGTTTTAAATTATTTTTAAAAAATTACATGACAAGTCAATTTATTTAAGTGAATATGTATTAAAATTTTATTATAATGTTTAGAAATTATATATTTGTCATTTTATTTTAAAACTTAAATTCACTAACTTTCATATAAATTTAGACCTATTAACTTTATCTAGAATGGTTTTTTCTATTTAAAAACTCTCACTACAAAATAAAATTTTAAATAAAGTTTCAAAATAGATCATATTTTTAAAATAGTTAAATCAAATCTTAAAAATAAACGTCTATCAAATAAATTAGGCTTAAATATATTTTTGTTCCTATAATATATTTATATTTTGGTTTTGGTTTTCTTCAAATTATTTTTTAAATGATCCTTATAATTTTTTTATTTTAGTCCTTGCAAAATACTAATTTTTTCATTTTTGTCCTTATAATATGTGAATAATTTGTTTTTAGTTCCTACTATTTTTTTTCAAAGAAACTAACTCAAAATGAACAAAATACTATAAGGAGTAAAACAAAAAAACAAATATATTACAAGAACTAAAATATAAAAAATAAATTTTACAAAGGTTATTTAAAAAAAAAATACAAGGACCAACACCAAAAAAAGGTATATTATAAAGCCAAAAAAAAATTTAACCAATAAATAAATCAACTTAAACCTTAAATTGAGAAAATAAGTCATATTCAAACCTTAAAAACGAGTCTATATCTAATTAAATCCAACCTTTGGGCTCTATGGTCTTTCTCAACAAAAAAAATGGAAATGGCTTTTTTAAGTACAATGCAATGCGGTAGCTGCCCATCATGTGGCCCAAAAGCAATGCTGACATGCGAAATTTAGAGAGCCCAAATCCCAAGTAATGAACTAGCTTATAGTAACGTATATATTTTGCCATTTCTTCTTCGTTCTTTTGGTATATATATCTCAGTTCTTGACTTGGGTGGACTGGTTTCGGGTTCTAATATCAACCTTTCGCAAGTTCACGTTATTTTTCTTTTTGACGCACGGGTTTTAAAAATAATACTCTATCTAGTTCTTTTTATAAGATTCAATTAACTAATTCACCAGAATTAAAAAAATTAATTTAGACATATTTGGGTAAATTTTACCGCAAATGCTTATAATAGAAGAAAATAAGAAACAAAATAAAATAAGCTTCTTTATAAGTTAAAATTCATTTATGCATAAATTAAAAATCAACTTATGGAGAAGTTAATATGTGACAACTTTTGGAAAAGGTTATTTCCCTTTTTTTTTCTTTTTTTTTTCTCCTATAAATGCTTATGAAGAAATTCATCTAAAATAGGCCTTTAATTTAGGGGCCGTTTGGGGTGGTTGTGAGTTTTTGATTTTCAAATTCAATTTTGAAAACAAAACGCGTTTGGCTAAAATAGAGCTGAAATGATTTTTAACTTAATTTTAAATCACTTTTACATTTATTTTCAAAACTAAGAAAAAAAGTTTTGTAAATCTAGTTTTTAGTTTTTTAAAAAGTACACATCAATACATTTCACAATGACTCTTCCAACCACCACCACTAACAATGTCGTTGCCGCCGTCGCCGCTGCCATTGTTGCTACCATCACCACCACCACCACGACCATCAGCGCCGCCACCACCACTACTACTACCACCTTTGCAGCCACCACACAAACATACCTTGAAACTAATTTTAACAAAATAAAAAAATTCAAAATGAATTTATTTTGAAACCAAAAATTTGAAAAAAAACTAAAACTAATTTTTAAAAACTAAATACTAGTTGCAGTTTTTGAAATTTTCGAAACTCATAACTAAAAACCACCCCAAACGGGTTCTTAGTAGTGTTAAATTTGTCTTAAATTTGCATGTTCTTTTCAAAATGGACAACATTAATGAGACATATTTTTTTTCTTTTTTTAAATATTTTTTTTAATTTCTCTCATCAATAATATATTTATTGTTGAATGTGAAGAGACAAAGTAAGATTTAAAAAAAAAAAAATCCATATAAGGCAAAGTTAAACTTTCAAAGAGTCTAAGACATTAATATATCCTACCTACCATTTATTCAACATAGAGAAATAGACTAATAATTTAGGGTATTTTTGTAAAAAGAAATAATAATTAATGCATGAGACATTCTAGATTAGTTTTTATAAAAAAAATAAAGTCAAAATTCTAATTTGGTTCTTACAAAAAAAGGATTGGAGGGAGTAATTGTTCACCTTTTGCTAATTCAAATCACTTCCTTTTTTAAATAAAAATTAAAACCAATTATTATTTTATTAAATCCGACACCTAATGTTAATTAATGTTTTTTTTTAAAAAATATTTCGAGTTTTTTTGGGATGAGCTGAGCTATATAAAAATGAAAGAGTAACGATCATCGAGCCCTTCATGATTAAGAGAACTAATGTAATTTATGAAAAAAAAAAATTAAAGATTCGATTGTCAATAAAGCAATTTGTAAGTGAATGAAAATTTGAAAGTGAATAACATTAGGAGAAGTTTTTACATTTAGTATGTATATTTTCAACAGGATTGTCTTTAAAAGAAGACACATGTGAGAAAAAAAAACAAAAAAACAAAATACTTTTTTCTCTAATGTTATTTTTAACTTAAAACTTTAATAAATACAAGTTTGAGCCCAAATTCCACACACACTACTGAAAAGAAAAATACTAATTTGAGAATATGACAATTTCCAATTTGCCCTTTGAGTTGAATTGATAGCATGTCATGAAGCAAGATCATCACAAGACATCAACAGGCAAAATAACAGGCAATTAAAACACATGGGGACACCTTGACATTAGTCTCCTATATATTAATCCCTAGTTATCTGGAGAACTCCTTGACGTTACAAATGACACAACACATGCAGAAGATCCGGAAGCTTGCTAGCTATGTGGCAATTTCTTCTTGTTCCACTACTCCACCTAGCAATTCTATCATCCCTAAAAGATTATATAAGTTCCACGCCGTGTCAACATCTTGCATCGACCAGCGATAAACGAAAGAAAAATATACTTTCATTTGTCTAAAAATTATCAGTTATAAATATTTTTGATGCACGATATAGATATGGATACACGATGATTCTAGGTTGTTTCTACTGTTACTAAATACACCCTATTAAGTACCTTTAAATTCCACATCACACAGAACAGAATTGATCTATTTGTTTGTTTCTGTTTTTTTTTTTTGGTATAATTGATCTATTTGTTTTGTTTCCAGCACGGCGTGTATAATAATAAAATAGTAATAATTTAATAAGTCTGACGCAGATGCGTGATACGTAAGCGACTAGTGTTGAAATATATAGAATGCATTTATCAAAATAAATAAATAAATAAATAAATAAATATATATATATATATATATATATATATATATATATATATATATATATATATATATATATATATATATATAATACAATCCGTGTAGGATATGAATTTAAATATGTATGAAAATTTATAAATCACAATATGTGTATATAATTAAAGATTTATAAGTACAAATTAGAAATATTATTTTGGACATTAAAACAAATAAAAAAAATATTAATTATTATGAGCATAAATTGTTGCTTATAAACAGAAATAATATCAACCTCATCCCTTTTTAAAGTATTATTTATATATGTTTAGTCTGGTATATATTTAAATGGGCCGGACCAAAGTGACTCATTAATTAAATGGACTTTATTTTTGTATAGTCCACAGTTAGTCTATTTAATTTGCAAGTTAGTAGACTAGTCCCCTCGATGAATCATAAAAATATATAAAAATATTGAAAAATTCTAAGAAGTTTTAAATTTTGAAAAACTTAGAAAATTAGAAAAACAATAAAAACTGAAAAATGTCTAACATAAAATTAACAAAAAAACATATTTTGCCACCCATTTTTTATGATTTTGCGAATTTTGTCACCCAACTATTTTAATTGCACATTTTGTTACTCAACTTTTAAAATTCTTGCATTTTGCTACCCAATTATTTTACTTGCATATTTTATCACTCAACTTTCAAAATTTGCATATTTTGCCACCCGAATTGTTGATTTCCAATCAACGATCAACTAAAGGAGGGTGGCAAAATGTGTAAATTTTGAAAGTTAGGTGACAAAATGTGTAAGTAAAATAATTGGATGGCAAAATGTGCAATTAAAATAGTTGGATGGCAAAATTCACAAAATCATCAAAAATAGATGGCAAAATGTGCAATTAAGCCTAAAATCTAAAAAGAAAAATCTTCATCAACATCACTCAAACATTAAATAAAGCATAAAAAACTAAATATCTTTAGTTTTTTGATCAAGAAATTTTAAAATTTTTTAAATATTAACAAAGAGATCGATATATCCTAATCAAACACCAAATAATAACTATCTAAATGCTTAAATAAACAATAAAAGTCCATGTTTAAAGAGCATTTTAGTTAGTCTTAATCTGCTTGGTCTGCTGGTTAAACAAATTGTTCATGGTTCTAAGTCCATTTACCTAATTATAGTGCTATCAAAGTATTTTCAATTTATTTTTTATGCATTCCGCTAACATCATTCAAGTGTTTTTTCTTCTCCCTCCCGGTCTGCCCCCAATATAATGTGCTATTACGTATTAAATCGGTTTCAAATTCATGATTAGGAGTATAGCATTGTGAAAAGGGGGGAAAGAAAAGAAATGGACAGAAATGAATCATTAATAAATTACTGTTGGATGAAACAATTGTAATAATAGAGTGCATGTATCATTTTAATTCTCGTAATTGAAAATCTCATGATGTATCTGTGATATTAATTACAGAATATAAGAGCAGTTGTTGAAGGAAGATTAAGCAGGAATTAAGCATGTAGGAAATAGATTTCCAGTTGCTTCCCTAGCAGTATTAGCTTACTCATGGTTGCTTTTTGCCCAAGTATATTATTAACCTGCGTTCTTTAATCAATATCCCGTTACGGATTTCTTATTTTCTCACCTGGTTACATTTTAGAGTCAAGATCCAAATGAACTAGCCATTCCCTCTGCCTTCAAAATTGATCTGCACTTTAATTTTCTTATTCATCCATGGTTTCACTTCGACCACTTTATTTTTTAAGATCTTATGCACAAGAAATTAAGAGAAAAAAGACAATTCACATTTTAATCCTCAGATAATGATTTTGTATGTGTTCATTTCTTTCTTCAACTATGGAATAATCCCAGGGCAAGCAATACACAACGATCACGATTAGTTTGAAAGGACTTGGCAATGGCAAGCCCGCAATCAACCATCACGCAATCTGATTGGCGTGTGGGATTGCCACGTTGATTGAATGTTTGTCCTTTTCTTTGTATTTCTCTCCCCGAAAGAAATTCATTTCATTTGACTTGATGGTTATCACAATCATATATAGTTATTATATTCTGTGTGCTTGCCTTTGACAGAAACCTCAAGATAAGACTACTGTCTTATAATTTGTTATATATTTAAAAAAAAAACACAACCTATTTCCTTATATTCTTTTCATCCATTGTAATATAAAATTGACATAATTTGTAACTCAAATATAAAATTGTGTATAATTAATAGGGAAGAATAAAAAGATAAACGAAAAAAATAGTGATAAAAATTATGTATGTAATTTCTTTATGTGTAAGTAACATGATTATCTTCAATTTTATATAATTTTCTTAACTTAAGCATATGACAGTCACCTAACCATATGATATGAATTGAGTTGAGAAAATTGGTGTTTAATTATTATTCTTTGTTGATAATATCGTTCACGCGGGGATTAGTTAGGTGTTTGGGTGAGAGGCTTATGTCGTGGGAAAATACATCATAATATCTTTTTATGCCTCTAAAGAGGCAAGTTGACAAGTTGAGCTTGAGAATGATAAGAAAGAGCTGTGCAATTCCACTAACACCCCCTCCCTCCACACACACATACCAAAAAAGAAAGAAAGAAAGAAAGAAAAATCCTCTGTTGCAGGGCATTTGGAGCCTCATTTGACAAAAGTGAGTGTGATCCGAGTCAGCTGATGGTTAGTTCTAAGTTGTGGAGGCCCATGAATCATGATACAACACCCGTCGTAGTGTTTTTTTGGGTACAGGGTACAAACACCATTCCTTCTCGAGGATTTGCTCAAAAGGGACAGCTCGCAATGCATCTTCAATGGCAGTGCCCGATACCCATTTTATTAACAAAAAAAGATTAAAAAAAAATGTGGAAAAGAGAAGAAAAAAGAATTTTCAATGTCCTTTCCGAGGTCTTCAACTGGCACCACGGAAGATGGATAGCTATGGCAGGCTTACCCATCCAATTATTTTTTGTTTGTTTTTGGGTAAAACTTGTACACCAGGGCCAGGGGGACAGAACTGCAAAAAGGGCGCAACAAAAATACTATAATAATAAATAACAATGACGAAACCATAGAAACTCCAAGTCAAGTTGTCTTGCAAATTACGCATTTCCGTTCTTTTGGTCCATGCCCTTTGACGTGAATGAATTATGAGCCGAAAGTCATAATTTACTTTACACCTTCAATCGTCGTATTTGACAAAAAATAAATAAAAATGGAGCCAACAAAAATGAAACCCCAAGCTAGGGATACACTAATAATATGGGTGTAAATGATTCGACTAAAGTAATTAATCTTTAAGTTTGTTTTGTAAAAAAATTACTCAAAATTGACTGAATTAATTGAGTCAAATTTACCAAAACTTAATTTAATTAAAAATACCAAAACTTAAAAGTTGACTCATTAATTAATTTGTTTATGGCTTGATTTTTATATTAATGTTTTCTTTAATTAATTTTTTCTTTATTAATTTAATATTTAACAAATACTCTTAGGTTGAAAGAGTATTCGTAAAGATAATTTAAAATTGGAAATAATTTTTTTATGATAAAAATGATATGTCTTGTTAAAAAATGGTAATCATTCATTCAAAATATGGCTCTTGGAAAATTAACATTAAGAAGATGATGTATATATATGAAATGACAATATACAAAATTATAATTAAGTAAATATAATAAACAAAATTTCAATTATTTAAATGATATATACTTAAAAGTTATTTGTAAACTATGAATATCAAGCTTATAAAATTTAAATCATTTAAATAATTAAGCCTAACTATAAAATTAACTTGATTAGATAAACGAACTTGAATGAAGATTTAACAAATCAAAATAAAATAATTCAATTTATTTATATATTAATACAATAATAAACTTATATTTGTTTTAAAATCAAATAAAATTTAATTTAATAATTTGATTTTAAATTGTTAAGTATAATTAAATATCTTTCTGAGCTAGATGTAGATGATATGTCATGATAAGAAAATGATTTTGTATGTCCCCCAATGTACTGTGTGTTTGGTATCCGATCACTACTTTAGGTTATACTCATAGTAGCATATGGGGGACGCGCATTTTCTTTCTTGTATGAAAGCGGGTTCAAACAAGTACTTAATCCAACTGAACTGGAATTCAGAAACACAATCCAAGCCGAAATCTATTGCTACTTAGCCGCCCTTATCCTCCATAGTGCAATCCGAGGCCTTCCAATTCTCTCTTTGAAAATCAATCCACATCATACTTTTAACGAGTGGTTGATTAAATTGAATCATTTTTATAAACTATTTATTATTTTGAGACTATTTTAAAATATAATACTAAAATAAGGTAATCAATGCTGAAAACCTTTAGTTAAATTAACATTTTTGGTACCACCTCAACTTTCTTATTATATTTTTAATTTAATATAAAAAATGACTTGTGTTTGTGATGTGGAATATTTCAGTGACAGTAGCTTTTTCCAAAAATGCTACTGTCACAATAGATACGAGTATAATTTATTTATTTTTAAATGGAAAAAAAATTTATATATATAACAAATAAATTTAAGAAAAAATAAATTATGTATTAATAATGTAATACAGTTTTGCATTGACATTTAATCATAATTCACCATGTATGATAAATTTGTTAATTTTTATAATAAATATCTTAAAAGTTATATTAATGGTAATTTTTGATTAATTAATAATATAAACAATTTTACATTAACAATATATGACCATTAAATTCTAAATTTAATCATTTAATAATATATAAAAATTAATAACTTTTATAATAACTACTAAAAAAATTATATATATAATTCAATCAGCCCACTTTTAATAACATCAAGGGACCCAACACAAACTACAACCAAACCCCTCAATCGGCTATCATCTCTAGTCTCTACCAATAATTTTTCGTTTTCGTGAACGTAAATCATATTCTGTTTGGCAACTTAAACGGAGCCAACAGAAACTCTAACGAAAACCAACATTAGAGCGGGGTGAAGTGAAGAACCACGCTATTAATATTCCATAATTTGGGGAATGATTTTTGCTGGTATTAACCTCAAACTCCATCACAAACTCCAAATTTACATACTATGAAATCAAAGTAAGCAATTCAAATCAAACTACCCATCCAAAGAACTGAAAAAAAAAAGAATTAAAAAAAATCACTTAACTCTCTCTTTATTTTTATTTTTATTTTATTTTCCCATTCCAAAACCCATTGCAAGAGACACAGGAAGTACTACTGATTGTCGGAGTTACTATCACCCTGCCAGCTCCAAACGATGTCTTTGAGGGAAGGCCTCACCTGTTCCTCACAGAACTTAACATACTCCAGCGTGTCTCCGGCGGACTTAGAAAACTCCACCACCGCCACCTCCGGCGCGACCTCGAACACCTCCACCGTGACGGCCAGCCTCCCCTTCCGCCCCTCCTCGGCCCCCTGCATCCTCACCACAAACTCCTTCTTCCCCGTGACCCTAAAGTTGAGCTTCTTCGCCACCGCCTCGACCTTGGCCAACACCGCGGACGCGGAGAACTTGCACGTGAACACCGACGGCGACCGCTTCCTGGTCTCAAACAAATTCCTAAGATCAAACCCGTGCGAGAGCGAGGAGATTATCTCGAACGCATTGTAAAACGGCCTGGCAGGTTTCCCCATTGCCACTTCTTCCTCGTCGTTGAAATCAACGTTGCCTTCAACCGCGGACTCCTTCATCGAGAACGCAATGGGCCTCATAAACCCAATTTGAAACCACGGGTCCTTCATTATGTCCGGAATGGAATACCTCTTTCCCGGGTCAGCAACGAGGAGATTCGAAATGAGGGATTTGGCCTGCGGCGAGATCCAATCGGGGAACTCGTATTCAGCCCTGAAGGCTTTTCTATAAATCCTCATAACGTTCTCCCCTTGAAAGGGTAAATACCCACAAAGCAGCGCGTAGAGAATGACCCCGCAGGACCATATATCGGCCTTGGAACCGTCATAGCCTTTTTTCTTTAAAACCTCCGGTGCAACATACGCCGGGGTGCCGCAGGGCGTGACGAGCATGCCGTCGGCGCGGCACTGCTCCGGCAGGGCGGAGAGTCCGAAGTCGGAGACCTTGAGGTCCTCGTTCTGGTCGAGGAGGAGGTTCTCCGGCTTGAGGTCGCGGTGGGTGACGCCGCGGCTGTGGCAGAAGTCGACGGCGCTGATGAGCTGTTGGAAGTACTTTCTGGCGAGGTCCTCGGCGAGTTTTCCTTTGGCGACCTTGGCGAAGAGCTCGCCGCCCTTGACGTATTCCATAACGAGGAAGATTTTTCCCTTGGTGGCCATCACTTCCTTGAGCTCCACGATGTGGGGGTGCCGCACCAGCCTCATCACCGACACCTCGCGCTTGATCTGCTTCACGAGCCTCTCCTTTTTCAGCTTCTCTTTCTTTATCACCTTTATGGCCACGCTCTCGTTGGTGGCTAGGTTTCTCCCGTGGTACACTTTCGCGAAGTTTCCCTGCCCCAGCACCCGCCCCATCTCGTACTTGTTGAAGATTATGCTTCTCGGGTTGGCGCGGGTGTCTTCGTTCAGGGGATCCATCGGAGAAGGAGGGAAGAAGTGGTAAAGGGTGGGTATTGGGTTGTAACTAGTTAGGCCAAGAGAGGATGGACATTCTGAATTGGTAGAGATGGGAAGCACCCAGATGGGAAAGATTCGTGCTTTTCAGGAATATGGTGTCCGATGGACATACCACGTTCCTAAGAAAGCACTCAGAGGGGTTGAAAATCTTCATGGTGCATGTATGAAGAAGAAGAATAGTGGATGGAAGATACAAAAAATGAAAAAACAAAATAAATAAATAAAGCCCAGTGGACTGGCAGGCAGATCAAAGAGGATGCGGGTTTACGGAAAAGCGGAATCGGTTCGTGATGGGGATGAGTGGATCGATAGAGATGGTTTATCTTATATATGAAAAGAGGCGGAATTTAGAGAAGAAAAGGTCGAAGGATATTAATAAGGGATGAGGAAGGAGGTGCAATGTTTCAAAATTGAACAGAGGAATAATAATTGGGTTGTCTAGAAAAGTGTGGAGAAGAGGGGTTTAAGAAACTGGAGAAGGGAAGGTGTGGTTGCTGACCGGTGGAAGGGATTAAGACAAAAAGATGAAAAACTGAATAAGGAGAAATATCTGGAGAAGCTAAAATTGGATCAACTTGGCTTCGGACAGGTGCAGCTGACGTGGGGATAAAAGCCAATTGGGACCTGGTTTTGTAATCCCAACTTCCTAGCGCCGTTTGGTTTTCTTGTATCAATTGCATTTCAATTTCTATTCTTTTATTTTTATATAATAATAATTTTCATTTAAATTTACATTTTAAACAATTATTTTTTAACATTTTTAAAACATGAATTTAATGACTATGTATTATCAATGTACAAAATTTTACATTATCAATCAATTAAAAATTATCATTTGTCTGATTTTTAAGATAATTATTATAAAAACTAACAAACTTACCATACATAATAATTTGTGATTAGATGACAATGTAAAACTAAGTACATTTTCTATTTTCTCTTAAAGACATGGCTGAATGTTAATTTTATAACTACTAAATTTTATTATTAATCTTATATATTAAATTTAAGACTTTTATTTTTAGAATTAGACAGTCTAACTTCTTTCCAATTAAAAATGTTAATAAATAAGGTTTCTGCTTATTTTCTTATCCATATTTATGGTATGTTTGAATGAAGAGAAAAAATAAAATACAGATAATAATTTATTTGTTTTGTGTGTGTGTGTTTAGTTGAAGAGAAAATAAATAAATAAAAGTTAATTTTTAAAAACAAAATTTTTTTTTTTTCTTTCACTTTTCCTTCAATTCAAATTTCAAACTTTTTTTTTCTCATCTTCTCATTTTCCTTCCTGTTCCTTAAAGAAAAAATCATTTATAACTTCATACTTAGTTTTTAACTTTCATTCCTATTCCTTATGAATATCAAGATATTCATACTCATACTTTTAATTAAATGAAATATTTTTTCTTTTTCATGTATCTTCTTAATTTTAACAAATTAGCAACATAAAATTTTTTATTTTAATATTAAAATTAATTGAAAAATATACAAAACAAAAAATAATAATTAAATATGTAACTATTAATCCAATTAAAAAATATTTAAAAAATTTTCATATCTTAATTATAAAATATAACAAATAAAATATTTAAATAAATTAAATAAAACATAATAATATGATTTGTGACCATAAAATATAAGAATTTAATTTTCATACATTATCAATGTAAAAATTCCTATACTGTTAATTAATTAAAAATTGTAATGGTATGACTTTTAAAGTAATTATTATAAAAATTAACAAATTTATCATATATAATATTTTATAATTAGATAATAATGTAAAAACTTTTTATACTATACATACATAAACTATTTATTCAATATATATTAATAAAGGTGGAATAGGTTTGGAGGCCTATGGCTTGGTCTGTATAAAGTCTAGCCTAGCCTGACTGGTTTATTAAAAAGTTAGGCTTATACTTTTTAAAAAGTCTATTTAGGTAAAAAGATCAAGTTTTATGCCTTAAAAAAAAACTATAAAATTTAATAGGTAGACTTTTTTTTTGACATTTAGGCCGACTTATTTATATACATCTATAATAAAATAATATCATATTATATATTATGTTATATTATATATACATACTTATATATAATGCAGATATTACATATAATAATATAAAAAATGTGTAATTACTAATAGGCTCTTTTAGACCAATAGGCCTACTTTGGCTGATAAGCCTATTAACTTTTTTATAGGCCTTCTAAGTAAATAGGCTTTTAAGAAAATTTACAGGTCAAACTAAACTTTTATGTAGGGCAAGACCAAGTCTTTAAAAAAATGCTTATGACATGTAAATAGGTTAGACTTGAGCTTTATTTTTTTAATAAAAGTCAAGTTCATGCCTACCAAAGCTTGATTTGGCTTGACCTATTTCCACCCCATATAAGTCTATAAATCTAATATTAGCTTTTATTTATATTTAATGTATTAAATAATATGTAATCATAAAACAAAGTAACTAGTAAACGTAATCGTACACATATCTTAATTTATGTAGCAAATAATTTCTCTCTTTGTTATTTTGTTCTAGGAATGGTCTTGTTATTATTAGGGATGGCAAAAATGTTCATGTCCACGGATACACACGGATAAACTTTACAATGGATTCAATATGCATAGTTAAATAGGAATTTGTGGGTACCCGTTATTATCAAATTATTTAATTACTCTTATTGTATATATATATAATGTTATACAAGATTTACCGTAATTGTATTTCATTGTTTGTATTGATCACACAAGTATCATTCAAATAAGACCATTATAAGCGACAAAGCTTTTTCTCTAAATATTTAACATAGTTGTATACTTAAGATTCAAACTCTAGATCACCAATTAAGCTAGAATAATCATATTTCGGTTAATCTACTCATTCAGTGGTGACATCCCTGCATATTATTATTTAGTAAGTCACGTAATTTTTATTATGTCAAATATCTCAAAATTTATTTTTTATTTTTTTTCAAAAATTATTGATTTAATTTATCTTATTTGAATTTAAATTTTGACATGTCATGTTAAATTAATAGATATAAAGATGATGTGTCTTAATTTAAAAAAGAAACTATATTCATAATTTTTCTCTTTGATTTCAAAATTTAATATATTTAATTTATTCACAAAATAGAATTCCCAATATTGAAGATAAAAGTATTTCTTATTATATTTTTTCTTTCTTCAGAAAATAATCTATACATTAACAATGTTAAGAAATTTCGTACTATTATTCAATCATAAACCATCATGTAAGGTAAGTTTATTGATTTTTATAATAACTACCTTATAAGTCATACAAACTATAGTTTATGATTGATTGACGTTTTAAAAATTTTTATATTGACAATACATAGTCATTAAACTCTAAAAAATATAATTTTGTTATTATTTAATATTGATAACCTTTTGTCTCTATTTTTATTTTTAAAAATTATTTAAATTTAAAATTATTTATATAATATAAATTTTGAAGAAAACAACTTATATTTATTCCTTGAATATTAAGGAAATTTGTTCATATACTATATATTAGAACCCTTAACTTAGAAAATGAAGCGCTCTCTCTCCACTCTCTCAATTTAAATTTTTAACACACACTCTATATTCTCTCTTTGAGAGGTGTATTTTAGACATTATACTTGCAACTAGTCAAAGAATATCTCTTTCAATCATCTCAAACTATCTTTATAAATATACTTGATTTACTTAATTACTTATCATTTCAATTTAAAAATAACTTTATAAGCAATTTAAATCATTTATTATAAATCTAAAATACAATTTATATATTTAAAAATATTTATTTATTATGAATTTTAATTTCAATATAGTTTATAAATTGAAAAATATCTATTTATTAAAAATTATTATTATAATTATACACAAATAAATGTTTTTCTTATACAATGCACAAAGTAAAATACTGATTTCTCAACATCTTTTAAAACTGTAATTTAAACTTGATTATTTTCATTTAAGTCGGAAATAAAATAATAAACTTTAAACATAAGTACGTTTGTCATTTCAACGTAATAAACATTGTTTAGTCCATTATTTTATAGCATCCTAAATTTTTTGGTACACATTAATACTTTAATTTGTTCATGCAGTTTTTACAGGTGTAAGTTTTATCAGCAGAATTTATGTTATTTTAATATGTTCTTATTTTATTTTTCAAAAAGAACTTCTTAAGAATAGAAATTTAAAAATCTTCGTTCTATTCTAAAGTGAATTCTAGAGTTTTGAGGAAAAAGAAAGAATGATAATTCCTTGTCAAAAATCTTCTGCACCATCACGTATACTTTATTGATTTATAAATACGGTAAAGCATGGTAGACAAATAATTTTGTTTTTTAAATATTTAGTCAGGAATTTGATCTCTAAGTTGTATGTATGAAAAAATATCTATTAAGAGAAGTCAACTTCTTAAATGAATGTCAGTATTTTAAGAGATTAATTCTTGACTTTTATCCAAAAAATACCTTGTGTTCATCCATAAAAAAAATTGTTCAACAAAAAATTAATTTGAGGGGAGTGAAAGAGGGAGAAATTGAGGAACTAAGAACTGCATTGTTTAGTTGCTTGGAAGCCGAAGGAAGGAAAGAATAACATCTTCCTTCATTAAGGGAGGCAACATATACGGATAAGGGAAGAATTATCAAGAAGTTGAAAATGCCTTTGTACATTAGAAGATTTGGAAGTTTATTTATTTATTTATTTTACTTTTGAGCTTAATTTTCATGTAATGTGATTATAAAGTTTTTACAAATTTAATCAATCACAAATTATTCACCAAAAAAAAAAATCAATCACAAATTATTTTAAGTATGACTTTTAAAGTAGTTTTTATAAAAATAAATAACTTTATTATAAATAATAATTTGTGATTAAATGATAGTGTAAAAAAAAATTATATTATCTAAGCATTCTAATTAAAATTTTTTTATTCTATTTGGTAAAATGTAGTTGTTCAAAGGGTAAATTTATCTTTACATAAATATTATATTTTCTTTTTTATTTTTTTACTTTAATCAAATAAATGAAGAAAATTTTCAATATTTTTTATCCTTATTTCAATTATTTTTTGAAATTTCTATTCACCTGAATAATACATATTTCTCTCTTGTTTTTCTTTATTCTCTCTCATTCTCTATTTTATTCACTCATTTTTTTTTTCCTTTTTTTTTAACCAAACAGAGTATTAGATGTGTGGTTGGATTGGAATAGTGTCCACTGGCCACTTGCTTTCATAAAGTTTGTGGGTTCTCGAGTTAAAGTCAGTAGGGTTAAGTGGTTAATGATGAAGTGAAACTTAAAATATTATTGACATCACCCTTGAATAATGTCCCGATAAATAAGTAGAGTGAGAAAAAAATTGCCATTTATTAATCAATAAAAAAAATATTTAAGTGATTTAAAAAATTAATCATGTATCTATACTAGTAATGTTATAAATTATATTAAAATTTGATATGTAGATAGTATATATTAGTTTTTTGTACTAAAAAATTATCTATTAACGTAATATGTCATTCTATTAATATAAACTTAATGTTTTTATTTTATTTAAATAAAAGTGATAGCAACATATTAACCAAATACAAAATTATTAGTATAACACACGTATATAGTGGAGGTTTACTTTTACCATTCAGTCCATTATATATCTTAATATCTCAGTGTATATATTAAAAAGAAGTCTTCTAAGCAACTTGTATGAATCAAGTCATCTTTTTTTATTCTTATCTTTTATTTAATCATAGCACATATGGAATAAAAATAATGTTAATCTTATCTAATCGCAGTTAATTAATTGGACATCCTACCACGCATTAATGATTAATGGGCGCCGTTATCTTGTGCTAAATAAATCCAAACGATCGAATGAAAACGGAGGGTGGTTCGAAACCTGGGTCAAGGTAAAGAGAAACGTGGGACGCTTGCTGACGTGCGTTTGAGTCGATTACAGCTAAGGCATAAAGCTAAGGCCAATGAGTGTGGCTTGGATTCTTGTTCAAGTCTAATTCCAATACCAATACCAATGCCCACATTGTTCCTGAATATGTAAAGCGTAGATAGATACGTTTGATACGAATGGCTGTGGAGAATTGGTATCAATCCCTGATCTGTGTGAACCTTGTGTGTGCATCGCTCTCAATTTTCAATGGCCAAGGTGCCACGCCAATAATCCATTATTTATAATCGTACATACAAAACCACCCAACACTGATTTCTATTGACATCCGCACCTTCGTTATCACTACTTAATACTTATTACTATAAATAGTTTGATTTTCTCTTTCTTAATTCACATGTTATACATAAATAAATGCTGCTATCATCCAGTCACCTCAACTAAACCATGCTTTAAGTGTTTTCAATATAAGACAAATATATCAACGTAACAACGATTAATTGATGTACTCCCTCCCCTCCTCTCTTTTCTAGCTTCCAGTCTACCTTGCCCAAAAAGACTAAATTCAAAAATCTGGATTGTTAATTCAACTTATTTAAACTAACGAACTATTAGATGTAACACTTTTATGTGCAGACAGTGTAGTGAAATACGATGTTACTTGTCCGTAGAAACTTTGAAAAAAGAAAAATAACTAAGGGTATGTTTGGTAGAGAAAAAAGAAATAAAGGAAAAGGAAGGAAAGAAGTGAGAAAAGAATAGATAAGAAATAACTAAAAAATAGAATGAAAGTTAAGGTTGTTTTGTTGAAAAGAGATAGAGGAGAAATAGAGTAGAAGTTAACTTTTTGAGATTATTATTATATTTTATTATTATTATTATATTATTATTATTATTATTTATTTTTATTATTAATATTATTTTTATTTATTAATAATAATAATAAAAAGAATTGAAACATGGGAAGCCTGTAAATCGATTTGGTGGTTGTATACAAAATCACGCATAAAACCAAATTTTGCATAAAAATTGATTTGAGCAGTGTACAAAATTAATTTATTTTGTTTACAAAATCGATTTGGTGTACATAAAAATGCACACTCTTAGTTCACAAGACTGGTGCAAATCGATTTAGTCATTGGGCTGATGCTTTTCTGGCCAACATTTCAGTTGCCTGGCCTAACCCGTTTAACCCACTGGGTTGGGCTAAATTGGCTTGATTTTTTCTAGCCTCAAATATAAGAGTCCAGTCCGGCCTAGCCTATCGGGTTGGGCAATTTTTGACACTTCTAATAAAAAAGATTAGTATTGATATGATTATAATAATAATTATTAAAACTATTATTATGATTAAAATTATTATTATTATTAAATTATTACTATTATTAGTTAAAATTATTATTATGAAAATAAATATTATTGTTGTTGTTGTTAATATTGTTATTTTAAAAATTAATTTCATTTCTTTATTACTATTGCTTATATAATTTTTGTTTAATAGGAACTTAAAAAAATACATGATTTGTGAAAGAATTGTTGTTGTCAACAATTTTTTAAAGAAAAATTATAAGATTGAAAATAACTTTTTAAAACTAAAACTTAAAATTAAAAATTAAAAACTAAAAACTGAGTTTAGTTTTTAAAAATTTTAAAACTTCAAATTAAAACCACCCGAACGAGGCTAAAATTATCTCATGGCGATGCTCAACTAACTTTTTTATTTTATTTTTTATAGTGAAATAAGAAATTCATTCGAAACAAATGTAATAAATTCGATACATTCATATCTATAGAAGAATCAACTTCAGAGAATAACTCTCGCTTCCAGCTACCAATCTACTTTAATTATGACTTACGCGAAAATGAGTGTTACAAAAAAACTATCTCAGATATTGTTAATCTAATTCATATATTTATTTCATTATTAGAATATCTTTGCAAATATCATTCACATTCTACCATTGTTTCGAACTAACAGTCAAATTCACTGTCAATTTATAAAAAAAATTGAGTGAGCCTAAACCATCTTTAAAGACTTAACTTTATCGATATATAAAAGATTTTCAAACTATCGCACGTGTATATGTATGTGATTATATCCATAAATAAACTTTTAAATAACTCGTATTAAGCATATTAATTTTTTTTGCTCCCAAAAATATCCTGACAGCTAATATGAAAAGAGATGGAAATCTTAACAATAAACGATAGATGGTATGAAAACAGCTTCGAATAGTATTATTATGTCTATAGCGGTGATTTATCCGACAATTAAAATTCGTATAAATTTCATGAATTGAGTTTACGCTGTTAAATCTTAAATCTGTCCTCTATATTAAATGAGAACAACTATCTTAACGAGAGCGTTTTTAATTGTTATTCTTTAACGAAAACGTTTTCAGTCATTATTTTTCAATAAGAGTGTTTTTAGAAATTTTTTAATCTCTTGTCTCTTTCAGTCTATTATTTTTAATATCTTTAGTTCTAAATTAAATTTTAATATTTTTTAAAAAAATATCAATAATTAAAAGTTAATATTGTATTACAATAATTGTTTATTATAAATTTAAAATATAGTCTATATGTTTAAAAATATATTTTTATTACAAATTTTAATTATAATATAATTTATATATTTAGAAGTATTTATTTATTATAAATTTAAATTATACAAAATAAATCTTTATTCCGTGTAATGTACATTTTTAAAATACTAGTTAAAAGAAAAGAAGTGTAAATACTAAATAGTAGTATTCAATCCCAGATTGAGTAATCTTTAAATGGCCCGTTGAGCAATTTTAGGGGTGAGCAATAATGCAATTAGTAACGTATCTTTCTATGAATTTAAGAGTCATTTCAATGATGTTAGCTAAAATATGTATATATATATATATATATATATATATATATATATATAGGGGGCGTTTAAAATGAAAAACATCTTAAAATGAGAAATGAAAACAATTAATATTAGCCATTGGATTACAATTAAAAACAATGAACAACTAAGATTAAAACTCAATTAAATACCTCTTATGAGACCACCATTGTTTCTGCCTCCACAATCGCTGCCACTACTACCATCATTGTTGCCATTACCACCATCATTGTTGCCACTACCGTTGTCGCCACCACTGTCGTTACTATCACGACCACCGTCGTCACCGCCACTACTATCACCGCCATCACCACTGATGTTGTCACCACCCCCATAGCTGCCACCACCACCACCATGTAGTGGTGGAGGAGGCAGTGACGGTAATAGTCTCATAAGAGGTGATTAATTGGGTTTTAATTTCAGTCACAAATTTGTTTTAATTATGATCGAAGGGCTATCATTAAAAGTTCTGATTTTCTCATTGTAAAAGTTTCTTATTTGAAATGTTCCTATATATATATATATATTAACTAGCATTTTAATCTTAACAAATATACGGAATAAATATTTTTCATATATTGTGATTTAATTATATAAATAAAAATCATTTTATTATTTTCTGTTAATGAATTAAATTAATATAAAATATAAACATAAATTTTAATTTGATTTAAATTTGAAAATAATAATATAATTATAACAACAATATTTTTAAGACAATAAATTTTGTTAGAACTTAAAATAAAATGACATTTAATTTGAATTTGAAAATAATAACATACTCATAAGAACAATAATTAATTAATTTAAATTTTAAAATATAGTAATTATTATAATTTAAAATAAATTATAATTTAATTTAAATTTGAATTTGAAGATAATAATATATTCATACTAGCAATAATTTCAATTTTACTCTTATAAGTTGTGTGTGAAGATCACTATGTAATAAGAGAAAAGAGAAAATATAAAAAGTGAAATAATTGAGAGGATAGGGAGAGTGAAAGTCTTCCTATCCAAAATAAGTACTTAAATTTATAATATAGGATATGTGTAGATATATTATTTTTAATCGAATTTTTGGGAATTAAATCTAAACATCTTTTATTCAAAAATTGTTATTAATATATTTCTATCATAATTTCTAATATATTCTTCAATAAAAAATCATTATTGATTTCTTAACTAACAATACCTTATTTTTTTTATGAATAGAATTTAAGAAAAGAATATTAAATAATAATTAGAAATCATTAAATAAAAGATGAAATCCCACTTGATTGAAAACCCTCCTCGGGGATATTTTATAGTACATAGGAGCTAGTTAAATAGTTATTGTTGCAATCGGAGTTGTAGCGGAACAACGAAAAAAGTTTTAAAAACAGGGAGTCGCTACCAATATATATTAAGGAAAAACATTGAAAAAATCTAAAAGAAAATAGTCTACGAAATCAGATTTTGGGCTCGAGAGTCAATTACGTGTAGGGAAGATATTAGCATCTTACAACGTCTGTCATAAAGACAGTTACCTCTAATTGATTAAGCAAATTATTAATAACTTTTAAAATATTTATCTCACTCTAAAAATAATTGCATCCATGGTTAACCAGTAATAGCCAGCCCTTAAAATTTTTCTTGTCATCGCATGTCCATTCATATGTGTTCCAAATGAGCCTTTGTGGACCTCTTCCACTATCTTCTTGGCTTCAGTCGCATCAACGCATCTGAGTAGTATCATGTCATGGTTCCTTTTATAGAGCACGTCGCCATTCAAGAATAATTGCTAGTCTCCTTAATGTTCTCTTGTCATTTTCTGAAGTACTGGGAGGATATTCTCTATCTTTCAAGTAGTGCTTGATATTGATATCATAAAACCACGACTTCCTATCTGGTTCCTCTTCCATCATTTGACAATACGCCAATTGTTCTCGATTTTGTATTTTTATTAGCAGTACATCTCCTCCTTGACTTATCTTGAACATTGAAGATAGAGTAGCCAAAGCGTCAGCCAACTGGTTATCTTTGCGGGGGATGTGATGGAAAGTTATTTCATTGAATTACTCCATCAATCCCTTGATGTAAGAATGATACGTGATTAATTTCGCATCCCGAGTCTCTCATTTGCCTTTGAACTGATGAACAATAAGGGCTGAGTCTTCATATACCTCCAAATTTTTTGCCTTGAACTTGAGTGCTGCTAGGACCCCTATTGCACATGCTTCATATTCTACCACATTATTGGTACAGTCAAAGCCTAGTCTTGCAGTGATAGGATAAATTGATTCTTAGGAGAAATTAATATTGCTCCAATTCCATGCCCCAGTGCATTAGAAACTCCATCAAACAACAACGTCCATTTCTTCTCATCCACAAATTCTTCTTCTTCAAATAGTTCCATTATGTCTTTATTTGGGAATTCACACTGCATTGATTTGTAATCTTCTATGGGTTGGTGAGCCAAGTACTTTGCTAAGGCGTTGCCTTTAATAACTTTCTGAGTGACATAAACAATATCATATTTTGATAGTAGCATTTGCCATTGAGCAATTCGACCAGTGAGAGCAGGCTTCTCAAATACATATTTGATCATATCCATCTTTGAGATCAACCATGTAGTGTGACTTAACATATATTGCCTCAATTGTCATGCGACCCAAGCCAATGCGCAACATATTCGCTCTAACACAAAGTACCTCATTTCACAATCTGTAATTTTTTTGCTCAAATAGTAGAATGCATGTTCTTTCTTGCTAGATTCATCGTGTGCCCCAATACACAACCCATAGATTTGTCAAGCACTATTAGGTACATGATGAGGGGTCTCCCTGGCATTGGCGGTATTAAGACTGGACGTTTTTGCAAGTATTGCTTCATCTTTTCAAAAGCCTCTTGACAGTCTTCATTCCACACCATTGTATGATTTTTGTGCAACAATTTGAAGATCGGGTTGCAAGTAGCGGTTAACTGGGATATAAATCTGGCAATGTAATTCAACCTCCCCACGAACTTCTTTTTTCGTACTAGGAGCTGACATCTCTAAGATTGTTCACACTTTGTCAGGATCCACTTCTATGCCTTTCTCACTGACCATGAATCCTAGCAGTTTGCCCGACCTTATGCCGAAAGTACATTTAGCAGGATTTAATCAGAGCTAGTATTTCCTCAGACGCTCAAACAACTTTTCTAAGTTGGTGATGTGCTCTTCTTCTGTTCTTGACTTAGCAATCATATCACTCTTCACACATATCCAAGAAACAGCTTGAGGAGAGCAAGTCTTCGAAGGAGGTTGAAGAATAGGATTTATAACATTGATTAAAGATTTATGATTAGATATGCTGAACAAAAGAACAAGAGAAATAATAGTACAAAAATTTGTACAATTAACAGACAAAAAAGAGAAAAGTATGAAATGTAATAAATAAAGTAATAAATGATATTATGAAAAGAAATAAAGACATAAAATATTATTTCTTTCGGTCTTTTTTATAAGAATCAAATTTACAATTTGACTTGGTCTTTTTATAAAAACCAATTTAGAATGTCTCGTGTATTAATATTTTTACAAAAATATCTTTAATCATGAGTCTTTTTTTTCTAAGTTCAATAAATAGTAGGTATGATACATTAATGTTTTAGACTCTTTGAAAGTCTAACTTTGTCTTATATGGAGATAATTTTAAAAAACTTACTTTGTCTCTTCACATTCATAGTCAATAAAATTAAGACAGCAAATGCTCCCTCCATTCCTTTTTACTTGTTAGTTTGTTAGAAATTTTTTATTTCTATTTATCTATCATTTTCAAAATTCAAGATAACATTAATTACTTTTTTTTATCAATTATACTCTTATTTCTTACCTAATTTTTAATTAATTTATAGATTTACAACTAGTATGCATTTATTGTGGAGTAGAAATAAGAAATGGTATAGTAGAAAACTTCTAAACTATTTTATGGAAAACAAAAAAATTTATTATATTTTTTGGTTTGTGTATAAAAACCTTAAACGACAAATAAAAGGAACGGAGGTATTATGTTATTAATGAGAGAAATTAAAAGAATTAAATATTTTAAAAAATAAAAATATGTCTCATTAATGTTAAAGGTAATTTAAAAAAAAAACATGTAAATGTAAGATAAATTTAATGTTACTAAGTAAATTAACTAATTTTCTTAATCTTAGTGAATTAGTTAATTGAATCTTATAAAAAAAATGAAAGAAATATTATATAAATTGTTTTTAAATTATTGTATAAATAACATATCTCATAATAAAATAAGTTCAATCAGAGAAATATCAAGAGGCAGAAATAGTTTGAGGGAAAAGAAAGGCGAAAAATGGGGTGGTGGTAGAGTAGACCGTTTGTTTCTTCACTATTCCTATGTTCCAACCAAAATTTAATTGGCTATTCATAGATTAAATTCGTTGTCAATATATCAATAAAGTGCGGAAGGAATACAATCATTGCGTAAATTGTGTGTGTCTTTAAATTTTTTTCACTGACATTAAATTACATAAATCCAACTTTAAATTTTATGATATTATGTCAATAATTATGTACATTAAAATTTAGATGAATTTAACATTTGTAAGTTTGTATTCTTATAGTCTATATACTTATATTTTTAAAAATATCTCATGCATTTACTCGAAATTATTTAATAGACACACACACACAAGACTTAACCAAGACAATGTTCGAGAGAAATTAGACATGAACTCTTACACAGCCACGAGTTGGTTATTAGGCTAAATTTTACAATATCTAATTTGACTTACTTCCAAAATTTAGTATTTAAACTCAACATATTTACTTAATAGATGTTTCTTTTAAGGTAGTTTGGTCGTCTATTTAAAAATCTAACCTGACACAACAGATTATTTTCTAACATGGCAGTTTAATATAAGTTAATGGACATAAACTTACATGCAGGCCGATGAGTTTAAATCTTTAACTAGAGTAACAAGTATATAATTTTAAAAATTTATAATAAAAAACAACACAATAATAAAAATTATTATTATATTTATTTAAATAAGGTGATATGTTAAACTCAAAAGACTTTTTGAGCGGCTATGGTTCCAACCTTTTGGGTTAACTAAATATGCTTTTGAAAAAAATCTTAACTTATTTAGTAAATAGACGTACGGAAGCTAATTTGGACAAAATATGATTATATGAAGCAAGCAATGAACTCTCAGGTCTCAACAAGTAGTTTGACTTATTTTGATACCTGTTCCATCTCCATATACTGCTAGTAAAAGTGACAATGAATTAAATAAACGCAAAGTTAGTTCGAGACTCAATTTATTAATTAACTTATTAACTTCGATTTATGAGTGAAACGAGCTAAACTCAATTTAGCAATTTGTGAATGATCAAGTTTTATTCATACTTTTAGTTTTTGTTTAATGGTCACATCTTTATATTTCTACGTGCGACAACACGCAGATACAACCCCATAACTTTAGAGACTAAGTTCTCTCTTCCATATCAAAAAAATTGTCAAAGAGTACAATAATTTGATTACTATTAAAAAGGGTAATTTACATAATAATTAATTCAATTATTATTAAAAATAATAACTTGTATCAATATATTTTTTAAAATTATATCATAATTAAATTGATTATTATTAAAAAGAAAAATTTACATCACAATAATTTCGATTACTATTAAAAATAGTAAATTGTATCATAAATAATTTAATTTTAATTAAAAAAATAATTTATATCATAATTAATTCAATTAATATTAAAAAGGGTAAATTATACTATATCATAATAAATATTGTAATTAACTTTTTTCAAAAAAATAACACAACGAAAATGCGTTTTCGTTGTGTATCAAGGTTCAATACACAACGAAAACTCGTTTTTGTTATATATTGTGCACAACGAAAATGTGTTTCTGTTGTGTTAAAGAGTGTAACCTTCATATATAACGAAAATACATTTTTATTGTACAAAATACATAATAGAAACATGTTTTTACTAGGGGTATTTTTGAAAAAAAAAAAAAACCAAACAAAGAATGGGATGAAATTAGCAAAAATTGGGGTGAGACTAGCACCCCCCCCCCCCCCCCCCCCCCTATTGCTCTTAGCCCTATTAACACAAGACTATAAGTTCGAATTGATTCAGATTACTTGACTCCTCCCGTCTCCCTTCAATTAAAATTTTACACCTTAACAAGAAAAAAAAAAAAACTTACAACCAAGAAAGAGAATAGTATTTTTTAATAAAAACAAAATAGGATGGAAACAGGAAATAGAGATAGGTAATTTCCATCTAATCATAGGATCAAAACAGAAAATAGGGTGTACATTAAGATAAGTAATAAAAAAAATAGGGATGGAAAATAGAGATAGGTATTTTTTGAAAGAATGAAGAATACACAAGAAAGAGGTTGAATTGTGTATTCCAAAAAAAACTTTTTAACCAATTTTAAAGATTAGTTAAGAAAACAGATAATCTAGGCATATATAAGGATAAAAGAAGAGAAGCATGTAGAGGTTTTTATACTGGTTTACTCAATCTTGAGCTATGTTCAGTCCCTTCGTCCCAAAGGTGTTCTACTAACCAACCTTTAGTTTACAACCAAGCATTTTTTTCTTGCCTCTTCAGGCTTTACAAAACAATCTACCCAAACCACTTAACCACCCAAGTGTTTTTTATCACTAAGCCTCTCCACGCTTTCACAAAGTAAAACTGTTGTTAAAACAAATTAACTCACAACATGAGAATATGAAAGTTTAAATGCAATACAGGAATTTTCTACAAAGAGTTTGAGAGTCGTCCGAAAAACACAAGGCTCATTTTTGTTCACTTGCTCGTATATCTTGTTCTTTTCTTCTGAGCTGATGTATATATAACCTTTAGGAAAAAAATAGTCATTGAAAATTTCCAGCTTCAGTCTTCAAGAAAGGAAAGTGTGCATGTATATCGAGTTTGCAGTAGAATTAGAAAAGTAACTTTTGTTCGTGCACTAAAATAGAAGGCGCGGTACTATGTTAGAGAGCTGTTTTTTTGAACATTCTTTATTCAGCTTGCCAGCTTGATAGGTTGACTTCCTTTTTCTGCAACACTGCACTTATACACTAACATATATCTGACTTTCATTTAATGCTCAGATATTTGAACGTTAAATCACTCTAAGAGGTAAAGCATAAGTCTCAAGGCCTTTTTGTGAAAATGAAAAGTTCAAACAAGCTTTTAAAACATAGTCGTTAAAAAGACTTACACTTTAACGATCATCATACACGAGTCCATTAGACGCTTGCTAAAACTAGTGCGTTGGACGCCTTGATATTAAACATGCGTTGGATGCTTAAAGAGCCTTTTTACAATAGAGACTTAAAACTTAATAAGTTATTGTTATCTTCAAAATTTGAGGGACTAGACGCTTCATGCATCTTTGGTTCCAACATTTTTAATCACAATTCCTATCTCCTAGAATGGAGCTATTCGCATGGCTTTGCTTGCAAAGGCCAAGTTCATGTTTATGGACGATTCGATTCCACAACCTGATCCATCCAAACCTCAGTTACTTTCAGCCTAGCATCACAACAACAAAGTCGTCAATTCTTGGTTGCTTAGCTTGATGATCAAAGCAATCACAGCTAGTGTGATTTATTCCTCATCTATAACTAACTGTAATCTGGTCTAACCTTTGTGAAAGGTTTGAGCAGCAAAATGGTCATTGCATTTTTCAACTGAAGAAGCAACTTATGCTTTACTCAACATAAACTAATAGTTACTTGATACTTTCATTAAGCTGAAAGGAGTTTAGGAAGAATTGGTGGGAAGAGAAATAATAGCAACACACTCTTCTGAATACACCCTCTCCTGTTGGTTGAAATTTCTTAAAAATTACAAAATTTTGTGGGTCCCGTGTCTTATTTAATAACTTTCTCATGATTTATAGTTTCTAATAAATTTCAACTAATAACAAAGTGTGTGTTAGGAGAAGTGTGTTAGAGAGTATGTTGTTGACACAAGAAAAGCAATGATAACTTGGAACAACTCAGCGAGAATCACAACTTACATTTGTTGCATCTTCTTCATTCAAGTAAGGTAGTGATAGGGAGGGCTTGGGTATTATGGAGTGCCTAAGTCCCACATTGAATAGTATGGGATACTCAGTGGAGTATTTAAGTAGTTGGTTTTCCCTCCTTGATAGCTAGCTTTTGAAGGTGGGTTCCCCAAGTGCTTAAATACTTATCAATTGGTATCAGAGCTGGTTGTCGATGTCTCAGAAAAGGGCTACATGGAGGGTTCTGACCAATGAAAAAGTTAAGTGAAGTGTTGTAGAGTGTGAGCCATTGAGACGGCAGCTTAGGGGCGGTGCTACGATAGAGACTTGGGTATTATGGAGTGCCTAAGTCCCACATCGAGTAGTATGGGATTCATTAACACATTGAGTAGATCAAAGACCAAAAGGCATGAAGAAAGATAGATCTATTTGCACTCATTGTGACATCCTTGGACACATCTAAAATAAGTGTTACAAATACATAGATTTCCCCTAATTATAAGAAGTATAGATCCATTGGAAGAATTAATCATGTTTCCAATCATACTTTGGTTTGTTTCCATCTGATCAGCTTTCACAGTTAACTCCTTAACACTACCAGCAACTTTTTGCTTTGCTACAATCTCAATTGGCTAAAGCTTCTTTGCCAAATTTTGAGAACCAAGAATTAGATCCATAGAATACTAGTATTGTTCTGCATACTAGCATCTTTTATTTTCCAGGACATCATTATAAATGGTTTTTAGACTCTGGTGCTTCTTATCACATATCTGCACCTTGCACAATTTTATCTCTCACACACCTTTGTAAAAAAAACGTCACTCTACCAAATGGTTTTAAAATCCTATTTCTGCCTTTGGTATAGTTCAATTGACCCCTAATCTTATTTTACATTAAGTCCTATACATACCTATTTTTCATATCAACTTAATATCATTTAGTGCTTTGCGGATACATCATCCTTACACTATAACTTTTTACACTAGCTCTTTCATAATCCAGGACCTCAACAACTAAGGATGATTGGCAAGAGTGACCTGGTTAAACGACTTTACAAACTTGACATGTCAAAGTATATTGCTGCCCACACTTGTAAAAATGTTTCTGTTACCCATCCTAATTTTTGTACTTCAATGTCGTTGTATTGTACAAACTCTAAAAAAATTCCCATTTCTATGCCTAACAATTCTTTGTGGCACATAAGGTTAGGCCATCTGTCTAATAAAGTACTTTCAAATGAACTCTCAATCTCTTTTCTTAACAATCATTCATTTTCTGATTGTACTATATGTCCTCTAGCAAAACTAGGAACCATACCACCACCTAGTGGTTTTTTTACCAAAATAATTTAAAAATAAAACAATAATTCCCAAACTACTACATTCTCCACATTATTTTCCAAACTACATTGTTTTACTGTTCACGTGGGATGCCTATCTCCCAGGACCTTACTTCCCTTTTTTCAATTTGGAAAATTTGGAAATTTCCCCCATGGAATTCAGGTCCCCAGGACCTGAATTCTTAGGGTTTTTTTTTTTGCTTTCTGATTTTGTTATGTATATTTATTCTAATTTAATTTTAATTATTATTTTAATTGTGGGTTAATTTTAATGCAAAAAAAATAAAATTGCTGTTAAATAATACATTTAGTGGTTAATTAAAATAAGTACAATTAAGGAAAAATATTAAACAAGAAGATTTCTATTAATTAAAGTTATTTAATTGTATTAAAATAATTACTATGTTTATTATTTTTTGTTAGTTTAGGTAAATTAAGACAAAAATAATATTAACAAATGTAATTAAAATAATTACTATGTTTAATTTTAATTATGAGGTAATTTATGAAAAAAATTGAAATTGTGGTTCAATAAGTGGTTAGTTTAAAAAAAGGTATAATAAAAGATTAAATTAATAAAAATTACATAGGAATAAAAATCGTTGGGGCCGCTTTGATGTTTCAGCACGGTTAGGACATTTATTTTTGGAATGTCCTGGTGTGTGACATGCCGAACATCTTTTTGGTTGACTTCTTTCTCTGAGATCCATTTCAGTACGTATGCAAGTTGATTTTGGGTGTTCACTGATATTTCTGTGCATAACTGGATTGTGGGACAATTTCAGTCCGTAATATGTTGGCCATGACCCTTCGTTGGGTAATATGTGGAATCTTTCGCTGTAGACGTTGGATATATATTCCAACGTGTACACCAGACTCACATATTACATGTAGTCATGGTGAGTTTGGTTACAGGAAGCAATGACATGTGTATATGGGATGTGCAGTTTTTAGAACTTTCCATATTCACATTTTTCGCTGTTCCAATCTGACACTGAAATGCTCCATAGAAAAGTAATAATGCCCAAAAAATCTGGCAATAGAGTTCATCTAATGTATCTACTGTTATTGGTAGATCTTGACTATGTTGGACGTTATAGTTGGGGTTCAGCTTGTTTAGCAACTTTGTACAGAAAAATGTATAGGGCTGTTTATCCAAATTCTAAAACTATGGATGGGTCTGCATCATTGTTGCAATCTTGGGCATGGTATCGCATGCCATTCATTGCACCCCAAGTTAATCGTCAGCTAACATATTCACTTGTTGTCAAGTAAATAAAAAATCCAAACTAAAGTGTACCTATCTATCCACTAATTATACAAACGTTAAATGTCTTCTACTAGATGGAGTGGCAAGGGACTACAATTTACAGGAACTCCTCATGGTGATGTTATAGGATACAGATCAAGAATTGGTCACATGCAATTTGAACAGGTTATTATATATACTAAATTATTCTCTGTCATACATGTATTATCAATTTACTAACCATGCTTATGTTTGCAATTCGTATGGATGCCATATAGAGGGTGTGAGACATTTGTGCCACCACATGCATTTAAGGATTCCAAAATGTGGAGTGCCTTTACTGTTTTAATTTGTTTTTCTGTCATAGAATGGCAACAAATGGACAGGGTAAAGTTCTAATTTGGACTATGGCAAGATGTGCCAATATCACCTAATAATTTAGATCACCTCCACCAAATAGACATGTAAGAAAATAACTACACAAACAGGGTAAAAGAGCATGTCGACTGGCTTGAAATTTGGAAAGAACAATAGAACAACATCTTAGTGGGGCAATCTATTTAGCGACCTTTGCTGCAAACCCATGACTATATGCAATGGTATCATGCAAATCCGATATCTTTCCTATCTATGCCACAACAATTGCAAGACCCATAGGTTGGACATAACACAGATGTTGGCGACACAACACATGCAACACAACAAATGCCAACAGGACAATGTGCACGACGTCAGAGAATACCTCCCCAACCTATCCCCCTAGTTATTCAGACTATGCAAGATGAAGACTTGGAACCACCTCGTCATTCATTTGCATTCATTCCATCATAACAAGAGGCTGATGAAAATCTTAAGTATCGTCGACACTCGTTCGTATTTAGTGCAAGAGACTTTATGAGCAATTTGTTTGGCACAGACATTTGAACTCTGGAGTTGGCTCACGCTTATATGTAAAGTATTATCGTTCCATCATTTCACCATCAGCTTGCTGGAAGTTCTTCAACAACACACGTCGACCATTATGCAAATTATCAGTCATTGCCTCTGACAAATTTAAATCCAAACTTAGATAAGGCTATGCATCAAGATCAGCCAATTGTTGATGACGAGGAAAATCAAACTCAACAACATAGACAAATCCATCAAAATCCTCCATGTAGAAGACGACCTCCATTATGTGGAACTGGACACCATTACGGAGATTAAATTCCTCTTCTTTTGTAATACTTATTTAATTTATTTCCAAGCAATTATTTTAATTACATTTGTCAATATTATTTTTGTCTTAATTTACTCAAACTAACAAACATAATAGACATAGTAATTTATTTAATATGATTTGATAACTTTAATTAATAGAAATCTTCTTATTTAATATTTGTCCTTAATTGTTCTTATTTTAATTAACCACCAAATGTATTATTTAACTACAATTTTAATTTTTTCGCATTAAAATTAACCCATAATTAAAATAATAATTAAATTAAAATTAAATTAATGATTTATCACAAAAATTAAAAAAAAAAAGAGCCCCTTCAGAAGTTGAGTCTTGAGGACCTGAATTCTATGGGGCAATTGAATTTTTTTTTACA
Organism: Spatholobus suberectus; assembly: GCA_004329165.1. Classification (NCBI taxonomy): domain Eukaryota; kingdom Viridiplantae; phylum Streptophyta; class Magnoliopsida; order Fabales; family Fabaceae; genus Spatholobus; species Spatholobus suberectus. The sequence continues at coordinate 85,975,871 of CM014732.1, forward strand.
AAAATGCAAGAGGAAAGTCGACCCCTGAGAAGTAGGCCTCCTAGGTGAACAGTAAAACAATGTAGTTTGGGAAATAATGTTACACGTGTAGTAGTTTGGGAAATATTTTTTTGTAATTTATTTTGGAAAAAAATCCCCACCTCGTCTTATTTTGTGCAAACAATCATATTTCCCCATTCCCTTTATATTTAGTGCACTATGGTGTTTGGGAACCATACCACCACCCCATTTATGATGGTAAGAAAGATTTTCTCATTTTGGTAGATGACAACATTCTTTTTAGATGGACTTAATGAAAAAGAAATCAGAAGCTACAATTTTAATCATGAATTTCTTCATATTGATACATACTCAGTTTGGGGTAGGGGTGGCAATATGGGCCCAACTCGCATAACTTGATAAAATAGGTTAGGTTGGGTTATGTGGTTCAACCCTCCAACCCGCATAACCAAACCCGTTTAACCTGCCAACCCAATGGGCCAAATGACGAGTTGGGTTAGGTTGGCCTGTCAGGTTAGTTTTTTTTTTTTTTTTTAGGTTGAACCTTTGAGTTGAGATTGTATTATAGTTCTTGTAATATTTGAGATTATAGCTTCTTTTCATTTAAACATGTCATATGTGAAGTTCCAAGACAAGAAGGTGGTCATTAGAATTTAGGACAAATAACAATTGTTACGTAAAGTTTATGATAAATTGATGATTTCTTAAGTATTAAGAAGGTTTTTATATTTACTAATTTTTTTACATTTTTTCTTTTTTTAATTTTATATTTGATCATAAAATTTGAAAAAAAATTAAATAATTTATAATTTTTTAATGGGTTGGCGGGTCAACCTAATCCAACCCGCCAACCCACCACGGGTTAGGTTGGGATTCCTAACCCAATCAAAAAATGTGTTCAACCCAACCCAACCCGTTTTTTGGTAGGTTGAGAGCGAGTTGGGTTGGGTTGACTCGTTTTGATACCCCTAGTTTGGGGTAATCATCAAACCTTTAGATCACCCAACAACAAGGAACTGTTCATCATTTTTCATGTGTCCAACAATCAGAATATGTGTTCAACATGGATTTTGTAGACACTTTCTCTTGTTGCAAAACATACAACAGTGACAGTGTAGGTTACATAAGCCCAGCTATGGTCTTAGACAAACTTTGAGACAATGGTTTCACAAGTTCTCCACTACCTTTCTTGACAATGGTTTCACCCAATCTAAAAGTGACTACTTCTTATTCATTATTGGTTTTGGTCTATCACTGGTGGTTTTCCTAGCTTATGTCAAATTGTCAAAGGCATAAACATAATCCTAGCTGACCCAAATAAAGAAAAGTAGGTAGAGATTCAACATTATTTCATATTCCATACTATTATTTCTCTTAAATAGATAGTAATAAATAATAATAATATTAAGTTAAAACTTTTTTTAATAGTATTGTTTTACATTTTTCTTCTATATTGTAAGAAAAAATAAAGAAAAAACTTGTGTATAAAAATATTATTCTTAATATATATATATATATATATATATATATATATATATATATATATATATTCCTTTCTTGCACTTTTTACAAAAATTAAATAAGAAGAAATTTAACTTTTTTTCATATTTTTATCAAACAATTAATTAAAACATTAATTTTATATTTTCTTTCTTTCTTTTCCTTTCATTTTCTAAGTGGTTGACTACAATAGTTCGAAAAAATTGTGTAAACAATATGGGTTCCTTTTGGATCCGTAATGAAAACAATAATGATTAATGTGTATGTATAGACAAACTGTTAGGATGGGCTTAGAAAGGCCCAATAGAAAGAAAATTAAGTGATTTAAAGATTTTATAAGATGGTCTTAGAATATTAAGATATTATTTTATTTTACCTTTTAATGTTACGTTATTTTAATTTTCCTAAGCTAGGATGATGACACTTGTAGGGTCATCATTAATAGCAATTAGGTTATAAAATTGTATTTCCCCTAGCCTATCAATCATGAATGGAAAATATCAGCCTTTATGTAGCCTTTTATCTTTTTCATAGTCTCTAATGGTAGTCTTGTAGTTATTTTACAGTAGCTGTAGTATTAGCTCTCTATCACAAACCCCCTCGGGAGAAGATGCAATAGTTAGAAATAAAAGGCATCTTTGTTTGTGCCAAAATGTAGGTGTCCAAATATTTTTTTTTTTTAAATAAACATAAGTTAAACAAAATTGTAAACACTACTGATTTAAATATCCTAAGTGTGATGGTTATACGTAGGGATGACAATTCTACCCAGACCCTATGGGTACCCGCAAAAAATATCCGTAATGGGTAGGGTAAATACCCGCTTAATGGGGATGGGGGCGGGGGCGGGGATTTACCCGCAAAATATAATGAGGATGGGTGCGGGTATGGGTACTATAGTACCCAACCCGCCCCATACCCGCACACACACACACACAAATATATATATATATATATATATATATATATATATATATATACTAAAAAAATAAGTTCTAGTGAGTATTAAAATATTAAAAATCTTGATTCATTAAAAAAAAAAGATATTGCAAGAAATATAAACAAAAATAAGAGTTTAATTTATATGCATTGTTATTGTAAATTTTTTTTACATATATGTAAGCTCAAAATTCACTATATTGCTGCATCATATTAATAAATGGGATAATATGATGAAATAATTAAATTTTATTAAACGTCTGTGTAAAAATGTTTTGCACTACAATTGTATATAAATTAAATATCAAAAATAATTTATACTCCTTTAAAAATAAATTATATGAAAAGATTATATTCTTTTCAAATGTACACATGCTTCTAAATATTATTGAAATACTTGTAATTATTCTTATCGTTAAATGTAGATTTTTTAAAAGTAAGATTATTCAAATTTTATTAGTTAATAACTATGTTAAAGGATGGATTAAATGAATTTTCCTTTATATATTGAAAGTGAAATATTAAAAAAATTTAATTATAAAAATTTGATCAATACTTTCATAATTGCTACAAAAATAAAATGAGATTTGTCAAACTGTATTAAATTAAATTTTGAATTTCGCCTAAGGCTACAAATTTTTTTTTCATGGCACTACACTTAAGTAAAGTGCGGGTAGCGGGTATGGGTATGGGTATATAGGTACCCAGCGGGTACGGGGATGAGGATTAAAGTTGCTACCTGCGCGGGTATGGAGGCGGGTACGGGAATTTTTTTCAAATGTGAGTATGGGGACGGGTACCATAGTACCCTACCCAGACCCTACCCATTGTCATCCCTAGTTATACGGTGATATTGAGAATCACGTATGATCGACGTGAAATATATCATATGTATCTACACATTATATGTGAAAGAAATGGAAAGTTTTTCGGAAGTACATTTTGACCAAACTTGTAATAAGATTACTTCTTTTGTGTTTATATATTTCCTTGATATATGGGAAAGTTTTGAACATTGCATTCACAGCTCAAGTGAACTTACATTCAATGTGCAACATCATTTCCTCGTTTGTTACTACAAAGTTAACAATAGAAGATGCCACGTGATTCGATGGGAATAATAAATTCGGTCTGAACGCCTGGGAGCTTCGTGTATAAAAGAAAACTTGAGTTGAATTCCAGTGCGCAAAAAAAATAAAAGTTTAGTTTGTCATTTTGTTTTTGTGGGACTCTCTGGTCGAGGAGAAAGAAAGGGACCGAATGCATATACTACTTCATATATTAGTGATGTGCATGTGGCCCATAAACAAAGTCGAGGGCACTTTTAATATCCAAAAATAAAAAGTTGAGGGCACTTTTTGACTTTTGATTTTTTTAAAAAAAATATAGAAAATGATAACGATATCCTCTTGTCAAGAAATCATTCAAATTCTTTATACCCCGCTGTTCGTGAGTTCATTGAACTTATCAAACACGAGGAATCCAAGCGGAATATGTTACATCCCACAGATTAGCTGCTTGGACTTGCCCAATGGTTAATATACCACATGAAAAATGTGGCTTGGCATGGAAATTCTTGATGAAATATAATTCACAGAAATCAAGCGCTCCTCCCTCATGATTTTCAAAGTATTTTTGTTTTCGTTTTCTTTGGAAAACTTTCAATTAATAGAGATATAAAATGTCGTTGAAACAAAGAAAAATTACTATTCTGAATTATTTAATGCATGTCATTTCAATGTTGTAAATCACACTATATCTCATTGTTAAAAACTTTTTTTAATATGAATTTAATTTCTTACACTGTCAATGTAAATCAATCAGAAATCATAGTTAGTATAATTTTTAAGACAATTTAGTAAAAATCAACAAATGTAGCATACATAATGATTTGTGATTAAATAATAGTGTAAATTATTATTTACACTGTGACTGCATAAATTAGTTGTCTTAATTAGGATGCATACATACTAGGAAATTATCATTCCATGTAATGAGACGAAATGGTTAGCTGCCCTTTTGGGGCAATGGTTGACTGTCCTTTGAGTATTAAAATCGAATACTGGTTAACAATAAGGCCTAAGCTACGACGGGCCCAATTAGAACTCTTCTCGACTACGTTAAGAGAGAACCATAATGCTTTTTATTCCTCACTCATGCATTTACAGGCTTTGGTCCTTACAAATGGATGAGGGTTTCACCGTTTTCCTCAATTTGCGACCAACTAACTACATACACGTAATCCCCTCCGTTATACCTCATCAACATTTGTTCTTCCCAACTCACAGGATAATACTAGGACTCGTGGTTTGGGCCTGAACCACCTCTCAGTAGTAACACAAATTTCGTCTACCCATTATAAAATTACAATCTAAAGATTTCATCAGCTATTTCCTGTTTCCTGCATGTATATACAAAATAACAAATATAAAAAGTATATCAAGTGTTGTTATTATGAGAAATGAAACTCATAAATCTAAACCATTAAATCATATTCATATAACTACTAACTTTTAATTTTCATCATTCATGTATTGTAAGACCCAAATTTATAGTTCTCATTTTTTACAATAATCAAGAGTTCTCACATGGGGAGACGGGGAGAGATTTACAACATACATCCATTTATATATTAGAAACATTAACATTATTTTCTATGGATGATTCTAGAACTGTTCACTTGCAGCACAGCATGCCCAGACCTGTTATGGACCCATAAAACATTCGATTATCTTTGCACATGAACAGATATTGCTCTTTGCCCTATTGACACAAGACTACAAGTCCAAATTCAGATTACTTGACCCCTTCCACATCCCTCCAATTAAATATTTACACCGTAACAAGAAAAAAACTAACAATAAAGAGAATAATATTTTTTAATAAAAAAATAGGAATGGAAACAGAAAATAGAGATAGGTAATTTCCCATCTAATCATAGGATGAAAACAGAAAATAGGATGTATTTTAAGATAGGTGACAAAAAAGAAAAAAGGGATGGAAAGAGATATATATTTTTAATAACAATTCTGAAGTGAATAAGTGGAGCTATTGGCACGGCTTTGCTTGCAAAGACCGAGTTCAGGTTTGTGGATGGCTCGATTCCACAACCGGATCCATCTGAACAGTTACTTTCGGCTGGCATCGCCACAACAAAGTCGTCAGTTCTTGGTTGCTCAACTCGATCGCCAAAGAAATCACAGCTAGTGTATTTATTCCTCATCTACAACTGCAATCTGGTCTGATCTTCGTGAAAGATTCGAGCAGCAAAATGGTCATCGCATTTTTCACCTACGAGGGAACTTATGCTCCACTCAACGTAACGCAATAGTTACTTAATACTGTACTAAGCTGAAAGGCATCTGGGAAGAATTGGTGGAAATTTGGTCTAGTGCACAATTGCGCCTGTGGCGAAGTCAAAACTTTGATAGATAATTTGAATACAGAATATGTCATTTGCTTCTTGATAGGATTGGATGAATCATTGTCCCAATTTTAAGGGCAGATCCTCTCTTGATCCAAGAAGAAAAGCAACGATAGCTTGGAAAAACTCAGCAAGAATCACAACTTGCATTTATTGTGTCCTCTTCATCCAAGTAAGGTCAAGATCAAAAACCAAAAGGCATGAAGATAGACCAATTTGCACTCATTGTGGCATCCTTGGACACATAGAGGATAAGTGTTACAAATTACACAGATTTCCCCTGGTTAAAAGAATTATAGATCCACTGGCACAATTAATCATGTTTCTTATCATACTTATGGTTCGTTGCCATCTGACCAGCCCTCACAGTTAACTCCTCAACACTACCATCAGGTTCTTGCTTTGCCACAATCTCAATTGGCTCAAGCTTCTTTGCCAAATTCTGAGAACCAAGAATTAGATCCACACTCCACAGAATACTGGTTTTGTTCTGCCTACTAACATCTTTTCTTTTACAGCACATCATCATAAATGGATTTTAGACTCTAGTACATCTTGTCATATATCTTGCACCTTGCACAATTTTATCACTCATACACCTTTGCAAAACAAATGTCACTCTACCAAATTGTTTTAAAATTCATATTTCTGCCATTGGTATAGTTCAATTGACCCCTTATCTTATTTTACATGAAGTCCTATACACCTGTTTTTCATATCAACTTAATATCAGTAAGTGCCGTTTGGATATATTATCCTTGCACTATAACTTTGTACGCTGGCTCTTTCATAATTCAGGACCCTCAACAACTGAGGATGATTGGGAAGAGTGAGCTGGATAAAGGACTTTACACTTCAAAGTATATTGCTGCACACACTTGTAAAAATGTTTCTGTTACCTATCCTAATGCTTGTACTCCAATGTCGTAGTATCATACAAACTCCATAAAATTTCCTGTTTCTTCGTCTGACATAATATCTTTGTCGCACATAAGGTTAGGCCATCTGTCTAATAAAGTACTACAACTACTTTCAAATAAACTCCATCTCTTTTCCTAACAATCATTCATTTTCTGATTGTACTATATGTCCTCTAGCAAAACAAGGAACCATGCCACCACCCCATCTTACTTTGTGCAAACAATCATATTTCCCCATCCCCTTTTGATTTAGTGCACTGTGATGTTCGGGAACCATACCACCACCCCACTTATGATGGTAAGAATGATTTTCTCACTTTGGTAGATGACAACACTCTTTTTACACAGACTTAATGCAAAAGAAATCAGAAGCTACAATGTTAATCATGAATTTCTTCAGATTGATACATACTCAGTTTGGAGTAATCATCAAAACTTTCAGATCACCCAACGCAAGGAACTGTTCATCAGTTTTCATGTGTCCAACAATCAGAACATGTATTCAACATGGATCTTCTAGACACTATCTCCAGTTTCAAAACATACAACTTTCTGTTGCAGCTGTCCAAAATTGGTCCATATTACAACTGGCTATCGATAACTCTTTCTTGAAGGGAGACTTATTACAAAAAGTGTACCTGGATCTGTCACTGGGGCATCCACTTAAAGGGGAGCTGCTGATTTGCAGGTTACACAAGCCCAGCTATGGTCTTAGACCAGCTTTGAGACAATGGTTTCATAAATTCTCCACTACCTTTCTTGACAATGGTTTCACCCAATATAAAAGTGACTACTCCCTATTCACTATTGATTCTGGTCTATCACTGGTGGTTTTCTTAGCTTATGTCAAATTGTCAAAGGCATAAACATAATTCTAGCTGGCCCAAATAAAGAAAGGTTGATATAGATTCAGCAATTACTCCAAAATCTGTTCAAGCTCAAGGTTCTTGGGGACCTAAAATACTTCTTAGGACTAGAGTTTGCCGAGTCTGCCAAGGCTGCCAAAGGCATTTCACTATGCAAACACACACCCTTTCTCTAATAGAAGATACAGGTTTCCTAGGTGCCAAACCAGTGTCTGTCTATAGATCCCCCCATCCAATTAAATGGGACAGCTGGTGATCTTTAGAGGATTCATCTTTACACAGAAGATTGACTAGTCATTTAATGTACTTAACGACCTCAAACCTGACATCACATATGCTGATGTGCGGTAACTCAGTGAGTTTATGTCTGTTCCCACTCACTTACAGGCTGTACATCATGTCCTTCACTACTTGAATAGTGCTCTAAGCCAAGGACTTCTATTTCCAACTCAATTAGGGTTCAACCTCATAAGTCACAGCATTTGCTGGTGCTAATTGGGGCAATTGCCCACACACAAGGAGATCTACCATAGGGTTCTGTCTTCCTAGGCCAATCCCTAGTGTCGTAGAAATCCAAGAAACAACCAACAGTCTCACATTCATCTGTTGAGGTGGAATACAGAACATTGGCAACAGTGACTTTTGTGCTGCTGTGGCACAGTTGACTCCTCTCCAACTTGGGTATTACAATCCCATTGACAATAGTGTTTCGTGACAGCCAATCAGCTATTCACTTAGCATCAACTTAGATATCATGAGAGATCTAAACAGGTAGACATCAATTGCCATTTTATCAGGGAACATGTTGCCTTGAGCTTTCTTAAACTAGTTCACACGAAAACTAAACATCAATTGGCAGATCTTCTTACCAAAACCCTTCCAGCTGAAAAATTCAGACCTCCACTGTCCAAGTTGGAAATGATATATATCTACCTCTCTAGTTGAGGTGGAATAGTAAGCATAGCTAAATTAACTATCATTAGTTAAGTTAGTTATTTCAGTTTTCATGTGGTTATATTTAACCTAGGTAGCTGGGTTTTGTCGTGATTGTGTATATAAACTCAACTGTACACAAATTGATTGAAGGAGAGTTTTCATTTTTCACCAATCTATCTCTTAATTTTAAAAGAGATCATTACATTTTCTTTCATTAAGCAAAATTACCTCAGACAGTCTCTGGCCAGTGGCCACCAAAATCACTTACTTCCATTTGGATGGTGACCACTGCGAAACGCAAATCTTTTGGAAATGTATCACTAAAACCAGCGAAAAAAGGTAACAATGAAATGTAACTGAACAAGACAAGACTTAACAAAATATCTCAAGCCCTGAGAACAAAACCTTAAGCTTTCTTATTCTAAAGAGCATATCTTTTAACCCTATTCTTCATCCCAAGCCAAAAATAAAAACATCTGCCGTCACTGATGTACAGATATGAGTGAAATGCAACTGAAAAGGTAAAATAATAATAATAATAACAACAACTATTCTGATACAAGCAAAAGGTAACTTAAAATATGCCTTTCCACAAGTCCCGTTTCAGCCACACGTTCTATTGATATGTAACATATTTCGAAACGAAATTACAGCTAATCACAACAACTTAAAGAACTTTCATAAGATCATATAAGAACCATACTTTAAAACGATGACCGTCTCTCGATACCTCTGAACACGAGAAAAAAAATTATGTTCTTAATCAACAAAGAAATAAATAAACATATACTAAGCCCCTTTATTCATGATACAGAAAACTGTGACCTAAACAATAGTAGCAGAGAAGTCTCACTCACCCAGCAGCAGCAGCAGCACATTCAGAAAATGATATCCTCATCTTTGTCATTGGCCACAGACAACAAGTTGTGGGAAACCCCTTTGCGCAAAGGGAGATTACTCTCAACCTTGGAGGACTGCAACAACTGCATCTGCATCTGCTTCTCAATCTCCCTCTTCTTATACCCCTGAATCTTCTTCAGCCTGAAGAAATCCTCCCTCTCGAGCTCATCCAACTCCCCCTTGATGTAACTAATCGTATTCTCCAAGCGCGGCTTCACCACATTCTCAAGCGCGTTAACCCTACGATTCGTGGTCTTAATGGCCTCGTCGAGAGTGAGAAACGATGTCTGAAGCGAAGCGAGCTCGACGAGCACCTCGATGGCCTTGATGTACGCGGCGCGACACTGCTGCACCTGCTGACCACCACGTGCCAGTCCCGTGAGGTCGTTCTTCGTGACCTCGCCGTCGGCGGTGTACTCGAACTTGGGGAGCTTGACGCCGGCGACGTTCTCCTGGCGGGAGCGGACGCGGAGGGAGGCTTCGCGGACGTTCTCGAGGACCACGTGCTTGATGTTGTCGCCGGCCACGTACTTGGCCTCCGTCAGGGCGAACGACGAGGTTTTCATGATGTCGCCCATGGATTCCTTCGTCGACACGATCTTCTTCAGGATCTGGCGGAACTGCACCGTCAGCGCGTCGCTCTTCTTCTTCAGGAGCGCGTGGCCCCGCGTCGCGCCGACCAGACGCGCCTTCACCACCCCAAGCATCGTCACCGTGGGGACCACGTTCAGACGCTGCGTTTGCCCCGACATTTTGCTTTCTCCGGAAACAAGATCTGATCGACAAACACGCGTGCGAATTCGCGACGGAATGAGAATTGCGATCGGATTGGTGAAATTCGGAAAAAACGGAATGGAGAAAAAATGAATTGAAGGTGTGACCGGGGACTCACCTGTCAGACAAGGTAGTTGCCGCTGGAGATCGAGAACAGAGAGAATGATCAAGAGAGAGAGTGTGAGTGTGCGTGCGTGTGTTGGATCAAATGATTTTGTTTTTTGGGTTGGGAATGGGCTTTCAATTATTGGCTTAAGTTGCTTTCGTTTTGGTTTTTTACCATGCATGTACTCTTTATTGGGCTTTTTTTTTGTAGTTCAAACTTCATACAAGGCTTATTCATGGACCCCCCCAACAAAATCTGCAACCACTCTACAAGTTCCAAAGGGAACACATCTATCTAGTTTGATCCTTCCCCCCCCTAATTACATTCCGATTTGAATAAAGAGGGGAAAAAAAATAGATACTGATTTGAACAATTGAACAGGAAAAAAAAAATACCGCAAAATCTTGAAAATCATTCTCTTTATTATAGACAGTAACTCCTCTCTCATTTATAAGGGTTTTTTTTTTTTTTAAATAATCTTTATATATATATATATTTTAGTACATATCACATTTATCTTCCACCAGAGGCAATTTTGCTTGGGTAAAATTACTATAGATAGCAAAACTCTCTTTTTAAATATTTAAAGCAAGTAAGAAACTACATACCTAGAGCTTCAACTCAAAACTATTGATTAAGTTAGAACAATCATGTGTCAGATGATTCAGGTGTTCGGTGGTATTGAGTGTAGAATGATTAGGAGACATGAGATAGGATAAAAGAATTTAAGAAAAAAGCCTTTAAAAGTGAATTTATTTTTAAAATACATAAATAAGTATGTGTTTATTTAATTCAATTTAAAACGTGTTATGGTTTAGGCATTTTAAATGAATTAAGAATAAATATACTCCCATATGCTTATTTTTGTTAATATGCTCTCACTTGCTTTCTAAGAAGAATACGGTGGTAAGTTACAACTCTGAGTTTATTAAAATATTTCAAATATGTAGCTTGCTAAATATTTGTTATCATAATAATTATATGAAGTCTATTAACTTAAGTATAACCCGTAACCTTTGACAACAAATTGGTAACTTTGACCTAAAAAAGAAAGACATACATGAGTAAAATGTTGTATATAATGGGGTATTTCAAAAGGTATAAGTCTCACATTGCTTGAATTGGTTTTCTATCAAGTGTTTATATATGAAAATGTGTTAATAGCTTTTAAAGTAGCTAGTAAATAGGAGAAGGCTGACGTGCATGAGAATGGGCATCATGGGTCAGTTGCAGTGCAAATCTGTCGATTTTCCCCCCTCCCCCTGCGCGTGCAAGTATGGGCTTCAAAAATCTCTTTAGCTTCGAATTTGTTTAACTATCTTTTGAAAATTTCAATGGAAACTATTGTTTTTATGACCTTTTTTTAATTGGATCTTGTTCGGACAAAAAATAAATATTGATTTGAACAATTTGTTGTTTTCTGAACGTTGCTTGGTTCTCATTTCTATATACAACCTGTTTTTCGAAATAGTTTTTTGTATGCTCTAGGTTCTTAAAGTTTTCTTGCTAGTTCTGTGCTTCGGTATATTCTGAAAGATTCTTGTTGTGTCTTGGGAGACTTACGTGTATCCTGCGAATAGGTCTTTTAGGACAGTGCTATCCCACGTTTTAGGAAATTTGATTTTATTGTCAACAACAACATAACAAAATTATCTCCTTTAAAATTATAAATAATTATGAGTGAAATTAATTAATTTTAAAGATTATTCCACCTCAATAATTGAGTTTGCCTGTGGGGATATAGATAATTATATATGGCGAGTATAAAATTATGAACATATAAATCAAAGCTGGCTCATATTAGTTAAAAATACATAATTTGGTTAAAAATATAGAGTGTACAAAACAATGAAATGACATTTTCTCCAACATTCATAACTTAAATAACTTGCAGTGGACATCTACATGGATCCACGCAGTCATGAACAAAACGTGAGACAATTCTTTTAGTGTCCGATCTAAGTAAAGTGAACCAAGACAGTAGACATACGGCTACACAAATAAACGAAGACTTGCTACATGCTAGTGACAAGTCTTCGCCATATCAAAAATTAGCACGTTATTATTATTATTATTGGTGAAAGGAGAGGGGCTCAGCCCCAAACCTGAGCATGTTATTCATTTATGAACTTTGACCTTTTTTACTACAAAAGAAAAATAAAAGTGTGTCGATCTGTTTTTGAAAGTAAATGTGAACACACACATACACACACAATTTCAATGAGCTAATTAAAATTTAAATCAAAACAAATCAAAATAAATATATCATTTAGAAATAAATTTACTGTAGATAAACTTTATCCTTTTCCCTTAATGCAGATTTCATTAATTCTTATTAAATTTCGGTTGCTTGTATATGATGGCCATCTATCCTTGTAACACCAGTGAATGATGAAATTTAAACCTAAGCATCCAAACTCTTTTAAATGATTTCTTTAGACAGACAGAGGTTATAAAGAAACAAAAGTTTAATTCAAATAACTGAAGATGTGGGTTATGTATATATATATATATATATATATAATATCAGGAATTCAAACACATATTAAAAAAAAGAGTTTGTAAATAGAGATAATTTAAAATTAATTTAATTTAAAAATTTGTGAAAAAAAAAACTAACACAATAAAAGAACATTCAAAATCTCATTGTAACCAATATGAATCCTCTCATGTTACGTAGTAATATGATAATGCTATTTACAAAACATAAAAACAAAATTACTATACCCTATATGAATAATTATGGATCTTACTATAGTTATTGTCAAGTATTTTTCTTTTATAACATGATAAAAGCTGATATGATAGAGAGAATTCAAATCCGCACATAACATAGTTTAGATTAATTGAGGTAAACAAATACTACATTGTAATGATTAATACCGGCTGGTTAAGGAATTCAAAATAGAAATTTTTTGTTGAAATTCATATTGAGAATGTATTAGAAATCACATTAAAGGTGCATTAATGACATTTTTTTAATAAAAACTTTCTATTTTGAATTCTTTAACTAGTGTCCTAAGGATACTAGTTAGCATTTGCCATAAAAGAATTGAGAAACAAATGAATTTATCGCAGCATTTTTTAGAAAAAAATAAAAATCACATCCGTACTACCAACAACAAAAAAATGCATTCCAAAAATGATTAAAAAAAACGTAGTGAAGAAAAAAAAAATCAATACAATAATGGTAATAAAGCTTAACCTATAATTTATTGCAAATTATGCAAGTCCCTCACCACTGACTCAATTATTAGTGGCTAAGGAAATGAATACTTTGCTTTTGTGCATTTAGATTATCTTATTTTAACAAAATAATTATTTTTTATGATTTTCTAAAGTTTTTAGAAATAAATGAATTATTTCTATAAATTAATTGCATATTTAATGCATTTATTTTAAAACTAATTATTCTTTTGAAAAAAAAATTCTAGAAAAAAGTAATTCCCAAACATTTGCTAAGTTTAACCAATCTTGTGTTACATAACAAAATTAAGAAAAATATATTAATTGAAACTTTCGTTTTCGAATTGATTGCACCCTTGAAAATAGTGACAGAAATAATTATATTAATTTTAATTTGTTAGTTGATTTTAGTGGTATTCTAGAATGTATAAAGTTAGTGGTTCTACTCTTCATTGGAAGAGGTCTAGTGATGTCTAGGTGGCTAGAGGGGGCATTTTTGTAGGAAAACACTACAACATCAGTTAATAACAATTCAAGCATGATAGTAGAGGAAGAGATCCCGTGCTTGCACAGGAATCTACTTCTACTTATAAGTGTTAGGTAAAGATTGGATTTGATGATAGTCCATCCCACTGTTATTGGTTTAATTGTTTCCTACAATCACCAAACTGTCCTTTAATAAAGATAAAGTAGAGTGAGAGGGTGGTTCTTATAACAGTGGTGCAAATATGAGGATACAAGATAGATAAATAAAATTAAAAAGGTATTTAATAAACATATCATTAGATTAAAAATATAAAATTACTTAATACTTTTTTTTTAAATAATTAAAAATATTTAATAAAGTATACTAAATGTTTATTGATTAGATCAATAAAGTTTTGCTAACAAGATCTTTAATAACACTAGCTAAGAAATCAATAATTAAAAATCAAATTGAGTTTGCATTGAAAATCATAGTGAAGATGTGTTGATAACCCCTTTTTAAGAAAAAAAAAATCCACTTTTAAATCTTTAATTAATACCCTAAAAATATTGTTAGCATTCTCCATAAGAATATTCATTAACAAAGCTTTATATTTTTAGATAGTCACATTAATAATTTTTTTTTATCCCGGGGTGCTGTTAACGATTATTCTAATAACATTAATCGAGAGGTATTTAATGCATTTTATTAAAAACAAATAGTTACTTAAAGTTGTATTTTTTAAATATTTTTTGAGTTTAATGACTATGCACTGTCAGTGTAAAAAGTTTTATACTGTTAACCAATCAAAAATTATCGTTGGTATGACTTTTAAGGTAATTATTATAAAAGTCAACAAACTTACCATATATGGTGGGTTGTGATTGGATGACTATGTAAAACTGCTTTACATTATCGGTTCATAGCCTATTTTTTCATATTCTTCTATAATATTTTTTATTAAATGTTTTATATTTTTATCATCTTAACTAGTAAAATAATTTCTATAATTAAAAAAGAGACACTCTTGAACAATTTTATAAGAGTTTAATGACTATGCACTGTCAATGTAAAACCGTTTTACACTATCAGTGTATAGTCTCTCTAACAATATATGTTCAATTTTACCAATAGAAATTTGCAAAATCTTAATTTAACAAAATGTCCATAATACACGATCGCTTTCTGAATTAATTAGACGTTGGTCAAGTTAGGGCTAATACTATCCTTGCCGCGCCATAGACTCAAATTTGTTTTTGGATTCCATAATTTAGTTAATTTTTATATTAATAATTTACTATATTAATTATATCAATAAATATTTTCAACCAAAAATAAAAAATATTTGAATTGAATGATAAAGTTCATTTAAGATCTTATGTATTATTACAATTTATTGAAATCTTAATTAATATTTTTTATTACTTTCCCTCTTTTCTATTAATCATTTACTACTTAATATTTGTTGTTTAATTTTTTTTTTGCTCACATTTTTCAGCATCATTTTTAAATAAAAAATAAAAAATATTTTATTTTTTATTTAAAGAAAAACTTTTCCATATTTGCCTATAATAGTCATATTATTGTCTTCTGTAGAATACAATTCTGGTTCGTAAAAAAAAAAAAAAAACTGTTCATATTTCGTTGCTTTCATATTGATTGATAAAAGGTAAGATGTTTGTTTAGAATTAATTTCAATTGCACTCACACAAAAAGTATTTTACATGGACTTCAGAATACAGTGCGCTCACAATTATTTTAATGAAGATTCCATTTATTTTAAATTTATATTAGAAATTATTTCTTAAATAAATTATAATGAAAAAGAACATGACGAGAATGTTGATAATGAAAATAAAATTTTAATTTAATTTTGATATATTGTAAATGTATAAATTTTTATATTATCAACTACTTAAAACTACTTTAAATATTATTTTTAAAGTAATTATTATAAAAATTAATATTTTTAATTATATAATAATTCATGATTAAATGATAGTAAAAAAAAACTTTATATCATTAATATATTTTAATTAAATCCTAAAATTAAAAAAATTAATTATTTAATTATAAATATAAATTTTTGAACAATACTTTTTATTAAAATTCAATTATATATATATTAAAATTAATATTTTTTCTGGTTAAAAAAGACTTTATTTTGTATCTTGACTTTAGACCATTAAAAACCTTTAGCCGCTCTAATTAGGGTTGTGCCAAATTGGGGGCTCATAAACATCATTGTTATGCTACTTGCCGAACCAAACAAAATCAAGGGAGAATAATTCTCAGAGCCACGAACATGTGCTCTGAATAAGACGCATGGAATTTGAATTCCAAGGATTTTTTTTTGGATCAGGAGTATTCGTCAACCTAGCCCTGACATTCGTTAGACACAGGTGAATTGAATGTAAATGCGGTAGACCAACTTTTACGGGTTCAATACTCTGTTCTGACTGACTGTTAATTAACACATTTTTCATTCTTTTAACTCTCTACAAAAGTTTATTCAACAAACCATTTCCCCATGATTTACGTTCTATGAATTTTCCAAATTTTCTTCTCAAGGCTAGGCATACTCTGATATCTAAGGTTAGTGTACATATATTATGGTGTATTTAAGAAGTGTAATATATATTTAATTTAAAATACTCTTATTTATTGTAAGATATAAATATAGTTTGTTATTTTTTTGATAGTAAATATAGTTTGTTGTTTGCTAAAGTGTTTTTTTTTTAAATAAGTTGTGAGTATAATATTTTTTGTAAAGATCAAATCTAGTTATTTTAAATATAAAGTATACGTGAAGAAAAAATAATTAACGAGACTTAAAATTTATTAAATATGAATAATTTTGGAATGAAAAGAAAAAAGTTAAAATATCAATAGTTTTGTAATGAAGGTGGAATTATTTATTTTGAGAAAATACTTTTCCTTTTTTTAAAATTATAAATTAATTATATAGAATAGTAAAAATAATTTATTATTTTAGTTTTATATGAATATTTAAAAACAAAAAATTTAAATATTTTTTCTCAAGTTAAACAAGTATTTTAGGTCCCATATGGAGTGGTTGTAAGTTTCAGACTTTTTGTTTTCAAATTTAAATATGAAAACAAAATTTGTTGCTTACAAAGAGGTTGAAATAATTTGTAATTGAATTTCAAAACTATTTTAACTTATTTTTAGAATAGAATTTTTTTTTATTTATATATTTAAGAATGATGATCTTTTTTTTTTTTTTAAATGTTCCCTATTACTTGGTTGTGTTCTCTTTATGTAAAGGAAAGGTAAAGTATGAGGAAATAATTTGTCTAATGTGAAACTTCTCAAGTGAGGTCAAGATAAAGCTTTTACCATAGTTAGGTAGCTTACTTTTAGACTATTTTTCAACAACATAGAAGTTGATTTTGGTTTAAAGATCATAATTGTAGATCTTTCTCTTAAAAATGATACAAAAAAGACCTTAATCAAATAAATATAGCTCAAGATATGATCACGTCTTTTCATGTTATTAATTTATAAAATTTTAATTTGGTTTTTTTTTTTAAAAATTGGGCCAAAAACTAAAAGCGAAAAGTAGTAAAAGTAAATTTATGAGTTGTATGCTAAATTGGGTCAAAACAAATGACGATTGAATATTTTGTTTTTTTTTATTGTTTTTTATATTCTTTTCTCTTTACATTCTTTTTTTTTTTGTTTTTATTTATTTGGGTAAAATTAAATATTCACCATCCTCCACACACACACATATAGTGTATCAAGTATGAGATATAAAAACGATAAATCTAAATCATACAATTATACATGGATGATCAATAATAAAAGTTAGTTAGTGGTCACATGGTTAATTAAAAAAGCCATGTGTATTTTTCTTCTGCTCATACTAGCTGTGACTTGGGTTTGATTTTCAAACTTCTTCTATTGATAGGTGATATATAAATTTTACTACAAATTCTTATCGAGATTGGTGGTCTTCCCTAACTTTATAAGAGGAAATATCTTTTCCTATTATAAACTTTTTCATAATAAAAAAAAACCACACTTAAAACGTTCCACACACACAAGATGAGTAATACAAGAGAAAATAAACTATGCAGTGTAAAACAGTTTTACACTGTCATCCAATCACAAACCATCATGTATAATAAGTTTGTTGATTTTTACAATAACTATCTTAAAAATCATATCAATGGTGATTTTTGATTGATTAACCGTATAAATTTTTTTATCCAGATAATGCATATTCAGCAAACTCATAATATAATACCTAAACTTATGTCCATTTCCGCAATTTTCATATTATATAGTATTTGCATAATTCTAAATTTAGATTCATTTAATGAATCTAGATGCATGTTGTTCTCCTTATTCTAGGTGTCAGAAGCATCGTGATTTCTTTAACATTTTCTAAAATAAAAATACATGTTGAACCAGCTCAACTTGAATACCCGAGCTGCATTAGGAGCGGAGTCAAACTGTTTGTTGCAGTAGTTAAAGTATAAAATAAATTAATGAAAGTTTTTTAAAAAATAAAAACATAGAGTTTAATGATTATGCACTATCAGTGTAAAAAGTTTTACACTGTCAACTAATTAGAAATTACTGTTGGTATGACTTTTAAAGTAGTTATTGTAAAAGTCAACAAACTTACCATACATGGTGATTTTTGATTGGATGATAGTATAAAACTGTTTTACACTGTCTGTGCATAGGCTATTTTCTCAAAAACATAACAATATAAAAGAAAAGTCTTAATTTATCACTGTTTTATTTTTATTATATAAAGTAACAAATAAACAAAATAAACGAAGAAATACAAAAAATACATTTAAACATGTTGTAAGAATTTTTAGGGTAACCAATAATTTCCTTAAGAACAGTGAACCATATTTATCTTAATTATTTTAAGAGTTTCAAAAAGTCTTCGGAGTATCCAATTATCCATGACTAAACCAAAAACCGTAATGGTTCCTTAATTCGATCATATTGTCATGGGGTTTTGGTGGGTTAATTTTTGTATAACCCAACATATTATTTTTTTGATTGGAAAATGTTGCTTGTATAATAAATTGTACATGAATTTTTATAACTAAGATAGAAAAAAAGAGAGAATAAAATGTAACAAATGATATGATAGATTAAAATAAATGCAAAAAATGATGTTGTATAAATTTTTGCATGAATAACACATCTTTTTTATTAGTGAGCCAAATATCACTTTTGATAGTGGTACTCGCACTTATTTTATTTTTAAGATGATAATTTATTTTTAGGAGAAATCAAATTACATCAGTAAAAATTATACCAATTGTTATAATATATTGAATAAAAAAAAATCCAATCGTTATAATATTAATAATTTTCTATAACATATGATTTTAATTAATTTAACTATTAACTATAATTATATATTATCTTGATTATTTATATTAAACTTAGTCAAAATTAAATAATAATAAGAAAATAATGAAATGATTTATATTTTTATATATTTTCAAATTATATATCAAGTTAATTTTGATATACATAAATAAAGTATTAAATAACTTTATATTAATATGAAATTTTATAAATATAATTTAGATGATAGAAATTTTTTGGGAGTGTTTGGTAGGAAAATTCTTTTAAGTTTTCTAAGAATTTAAATTTATATGTTTGGTATGAGAATTTTAAAAATCCTTTTCAAGAATCATTTTTTTAAGGGTTAAACATCTTTTTGGTTCCTCTAAATATGGTAAAGTTCGTTTTTAGTCCCTCCTTTTGAAAACGTCAACTTTTGGTATTCTATTTTTGAAAATATGTCACAATAAATCTCTATTAATAACTTCGTTATTGCAACTAGCAGTGATGCAATTTGTGACGATTTCAAATTAGATTTCTGGCAGTTTAAAACCCCTAAATTTATAATTTATAATTTAAGTAAAATTAACATTTATTGGCAGTTTTTAACCCCCACAACCCAAAAAATCGCCCCCTCCTTCCTTTCCCCTCACCTTATGTTCTTTCTTCTCCCTTTTTCTTTTTTCTCTCCCTTCACCCACGCCCTCTTCCCTTCCTTATCTCTTTTAAAACTCGTTTACATAGAGGGAGAAACACTTATAAACCAAACCAGTCACCACCACACAACAAACACACAACACAACAAAAACAATTTCCCTTTTTCTAATTAATTAAAATTTTGAAAAAGAAAAAAAAAATTTGATGGCAACGATTGGGGAGTGCAAGACTGCTGTTGATTCCTTCGCTCGTAGTTTCTCTTTCTCTCAGCTTTGATTTCATGTGACCAACCACCCCCTTTTAGCTTTGATTTTGCTTTTCGTATTCTGTTTTTGTTTTTGGTTTTTGAGTTGTTTCTAAGTGTGGGGTTTGGGATTCTCAAAAGGGGTCATTGTTCCGTAGGGTTCAATTTGTTGGGGGTTTGTGTGTGTAAGAACTTGATCTTTGGGTATGGAGTCACTTTGCTACTAGGTTGGTTTGCAGGTGGTGTGGGCTGTTTTGAGTTACGAAGGTGATGCTCTAGGACCTAGGTGGTGGTTGTTAGAACCAAAGACGTAGAACCATCTAAATCCTCAAAGTTTTGAAGATAACAAACTTATTAATGTTCAAGTTTCTGCCTAAGGACTAACCTTATCACAACAAAGAAAGCTACTTTTATTTAGACCGTCCAATAGACGTGCTAAAGAAGACCGTCTAAAAGACTTGCTAAAGAAGACCATCTAGTCCGTCTGAAGAATAAATTCAAATATCTGATGCAAGCTTCCAACGACAAATATTCAAATGGTTAAGTTTTATTTGAATGTCCAATTTACTTATGTTTGTTTTCCTTGAAACTAACATATTACCACTCTTATGATCTAACGTTCAAATTGTTTGAAGCATTAAATATCATCAAAATCATTCTAGTGCAAAGGCGCAGCAAAACAGATAAAGCAAGTCAACTTATCAAGCTGACATATCGAATGAAGAATGTTCAGAAAAGCAGATTGCCAGCACAGTTCTGCGCTTTCCGTTTTAGTGCAAGTCTAAAAGCTGCCACGCCTGATCCTTCTGAAATGCATTGTTTGCACGCCCCTCCTTGTATAATGAAGTCAAGTCTTCCACAATGGATCTTTTCCCTGAAGACTATATATATGCACCAAGGAAGAAGCGAAAAACAGAGACAACTACGATACGTGCTAACTTGTGAATATCTTAGCGAGCATCAAAAATCTTCTGTACATTTTGCTAGAAGCGTCTAGTGGACGATAGTGAAAAATCTTTGTAAAATATTCTGAGTGTTTGAGCCTAATCTTTCAAATCCTCACTACGTGAGTTGATACCTTTGTATAAAAACTTGTTGTGTTGTGAAAGCCTGGAGAGGCTTAGTGTAAAAGAATACTTGGGTTAAGCAATCTAGGGTGATTGCCTTGTAAAGCCTAAAGAGGTCGCGAACAATACTTGTAACCTAAGGTTGGTTAGTGGATACCTTCTAGGAGAAGGGACTGGACGTAGCTCAGGTTGAATGAACCAGTATAAAAATTTTTTGTGTTATCTTTCTCTCTATGCCTAAGCTTGAAAACATTTTTCATACTTATTTACATTATTTTGAAAAAGTTTTTAAACGAACAATTCAACCCCCTTTTGTGTGCTCTTTTTCTATTTCAGTGGTTGATGATGGTGCTTTATGAGAAAATCGGTTGTGGTGAGAATAAGGAGAATGGGAAGGGAACGTCAATGAAAGGGGAGAAGGGATTCAAATGGGGGGAGAAGAGAGAAGGGATGGGAAAAGGGAAGGGGGCATGTGTGGGGGAGAGAAAAAAAAGGGAGAAGAGAGAACAAAAGGGGAAAGGAAAGAGGATGAAGGGGACTAGTGAGAATACAAAGAAAAAAAGGTAAAATGATCTTTTGGTTTGTGGGAGTTAAAAACCGCCAATAAATATTAACTTTAGCTAAATTATAAATTTAAAATTTGGGGGTTTTAAAATGCTAGAAATCCAATTTGAAATCGTCACAAATTGTATCATTGTTAGTTGCAATTAATAGAGTTACTAACAGAGATTTATTGTGACATATTTTCAAAAACAGAGGTCAAAGTCGACATTTTTAAAAGGAGACTAAAATCAAACTTTTTCATATTTAGAGAGACCAAAAAGATGTTTAACCCTTTTTTTAATTAAGTTTTCCACTAAAACTTTTTCCATGGGAAAGGATGGGATTTCAAGATTTTTATAAAGGAGGAAAGTTTTTTATAATTATATCTCTCATTTCTAGAAATATTTTAAACATGCCAAACATATTTAAGACATTCCCAGAAAACATAATTCCTAAGAAATATATAATTTTTAGGAAACATGATTTTCAAGGTTAAAAAAAGATTCCATATACCAAGATTTCCCTTAATGTAATGGAGATTTCTCACATAAAATTATATAATTAAAAATTATTAAATGATATAATAATAAAGGTGACTTATACTAATGTAATTTGATGTTTAGTTAATTTTAAAGTGATAACATTTAAGTAAGATTAACATACCCTCAAAAAAATTTAAGATTAACACATGTTTAAATGAATGGGCATAAAAAAGAATCAATCAAGTGATGCCAATCCCAAACTAATGATGTATTTCTTCGTATATATATAAGTTAAAGGTGGTCAGCATATATACAAGTTAAAGGTGGTCAACCAGGGTTTTCAACGAAAATTAGTAATTGACAAAGTCAGTAAATACTTCACTCCTATGTCATAGTTACCAAAAAAAGACAACAAAGGCTTGGAAGTGGTGTCGACTGCAAGTGAATATAGAACATGTGACATGCTGCACTAAAAGCACACATGCGTATAAATCAATTTCTAAATATGGTTAATTATAGTTTTAGTTATTTAAAATATTTTTTGTTAGTTTTAGATTTTATAAATTTAATTTTTTAAAAATAGATTTTTGTTTTAAAATTATAAAATATACTTTTTCAAAATTATAAAGTAGATTTTTAAATTATAAATGAAGGTTAAGATGTGTTTTTAATAATTTAACTTTCAATTTTATAGAAGGGGTTAATTGTAACAAAATAAAAAAAATTACAAATTAATTGACATAAAATTAAAATTTAAAATGTCCATTTTTAAAAATAATAAAATGTTAGAGTTGAGTCATATAGCTTCTCACCTACTATGGCTAGGACCTTTTATGGCAGATATTGGCGCACAAACACTATTTCTTCTATATTTTCAGAGAAAGAGAATTAATATATGATCTATTCGAAGCTGCGACGGATATGAGAATGATGCATTTATTTTTTTTCGTATCGGGAGAGTGGCGACTAATTTACCTTATGGTTGGATAGATAAATGTTATGATTTTTGTGATTATTTTTTAATAAGGATTGTTGAATATCAAAAACTTATTACCCGAAATCCTATTTTTTTAGAACGGGTTGAGGGGGTAGGTGGTGTTGATGGAAAAGAAGTGTAATAAATTGAGGTTTTATAATTATGAATGTTACGTAAAGTTGATAATTATGAATGTTACAAAGAGTTTGATTGGGAAGTTCAATGGCAAAAAGAACAAGATTCTTTAGCTTATTATTTAGTTCGAATTGGTGAAATGGTAGAATCCATAAAAATTATTCAATAGGCTTTGGAAGGAATTCCAGGTGGGCCGTATGAAAATTTCGAAATTCGCTATTTTGATAGAGAAAAAGAGCCATAATGGAATGATTTTGAGTATTGATTTATTAGTAAAAAACCTTCGACTTTTGAATTGCCAAAACAATAATTTTATGTAAGAATTAAGGCCCCCAAGGGAGAATTAGGATTTTTCCAATAGGGGATCAAAATGGTTTTCTTTGGAGATGGAAAATTCATCCACCGAGTTTTATTAATTTGCAAATTCTTCCCTGGTTGGTTAAAAGAATGAAATTGGCCGATATTATGACAATACTAGGTAGCATAGATATTATTATGGGAGAAGTTGATTGTTGAAATGATAATAGATATAATAGAAATACAAGATATCCATTTTTTTTTCAAGATTGGAATCTTTTAAAGAGGTATATGGTATTTTATGGGTATTTGCCCCTACTTTTATTCTTGTATTGGGAATTAAAATAAGGGTACTAGCAATTATATGGTTAGAGAGAGAAATATCCACAGGGATACAACAACATATTGGGCCTAAATATATTGATCCTTTTGAAGTTCTTCAAGCTCTAGCAGACAAAACAAAATTACTTTTCGAAGAAAATTTTGTTCCATCTAGAAGAGATATTCATTTATTTGGTATAAGACCATCCATATTAGTCATATCCATTATAATAAGCTATTCAGTAATTCTTTGGCTATAACTTTGTTTTATTTGATCTGAATATTAATGTTTTTTTTATGGATTGCTATTTTGAGTATTGCTCCCATTGGATTTCTTTTGTCAGGATATGGGTCAAATAATAAATATTCCTTTTTGGGTGGTCTACAAGCAGCTGCTCAATCAATTAGTTATGAAATACCATTAAACTCTATGTGTGTTATTGATTTCTCTACGTGTGATTCGTTGAGACATAAACTTTTCGATACTATTTGCTATACTCCTCTCTATATAGTATTTTATAGTAAAGGAGGATAATAAATTGAATATAGATAATGTCTATATTCAATTTATTATTTTTCGCAATTCGGATTTAATTAGATAGTTATATTAGTGCAATAAAACAGCTTTTATTGAATGAAATTTACAGAATACTATATTACTTATAGTAAATAGAAAGTACGATGATTTATAAAATTGCAGTAAAAGTATCTAGTCTCATTTTCTATGTATAAGAATTAAGTGGAAAAAAATGAATTAAATTATTAAGTAGAAGTGGTTGTTTCTCCCAAGGTTGGATAATTAGTCATCCTGTCTTGAAACGAGCGCAAAAGATCACACTTTTTAAAATTTTCAATATCATTTGTATGAATTATCATACATATATTAACATAAGTAAAGGATTAATACAAAAAATGAATGGATGGCTACAAACACCAAGATACACAAAGGATTAGTAATGTATATTTTGTTAAAATATCCAAAAGAACATTTATGTATAATAGAAAAAGAATACTAATTGGGGCTTTAAGTTGGTAGAAAAAATAAAGTAGTAATCCCCACAATTTCAATCTAGGGTATACTTCCATCCGTTGATTAAATAATTAACTATCAAGTACGAAATGATCCTTTAATTTTTTTGAAGTCCTTTTTATTTTACTTGCATAAAAAAGAATAGGATAAAAATGAACAAAGTGATCCCCCTTTTTATTTTTTGTCTTATATCCATATTTATGGATATAGAATTCATATCATCATTTAGAAAATTTAGAAAATGAACAACTAATTCTTTTTGTAATTGAAAATGATGAGGGAGTTATTGATAATTCTAAAAGAGTATTTTATAGAAGAATTAGGTTATTACTCAACAAATTTAAATTAGGATTTTTTAAAGGATGAGATAAATTTAGAAGTACATTTTGTATTTATTTATTTATTTAAATAAAATGTATTTTTTTATTAAATGTATTTATTTTCAAATTTTACTCGAACAGACAGAATTCAACTGGTCTAATTTAGAACCGTCCAATAAAATCAAATCTTATATATCTTAGGGATATATCAAGGGATAAATAATTGGCATGGTTCTTAGATTTTTTTAAGGCTTTAAAGGAGTCGTATGAGATGAAAATCTCATGTATAATTCTGTAATAGAGATGGTAACAATAATGTTATCACCGACTAGGATTATCTAACAGTTTAAGCACAGTTGATATAGTTGATACACAATCAAAATATGGTTTTTGGGGATGGAATTTGTGGCGGCAACCTATGGGTTTCATCGTATTTCTAATTTCTTCCTAGCAGAATGTGAAAGATTACCTTTTGATTTACCGAAGCGGAAGAAGAATAGTAGCGGGTTATCAAACCGAATATTCGGGTATCAAATTTAGTTTATTTTATGTTGCTTCATATTTAAACCTATTAATTTCTTCCTTATTTGTAACAGTCCGTTACTTGGGTGGTTCGAATATTTCTATTTTGTATATATATGTTTTTAATAATTTAACTTTCAACTTTATAGAAGGGGTTAATTGTAACAAAATAATAATAAAAAATTACAGATTAATTGACATAAAATTAAAATTTAAAATGTCTATTTTTAAAAAGAGTAAAATTTGTGGAAAGTTAATTTTTTTCCTAGCGACAATGATTCAAGAGTCTCAAAGAATAAAATTTAGATAATTTGCATATAATCTCTATAATTCAAAAATTACGGACCAATAGAAAAGTTTTACTCACATTCCCATATTTTTTATTTTATAATTCACTTTTTAAAGTTACATATTTATTTACTTTAATTATGTAATATGGATAAATTTTTAAATCTTTTATAAACTTAATTATAATAATTACAAATTTTACATATTTGATGTGACCCATGCAATGCACGAGTTAAAGTACTAGTTATATAAAATTTTAGTTAAAATATATTTTTATTTTTAAATATGGTTAATTTTAGTTTTAGTTATTTAACATATTTTGTTAGTTTTAGACTTTATAAATTTAAAATTTTTAAAAAATAATTCAGATTACCACCTATTAATAGCGTACCATGTAACTCTAATAGTTAGTCGAATGAAGTAAGACGTAGTCTCGCATCTAACAGGTTGTAGGTTAGAGTCCCCACTCGTCTCCTTGAAGTGAAGTAAATGTAAGTACCTCTGTAAGCGTTTTTTTAGTTCGGAGGCTCTTCTTGTTTTGGATTGGAGTGTCATCTCCTTTCGCTAAATTTTCTACACACACCAAAAATAAATGAATTAATAGTGTACCATGTATTTTTTTTTTCTTTTTGATGAATATACCATGTATTTAAACATGATATATCACATATCACTTTAAAATAATTGTTAATGTGATATGAATAGATATATGTTATTTTTAGCAAAAAAAAGAAGATATATATGTTACGTCACCGTTAAATAATAAAAAGACTATTTAAAATAAAATAAAATTTACAATGATTAAAATTTAAAAAAATGAAATTTTTGCATATATATTATTATTTTTAACTATATTTGTAGGACAAAATCATATTTAATTTTTTGTACACATATAATTGTAGGAAGTATCTTTGATTGTTTATTGAGACTAATCTTCAAAAGATATGAAAATATTCAAAGGCGAGACTCTCCTTCCCAACCACATTTTTTTCAAACACAAGAATCAAGATTCAAATCCTTCACCACTTGTTTAAGTGACCCAACTGTATCACTACTCGGACCAACTACTTGTTGGGATTTAAATTTAAAATATATGTCTAGAACCAGTTTTTAAATAAAATAAAACCATTATTGACAGGTAGAATTGTTGAGTGCCACTTGAATTCGCGTCAACTTGCCCAACGTAAGTATCATATCCTTCTTCATGGTATATTTTTAATCTTCTTTTATGTTAACCCCAAATCAAGATAAATTCTTCTTCTTCTTCTTTTCCCCCCAAATGATTGAGATACAAAAGTATTTCGACTCCTCACCTAATAATCTATTTTTTCTTTTTTGGCTAAGCTCATTATTGATGTTGATATCGATATAAATCATGATTAAATATAGCTTAATTCTATAGATTATATATCCATAATTAAACGGAAAAAGTTTTTTTTTTTTTGGATACAGAAATAAGAGATTTTAATACATGGTAAAATAAGAGGCCGTTTTCCGTTTTTTTAAATATTAATAATACTCTCTAATGATTAATGATCAATACTCTTCAAAGAATAAAAAATAAATAAAAATAAATAATATATATATATATATATATATATATATATTAGTTCCGGGATCTATATATTAATTCAACATAAAAAATAAAAAAAAGTACAGCCGTGCCGCAGTTGAAGACTACATTTACTAATTTAATCCACATCAGCAACATAGACTTGATAAAATTAATTGGTCACTTATTGATTTAATTAATGGATCTTATTAAGTAGTGTCATGTGACTATTTTTAATCACAGTGAGATTGTAATGAAAATTAAGATGACGTGCACCGATAATTTTTTATAATTTTTTTTTTAATTCCTTTGAGGCATTCTCCTTAATTTTGGGTGACGAAAAAGATAAGAATCGCGGCAGGCAAGATGCATTTAACCGGATCTTAATTAGTTAGACAAAAGGTTACAATAGAAGGTACCAAAGAAAGTGACAAATAAAGAGAAGCCGACATGAAGTCATGACTAGTATGGATGGACAATAGTATGGAGGGCATCACCGAAGGTGGCGGTGAATATGCTTATCTCATGCATGGCATTGGCATCACTTTTTATGACCCTTTTTAGTTTTTTCTCCTACTTACTTTGGTTTAAAGCAATGGAAATTGTGAAAAATGAAAACAAACTCAACTGTATGACAAAACAAAGTTACAAAGTTAGCTAGCATAAAGATTTTAGATGCCATTTTTTGTTGTTGGTGTGATTCTTTATTAGTAAATTATTTGTAAGTATTGTTATAAATTCTTTCCAAATTAAGTTTGTACCTAGCATGTTTTAACCTTTCAAGTTCAACGAGGATATGTTTCAATTCAATTTTTTAATTATAAAAGTAAATGATCAAAACTGTTCGGATAATATAAGTATGTTGATGCGGTCAGGTTGGCTATCAGAATTTTATTTTTTTTAATATATATACCTGACAGCAAGAACCACGAGTTGGATCCACAATTTGCTTATATATATATATATATATATATATATATATATATATAGGAGCGACTGTTGTGAGCACACATACTTATTTGAGAATATGAGAATCACTAATAATAACCATTGGATCAAAATTAAAAAAAATAGACTATCGGAATTAAAACTCAATTATAAACATTCTTAAACTCATTTAAAACCACAACCATTATTGTCGTTGCAACCACTACTACTATCGTCGTCATCATTGTTGCTCATTGCCGCCAATGGCAGCAGTGGTGGGGCGACAACAATGGTTGTAATTTTAAGTGAGATTACAACTATCGTTATCATCACTGCCTCCCATTGTCGACGTTGGCAATAGTGGTGGGGGCGGTAGTGGCAACAACAACAATAGTGGTAGTCTCACTTAAAATCACAACCATCCCTATCGTCATCACTGCCACTGTCACCATTGTCGCCCCCATCACCACTACGATTTGTGACGGTGGCAACGATGACGATAGTTGTAGTATCACTTAAAACCATAACCACCACCATTGCCTCCACCACCACCACTGTTGGCAGCAGGCAATGATGGTGGCAGTAAGGGGTGGTGATGACAGTGGTGGTGATGGTAATGATGGTGGTTATTGTGGTTTTAAACGAGTTTAGGTTGTTTATAATTAGGTTTTAATCACAGTGGTCTATTTTTTTTAATCTTGATCCAGCAATTGTATTAGTTATTCTCATGTTTTCACATAAACATGCGTTCTCATGAGAGTTGCTCTTGGGAACAACTCATTTAAAACCACAATTACTATTGTTGTTGTCATCACCACTGTTACCATCGCCACCCCACCATCACCATCATTGTCCCCACTGTTGTTGCCATCGCTACCGTCGCCGCCAACAACGATGGAGGTGGGGGCAACAACGGTGGTTGTATTTTTAAGTGAGACCACCACTATTGTCTTCGTCGCCATTGCCACCGTCATTGCCCCTACCCACAAATACGGTAGTGGTGGGGGTAGTGACGGAGACTATGATAGTGGTGGCCGCATTGATGGCGGTGGGAATGGTTGTGGTTTTTAGTGAGACAACCACTATTTTCGTTGTCGCCACTCCCACCATCACTGGTGGTGGTAGCAACGACGGTGTTGGTTGTGGTTTTAAATGAGTTTAGGGTTGTTTATAATTAGGTTTTAATCCTAAGAGTCTATTTTTTTAATCTTGATCCAACGATTGTTTTGTTCTCATGTTCTCAAATAAGTAAATGTGCTCACAGGAATCATTTCCTATATATATATATATATATAACATAGAGAGAGAGAGAGAGAGAGAGAGAGTATCATGTGAAAACTCTTGATTAATATGAGAAATAAAAAATAAATATAGATCATTAAATTATATTTGAATAGTCAAAATTAGAAGATAAATGTACGTAATTTTTCAAAATGTGTACTTAGGTGAGCATTTGCAAAATTAAATTTGAATTACATTGATTATCCAAAACTAATTTTAAAGTGAAATGATTTATGTTTGAATGTTTTTATTTTAAAAACAAATTAGTAAGTTAGTGTAAAAAATTTTATTTAATACAAAAGTTATCTAAAGTTACTTTAACTAAAAATAAATTTTGCACCCAAAATTATTTTCTCAATGTAAAATCAAACATGTGAATATTTATCTAAAATCACGTTAACTAATATTTCAACATGATTATAAACGATTCAACCTGAATCCAAACACACACTAAATGCTCATCTATCACCACCTAACTTTTATTTTTTTTTACTATTCATGTATGTTCTTAAAATGAAAATTGTTCTCATCATATATGTATGTGTGTGTGTGTGTGTGTGTGTGTGTTCTCATCACACACACACACACATATATATATTGAAAATATTTTGATTTAAAATAATATTTTGAAAATATTAATAATTGAAATCTGAAAAAAAATCAACCCAAAAAATTAAAAGTAATGAATAATTTAAATGTTAAAACAATAAGTCATCATAATAATGAAACTATATATCACAAGGATTAAAATAAGAGATTGTGTGACATAGGAGTACGAATTAAAATCAAAATTTAAAAACTATTTTGCACTGCCTTTAGTAATTTTTTTTTTTTAGTTCTCATAATATTAAATGCTTCTATTTCTCATTAATATTTTTGTTTTAATTAATCAATAATAATTAATTCTCATAGTACATTTGTTTAAATTCATTAATTTACTTATATAAAATATTTTAAGGCCAGAGTCAGAGATGATTGTTTCATTCTAGTAAAAATTTACAATGATACAATGTACCTTATTACTAACACGGAAACGCAAAGTTCAAACCCTAACCACGCAGTATTATTTCCCGTACGGTCAGCGAAGTAAGCTAAGTTCATTGACCCTGTGTTTCTTTCTTTTTTTTCTTTTTGATACGGACACTGTGTTTTTCTCTCTCTGACGGAAAACAATTATAATGGGTAAATTTTGATCAATACAATTATTGAAATATGAATGGTAAAAACTAAAATTAGTTAGTGCTAATATAATTATTATAAAAAGTTATGTATATTTATTTATTACTACAAGAAAATTAGCTTATACTTATCAAAGGAGAATTTTCGATAACACCATAGTCGTCGGTATGATTTGTATTTCATATAACTATTTTGGTGAAAATTATAAAAAAATAATTATCTTGTTTCGATAAGTTTGTTTCTTAGTTGAATTTTTAATTTAAATTAAGTAGCTTATGGTATTGGTATAAGTTATTTTTGATCAATTTTGATAAACTTTTTGGTGGAGTTTATAAAAAAAATATATTTAACTTACTTTGATAAGTTTTAATTGATTAGATTTATAATATAATTTTTTATTTAACAAGATTAAAAATAAGCATTAATTAAGTTATTTACCTGAACGATTTATTTATACTGTTTATTAAATAACCTCTTATATATGATTCATGTTCGATAAATTTTTGAAAGTTAGATATTGTCAATATTTTAAAATTTAATACCCATGTTGATTGATAGAAGATAGATTCTTATCCTTCAAAATTGCAGTTGAATGTATGATAAACTTTATCCTAGTAAGATTGGTCCTAAGTCACAATTTGTGGACATGAATGAATAATTTATCAATCATGGCAATGAATCGAACTTGTTATGTTAATGAGGGGATCATATGTTCATATGTTAAATGCAAGGGCACTTGTTTGTCTGTAGATGAAGGTGCGACGTTCATCTAACAGCGAGACTTAAAAGTATTTTGATAAGATGCACCCTGATTTTACTAATGATCCGTGTAATGTTTACCGTGAACTACATGCTGAAGGATTACATCATACCTTTAGGCATCATTTTTGCTTTATTATTCTTGATCGATAATTGTAACAGTATATAATCTTTTTCCTGCATTGTGTATGACAAATTTTATAATTGATGATCTAAACAATGAACCTTTGATTTTTTTTTTTTGGTATTCAATGACACGCTAAAAATAAGCTCAAGGACAAGCGTACCCTTATCGTAGTAGTAACAACAAGACGTGAGTCTCGATATCAAACCCAAAGGACTAAATAACGATTACCAGTTTCTAGAGATTTTATATTGTATAAGTGAAATTAAATAGGTAATAGATTGATTCAATAATGATAAATGTGTAACAGAAATTGCAAAACAAGTAGTGGTAAGTAGGACTAGGCAAAAAAACTAAATTGAACCGAACTGTGCCCAAATTGAACCAAACTTTATTTAAAAAACTGAACTGTTTTCTAATAAAATCGAACTGAATTGCGTTTTAGTTCAGTTTTAAAAAATTGAACCGCTACTTGGTGCACTGCCTGAATTGTTGAACTATTACTTATGAAAAAAAAAAAAAAGACACCTAGACACCGCAAAAGAGACCTCTATGTTCGCTCTTCCCTCTTCACTGTTCGCCTTCAACTCTTCGGCATTTCGTTGAGTTTTCTCTTCTGCATCTTCGATTGTCAACTTTGCTCTTCTTCACTGCGTGGCTGCGTGCAAACCCTAAATCCCCAAATTGAGACATCCTCTTTAGTCTTCACTGCTATTCGAACCCTAAATCCCCTAATCAAGACCTCCTCTTCGCTGCTTTGTGAACCCTAAGAACACTCGAAGCCATCGATTCCTTCAATTGGCATCTTAAGGACAGGGTAAGTTGAAATTTCAATCAATGGAGAATTTGATTTGGTTGTTAATAGTTAAGCTTGTTTTTTGCGTTTTGTTGTTGAAATTTGTAGCTTCATGCTCATTGTTTCAAAGTCTCTGTTGATGTGAAATTTGCAGTTATTTTTTTGCGTTTTGTTGTTGTTATTTTTTTGCATTTTGTTGTTGAAATTTGCAGCTTCATGCTCATTGTTTCAAAGTCTCTGTTGATGTGAAATTTGCAGTTATGATGTTCTGTTTGAGTTTGAGAACAGAGAATACCATGTTTGTTTCAATAAACCAATCACATGGTGTGTATGTGTGTGTCAATGTAGCCTAAGTTCTAAAAGAAACAGAGTTGTATCAAAAAATGTATTCGATAAATTCTGCTTATTGTCCTTTTAAATAGGTATAAAAAAATAGTGCAGAAAAAGGATTCTTCACTGCTATATGCAAACTGCAGTATCTAGCCTCTTGTCTTCTTGTGTAGGAGTATCATTATGTAACTAAACCTCCTTTCTGATGTTGCAACTAACACATGTTTGTTTTTATCATATGGACTTTACATTGCCAGAGATTGTAGAAACTACCACACCAGTTGCTTCTAGAACTGATGCTACATTACCCCCTTGTGTTGATACATCATCAACTAAGCATAGTAAAGGTTGGTCAGATGTATGGAACCATTTTTCTAAAGAGGAGCCTGAGTATGAGAAGAAGGCCAAATATAAGTATTATGGAGATTTGATTAAATATAAGGCTGGGACAAGTGCCATGAGGACTCATTTGACGAGATGTAAAGAAAATCCTAATAGAGAAGCAAACAAAAGGCAAAAAATCTCGTCATCCACAAAAGGGGTTAGTGTTGGCCTTTCTCCAACTATTTCTAAATTTGACCAAAATACATCTCGAATGAAGCTGGTGAAGATGTTTATGAAGTCTGAGATTCCTTTTCGATTTGTGGAGAATGACGACTTTCGTGACTTTGTATGGTCCTTGTAGCCACGATTTGATGTTCCATCACGCACTATATTAAGGCGTCATATTTGGGCACTTTATGGCGAGGAAAAGGATAAGTTGAAAATTTTTCTATCGAAGCATTGTGGGAAGGTTTGTTAGACTACAGACACATGGACTTTAGTTCAAAATCTAAACTACATGAGTTTGACAGCACACTTCATCGATCATGACTGGAAGCTTCAAAAGAAAATTTTGAATTTTCTCAGATAACAGGACATTCAGGAGAGGTCATTGCTAAAAATGTAGAAGCTTGTTTGAATAATTGGGAGTTAAAGCAAGTCCTTAGTGTCACTATGGATAATGCTACATTGAATGATGTTGGGATTCAATACCTTAAAAGGAGGATGTTATCATGGAATTGTCTTGTCCTAAAGGGAGAATATGTTCATATGCGTTGCTGTGCGCATATATTGCGTTTGATAATGAAGGATGGGTTAAAAGAGATTAAAGATTCAATTTTGAAAATTCGGAATGCAGTTAAATATGTAAAATCCTCTCTTGCCAGATTGGCTAGGTTCAAGGCTTGTGTAGAGCAAGAGGAAATTTCTTACAAAGGTCTTCTTTGCCTCGACGTTGAAACTAGATGGAATTCAACCTACCTAATGTTAGAGGTAGCCTTGAAATACAAAGATGCCTTTGTCTTATTAGAGATGCAAGACAAGAAATTTGGTGTTGAATTGGCCAAAGGCAATAGTGGTGTGCCATTAGAAGAAGATTGGGACTATGCTAGGTCAGTTCTACCATTTTTAAAGGTGTTTTATGACTCTACAATGCGTATTTTTGATTCTTCTTATATCACTAGTCATGTGTATATGAAGAAGGTGTTTGGCATTGGAAAAAGGATTCGACAATATTCCGACAATAGTGATGTAAGCATAAAGTTAATGGCAATGAGGATGAAGGATAAATACGACAAATATTGGGAAAATCTTAATAGAATTAATATTTTGTTATTGCTTGCTGTCGTGCTTGATCCTAGAAATAAGTTGGATTTTGTCAATTACTTCATTGACTTTATGTTTGAATCCGATAAGGCTAGTCAATTGAAGTCAAAACTGTTGTCATCTTTGAAAACTCTTTATGAACAGTACCAAGGTGTTGAGGAGGGTTCACAAAGTAGCCAACAAGAATCACAGCTAGATGACGATGATGATGATCCTCATGGCATGAGTTTTTACCTAAAAGCAACTGGGCATAGATTTGATTATATAACGGAGCTTGATAAATATTTGAGAGAAGATCTTGAACCTTACATCAAGTCAGTTGAGCTTGATGTTTTACAATGGTGGAAACTCAACTCAACTAGATTTCCTATCCTTGCAAGCATGGCTTAGGAGGTGTTAGCCATTCCTGTCTCTACTGTAGCATCAGAATGTTCCTTTAGCACAAGAGGAAAGGTGATTAGTTCTTTTCGTAATTGCTTAACACCCAAAATAGTGGAAGCACTTGTTTGCACGCAAGATTGGTTGAAAAGAACGCCTTTCTCTATGCTTTTTGATAAGGATCCTGAAAAGCTTGATAAATTTGAGCAAGGTGAATTTATATTAATGATCTACATATTTTGGTTTATATTTAAAGTTTTCAAAAATGATGAAATATTTTTCTTTTTTGCAAAGATAACCTTTCAAGATGAAGTGGCAACTTCAAGTGTCATTAATTTGGATGATTGAAGAATATTTTGCTTGTATTTACTTTTTTTTAGTGTAGGTGTATTTGCTTTTCTGTATTGGGATGATTAGTACTTGGATTTTCATGTTGCTATAATTTATGAATTTTGCAGCAATAATGTTTTTATCATTAATTAGTTGTGTATCTTGGTCTCTTAGTATTTTTGTATCACTTGACTTGTCAAGCCCTTCAAGCAACACTATTGTTAGTTTGTATTTCTTCTCTTTATACTATATGCCATTGTTTTAGAGTTTTTTGTGATAGGTTGAAATTTCTCAAGCTTATAAGAAAGGTAGAGCAACATGTCTAAGTGTTTTGATGGATGAAAAGTATTTTAAGGTAAACCAACTAACTTGGAATTTGTTAGAAGTTCCTTTTACTTGATATTCTTTTTCCTGATCTTGATATCAAATGCATAATTAAGACATGCAAAATACCTAATGTGTGTTTTGTATTATGTAATAGCTTTAACTTATGGAGCTTTGGTGGTGTTAGTACTTCTACTTATGTTTCGAAGACTCAGATGGTTTGTGGGTCTGAATCAGAAGAATTGGTCAACCAAAAGGTTGGTCAATGTTGAACATCAACCTGGCCCTGTAATGCCAAACCAGTTGCCTGTGCTCGATGCTGTGCATGAGATTGCAATTTACATTCATAAGTTTCATAATCTTGACATTTTTGAACAAGGGTAAGCTCTGCTCCACTTTTTGATGTTTTTGTTTACTTTTAGTTTTCTTTTTTATTATTGTTGTTGTTATGCAAATGGTACAAAATCAAGGTTACCATGAGATGGAAGGAGGGTGAAGACTCCTATCCCAGGATTCTGGCACGGGTTGTTCAGTATGAAGGTGACTTGTATTCCTAATCTCTTGAAGTGTTAGTGGTTGAGTGTAGCTATTCTTTGTAGTTTAGTTTGTGATAAGTTTTGTTGTACTAGACTAATGTACTTTATTGAAGCTATGAATTTTGGGTTCATTGAGATCCAATGGCTGTGTCATTGAGGGGGTGTGTGTGTCAGATCCGTGCAAAAACATGTTCTTACATGGAAATTACAGTTGTATTTCGAGGCAACTTACCTTCTTTTCATGTATTAAGTTGTAATGAGCTTGTGAATAAGATTTTCTTATTGTAATAAGTTTCTCTTACTAAATGAATGCCTCATTGATACTAGTTTCCAGACGTTGCAGAAATGGTTTATTTAGCTAATCTCAAATATTTAACAACCAAGCTATGTATATACACATGAATTTTTTGCAAGACTTGTGGCATTTGGTATTTTAAAGCCTAGATAGTCATCCAAAACTACAGGGTTTAAACAAGCCATACATCTCTCCATTTAAGTTCACGCGAGGCAACTGCACTATTCTTATTTTAATGATTTTTATATAAAATAATAGTAAAAAATAAGGTAAAAATAAAATGATTTTTTTTTAGTTCAGTTCAAAATCAATTTAGTCAGTTTAGAAATAGTTCGACTTAGTTCAATAACAGTTCGGTCTAGTTCAATAATAGTTTGGTTCCGTTTAGAACACCAAGACAATTCGGTTCAAAGAACCAAGGCAGTTCAGTTCAGTTCATAGGATAGTTTGGTTCGAACTTTAAAATGCAGTTCACCGAACCAAAAAATAGTTCGGTTCGGTTTGCTCGAACTGTTTTCCAATTCAGTTTGGTTTAAGCGAACCATTTTTTCAGTTTGGTTTAATTCAAGCCCAGTTCAATTCGGTTTAGTTATTTTGCCCACCCCTAGTGTCAAGTAGAGAAAAATTCAAAGGAAAATAGGCTTAGAGTTGTGGTTTTCTTCGCGTTCTTAAGTTCCTTCATATCTAATTCTAACTAAATCTCGTACTATTTGTCAATTACCAATATTCCTCTATGCATTTTATTGTCAAGTGCTGGTCATAAATTGTAATAGTTCTTTCTAAGTTAATTTCCCAATTGATTATATGAGATATTAAAACCCTAGGAAAGCATGAAGAATAAAGGGGGATTAATTAATTATTTAATCCAATTGAAAATTAGGAATGAAGGTTGATCATACGACAAAACCTAATTTAATTACCCTACACGTCTACCAATTAATTGCGGTACGGTCACCGTTGAATTAATTGATTCGAAGTATACAAGAGACGATCAATTCCAATTAAGAAAATGAAAACAGTAGAGCAATCTAATTGACTAAATAGAAACAAGAATTCAATTAAAATTAAACATTTTGGGGTTCCAAACACTAAGTACACCACAACTCTAATAAGGAATTTAGCTACCCATGGCAAGAAGAGAAATCATAATTTTAAAAAAATATATCAAAGGAAAGAGAAGAATAAATCTTTTACAAAAAAAGGTTTTTCCCTAGTCTCTGGCTCTGAATATCCTATTGCCTTCCAAGAATCATTCTCCAAAAGCCAAAGACAAAAAGGAAAATTGGGGAAAGAATAGAGATAAGATAGAGATGATCCCCTATTGTGCTTTGCTCATTGCTATTTGTAATACAATTTTAGAATTTTAGAGCAGGAGGCTTAACCCAGTTCATCTCTCACAATCTAGGCCCATTAAAAATTAAAATAAAATTAAAATTTGGACTTTGGACTTTGGACCCGCCCAACGAGTTTCCAACCTCGTGGGTGGTTTTTCGGAAGGAATTTGCTCTGTGTTGGCGCTAGGCGTGCTGACCTGCCAGGCAGGATACCTCCAAAGCAAGTCCTGTCGAGCGGCCTACAAAGCTCGTCGGGCGGGTGCAGCCTTGTGTTCTCTGTTTTGCACTTCAAGTCTCGTTTTTGGCCCATTCTTGTATTTATAAGCTTCTTTTGTGGTCCTCACTTTGGTTCTTGCTTCTTTTAAGTCCACTTTGATAAGTATAATACTCTTCTGTGCCTGTGGACTGCATTTTCCTTCTTTGTTCATCTAATTGCCCTTCACAAAATCCAACAAAATCAAGGCAATTCATGTAATTTTAAATAGAAAGCTTAGAAATGCACATCACATAAAATCCTTTATTAATGGTCTATTTGTCACAAATTTCCTAGAAGATAATGCAAAAATCATATAAACTTGCTCTATAAATCTATATTTTATGTAAATTTATCATTCAACTTTCTTTATATTAAGATATTGTATTAGCTAGGTATATATATATATAATTAATTTTTAAATAGTATTTGATTTGGTTTATTTTGAGTTTCTCTTTCCTTATAAGAAGAGAAGTTAAACAGAATTTAAAAATACAAAATAATTTTTTAATAAAAAACTTTTTTAAAAAGGAATTTTTAAGTTTTTGGTTTTTACTTCTCCCTTTTTTCGTTTATTATGAATATTCTATTTAAAAATTTTAACTTAAAAGGTAATCTTAATTTTAAAAAATTATAAAATTATCAAATGATTTTAATTTTTAAAATTTTCACTTTGAAGTAATTTTTAAATATTTTAAAAATAGACAGGCTAAATGCTACTTAAATAATGTGAGTACTTCTTCCACATAAACTAATTTTGAAACTGAGTTACATCTCAATTCTATTATGATATCATATCCTATTTAGTTTTTCGAGCCACTTGGAAATGGTTAATCCTTTTCACTTGTTTAATCCTAGGTATCAGGGTGTGTATATTAAGATCCAACATCAGCGAGTACATGATTGATTAAATTACTCAATTTATTGAATTAGATAATCCCCTCTTTAAATAAAATTCGAATTTGCCCCAGTTTATTATATCTCAATTTTAATATCTCAAGGTGTGCTAGTATTCCATATATAAGGATTAAAATAAGGAGAAAACGATACAATTTTATAAGTGTTTTTGGCATTATTTTCTATTCAGAATTGGAATTTTACCTCTATAATCTGTGTTAACCTTTAATGCAAACTAATATTACATAGATTATCAAGATAAAACTACAACTTTGATTAAATAATACTACTTCTGTTCTTTTTTATTTGTCATTTAAGATTTTTATACACAAATTAAGAAATGTAATAAATTTTCTTGTTTTCTATAAAATAGTTTTAAAGTTTCCTACTACATCCTTTCTCATTTTTACTTTACAATAAATGTATACTAGTTGTAAATGTGTAAATCAATTAAAAATTAGATAAGAAGTAAAGGTATAGTTGACAAAGAAATAATTAATGTTATCTTGAACTTTGAAAATGACAGATAAATAAAAATAAAAAATTTCTAAAAAACTGACAAATAAAAAGGAAAAGAGGGAATAGTACCAAAAATACCTAAAAAACTATATCTAAGTTTTGACTTTAAAATAATTTATGGGATTATTTAACTTATTTTAAGTAAAAATAAGGTTAAATAACTACATAAAAAATTATTAGTATAATTTTATATGTTGTATTAACTATCTTTAAATACATAAAAAATTATATCAATTATCTTTAATAAGATTATTTAATTTTATTTTTACTTAAAACAAGCTAGATAACTCCATAATTTATTGGTACAAGGTAGAAAGAGGAGAAGAAAAAGTTGATTATCACGCGGCTACTTATGGGTAGTGCATTTTGATAATTGAGGGAATGAACAGCCGACATAAGTTGACAAAGTCACAAATGAATCTACAAAGTCGTTCG
Organism: Spatholobus suberectus; assembly: GCA_004329165.1. Lineage (NCBI taxonomy): Eukaryota > Viridiplantae > Streptophyta > Magnoliopsida > Fabales > Fabaceae > Spatholobus > Spatholobus suberectus. The sequence goes on from CM014732.1 coordinate 86,016,012, forward strand.
GACGTCAAATAATGCGTGAGTGTTCCTGCTCCTCCCCATTGTTTTTGTACTTTTAGCTTCTCCCCATGAATTGAAAACGAAAAAGCCACACAAACACACACGCTCTCTCTCTCTATCTAGTTGCCTAAACCAATCAAATTCCTATTTGTGAACGTAACCAAACCACAAAAAAAAGAGTCAAAGACACACCCCACCAGTCCTTGTCAGGTGTATGGTCAAGCAGTCTAGCATTTGAGCACTTGATGCGCCCCCCTCATATGAAGACAAATCAAAAAACACCTTGTGGTTGAACTTGAACCAATCCATTTCTTTTTCTCGCGCATGTGTTGAGAAGTAAGACCACAAACGTTTGAATTCAAAGGACTAATTGTCCATAATTGGGTGCTGTAATTAAATGGACGTGGACATGGGGGGAAAACCCGTCCATCTGTATGAACGTGCCGCAAGAAATTTCTGGTTTTGGTTTTCTGGCTTCAATTCAGTGGATTGACCAATTGGCCAAATGGTGAGAGATCTAGTAGGCAGCCAGCTGGCATGGCCAGGGTACTTGATTATTAATTTGGTCATGGTCCATCAGTGGGTCTCAAAACTTTCTTATAGGTTTCTGACTTTTTACTGTTGTTTATTCGATCTATCCTATGATTTTTTTTTTGATCTGTGATTTTATTTTATTTTCAAAATCAAAGACTCGTGTAATTTGCAAAACACATTTTAAAAAAAAAATTATAGTAATTTGTTAACCCCCTATCGTTGTCTCATGCCTACTATTCTCATGATAAGTTATGTGACAACTTTTTCATGGTATAAATTTTCTTTTACACCATTTTTTTTCATTTAATTAATTAGAGAATTAAAATCAATAACAATTATATTAATTTCACTTTATCATTTTCCTTCTTGCCCCCTAGATCGAGTGACTGAGAATGAGGCTTCAATACTATTGACTAACAACGAAACCTCAAAATTACTAATTGAGGATTCTATCACATTGAGGATTGTCAAACCCATCCCTTTTTATGGGCCAATCTAATATGATTGACCTAGTATTTGGGCCCATAACCCCTTTCACATTTACAGTTAGGGATGGCAATAGGTAGGGTGTAGGTAGGGTACTATAGTATCTGTCTCTATTCCCACATTTATAAAAATCCCCATACCTAGCCTCATACCCGTGTGGGTAGCAACTTTAATATCCATTCTCATATCCGCTAGATATCTATATACTTATACCCTCACCCACTACCCGCACTTTACTTAAATGTAGAGCTGTGAAAAAAAAATTGAGGCGCTAGGCAAAATTTATGTTAAAAATTTAATTTAATATAGTTTGTCAAATCTCATTTTATTTTTTTATCAATTACGAAATTATTGATTAAATTTTTATAATTAAGTTTTTCTAATATATCACTTTTAATATATAAAGGCAAATTCATTTAATATATCCTTTAACATAATTAATATCAAATAAAATTTAAATAATTTTAATTTTAAAAAACCTACGTTTAACAATAACAATAATAAGTATTGTCACTAATATTTTAGAAACAATGCATGCATTTGAAAAAGAATATAATCTTTTTATATAATTTATTTTTAATGAAGTATAAATTATTTTTAAAATCTAATTTATATATAATGACAGTGCAAATTTTTTTTACACAAACATTTAATAAAATTTGATTATTTCGTCATATCATCCCATTCATTGATATGATGCGATAGTATGGTGAATTCCTTATATATGTGTAAAAAAGGTTTTAGACTAGTAATGCATATAAATTAAACTCTTATTTTGTTTGTATTTCTTGTAATGTCTTTTTTTTTTTTTAATGAATGAAGATTTTTAATATATATATATATATATATATATAAGTGCGGGTATGTGGTAGGTTGGGTACTATACTACCCATACTCACACCCATCCCTATTAAATTTTGTGGGTAAATTGATAGAGCAAGTTCACATGATTTTTGCATTAGCTCATAGGAAATTTGTGAGAAAATAGACCATTAATGAAGGATTTCTTGTGATGTGCATTTCTAAGCTTTCTACTTAAAATAGCATAAATTGTCTTGATTTTGTTGGATTTTGTGAAAGGTAGTTAAGCAAGCAGAGAAAAGATATACAGTTTACAGGCACAGAGGAGTGTTATGCTAGTCAAAGAGGTTTTAAAGGAAGCAAGAACTAAAAGGAGGATAAAAAATGAAGCCTACAAGCACAAGAATGGCCAAAAAAAGGCTAGAAGAGAAGAATAGAGTGCACAAAGTCGCACACACCCAACGAGATAGTTAGGCCACTCAACAGGACTCACTTTAGTAGCATTCGCCCAGCAGGTCGTGTATCCTGCCCAGCATGAATTTCTTTTGAAAAATCGACCAACAAGTTTCCGACCCCACTAGGCGAGTCCAGGGTCCAAATTTTAGTTTTCAATGGGCCTGGGTTGAGCGAGACAGACCAAGTTAAGCCTCTTTCTCTGAAATTCTAAAGAAACATTACAAATAGAAGGGAGCTCATCTTATTCTCATGCTACTCTCTCTCTTGGATTTTACTGAAGGAAGGACTCTCCCAGAACTTCAGAGGATTCTCCTTGCATCCCAGTGGACAGAGACTGAAGGCCACCTTTTTTGTTAAGGTTTACCTTTAGTTTCTAATGATATATATTGTAATGTGTTGTTTCTTTATTGTTATGGAGAACTAATCCCTAGGCTAAGATTATGGTGTAGCCATGCTTGAGATAACTGAAACCTCATTTTGATTGTTAATTTTATTTCCTTTTTTCTTTCAATTGAATTTCCTTAGTGTCCTTCATTATATTGTTTGAAATTGATCACTTCTTGCATGTCTTTAATCAGTTAATTAATCAGCGACCATGCTGTAATTAATTGGTAGACCTCTAAGGTAATTGGATTTAGGACGTTGCATGATCAAAATGCGAACTAAGCTCTTAATTAAATTCGTTCACCCTTTTGGTTCCTAATTCTTTCATGGATTAAACCACTGCATGGCCAACCAAGGATTTAATACAGGAAATAGTTTTTAAAACCCATAACCAAAGGTTGTGAAAGAACTCGATAGAGGAATATTGATAATTGAACTTGGAAATAAAATTACATTTTAACTTGGAGGGAAGGAAATTGAAGGCATAGGTGAACCCATAATCCTATGTTCTTAACTCATTCAAATTCAATTTAATTTTAATTATTCTTTTTTGCAATCCCTTGCATTTTAATTCTTTGAACTCAACCTATAAAACTTGAATAACCTAGACAATGTACATAGGAATTTTTCTGAAAGGTACTTCATATTAGTCCTTTGGGTACAATATCTGGACTCAAGTCCATTGTTACTACTATGATAGGGTACGCTTGCCCTTAAGCGTGTTCTTAATGCATCATAAATCCCCATCCCTAGCCCCATCCCTATTGAGCGAGTATGTATCCTATCCGTTGCGGATATTTTTTGTGGGTACCTATAAGGTCTAGGGTAGAGTTGCCATTCTATTTACAATTAGGAAAAGTGTCAATGCCACCATAGAGTTTGTGGGCCTTTGATCATTGGGCCCAATATAATGATTTCCAAGGCACCATTTACACCACCCTCGAAAAAGACAAGAACGGTTAAAGGAGGTCGCACCAATTTGAATAGGTGTAACCAACTCTTTTATATCAAGTTACACATTATTGAAGTTCACTAAACTCTAACAGTCTCACCACTCCCATTACTAGTCATTGAAGATGTTTTATTTAATGGATTTTTTCAATATTTGTTAACTAATATAGTTAGTTGGGCTTTTGCATTGGGCCAGTGTTGTAACTTAGTTAGTGGGTTATTAGTTAGTTTATTTGTTCTTTTTCCTTCTAGACAGCTTTGTGCAGTTTCTTCTATGTATATATGCATTTCTCTGTTGTCATAGTAGCAGTGAATAATACGAATCGTTTTTCTTCCTTTCACGTACTAGTTAAGACTCTGTTCTTTTTGTCTTTCTTTCATTTCTTCATGCTTCTCGATATGAAACTTTAACATGGTATCAGAGCCTTTTTCTTGAGGGGTTCTAATTACTACTGTTACTTAACTCTAATCCTGTTTCAAGAATCGCTCTTCTTAATCCTTTAATTTAGGGTTTTACAATTCATCCTCGATTTGGATTTCTATGGTTTCTATTAGAAATTGCATGCGATTTTGCCCTAATTGATTCTTGATCTGAATCAATTGATTCTTAATCATATTCTTTGTGGATCTTTATGCAATTGATCTTTCAGGATTCAACAGTAGTTCGTATTCATCTTCTAAGATTGAAGTGAAGATTTCTGATGACGGATTTAGTTCTAGCAAATGTGACTTTTTGTTTCACTAGCCCCTACTACTTGTTCCATAATGAAAAAAATATTTAAATATATCAACTTAATAAATAACTTTGGACGTCTTTAGAAAATGCATAGGTAGTGTCAAGTATTGGACTCTTATTTTAATAAGGTACTTTGGATGCCGAATAAACTAAAGTATACTTGAAGTACTTTTTTATTATTTTATTAAAGGGCGACATTTGGACGCTAAAAACTTATATGTAAGATCTTCAAAAATTTAAAAACTTTGTTATCTACAAAACTTAAGGGGTTAGACACTTCATACGTCTTTGGTTCCAACAATAAGCGGGATGACTAAAATGGAAAAAGTTATTTGTGATCACAAAGTAGCTATCAAGCTTATAAAGGCAAGTTTTATTATATTGTTATACGTCTGACTATATATACTTTATGATAGTGAATGTTGTGCTTTAAAGGGACAACAAGGTCAAGAGAAAAAGGTGGGAGTAACAAAAATGAGAATGTTAAAATGAATGTGTGTGCACACAAGAAAGGACGTGACACAAAATGATTGTATATAAGAAGATGTTGATATAGCACTGATTGAGGAAAAGATGATAAAAAGCTTATTAAGCTGATTTGGACGTGTACAAAGGTCAGCAGAGGAACCGGTGAGGAGAGTATATTACATGGCTTTTAGTATTGTGAAAAAGAAGAGGTGGAGGCTAAGATGAACACTAGAGTAAGTTGTTTAGAAAGATCTTATGATAAATAATATCTTTGAAAATTTGATTTTTAACTGAGATGAATGAAGTTGTGTGATTCATAGAGTCAACTTCACCTAATGGGATAAGACTTTTGTCGTTATAGTGTATATATAAATACGATACTCAGTTCAGGAAGTAAAACAAAGATATGCCAACCTTTGTAGCATGAAGTATACAATTTCTTCATTTCTTGGAGATTTTCAAGTGAAAGTCATGTAGGAAGTCAAAAAAATTTTAATTGTTAATTGTGTGAAGGATCATTTAATGTAAGTTACCTAAACCAGTTTTTTCCTTGGGTTCTATTGAAGCTAAAAAACACACTAAGGAACCATAGAGCCAAAGAGACTCAAGAGACCTTAGTCAACCCTACTATGTGTAACCTAGTATGACCTAAGGTGGTCACGCCTATTTATTGAATATGATTAAGCCCAAGGGTCAGAGAACTATCCATTTTGAGGGGTCCTTAATCAGACAATCGATAGCCACTCAAGCATCAAGCCTAAAAGGCATGGACACTTGATTGGTCAGATGATCCTCAATCAGTCGGTGTCCACAACCCCTCAAAAGTTAAGCCTAGGGGTGGCAAAGCAAGTCAACACCTTCTTGCCAAAAATGGGCTAGGGCAGGCTAGCCTACCTGTTGATGGTGGGTTGGGCTTGTGGAAATAAATAATATTGATACATATTCTATTATTTGGTAGTTATAATGTATTCATGGCATTTGGTATCAATGTTGCTTCAATTGTAAATATCTTTTTTTTTAGTGTTTATTTGCATTTTGGTTACAAACGGAGTTTATTGACTACAATTTTTTTTTCTTTAAGAAAAATTGGTTCCAATAATAATTTATTACTAGTTGTAATGGTGGATATGAAAGTAAAATACTTGGTAAAAACTAGTTCTAATGTGGTAAATGAAAGTTACAAATTAGATAGAAACCCTAAAACTAAAGCAACATATAATAAATAAATAAAAAGACCTGGTGGGCCAACCCGCCTTGCCTTGCCCCACCGGTGGCTCGTGGTGTTGGTGAGCTGGGCGGGGCAGGTTGGTGGGTTGAACTATATAGCCCACCTTGCCATTTTCTTGCTGTGCTGACGAGCCAACCCCCCAAGCCCAATCTGCTTTGTCACCTCTAGTTGAGCTTGAAATACCTGGTTGCTTCACTATACTTGGTCAATCCAGGATTTGTCTCATCTAAAATTATATATTTATATATTTATTTGATAAAAAAAGCAACTACTTTAGCTTGAAAGGACAAATAGTAATCTTACATTAAGTATGTTAATTAATCTCAAACTTGTTTTATATGTTTTCATTTGTACAAAAACCGAAAGCACGCACTAACAAAAGAAGTAAATGATAACTATTCCAAAGCTAATAATAAGGATGCTTAAAAGCTTCATTTTATCTTCTAAAACATAAAATTGATAATAAGATATAAATTAGTTGGGGGTAACAATAAAAGTTACATATAGAGAAAAAAAATGACACTTTAGGTGACTTGTACAATCCACTAGAATCAGCCTAGTGGTGAGGATGTTGGAATAGTTTGTATGAAGTTATAGGTTCTAATTTCATTGTCACCATTATTAAGAAAAAGAAAAAGAAAAAGAAAGTGACTTGTACCAGTTTAGTTATTTACCATTTCTAAGAGGTCTATTAAGAAGAAAATAGATCAAACATTTAATCTATACAGAAAGTATAATTTTAAAAATCATAACGGAGGACAATATAATTTAAAGACCTCGAAAGGGAATGTAATTCACCTTAAAGATATTTAATAACTTTCTTAATTGATGTACAAAGTCTTAAATGATTAATATTTTGAAACAAGGAGAGTAACTTTTTAAAAATGGATCCCACAACAAAACAATTTTAAGTATTGTTTTTTTTTTTAATTTGAGACTCTTAGTGTTTAGAAGTCACTTTAAATTCCAACGAGTCTAAGTTGAAATGCGTTAACACACTTGAGGGAATAAAGCTCTTGAAAAGCAATTTTTTTTATTATAAAACTCAAATGTGAGATGTTCTTTAATAAGAACTAATCTCCTTGCAACTTGAAACATTTTTTTTTTAATTTTGAGTACCTTTTGAAATGATATATTTTAGTATATAAGGTTTGTTTTGTATATCCAGCAGAGAATGAAATGAAATGGAAAAAGATGAAATATAATAAAGTTATCATTTTATTTTGAATAGTAAATTCACATTCTAATTCCTAAATTTATTGTTAGTAATTTATAAAATCCTCACTTTAACAGGTGATTTTACAAAACATCATTCATTTGAGTCTTTTATGATACAAAACGATAAATAAAAAGAAGTAAAATAAATGACTTTTTCCAAAATCAAAAACTAAATTACGATTTTGCAAAGTTGGGGAATAAAATTAACACACACAAGATCAAAAGACTTAAATGAGAATTTACTCTTGAATATGTTTATCATAAAAAATAAATATAGATTGATTCCATGTCATACTCCTAAATTAAAGAGAAGGAAAAAGAGAGGTAATGAATAAAGTGCACTCCTTCAGCTGGGTTTCACTTTATTTTATTTTATTTTAAATAATTCAAACAATAAAATTTAATATCATTTTATTTTACTCTATTTTATTATTTTTTATCAATTTAAACATAGTCTACAAATTGTTAGCTATATATGTTTTTCTCAGGGGTTCTCTTTTTCTAAAGTATTCCAATGCTAATTATTGTGAGATACTCTCTCAAATGCTATTACGATTGATTGTTAATTAAAAGGTCCTCTCAATATATAATAAACTATCCTTTGTAGAGTTAGAACTTTATTTATTTCCTTAGAAAGGCGAAGACTTGCTTAACACCGCACCCAAAACTTGACCTAGTGTAAGGTTGAGATTAAGTCGTCACGGTAAATTATTGTAAGGTCATATATTGATTTACAACGTAATAACATATCTCAATTTTTTAAATTAAAAACAAATTGACACTGACATTTCTATACTTCTTTACACCTTATCCTTTTAGGGGGAAAAAAAGCAGGAAATTCACATTCTACGTTTTCTCTTTTCTACTAGACATCAATGTCTATAGCCGCTGCACCTAATTAGTCAAAAAAATATTGGCATATTATTAATATAGGTAAACATAATTTAATCCACTACGGTCAGCTTAGTAGTAAAATTTATGTAGTTTACATAAAGCTGTAAGTTTAACTACATTACTATCATTATACACCAAAAAGTAAACATAAAATTTAAATGATAAAAATTAATGTATTAATATTGACATATTATTAATGCATTTAATTAATAAGCATAGATATTTATTTGACAATAAATAAAACAGTAATAATTTTCATGAATTTATTAATACAATTAAATTAAGCACATTAAGTTTATTTATCGGTCTATTATATTTTTATTCATTTTCTTTACAATTTTCCCTTTTAGAACTATGGAGGGAGTCTCACTTGTTTTTCTTTTATTTTTTTAACTAAAATGAAAAGTGTTCTTCTCCGGTGATCATGTGGACTTATTCGACGTCAAATGGTCTGGTTCGTTGTCCTTGCTTCACAGGGTGCGGTGGTGACGGTCATCTATAGAGAATCTAACACCCAAGATAGAAACCCACATATTAATAATGTAAGCATATGGAAAGAATGTACTTGAAGGAGTGGTATACATAGGTGTTTGGGATGTGGTGTCTTCGAAGGTTCTCTTAGATCAATCGTTCGTCTATTGTCAAGAGAATCATATCAAGATTTGGTGGCAAGTAAGTGACTCACACTGCATGGGGCGTCAATGAGACGCAAGGCCTCATGCCTGTGTTAGAAATGCATTCAAATGGTTTGAAACTGTGGTAGTCAGATGTTGATTTCTTCCATTACCACGATTTTATAAAAATAAATTATACTTTTATGTCTGACATATTTTTATTTTATATATTTCTCCAAAACTATAGTAATGAAAGAAATGGAAAAAAAAAAAAAAAGAGAGAGAAAGAAATGGAGAGAATCTTGACTCGTAAGGCAAGTAGGTGGTTTCATTATAGTCAGAATTAATTAGGCTTAGGCTAAGATAACCAGACTTAGGTTATGTCCGGAACAAAAAAGTATAAATATGACATGTGTAATATAGGTTTTTGTACGACAAAATTTTGTGGCAAAAGTGTGTATGCTGTGCGTAGAGGATAGAAAGTAAAGAACCCAAGTCTGCTCTTAGAAAATAGGAATAGTTTAACGATACATGCAACGTGGAAAATGTTTGAAATAGTTGGCGTGAAAACCAAGAAAGAAGGGGGCCACATACAGAGCACTCCACTACTTCTGTATTGTATTTTAAAAGTAATTTAAAAGAATGAAGATAAGAAAGGAAGACGACAGATGCGTTCCGTCAACACACACCTTCTGCCTTACATAGGTTTCTCCCCACTCTAGAAGTTATTTTAATTTATTATTTTTTCATATTATGAAAAATGAAATTATTTACATAAATATTCTTATTAAATTGTTTATTTCTTTTGGGAGTGAAATTACCCATACAAAGATTTTTAAAAAAGATTAACCAAAACTTGTCTGTAAAAAATTAATTTAAAATCAATACATACTATGCAAACGTCGTAGTCTTGTTCAGGTGACACATGGGCCCAGTTGAATCCACAAGTTATTATTATTATTATTATTATTTTATTTGATGAAGAGGTGAGATTTGACTTGGAAATTTGATTTCCATCCATTTTATTGTACGAAGAATTCACCGTCGTCCTATTCCTGTCCCATTCCTTTTTCTTTTATTATTATTTAAAAACAACACATGGATCCACACGTTCATCTTGTCTCTAGTACTCCTGACTGACTTGTTATTAAAAATGGAAATAAACAATAAACAAATAATAAATAAATAAATAAGAACAGTACCAGCTTCATGTTTAATGTTCGTGCATGCCAGATCTTTAATTGAGCAAGGGGGTTATTATTTCCCATGTGTCTCTTTCCACTGAGTTTCCTTGCTCAACTTGAGTTCGTGTAGTGCTGGCTACCTACCTCTATATATATGCTTTATCTCCGCTGGAATTTCTGAAAATTTCGGGTCTTTCTCCTTGCATCATACTAAACTTGAAAGAAAGAAAAAAAAAAAAAAGTGGGTCGGTTTAGATTTGAGCAACAGCTTGTGCTACTTGTTTGAATTTTGTTGGAAGTCATGGATTGTTCATCATGGATTAACACTTCCTTGGATCTCAACATTAATCCCCGCAGAGTTCATGAAGAAGTTCCCGTAAGTATAAAAATAAAGATCGAATAATATATCATTCTTCTTGCGAGCATTCTCAGAAGCTCTTATGGGAAATGCTTTAGTTTGATATGGGAAGTAATTCATTCATTCTCGTGTGTTGATTTCAGAAGAAGGTAGAAAGCAAGCCTTTCTCGTTGGGAATGCCCAAGTTTAACGTGGAAGAAGAGGTTAGTTTGAGCCTATTATTTAATAAATTAATCAGTTTTTTTTTTTTTTCTTTACTTTCTTTAAGACCATTTATCAGATTGTAGAACAATTAATTTAGGATTCCGAATGTGAAAGTACATATTTCTTTAATGATATTCCCTGAGATGAATGATATGGGCCTTTTGGCTAAGAATCTATGAATGGTCCTAATATATGGATGGATTTGGTGGCATTTCAGTCCACTAGTGACTTGGAGGAGGAACTTAAGCGGGTGACTGCAGAGAACAAGAAGTTGGCCGAAATGCTCTCAGTGGTGTGTGAGAACTACAACACTTTGCGAAGCCATTTGATGGAATATATGAGGAAAAATCATGAAAAGGAGGTCAGCCCAACTTCAAAGAAAAGGAAGTCCGAAAGCAGCAACAACAATAGCAATTGTCTGATGGGAACTAACAATGGAAACTCAGAGAGCAGCTCTACTGATGAAGAATCTTGCAAGAAACCGAGGGAAGAAACCATCAAAGCAAAGATTTCAAGAGTTTATGTCAGGACCGAAGCATCTGATACTAGCCTTGTACGACTCTTTACTCTCCTTTGTTTCTTGGGCATAGACTATTTAGGGGTAACTGTTTGACAGGTTTCTCATTGTATGTGGTTTCAGATTGTGAAAGATGGATACCAATGGAGGAAATATGGGCAAAAGGTGACCAGAGATAACCCTTGTCCAAGAGCATATTTCAAATGCTCCTTTGCTCCAAGCTGCCCTGTCAAAAAGAAGGTAAATATATAGCCAAGTGCTAACTATTTGGTTATTCACATGTTAGTAGGGAACTGGATCTCAAGCTAAGTTGGTTTTGCTTTTTGTTTGGTTATTCAGGTGCAAAGAAGTGTGGATGATCAATCAGTCCTGGTGGCTACTTATGAAGGGGAGCACAATCACCCCCAGGCTTCTCAAATGGAGGTAACATCAGGTGCTGGCCGAAGTGTGACCCTTGGTTCAGTGCCTTGTTCAGCATCTCTCAGTTCTTCCACTCCAACAGTTGTTACCCTTGACTTGACAAAATCTAAGGGCAGCAACGATTCCAAGAGCATTAAACCTAAAGTAGATTCACCTAAAGTACCGCAGGTTTTGGTGGAACAGATGGCTACTTCTTTGACCACGGATCCCAATTTCAGAGCGGCACTTGTTGCTGCCATCTCGGGAAGATTGTTGCACAATAATTAAATGGAAATTTGGTGAAGTGTAGGTAGATAATTTAGTGTCAATTGTTAAGTATTCCATAAAATGGAGATCATTCTTTAGAGCAAGGGATCTCTGTGTAAATACAACATGGAAGGCTGGGACATATTTGATCCTTTAAAAGTTCCACTGAGGATAGCATGTTGAACCTGATTAAACAAAAGAAAATCAAGCTCTGCACCGCCCATCTGCCTCATCATGGTAAAGATCTAGTAAGCCTTTTTTGGCAAAAATATGTAGTATACCTCAAATCAGATATCCGAGTAGGTTCTAGCACAAATTCTATGGAAGAGATCAAAACTCTTTCATACAGTGCATCTTTACGGCAATTTAATTTCTCCTTTTTTTTCTTACACTACTCTCTCTGTGGCAAGCCAACCCTATATCTCAATGTTTAATGTACAGACTCAGGCTCCTAGTCCTAGTTTTACAATTTTCATTGCAGAAAATATATTATTCTTATACATGGATCAAGTATTGTAAGTGATGGAATGTAATTCAAAACATGGAAGAATGAAAAAAGGGGATCCGCATGTTGGAGTTTTCGATTCAATGACTGATATTTTTAGTAGTGATTCCTAATAATTGAATTTGAAATTGTAAAATTGATTTAGTTTTATACTCGTGTATATTGATCATATAATTCATATAACGCATTGTGTTTAATTTTTATGAAAGGTAAATTGAAATACAATTTTTTCCTAATCTATGCACGTCACACGATGGAGAATGGTCGTTTATTGAAAGCAAATTCTCGTCAATCTAACTAACATAATATTGAGTTTCGCAAATCTTAATTAAACCCTACACTACTCGAGTCAGACAACAGTCTACCAAGCAAAAACCTCGCTTTTAAGGATGACCCTATTGAGGTTTTGAACGATATATATGGTAAAAATTATTTTGGGTGACAAGGGTTTCAAATGTGATTTGGAGGCCTAGTGAAAACCAGTTTAATCTTCTCAAGATTCCATGTTCTTGTAGACCGGGATAAAAAAGATCCAGCGTTCTCAGCTCTCTTGCAGCCGTGATCAAGAGTGCAACAAAATGTCCAACAGAATATTTCTTTCGAACAAGACAAAAGATTTGCCTCCCTTGGACTATTAGCTGTTACTCATAGCCTAATAGCATTTCAACCATTCATTTGTTGCTCCTCATTTTCTACAAATCCACTTGGCCTAGGCTAAATGTCTTGAACTTCCCACGGCAATATTTTAACTCTGATTTCATGAAATTAGGTAGCGGGTAGAAAGTAATTGGTACCACAACCCTGAAGTGTTCAACCATTAGTTCAAAAAAGTCCAGCACTGCAGCTTGATGACCACTGACCAAGAAGGTAATGCCAGACATAGTTGACGGTAAGACGGCGAAGACTTAGAAAGCAAAATGCCAAAGTGAATAAAAAACCTCAAGGGGCCTGGTCTGGCCCCAGTCATATGTGACCACATAAATAAAATGAAGGAAAGGGTAGGCGAAGTGCAACTTTGGCTTCTTAGTATATCTTTAATACACGAGAACTTGAAGAATTGCCAAAGGTCATTTTGCTTTTCGAATACAACCGCCTTCTGGCTATTCATTCACATCTGTATCGATTTTGTACACTCCACAATCTACTCATCTCCCCTTACAACTACCTGATATGACCCTTTTAACCAAAACCATGGTACTACTTAGAGGTGAAGTTCAATTTGTTCACAGCCAGCAACAGACCCACCTCAGTTGGCTCCTCGTTTGACTTCTCCTTAACCTTAGAATTGAGGGAGCTCTCTTTGTCCATTGCTTCTGCATTGGAGGTACACTCCTTGAATCTGAAGCAACTGATAACGTGGTCATTTGTTAGCCCAGCCACTTGCATGAAAGTATAGATGATTGTTGGTCCAACACTCCTGAATCCTCTCCTTACAAGGTCTTTACTTATGACTTCTGCTTTTGGAGATTTGACAGGTACCTGGCGTGGGTACCTGAACTGGCTGACTATGGGCTTATGGTTCACAGAGTTCCAAATGAATGTGTCAAAGGACCCAAACTCTTCAATTACCTGTATTGCAATGGAGAAAAAAATGTTAAAAAGACAAAATACGGAATACCCTCACTGTCTGACAGTTATAAACTAAGAAAAATTCATGATACCACCCCTTAAAACAAGTTGAATTGAGAATTTGTCTTTCTTTTTCCCAAGTCTTCTTTTTATAATATTCGTCTGTGGGTCAGGAAGCAGGTTTATTTCGTTTTTCTTAATATTTTCCAAAGTAGGTAGCAGAAAAGTTTGAAAAGTAAGTGTATGGGTTGATTCACTTCAGTCTTCTGCAAGAGCCTTTTGATTCAGAAGAAAATTACAAAAACGAAAATTGCAACTTTTACACATTTTATACGTAAGATTAGTAAAATAAGATATCAGAGTGTTTACCTTACACATCTGACGTGCATTTTCAATGATGGATCGCAACCTGAGCTCTGATAGCAATGTGTTGGCAGGACTTCCTGGTGCAACTATCTTTTTCTCATTCATTCGTGAAACAGCACTTGGATCAAAATCGAAAAAGACTTCCCTGTGTCATGAATACGTTACAACAGTTAATCCAAAGCTAAATCTCAAACATTTTTAGTGCATACTCCACACAAACGATCTTCTGAATCAATCATAAACAAAATGAAGAACAGGAAAGGAAATATAATGAGCAAATTATTTGATGGGCAACCTTTTCTGATGTGTATGTGTAATATTCCAACCACATAATTAATTCAAGAAAATATATTTCACAGAACATTATATTCGTACCGAAATAACTTCCTTTTGCTAAGAATAGTAGGCCACGTAAGTTCAGCCAAGGCTCCAGAGAAGCTGAGCAACTCAAACAGTTTCCTGCATAAAAACCAAATTACAGCATTGAGACACAGTTTCAACCTAGAAGCTAATAACAAAATAGAAGATTGTGCCCTCACCAAAAACAAACCCACGTACCTGTCATCATGAACAGGAACTCCCCACTCTTCATCATGAAAAGCAACATAACATGGCTCTGAAACAAAAGAGAACAAGTTAGAAATAAAAAATGAGCAGTAAATTTGCAACTATAATGTTAGTGTAGCGTTTTCTTTTTTCTATTAAAAAGTCAAACTCCAAAGATTTAACATTCTATTTATCCTCCCACTCTATGGGTATTGGAATTTCTATCAAGAAAACTAAGGCATATGCACTCTGTGAAATCATGAAGCACTTGATTATAATGTCTAGCCATTTCATTAATGAAAATTCACCTCAGATGGCCGATGTAGAAGAATGAATGAAAATTAGTGATGCTAACCAGTAGTAGAGTACATTTAGTACCGAACTCCATTTTACCAAATTACCAAAAAGGCAATAGTAAGTTAGTAACTAACTACTCCAGTGCAACAAAATAAACAATTTTAACACATGTCCACCTCCTCTGGCTTTTGTGGTAAGGGCAAGGGGTTAAATCCCAAAACAATAAAAGAAGAAGGTAAGGCAAGGAAAACCCTTGCATGCTATAAAGCACAAACACTGGCATGTGACATGACATGGGGATAGACCAAATGCTAAAAATTGCAGGACATAAGTACAGCGCACAAATGCTCTTATGAGAGAAACTAATCTTCAACCACATAACTATAAATGGACGGTCAGGATTATTTTTAAGCAAAATAATCTCAATCATCCATATATGGTTATATAGTTAAGATTAACAGTTAAGATTAACTCTTCTTGCCTCTCACGCTGTCACTAGATTTGACATCTACATATAAAAGCTTCATAATTCATATTGAAGATTGACATTTAAAAAAAAAAAAATCCTAAACAAACTTGTCGTGGTAAAACTAGATATGTACAAATACAACAATTTTTTTGTAAAATTTTAATAGCACATTTCCATGTTGGATCTGAGCAGAATAAAATCATCTTTAAATTGGAGACTTAGAGATGTATGTTAGGTGTCATCAATGTGTCATACAAGTGTCCATAACGGACATGTGTCCAATATGCATACATAGTGCCAAAATGGTGTCTTCGTGCTTTATAGTTTGCATGTAATCTATGAGACATCGAAAGAATGCATTAGGGGGCATCCAGAATTCTGGGAGATAGTCTGTAGCATCATGAGCTGAGTTAACTAGACTAACTGCCAAATGGCTGATTTCCCTATAACTAGAAAGCACAAATAGAATAGGACGCATATAAGGACATATGACAAATTTAAAAAATTATTGGACATGACAAGGTTATAAAAGTGTATTAAATTAATATAAAACACAAATCTTAAATCAAAAAAGAGAATTGATGCTTTACAAGTGAGCATACATTATTGTAGACATAATAAAATGTTATGATTTATCTAGTGTGGTCTTCTCATTTGTATTGGTATAAAAATAAAAATTCCAAAAAAAAAAAAAAATGCAGCTATGACCTAGAAGTATCTGAAGTCTCCTTGAAGTGTTTGACAAGTGAAAGACATGGATATGGCTACTATTTTGAAAGTGTCCATGTTCCACACTTCCTTTATGAGAGATGAATCTGCCAAGGTAGCTGTAAAAAAGGCTGAGCACCCTTAACCAGTGTTATACAAGAAGGCAAACTACAGCAAACCTTGTTCAGCATGTCAACAGCAACCTCAAATTCTCATAAATTGCAACCTTCAACTTTTCACCACTATGGCCAGCCATGCCACACATGAAGTGTCATTCACATGGCCAACTGTGCGTAAACAAGGAATTATTCATGCATTGACTAACAGTAATTATAATCTTACAGATAGGAAGTGTATTGCTACATAATGCCATAATGGTTCTAATCATGTATGAAAAGTTGATAGGAAACAACATAAGAGTAATGAATGTTTCCTTCATAAAAAAAATCTCCCAGTGCAAGAGCCAAACTTGGTAGGATGAGATCATGAAAATTCCAATTAGTGCATATTAATGCTAAAATTATCATTTGCTTTATATAAAGAAAATATATGAGATAACTAGAAGGAGCTGTTAGAACACCCGTTCATAATGTTTGATTGGCATATGAACAGCAAAACATGCATAGTACGTACCAATCAAGAGATCACAGTCACTTACAGATACTGAAACAATAGTTAGTTGGTAATTATACTGTTTCTATAGTGCCTAAAAATTCACTTTACTAAGTCATGGAGCAAAATCTAATATGATGTCAGGCTTCCAACCTATCAAAATTAAGAACATATCTCGATGTACACACTGTCATACTCAGTATCTACATATGCTATAATACAAGGGACAAAAACAAAATTCTACATTGTTTAACTTACTAAACTGCTAAATGACTAGGAGGCTTACTAAGCTTAAGCACAAGAAAACTTCTCACAAACAATGTGCTTGCTTCATTGCTTGCCTATCCTGAAATCTCTAATTTTCTACACTGCAGTCAATTACAACTTTACAACCAAGTGCAGCTTTAGTACCTTCATTCTCTTCACTCTCCCTACCCATACAAAGGGAAAAACACAGCACAACATGACACGGTAAACTTTTGTTTCCAAAATCACACTGACACCCGAAAACCAATTGCATCAATGTCACAACACACAACAAATTAAAGTAAACAAACAAGGAATGAAAATACCTGTATTTGGTGTAACCCAAGCACACCTTTTCTTGCCCTCCAAGCTATCACTCAAATCAGCATCATCAGAACCAGCCACATTGTCACTAATCACCTTCTCCGTCTTGGGACCACCCTGCTTCTTCCTCAACGGCACACTGACCCGCCGCGCCACCTTCCCGCTCGACGACGCGCCGCTGCTGTGAGTGGAGGAATCCGTCGACGACGCGTCGGAGGAGCACGAAGCGTTCATCGACAGGTTCTTCAGCACGGCCTGGTGGTGATCCTGCCGCCGCCAAATAGCCGGCGGAGCGGAGACGCATTGCTGTGCGGAATGCACCACCGGCTTCTTCTCCGTCTCCGACGGCGATTTCTTCACCGACTTCCGCCCATCGATGGGGCGAACCTTGTTGCCGGCGGGGACGAGCACCCGACGCGCCTCGGGGTCGCCGACGGCCACGTTCATGGATCGAACTCTGGGTGGGCCCGACATTGCAAACCCTGCAATCTAGAACCTTTTTCCGAAACTCACTCTCAGGTCAATGGCCAATACCAAATTCAAAATTTAAGCTCTTCCCACACAGAATAAAAAATAAATAAATAAAAAACAACTACTTCTTTTTCTAGAGAGAAGCTACACTTGGTTTGGGATTTTGAATTTTGAGTAGTGGGATTTCAATGCTGGGTTTCGGGTTAAGCAATGCAAAACAAAACCCTAGAAGGAGTGAATTTTTATTTTTTTTCAGCTGCTTTTTACTACTGTACTGAGAAGTAAGCTCTCTCTTATTGTGTGGGTGGAAAGGGTTGAAGCTTTACATTGGCATGTTTTTGTGCTTCAGTTTTGGAAGCTGAAATGGGAGTGTAGAGTGCTGAGAAAGTTGCGGAGAACAGAAAGAGTGAGAAAGTAAATTGGAGAATTTTTTTATTTTTTATTTTTTGGGAGGATGTGAATGGAAATTTCTGATGGTAAGTTGGTGGTGAAAGCAACGAATCAAAAGGAGCGTGTGAGAGAGAGAGAGAGGAAAGTTTGAGGTTCGCCAATGAGGGAGTGACACGTAGAAAGAGAAATTATCGACAACAGGACATTTTTGTCGGGGTCTTAAGTCCACTGTAGTGGGATGGAATGGGAGAATGTCATCCTATGCCGCCGTTTTTGTAATTTGGTTAACCTCAAAACGACAATCATTAGTGTCGTCGTTTGAGGGCAGCCAGCACCAGCAGAAGAAGATTGATGATAAAACAATAAAAAGGGAGTGGAATAGTGGATGGGACCCACTTATCCGACGCTTTTCCACACATTCAAGCCAGCTCCAAGTTCTAATCTACGAACAAACGTGCAATATACAACCAAGGGAAAACAGAACTTTGAAAAGCTCAATGGCTGCAACTTATTATATAGTGCCAAGTCCGAAAACTTTCTCACCTCTCTTCAGAAACCCACCTTCCATTCCTTTCAGTCACGTTTCACTGTTGGGTTCATTGGACTATCCGTTCCATTGTTCCACTTCCAGAAGAGGAAACGTTGAGGCCAATGCGAAGAAGAAGAACCCTTGGCTGGACCCTTTTGATGATGGGGAGGACCCTGAGATGGAGTATGGTTCCTTGTTTGCAGATGGTAAGCAGGAGGAGGATCCTAGGCCACCGGATGACCCTGACAACCCTTATGGCTTCTTGAAATTCCCTTCTGGATATGCAGTGGAGATAGCCTCCTTGGCATTGAAAGTGAGAGGGGATGTGAGGAGATGCTGCTGTGTGATCTCTGGTGGTGTTTATGAGAACCTCTTGTTCTTTCCAGCTATCCAGCTGATCAAGGATAGGTACCCTGGTGTTCAGATTGATGTGGTGGCGTCCGAGAGGGGCAAACAGACCTACGAGTTGAATAAGAATGTGAGGTGGGCAAATGCCTATGACCCTGACGATGAATTTCCAGAGCCTGCTGAGTATACTGATATGGTTGGAGTTCTAAAGGTTGGCCACCATATTCTCTAAATATTTTGAGTTGATGTTTTTATCTACAGAACTATGGAACAGCTTAACATGGGCCTTAAAGTTTTTATCATAGCCGAGACGGTTGATCCATATTGCAAAAAATTGATGACACCTTTCTATATTTATATAAAAAATAAAATAAAAATTATCATCTCAGGATTAGACTCTGGGTGAAAGGAAATACTATTTATAGATAAAATTACACTTGTTGTTCATACTGATTTCGGTCACGCAATTGTGAAAACTTTATGGACATTTTACATGCTTTAATTAGACTTTAGAGGGGCTTCCCTAATGTGAAGAAGCTTAAAGAACAGATGGAATTCTAATCAAATTTGCACCTGCTCGGGCTTGGGTGTACCATGTTAGGCATTACAATGTTGCAACCAAATCTCACAATTCCGCTGTATTTTGCTTGCTACTTCTTAAGGTTTTGTTTGGTAGAGAGGAGAGAAATAGGGTGGATAGAAATAGGTAAGAAATAAATTAAGAGATAAAAATAAATAAAGAATAATTTGAAATTTTAGGTTGTTTAGTTTGAGAGAAATAGAAGAAATATGTTGAAAATAATATTGTAAGATTATTTAATTTAAATAAAAAGAGAGGGGAGAAATTATACTCAGTGAGACCTACAAAATATTTAAAAATTTTCTTGTCATTTCTATCAAACCAAACCATGAAAATTTTTAAAAAAAGGGCAAATTTCTTCACCCCTCTTCACCATTCTCATGTACCAAATAGGGGTTAAGTATATGTTCGAATGTTAGCTAAGAGAGTTCAAAAGTATTTTTACTTTTAAAACAGCAATTTTATTTTATTTTCATTTTGTGCCTTAAAATTCATGAATGTACATTGGAATTCTCAAAAGTACATTTCCAACTTTTATCTAAACTTGGTCTAACAAATTTTTGAAGTTCTTTGGCATGGGTTTAAATACTGATGCATTGCTGCATTATGCTTACAGAATAGGTACTATGACATGGTCTTAAGCACCAAATTGGCAGGCCTTGGCCATGCAGCATTTTTGTTTATGACAACTGCCCGAGATAGAGTTAGCTATGTCTACCCAAATGTGAATGCTGCAGGAGCTGGATTACTTCTATCTGAAACATTCGTACCCGATAGTTTAAATCTCTCAGATGGAGGATTTAATATGTGAGTTTATAATTAAATAGTACTCCACAAATATCTTAAACTAAGGTGGATTTTCATGCTCTCGGTTAGACTTGAAATTAAAAAATTTCTTCAACTGAATCGAACTTTTTCGGGCATATGACTGACAAAATTTTGCAATGAGTTTGCTGGACTAGGTATCATCAGATGGTTGACTGGCTGGGAAGACCATTTCGAGACGTTCCAAAACAACCAGTGCCACCACTTAGGGTATCAATCTCAAGGAAGCTGAAGGAGGTTGTAGAGGCAAAATACGAAAAAGCAGGTGCAAAAAAAGGAAAATATGTTGTAATTCACGGGATAAAATCAGATTCAAAGGCCTCCATGCAGTCCAGGGGTGATCCTGATAGCTTGCTACCCATTGAAGTGTGGGCGGAAATTGCTGACGCTATAAGGTATGCCATGTTGTCCAATCAAATTCGTGTTGAACTAAAATTATTCTTAATGTCATAAAGAGTCCATCTAGTGGAAACCATCTTTTGGACATACGTTACTTATTGTTTCTTAACGTATAAGACTAATGACAGCTAGTAAAGTGGTATCATTCTTAATAATGTTCAATAAGTAAATTATCTTCTACCATTTTTCCTTGTCTTCTATCATTGTCTGGTATGAATGTTACGGACAATATTTTTGGTGACAGGGAAGTTACGCCACTTTTTGTCATCCCACATGAAAAAGAAAGGGAAAATGTGGAGGAAATCTTTGGAGAAGATGCCTCTATAGTCTTCATCACCACCCCTGGACAGGTACTCAAGTAGCTTCTAGTTATTATGCAAGCACCAAACATAACGAAAAACTAGATAGTTAAAAAATGTCAAAACATTAAACTGTGAAAAAGTGAATGAATAAATCATCAAATAAGATGCTGTAAATAAAGGGAAGGGCCGAAAAAAGGGACGGAGCAATGAGCTTTGGAATCTTCATACAATACTGATTGGATTTCATTCTCTGGTTGTATGCTTCAGATGGCTGCTCTTATTAATGACTCAGCTGGAGTAATAGCTACAAATACAGCTGCCGTTCAGCTTGCAAATGCACGCGAGAAACCTTGGTAATTTTATCATTCAAATAAGTTATAATGGTTCCCTAAGGGTGCCATTTTATTTTTTTTTAACGAGGGTGCCTTTATTTAGCTTTGAAGGGGAAATTTTTTTTTCTAAAGCTGAGCATGAAATGTTTCTTTATATAATCATGCAACATACAATCACATAGGTTCAATGAAACTTTTCCTCCTATCGTGCAGTGTTGCACTATTTTGCTCTGAAGAGAAGGGAAACAAGTTTGTTCCGCAGGCTGAAGAGAAGAAATGCATTATAATATCATCCAAGACAGGAAAGTTGATAGACATTGATGTTGAGGCCGTAAAAAATGCAGTTCAAACATTCAATTTGTCTCCGGCTTTAGTATAGTGGAAGAGGGAAAAGGGGAAGTGTTCTCGACTTCTGGTTAAGTGCTTATATTGACTGTCTACTTTTTTTTTTAATTAATAAAGACAAATGTATATGTATATCTACAAATTTATGGTTCAGTTCGTGTTCTGAATGAGAAACAGGAATGAAAGTGAAAGTCAACATAGTAAAAATAAGGGTTGAGAAAACAGTGAAAGACAAATAAAACTATTGAAATTAAAAAAAAAAAAAAAAAAAAAAAAAAAAAAAAGGGTACATCCTGTTCTTCTTTGATCCACATACAAAAAGAAGTGAATCCTTATCATAGTTGGGACGTTGCATTCATTAAAGTTAATCAGCTAACGCTTTGACATGCTTGAAATACATGTCATGAGAAACAGAAAAAAGTTTGCAGTTCATGAGAAATAATTTAATGGAATCAGAACGGATAAAAAGAAATGTTCATTCCAGAGCAGAGAAAAGAAACAGCAACATACAATGAATTTGGCGCCTCAGGTGCTGCTAAGTCCTCCAAATTCTTTCTAATCTACTGAAATTCAATCAATGGAGTGGCTTGGCACGCGTAGATGGATCTTCCTTTGATTCCACATGCATCATAAACACATATCCTAAAACCCACAGGAGAGTGTATTGAAAAGGAACCCATGAGAGGCATGCAAGAAGACTCATAATGCTGCCAACGTACTGAGGATCTTTGATGACACCAAAAGGGAATTCAATTACCCAGGGAATAGTTTTTCCAAAGCGTACACCATAGTATGTGCCAGCCTCACCGAGTAGCTGATAAACCCTGTTATTTGACAATATTACCATTATGCATAGACAAACTTCAAAGCAACACAGTCAAGTAATTGTACCCTAATTAAAAGTAAGGCACATGAGAATATTTAGCCACATTAAAAGCTTTTTAAAATAAAAATGATGGAGGAAACGGGCTTGAAAATTCTAAAAGTGTTTCGTCAAAAAGATGGCATCCCTCTCACTATTTCATCCTGGGAAATTAATTTGTAAACCATTATGTCATCTATTGGGATTCACAATTTGTAAAACATAGCCTTTTATTTTAAAATTTTTAATAATCACACACAAGAGTATTGTGTTTTCTAGTGTCCTTGGTGAGGCTTGGCAATGAAAACATCCTTTCTGCAATTATGACATGTTCATCCACATAATCTGTTTAATTCCTGTTGCTTTAAAGCTATACTCAGTTACTCACCACAATACAGACATGAGACATCCCAACTCCATACCACAACATGATATATTCTTCAAAACATTTTTATCCCACCTCTTACATTATGAACTTAATCCATCATCGTACCAATTTGCATAGCAAACTTGAGACATTTATTTCACAAGCAATCATAATGACAGTAGCTTAATATAACACCTGTAAGATCTGCTTTGCACATTTCAGTCTTGGTAGACGCAGCAATAGTTTAAATGATGTCTCACATTGCTAAAGTTGAATTAACCGACCAAAAACATCATTGAATATGAATACAGGGTTAGAATTAAGTACACAACACCCACCATGCCCTACACTAATCAATCATTTACCATCGCTGAATCAGTTCCAAAAGCTTCCCTCGCAACAGTCACAACACGCAAGCTCATGTATTTATCTCACCACCAAACAAAGTAAACTAACCACTGCAAAGTGGGAGACTACCAAAACTAGAGAAGTATCATTCCCTCACCAACTAAAACACACTCCTTTTCTAATAGCCAACAAAGATCATAAAAGTAAAAGTTTCCTCATATCATTCAACAAACAACAGAGTTAAGAAGTTGTTCCATTTCAGCAGCCAATGGTATAGGAAAGGAAAGGAGCTAACTCGATAAACCCCGGTATAAGATCCAGAAAGTTGGAGCATACCCAGGAAAGAAAATAAGCAAGCAATGAGAGAGAGCGAGAGAGAGAGAGAGAGAAGACCTGAAGTTTAAGAATTGGCCAAAGGCAAAAAGGGGCCAGAAGTAGAATGGAGGAGGCCAATGGAATGAAGAGACAGAGAAGAGGGAAATGAGCTGAAGCAGCTTCAAGAAATAGGCAACGTAAGCCATAACCTTAGATGGGTCTCGGCCTCGGCCGCACAACTCCACCCATGACTGCGGCCAATTCCAGAGACAGTAATAGAACGGAAAAGGTGACACCACTCCAACAGCCGCCGCAATCCCCATCACTCTGCACTGCAGATCCTCTTTTTCGGGAAAAACGCTTCAGATACCACGCCTTTCCCTTGCTTCTCACCCGCCAGGCCACACTGTCCATGTTTTTTTTGTTATGTCCAAATAATTATTTTTTAAACAAAATAATTAAGAAAAGTATCTACAAATTAATGGGTTAATTAACTTTTTAGTACAACATCGTTTTGTTTTTGGTCTCTTACAAATATTTTTTCTCAAATTTGATCCTGATATTAATTTTTATTATTTTGTAGTCCTCATTATCAATGAAAATTATGCATTCAGTTGGTTTATGGAATTTGTGATGACAACGTGTTATAATTCATAAATTCATTTTTCTATACAAGACCGAATTCTAAGTAACAGTGTCGGATCTAGGATCCTAAGTCAGTGGAAGTAATTTATTTAAAAAAAAAAAATTCAAATCAAATACTTATATAAAAAAAATACTAAACACATCAAATGAATGAGAAATTAGAAACAATAGATTTAAATGTATAAAATTAGGGGGGTTAAAATATAACAATTTAATATATTTACATGTAATTTTCTCAAAATGAGAAGGTGCATTTACACACTCTCACTCCAATATAAATCTACCACTGCTAGGTAAGTAAACACTTCATTATTGAAAAAGTGAAAAACAAAAATAAGATTGAGTGAGAAGGAAGAGGAGTCATTGCTATTGAAAGACAAGCTAAGGTTAAAAAAAAAAAATACTCTAAGTGAATAGATTGAGAATTGAGTGAGACTAAGAACAACATTTAATGGAGAAGGGTTGATTCCAAATGTAGTTTGAGGGCTGAACAACATTTGGTAGAGTCCTAGTAATGCTTGTGAAAATCATTTTAGACTGTTTAAAATATTTTGATTTGGGAGTCATGACTTGTTTCATCATTCTTTTTTTTTTTTTTTTGCAATACTAGCCATGAGTTTGTTGACTTATTTGTGTTGTTGTTGTTTTCTTTCATTTTTTTCAATTGGGATGATGTAGAACTACAATAGTTTGTTTTGTGTGGAATTGTTTGTATTTTGTTTTTTGTACATGTTTCATGCAATTGATTGGAATGGCTCTCTATTCAATTGCATAATAAATTATCAAATTTATAAAATGTTTTTTTCTCTTAAAAATTATCACAAGGGGTCCTTTGCACAAGACCCCAAACTACAATATAAAGATGGAAAGGTTCATGTGATTAATTGTAGAGACATGGTCAGGTGGTTGCATTTTGAAACCTATTCAAATAAAGAATTTTATATACAAAATTTGGATACCAGAATTTTTATTAAAGAGAAACTTAGAATTGAAGTGTTAAAGAATTTGAGCAATTCATACTCTCATGTTTAGGAATACTAAAAGAGAATTCTGGATATTTGACACGTCCTCTTTTGCATCATGTTTTAGAATAAGGGTGTTCATTTGTTCAAACCAACCCATCAAACCCAAGAATTTGAACAAACCAATTAAATTGATTTAGACTTTTTTGCTTATCCATGTTGGACACATACTGAACCAATAAGAATCGATCTTAATTGGTTTGGGTATTGGGTTCATCCTTTTTAAATTCAATCACCTGATACCTAAACCAATTAAATTCATTTATAGGTTTTGTAACTTGTCGTTTTGATATGCACATATGTAACGCCCTTACTCGGTCACCTCACTTGCTAATTTGGTAAAGATTGTGCATTTGTGCTTCTACGCTAATAGTAGTAGATGTCTGTCACCCTTCCTTACTACCGCTATAAATCAATTACCATCACCCCCATGTTGAAATAATATGGCCTTTTGTTCACGAACATGAGCAACAGAGAAGGGTTTAACCAAAACATTAGGGTGAAATACGAAGTGAAATCGGCATTATAGTATTTAATGGTGAGCAACATCGAGTTTTCCCCCTAAATGGGTGGTTGTAGAGTGAGGTTTGTGTCTCAAGTACACTATACGCCAAACGCAAAGTGGTAAGAGGGTGGGTAAGTAAAAGCATGCGTAGTTGAGAGTGAAATTAAGTGTGAAGCGAATAGAGGTAGAGATGAGAAGAATATGAATACCGACAATTTTGGTTTTGGTTTTCTTAGCTTGAATTTCGTAATTCTTTTTTTTATTGAGAAAAGGAAACTAGAACAAAACAAAGATCAATGGGTGAGGCTTATAATTGAAGTTTAAGGTTTCAAACACTTTTTGTGACCACACCTTCAATTTTCTCCGTAGAGATGGTTATGATATTGTCTCTCTGCTCATTGCTCCAATATCTTTCTTTTTCTCTTTACTATATTTTCCCCTTAACCTTAACTTTGTGACCCAATTGAATCAAATCGAACCAACCTGTTCTTGATTGGGTTGATTTGGTTTGGGTTGAGTCTAAAAATTTGAAGAAATTCAAACCAAACTAAAAAGAAAAAAAATTATTGATTCAAATTCTAGCTTCACTCAAAACCAATCTGTGAACACCCTTATTTTAGAGTTGTTTTGCATGTATTTTTATTAGGTTTAGGTTTCATTCCATCATTATTTGCTTATTTTTCTTGTTTATGTTTTTTACTACATTAGGTTATGTTTTTGTAATTTCAAGAAAGGTTACTTATGGAGTGGATTAAAGCAAGAGGAATTGGAATAATCATAAATCAGTCTCCAGTAATATGATTGGGGTGATCTTGGTTTCTATAAAAAGTTTAAACAATGATCTAAAATTTTTAATCATGATATTTTAATTTTTAATCACCGGTTGATTTTGCTTTTAATCATGATTTGATTCTTATTTTTAATTTTTAAAATGAAACAACATTTTACAAGTGTTTATATAACAATGTATCCAAATGATTAAAAATTATATAAGCACTTTTCAACATGCATATCTATGAAAGAGCAAGAATCGCACAAGAAGAGGAATTGAATTGTGCGTTAAAAAAAAACTTTTCAACTTAAAAGCAAGTTCGTAAGAGTTTTAACCAAAGGATAGGGAAGAACAAGAACATAAGGAATTTATATTGGTTTACTTAACCTTAAGCTACATCCAGTCTCTTCACCCAGAAGGTATTTACTAACCAACCTTAGGTTACAACTATTCTTCACGACCTCTTCAAGCTTTACAACACAATCACCCTAGATTGTTTTAACAACCCAAGTATTCTTTTTCACTAAGTCTCTCCAGGCTTTCACAACAAATACAGTTGATTACAGAGAAAGACGACTCACAAAGTGAGGATGTAAAAGATTAAGCTCACTACATAATTGTTTCTGAGAGTTTTTTTTTACTATCGTCCAGTGAACACAAGAAAACAATGTGCTCTTTACAAAAAAATTAAAACAGCATCTATTCTTTTGACTTTATCCATTCTCGTTGTATCTACTTTTCGTTCTTCTTTCTTGATAAATATATAGTCTTCAGCGAAAAAAAGCCATTGAAGATGACTTAGCTTCAGTCTTCAAGAAAGAGGCGCACATATCGAGCTTTCAAATAGGTCAGAAAAGGCAACTTCTGAACTTGCACCAAAATGGAGTGCAGGACTATGTTGATGGCCTGCTTTTCTGAACATTCTTCATTTAGCTTGTTAGCTTGAGAAGTTGACTTCTTTTTTTGAAAAGACGTACTTTTGCACTAGAATGCTTATGTCTACCATTTAATGCTTGAAATATTTGAACGTTTATATCTTTAAAAGGTAAGGCATTAGTCTCAAGATATGTATGACAGACGTACAAATTGGACGAATATTTTAACATATACTTAGCTGTTTAAAAGCTTTCGTTTGGACGCGTCTAGTATAAGTGTCTAATACTTAAGACACATAGTCCACGAATGAGACTTTACTCTTGGACGGTCATCATATATAAGCTTTGGACGCTCGATGAGATTGGTGTGTTGGATGCCATGAGTTTGGACGCTGTAAACTCGTTAATTCACACAGAGATTTAAACTTTAATAAGTTTGTTATCTTTAAAACTTTGAGGGATTGGACACTTCAACGTCTTTGGTTCCAACAATCTAAACATAAATAACTCATTAAATTTTAAGCACTTGTGACATAAGCTCTTATGTAACAATAACTTATTAAATAAGATCTTAATTAAGTTGTTCATCCAAATGAGGCCTTAATTTTACTACTCCTCTTCCACCAAATGGAAAAAAGAAAAAACTCAATGCTACGTCCAAAACATCAACTGCATGGGACCACTTCATAAAATTACCTAAAGTTGAAGCTAAAAACCCCACTACAACTTGTAAATACTGTAATAAGAAGTATTTGTGTGACAACAAGACACATGGCACATCTAATATGATGTCCCATCTTAAAACTTGTCCAAGACATACTAAACTCTTGGTCATGATCCTAATCAAGCGGTGCTTACTTCTTGCCCAATAAGAATGGGAAAATTTTGATTTAGTGTCAACCAATCGTAAGTTCAATGTCAAGACTTGTAGAAAGGCTTTAACTACATTTGTCATCCCAAATGAACCATTTAAGGCAATTGAGGGAGAAAGTTTTAAACATTTGTGCAGATAGTTGCAACCATAGTTTACTATCCTTTTAAGGCATACAATGGTCTAAGATTGTTTTCAACTATATTTAGATGAAAAAATAAGGTTAAAACATTTTTTAAATCTAATTTTAATCATTGATTAGTGATTATTGGACCTTCATTCAAAATCTTAATTATTTGATCTTCACTGCTCATTTTATAGATAATGGGTGGAAATACCAAAAAAGAATTATCAGTTTCTTTATAGTGCCAAATTGTAAAAGAGAGACCATAGGAAGACAAATTAAAAAGGCTTTAAGGTAACGAGGTCCAAGAAACTTATGTACGGTAACACTTGATAATGCAACATCAAATGAGGTAGTTGTCTCATACTTGAAAAAGAGGCTTAAAAACATAGGTGGGTTAGTTCTTGATTTTTTTCATATGTGATGTTGTACACACATTTTGAATCTTGTAGTAAATGATGGTTTGAAATAATTGAATGTGTAAGCATGCGTAATACAGTGAAGTTTGTGAGGTCTTCACCTTAAAGGCTAGCCAAGTTTAAAGAGTGCATTGAATTTTCAAGAATTTTATCTCATAAGTTAGTTTGCCTTGATGTTTCTACAAGATAAAATTTTACTAACATAATGCTAAAAGTTGTAGAAAAACTTTAGCTTGCTTTGATAAGCTTGAGTTTGAGGACTCAAGTTATTTGGATTGTTTAAGAGACAAAATAGGAGCTTTTGTGATTTTTTTTGAAAATATTTTATGAAATAATTAAATTTTTTTCATCATTTTTGTATGTTACCATCCATACAACCTTTCATCAATTAACAATAATCTATTGTGAGATTTGACAGTCTAATTGAATCGGTGATAATTTCATTTTTTAGGACTATGGATGGTGAGATAAAAAAAAATATGACAAGTATTGGGGCAATGGAATCAATATTAATTTACTTATTTATTTTGGAGTCATCTTAGACCTTTGATATAAGTTGATGTATGTAGAATGGTCATGTAATGACTATATACAGATGACCAATTGTTAACAAATGAGTTCCTTATTCCTGTTAAAAATAGTTTGATAAGGATGTATAATTGATATGTTGTTGCCTATGAGCAATAACATAATCAAACCCAATTAGGTGATAGACAATTGGGTGGTAGTTCGGGTGGAGAAACAATAACTCTTGTTGAAACTCCTACTCACATGGTTAGGAGAAAATGCTTTTAGGACATATTTGAAGATTAAAAGCTCTATTGACCAGAAAAATGAGCTTGAGACATATT
This sequence comes from Spatholobus suberectus, assembly GCA_004329165.1. Taxonomy (NCBI): domain Eukaryota; kingdom Viridiplantae; phylum Streptophyta; class Magnoliopsida; order Fabales; family Fabaceae; genus Spatholobus; species Spatholobus suberectus. Next base: position 86,045,847 of record CM014732.1, read on the forward strand.
TGACATAAGAAAATATTGATGTAGATGATAAATTTGAGTTGCTTTTATGATGGAAACAAAATTTCTCTCATTTCCCAATACTATCAAACATGGCCAAGGATGTTTTGGTCACTCATGTGTTGACAATGAAATTTGAAAGTGCATGTAGCATAGGTGGGAGAGTTTTATACACATGTTGAAGCTCCCTTGACTCAAAAATGGCTTAGGCATTAATCTATGTCCAAAAATTGTTGATGCCTTCTTTGTTGCAATTTAGAGGCATTAATCCAAGTGAAGAACTAAAGAACTTTGAATAGTTGTAGAATGTATCAAATACTACCTTTTCACTTGGTGGTTGCTAATTCGTTTATGTTTTTATTTGTTAATTTATTTAAGTTATTTATTTATTTATCATGTTTCTAAGAATTTCAAAGGAGAACTATAGAATCTCAAGAAGCTAGAGTTATAGCATCAAGAGTTAGGCTTGCAAATGGTGGACTTATCTTGTAATTTTTTTAGGTTAATGTTTAATTTTGGTTATTTATTTGACAGATTATTTATGTTTCTATGAGATTATATCTTGCCTAATATATCATAACATTTGTAGTTTTATAGGTTATTGACTTTGTGGTGTAATTGATGTTTTTTAGTATAATAGTACTAGTCAATTACATTTTTTTGGTAAGAAGATATTCATTGTATCATTTTGGTATTGTTTACCATATAAATACTTAATGTGTCTAACATGTATTAACAATTGATTGATAGAAATACTTCATTTTGGTGCTATGATCCTCGACACTTCTCATAATCCAAAAAAAAAAAAAACCTTCATTTCTCTTAATTGCTTACCTCTTCAATCTGGTTAACTTCTAAAACTTCAATTATTTACTGATCCTTCCTACTTCTATACTATTATTTTGTTATTTAAATTATTATTGATTGAATATGCTTGATCATTTGCTTATGATAGGTTGTTTCTTTTGATACCTAAATACTTGTTAAAAGAGAAACAATATTTATTCAAATGTTTCATAAATGAGATAATTACAAGAATTAAGCATGTTATAGCAATGCAATGTCTTTGGGTTTTAATATTGATAAGAGAAATTATAGGGTAAGAAAATTTACTGGATAGAATTAAATGAAGAACATAATTGCCATTAAATGAGGTTTAATCACTTGATTTGTGTTGAAAAGTTAGAATCTCTTTTGTTGAATAGGTATAAGTATAACATGCTAGCATGTTTAGTTTTTCATTTATAATTATAGAAGTCAATATTTGGTAAAAGTTTGAATATTGACTAGTGATTACTATCTTAGGCGTAGGTTTCTAATTTGTGTAGATATTGGATTGTCCAAATAAATACATGGAATTAGATACAAAAGGTTAAGAAAAATTACATGTAAGAACTAAAATCAAAATATGATTTGAATTCTTTCATTGATTGATTTTTCAATCTTGTGAGCATTCTTGTATTTTTTTTCTCAAGGAATGTTGGTATAGGTAATATTCTAAATGTAAACACTTCAACATCCTAAATTCGTAACAAAGGATGAAGAATCAGATGGTTTAGAGAATAATAAACACTATTTCTTGAAATTTATTGCCAATTTTTCATCAAATTATTACAAACCATCTAGTTATAGTTAGAAGACTAGTAGTAATTTGATAATGAATATTTTCATGTGACCGTTAATTTTGGTGGCCTTACTTTATCATTTTAAAATTTGTCATAAAATTTCAATTATATCTTTATTATGATCTACATGGCTTCATGCTAATGTGTTTTACATGTCCTTAAAGGCTGTTGTTGCTGAGCCACTTTCAGTCATTATTCCAATCCTTAAAATTAGACTCAGGCCATACATATTTGTGATAATCATGCAATTGATAATCTTGGGTCTTTTCTTCCATTAAAGTTACAAATTCTATTCATAGTACTTTTTGTCTAGGGTTAACATCCATTATTTGTGAGATCTAGTTTGCATTTTCCTAGGTGTTAGATCAATTCCCTACATGGTCTCCTACTAATAGGAAAACTTTTATTGTTAGGCTTTCTGCAAGGTAAGTAAACAAAGTCGTAAAACCTTTGGAAACCTTGTTACTTGTACTTTAAGCTTTGAGATGAAAAACCATATTGTACTTAGTGGATTTAGGTATGTTTCAATATTTTGTTCTTTCTTTATTTAGAACTCATGAAAGGTAATCTATAAAAATGAAATTAATGGATTATATAATAAAGTAACATTTAAATTGAATGTGAGAACTAATATTTATTTTGTAGTACTAGTCTGTATTTTGGATGCTTTAAATTCTCATTTCTACATTGCTATGCCAAGTATGAAAAACCTAGTGAACCCTCTCAACTTGCTATTATGGATTTCGTTGTTAGTACAATTAATCTGTGATCACAACTAATATAATGCTTTCTATTCTTATTGTGGAGCAAATGAGCTTATATTACTAGTAGAGGTAGGTATACGAGCCAGCCTGCCTGTTTAGGCCCGGCCCGCAAAAGCCCGCGAAATAAATAGGTTGGGCCAGGCCCGCTCACAGGATAAATAGTCCTGAATTTTGAGGCCCACGTCTGCCCCGCATAGCCTGCAAGCTAACGGGCGAATCCGCAGCCCGTGAAATAAATTACAAAAATAATTTTATAAAAATGCAAAAAAAAAACAATAAAAATAAAAATAAATGACAAATATACCAAAAAATAAAATAAATCAAATTTTAAGTCTAATATGCTAAAAAACCATCTAAACCAAAGATCTTACATATTAAATAAACCATCCAACACAAAATATGAAATATAAAGTCTTAGATTCAAAGTATCAAGCATAAAATAAACTATCCATAAAAGCCCGCGGATAGGCTCATAAGCCTGCTTAAACTATGGTTTAAATAGTCTGGGCTAAAAAGCCCGCACTCTTAAATGGACCATATTTTTAGGACCGTAGCCCGCATGGGCTGTGAGCTACACTGGTGGCCCGCGAGCCTTGGCCCATGTGCCCAACTCTAATTACTAGTATTTGTTTCAACGGTAAACTCAAAGTTGCATAAACATAGTGTCCTCTATATTTTAAATCTCAACATTAGTGTCTTATATACTATTAAGTAATAATTTATCTTGCAGGGGCTCTCAAGCTAATTTTTGAAATTAGGAAGCTATATTGATTAGAATTATATTGTATTATTTATCTTGCCAAAGCAACAAACATCTAATTACTTTATTGAGTGTCGGAGAATAATTATTAAACATATAGATTTCCATTCATGTTGGACATTTGGGCATGTATTGATTTGAATTTCTTGCCATTTGACTTTAATTGTAAGTTGTAACCAATACTTGTTGACACTTCCATTCATTGTGAATTGTAATGGATGCATGATGATTTTATTTAGTTCTTTTGTATGTTTTCAATTTAATTATTTTTTTAAAATAATTGTAATTGTTTAAACTTAAATGATTTCAATTAGTATGTTTAAACTCAAATTAGCCTATATTAAAAAGGATAAAAAAAGTAAAAAAATAAAAATGGATCAAAAGCAAAAAAAAAAAGGTCAAAATTTTGATTTGGGTTAGTTAAATAGAATTTGGCCCATTTGGCCCTATACCACACCAACCTGCCCTCTAAAATTAAAGGCCTATTTGGAACGAAACAAGCTTATAAAATGCAACTTGCGGGTTATTATGATTTAGGTATTTTGGGTTGAACCCGACTATCGATTAGGCCTAAACCTTTCTGAGCTAAGAACTTCTACTAGAAGTGTTATGTGAATGCCATATTCAAGGAACAATCACATGTCATGATCATTATTTCTTTCAACTAGTGTTTGTGTCGTCTTTTCATTAACTTGGACAAGATTCACACTACGTTGATATGTGGGAGTTGCATGGTGTAACGTGGCCACCATTTCTTCCTACCTTGGTGTGACTTTCCCTTCTTGAAGCTGCCATTTTTTCCTTTTTGTCCAAGTTTTTTGATGTGGGCTTGTGGCATTATTCATGGGCAATACCTTGTTGTATATAACATCCTGAGTAGTTGGCCCATTCTTTACATTATTAACTTGAACCTTTTTGCCCTTTTGAATGCTGATTATACTCCACAAAATATGAAACTAATTTCGCATGATATTCACCTTTATTTCCTCATGCATTCCTCCCTTTAATCTTGTTTCAAACAATTCCCTCATTTTTTGCCACTTTCTTATTTTTAGTAACCACTAACCACTCTCCATGTAACAAGTCTGCTTCCCAAATATATGATTAATTAAGTCTTACTAACCTTGTACACTTTATAGGAATAAATATATGATTGATTAACCCTCAAAAATTAATCAAGTAGAACAATACAAGTTCTCACATTTAATAAGTCATAGGTTCAAATTTTCACTTGTCTTTTTGAAATAAGGTAAGTGTAAGTGTTTTTTGAATCTAAATACTTTTCCTCTCTTGAACAACACATATCAATAACCCTTTCCTCCTAAAATTTTTGAAAGAAATTATATGATTAATTATTTATTGAACCATCATTAATGAGCCTAAAATAATTATTAAGCTAAAACAAAAACTATAGCTTGTATACCAATAAAAAAGTAGTCCACAATTTGAAATGAAAGTTAATAGGAACATCAAAACTAAGATGCTAAAATTAGTACTAGCATTAGACTCGGACATTTCATCAAACATTCATCAAACAGGAGGTTACTATTGTATTGTAATAGTATCATACACTGATCTACACACACAGTAAATAAATAAATACCATCACTCTAAATTAGTCAAGTCGAAACACTAATTTTGTATCTTTTAATAAGTTTAATCGAGTTGAATCATTTACAAATAACACTTTTTTGCCTTGAAATACAATAACAAACTACTAAAAATGGGAAATGATCCAATAACATAACCTGGGCGGACCACTGCCTATCCCGGTTAATATTAATTACGTATATATGTATAAGTTAAAAAACATTAGAAATACATTTACTTAAAATCAAACCATTGTTCGACCATTTATAAGAATACCATTGTTCGACAATTTATAAGAAAATTTAACTTCAATAATATTAATATGGAGAAGATAGAAACTTTTAACTTCAACAATACCAATATGAAGGGAAAAGGTACTCGTGTCTATGACTAAAATGCCTCCCACTTTTTTTCTAAAAAATGGATTTGATCACTCTATTTCATAAAACAACCTTCAGATAAATCATGAAACATAAGACGTATTTCGTTTTTTTATTTCATATTTTCATAACTAAGTATAAAATTCTCATCTTATTCTTATTTTTGGTTCCATTTATTTAAATATTTAAATAAATGATTAAATAATATGATGCTTTTTGTAATTATTTATAGAAATAGAATGTTTTTTCAAAGCAAATTTACTCTTAAGTTAAATATGAAATTATTATTTTGCTTGTACATCTGTTTTTAAAGCACAACATTGACCATTAAGGTGGTTATTATTTGATTTTGAGAAAGGGAAAGAAAGGAATGATACTAAAAAAATAAGAGAAATGTTAATAACACAGTTTTTTAAACGCATTCTTTATTATTAGGAGAAAGAGAGGCACTCCGTGCCTCTTTTCATTTTTTAAAAAATAAAATAAAAGTAAGAGAGTGTAGTAAGTAATTTAAAAAGTAGTTAAAGGGTAAAGTAGTAAATAATTTAAAAAGTAATTAAAGAATATAATAGTTTGATAAAAAGTGAAAACTAGAAGTGGATATTTTCTTTATCATAGTTATAGGTTAATTAAAACTTATTAAAAATCATAAAATTTTGAACCTCATTCATAATTTTGTAATTTTCAAAAAAATTTAACTAATAGCAAAAAATATGTTAATAAGAGTATATGAAAAAGTATGTTGCTAGAACTCATTTAAAGATAATTATAAGGTAAAATACTTGCTAAAAACATCTCTGGCTTACAAAAACACACAACCTTTTTACACACACACACACTCACAATTGGGAAAAGAACTTAAATGCAAATTTTAAAAGTGGTAGGATTCACACATTAAAAAACACAAAAATTTGCATACACCATAAAACGCACCTTAGCGCAACGCATTCGTTGGCTTTGTGACTCTTACAACCCAAAATTTAATCTTATTTTCTTTTGAAATTTGTATATACAAGTGTTGTCAGAAATGGACCAGTCATCAACTTGGTTAAGGTAGTGGGTCAATGGGTTACTAGTTGAACTAGTGGGTCACTAGTTGAACCGCATGAACCAGTATATTTTTAAATATGTAAATTTTATAAAGAAGGTTTTGTATATAGAATAAATTTATCATAGTTTTATTGAGTGAATGCTTTAGTTTGGTGGCAAAATTTATTTTAAGTAATTCAGAAGCTTGGGTTTGACCCCCTCCCAACACAAAATCGTTTGTATTTCAAATTCTAACTTTCATCATAAAAAATTTAGACTTCCTGCCTCCTATTCAAAAAAGCAACGTGATTGGATACATTTGAGGACAACTTGGGCAACATGAAGTTAGCATCTGTGCAGAAAAGCTTTACATCATAACAGGTTGGGTAGCGTGAAAGAGGTCTGGATACCATAGAAGAAAGTGAGTATGTGACTTTATTGACTTCGGATTGGTCCGAATCATCAGTTTTGACCAGTTTAAAACCGAGTTACATGAGTTTATACGAGTCACAAGCATCTCCAATCTGAATAATTGATTGAACCGGTCACTAGTCCAATTCCCGGTTCAACCGGCCGGTTTGATTTAAGTTTTAAAACACTGGTATATACCTTTCTATTTGAAAAAATATATGGAATTTATGTTTGGTACTTTTTGTTTCAATTTTGTTCAAATTCTACTATTTTGTTCATTCTATAGCTAAAAAGACGAAAATAATTAGTATCTTAATATAGGCCCATATAATTATTTTGGATCTACTTTTCTTCATTAGCATTGTTTAGTCATTTACTCATTTCTGTAGGAAAGCGAGAGCTTGCATAAATTTACTCACCTCCACCCCCGGCCCCCCTTTCTAATTTATATTAAATTTGTGTTATTCTCATTGATCTATGTTTAGAGTAATGATTTGGCACTGTCTTGTATTATTTTTTAGGTGATGGACCACCTTGCTATGTGATGCATGCGCTGCAAGAAAAAGGCCGGGAACCCAGCCTTTTCATAGTTTCATTAATAACAATGTAAGCAATTCTTCGGTTTTACTAATGTGACCAAAACAAAGGAAATAGATGCATACCTATCTCTAATTTGGAGTGTAGCTATCGAGAGGTTTACATCAATGACTTTCGGCAACTATATTTGTGTTTATGATTAATGGAGGTTTGCGAGCAGTCAAATAAGCCTTAGAAAGAAGAGAATAAAGACGGGGCGCATTAATTGAAGTAAGACTAAATAGATTTAATGCAAACAATAAACTAAACTTATATGGATTATATTCAAAGTTTGTTGGATAATATATTCTCAGTTCTTCCATTGACACCTATTTACAGAATCTAGCTATGGAGGTAAATGATTTGGTTTCAACTTATCATATTTTTAAAATTATAACTTGACTCCAGCTAGCTTGTTCACTTAATTTAAGTTTTTCTTAAGGTATAATTTAAGATTTAGCTCCTCTAAAGTAAGGAGAATGTATTTTAAATAGAGAATAAAATGCAATAATAACTATTCATTAGAAAATTAACGATTGACATTGTCCTTAATTTTAAGTTTTGTTATATCTGTATTTGATTTCATAACAATTCTCAAATGCTGATTTTCTAATCAACAATTGTGAATGTATTTTATTCTCTATTAGAGGAGTCAAATTCCATAATTTAACCTTTTAAAAGTCTAACTTATTTTAAAATTCTATTTAAAAGTAAAATTTGTAGTAAGGTATTTTAAATAAATAAAAAATACCTTTAATTAGGTTAATAAGTCTAAAATAATATATTGATTAGTGAACTTAATTCTATAAATAGACTAACGAATATATAATCTTAAAATATTACAGTAATAATTTAGACATTATTTATTTATTTAAATAGACTAATCTATTAGGCCTAAAAAGATATTTAAATAGCTTAAAACCTAATCTTTTCAACTAAATGCATTTTTAAAAAGTCGTAGCATGACTTATTTAGTAATTATATATGGATTTAATGTCGCTTGTCCTGGGTTAACCACAATATGACCTATTTTCACATTTAATTCCTACAAAAAGAAGAAAATTTCCATGTTTAACTGTTTTTTTTTTTTTTTCAGGTGAGGAATTATTTAAGAAGAAAACAACTCAAGTTTAGATAATAATCAACTTTAGCTAAACTTCAACTATTCTCCTTTTTATATATAGATATATATGTATAGGAATTCCACATTTTATGATGAGCATGTATTCTTAGATCATAACCTGGTTTAAGAGAACAAAAACGTGGAGTTAAAATGACCATTTATTTTATAAAGTATATGACTACTCTTTGTATTATCTGGTATTTTTGTGTTTATCTTAGTTGTGCACATAAATAAAAAAGATACAATAATGTTAAAGAAGATTTTTTCGTATTATAGAGCCTTGACAATCACATCTAGTAATAGCATTTTTATTAGACCTTTTAGATAATTATATTGTTGCATATAAGAAATATTAATAAACAATTAAGTTAGTTGATAAACAATAGAGAGTGTCACTAACGCGAGTTTATAAATTATTATTTTTTTCAGTAAGACACTTTATTTCTTTAAGTTAACTGTTGCCAATTGCAATTATGTAGAAGGTTGTATTTATTTCTCGTATCACTTAATAACATGATAATATTTTATTATTAAAAAAAAAAGGACACAAAGCACCGCTATAGTAAATGATATATTTGTTATACTGGTACATTGATATTACTGAGTATGTAAATCAGCTAACAGAAGACTATTTTAATTTAATTAGTAATCTCGAATTTAAGTCTTAAAAATTAAGTTGTATTAATTTTTACTAAAAGAGATTTTTTTTTGTCTTTAGTGATTCTATTTGACTCAAACTTAGATAAGGTGAATTAAAAAAAAGTAAATGACATAATCTAATATCCAGTAGAATAATACTATACTTGCTGCAATATATGAGTATATTGAATGAAAATAGAATCGAGAATAAAACCTCCATTGTCAAGCACAACACAAAATTTTCAGGTTACCATGAAGGTCGAATTTCAAAATTATAATAATTAATAGGGTGCTTCAATACTTCAAATGGCTTCCTATGTGGACCTTATCACCTCGCATCCACAACTTCCTAATAAAAGACCGTTCCCATTGCCGAGCCTTCGTGAAGCCGATACCAGTCCACCGGAATCGGTAGCTGATGTCTTAGCTTGTACTATTTGACTTTAATGATATGTTTCAATGGGAGGGGAAAAAAAGAAAAAAATATAAATAATGATATATATTTTTTATTTAATTAAAGAAAAATTTAAAAAAGAGAGGAAAGTTATTTTTGGCACAAAAATTAAATTTATTTATTTTTATTTTCTTTTCAATTTAAATTTTAAAACTTTCTTTTTTTTCATTTTTTTCTCTCTCAAACAAACAGGAGATAAATCTAAGCATAAAAGCCTCCATAAGCTAGTCATGATAATAGCTAGGAGAGATTCTTGAGTAGACAAGTAATCGAACCCAAACTCAGTTATTTTTATTTATTTTCATTAAATCAAGTTGTATCCGTTAATCTATTAAGCAAGTTTTAATAAATGTAGTCCATTTATTTTAAATGTACTCGTTTTTCTCAATAGTTAATATCCAAACAGTATAACATTCTTATTTCTTAATTTGTTTATATGCATTTGGAACAGAAAGCCAATGATTTGAGACAACATATCATATATTCCCCCTCTCCCCCGGTGATAACAAAGTCTCTTCATAATAGTTTTAAGTGTTTGCTTTACTTAACATTGTTTATATGGTTAGTACTGTCGGTATACATCCCTACATAAATTTACCCCAAGCGTACCTCTTTTCTATTTGCTAGACTTTCTATATTAAACTTGCTTTTAGGGTAATGGGGAATATTTTTATATGCATGGTTAGTATAATGATTAGGGATAAGCAGTATTAATTAATTAATTAATTAATTATTTTTATTTTTCTACTTTTTAGGTGATGGACCACCTTGTTCATGTGATGCCAAACGCCCAAACTAAGCTAACCATTGTTTATACACAATGTAAATAATTTCATGTGTTTTACTAATGTGAACATAGAAACTGGATGCATACCTATCTCTAATTTGGAATGTTACTTTATGTAGTGCACTTCTTTGAACATGCATACCTCTTGTAAATCCTTTGTTTTGTTATGGAAGATTTGGTTCGCTCATGATAGTCTATTTAACTGACCTATAGCTATACTTACTTAGGCTAGTCCGAACTACCGTGTCATACGTAGATTTGATCTTGCTTTTTCCTCTTTTTTCAAGAATTTGAATTATTTATAGTGAGGAAATTATATTTTAAAGAATGAAAATAGTACTAACATTAGGTGATATGATTGAGAGATAACTATGTTTCTTAAATATATGGTTTAAAGTTTTATCTTCAAGTCAATGTCTATAGAAAAATATTTGTTAAAAGATATCAATCTCTTAATAGATCTTTGTACTTTGAGAGATATCCTAAGCACCTAATAATGAAAATAGTAGTAATTGTTGATTAAAACATGGATTGTTAATATTTTAATAATTTTACAATTTATTATAGATGTGTATAAATTTTACTATAATACTATATGTTAATTTTTTGATCAATGATTACAATTTACTTTATTTTTCAACGTGCATCACTTCAACCACCAATCACGTGGATTAATTGGCATGATATTGTTTCAGCTTAACTAATGGCCTAAGATTTAAACCTTGTATATGCAGTTATGTTAAAAAGTGCATCACTTCACTAATTAGAGGATGCAATTTTTTTTGATGTCTTTTGTAGAAAAAAATTCAGTCATCTGCGATTTGTTAAACGATTCAACAATTGAAACATATAGTTTGATTGGCTTTGAAAGAACTAAAAAAACTAAAAAAGAGATGTTGTAAGATATAAAAGTGGCATTAATTTCTAGAAGAAAGTATAATATATTTGATATTTCCTTTACTTGTAGAGCGTAAAAGTTTGAGGGTCAGTCCCTAATCTTTAAGAAACTAATTAACACATTATGGATTTAATAATGTAAAGTTAGTTTTTGAAGGGAATTTGCATAAGTTCCTATGCATTCGCCCACTTAGACGTTACTAATGTTAATTTTTCTTCAATCTTATATTCAGCAAAGACTAGATAGTGCGAGAATGATTGCAATTTCTATCCAGTCTTTGCTTCTCATTACTTTACTCAGAGAACACAATAATATAATATAATTCTGTCATTGATCTCTGAAATCATAATCGAATATTTATTTGCTGTTGTAATCAATTACGTATAGTTAGTGACAGCCAAATAAAATTTACTAATCAAACTTGTTAAACTTTAACCAAAAATAAAAATAAAAAAATTGTGAAACTGGCAGCAACAGAGGCTCAATAAATTACAGAGAAATCTATTTTAGGAGACAAGGGGAAAAAATGGTGGTACTGTCGTACCGCCAAACTTCGTACTTTCAAACTGTTTCCTTGGGCGTTACAAAGTTCATACCTTTATACTTTTAAAAGTAGATATTATAGGGTAAAATCATTTTGTTTGAATTTTATTTTTAGTCTCTATATCTGCATTAACCTTTTGTTTTATTTCGTATATCTAAAAGTTCTATGATTTAGTCTTTATACAAGTAATTTTTTTATGTTTTAATTCATGTTGTTAGTTTTTTAGCTGTGTAAAACTGCCACAAAATGAAAATATAAGAACTAAAACATAAAAAAATTACTCGTATAAAAACTAAAATGTAAAATTTTTAGGTATAGAGACTAAACAAAAAGTTAGCATAAATATAAAGTTTTTTTTTTTTTGGTATTCTACCATGTATCCTCCTTTGAAGTATGGAAGAGCAGCCAGACTTAAAAGGATAGATAAAACCCTTTGCCTTGTTTGAAAGTTGGTAGATGCAAATTTACTTTTACTTTTTTTTTTTAATATAAGAAAGTTTAAATTGGGGAAAGACATGTCTCCTTACAAGCTTAAGGAAGACCACTAATCTCAGCAATGATTTATAGTGAAACTTATATATCACTTACTAATAGGAAAAATCTGAGTATCGAACTCAAGTTATAGCTAATGTGAGTGGAAGACTCAACCAAATGTGCTAAGCCAAATTTACTTTTACTTCTTGATTTAGCAAGGAAAATTCAGTTTCATTATTCAAGTATAAACTAATTGACATTGTATGTAAAATTGAATATAACTAAGAATTTAGTGTGTATATTATATACGATAAATATTTATTTTTATATAATTAAAATTTATAATAAATAATTTTTTGGGTATATAAATTATATTATAATTAAAATTTATAATAAATAAATATCTTTGAATATATAAATTATATTTTACATTTATAATTAACAATTTAAATTGTGATATAACATTATTTTTAACTATTGACAATTAAAAAAAAACTATCGAAATTCAATTTAGATATAGAGATAAAAAATGATAGATTAAAAGGGATAAACAATCAAGAAGATCAAATATATAAGTAAACATAAAAGAAGGGTAACTTGAGATGGTTGAGAATTTATTTTTTTTTGCTAGTTGTAGGAATAGAAATAATGTATGAAATGTACATCCAAAAGAGTGAAGGAAGACCGTATTGAAAATGCTTAATTGAGAGTTTCATTCTTTAAGTTGTGTATTCTAATTTATAATATAAGAGTAGAATATCTTTATTTTTCCTTTTGTTTATACACATTCTTAAATAAAAGGAATAACAAATATTGTCCATTCATGTTGATGTATCTCAATTTAATCATGATTTCTCATTCTTTACATAATTTCAATACATTTAGGCATGTTTTGTTAGTAATTTGTATATTCTTATGTTTTTGGTTCATATTATTGTTCTTCTATTTATTTTCTATGTAGAAAGGAGAAATATCAAAGTTAGATAAATGGAAACTAATTGAAATCAAATGAAGGAAGGAAATAAGAAGTCAAATATCACCACATCTTCATGTGGAGTGCACTAACACTTGTAAAACACCTAATAATTAATTAGGATATTATAGTTTTTGTGTTTTATTATGTTTTTTGGCCTCGCATAAAAACTTTTATGTTTTATTATATGTTTTAGGGCTTTCCTTAAGACTCTTTTATTTCTATTATATTTTAGGTCAGTTTTAGAAATCCAACATATAAAAGAAGTTTAGAAATTCATAGAAGAGACTTTTGCTACTTTTGTCTTTCTTGACAGTTAGGGTTTGTGCTTTCTCTCCTTTTTTTTTTCTCTTCCCTTTGTACTTGTGTTCCAATGGCTTGCATGAGGAACTAAACTTTTTCTAGTTCAACATTAATCAAAACTAAATTTTTCAAGGATTGTGAGGTCTAATTGTTTTCTATTTCTTTATCTTTTTCTCTTTTTACATTTATATTTCTACTATGCTTATAACTAAATTCTTATTCTGTTGGTTGTGTAAAGGGTCCTTTGTCCAATTAATAAGATAGTATAAAACTAATCAGAATGGTGATTTGTAATTGTCTATTAATCTTGATAATTAATGGTAAAACAACAATACTCATTGTGTAGAAATATAATAAAGTAAATTATACTAACACTCCTTGAGATTGCACAAAACTTCTTGCTTTTTTTTAATGTTTACCACAACCTTCCTTAAAGGAGTATACAGTATAACGTTTTTCAAACAATTAAGGGAGGTTAATGTAATATATAAGGGGTGTCAATGTAATGTTTTTCAAACAATTAAGAAAGTTGGTGTATGGGTAAAAAAAGAAAGGATATTGAGAGAAATCTAATGAAATCTTAGGGGATGTCACTATAATTTACTCAATATAATATGGTCTAAATAAACTAAGCTTGTGCATTTATTGGTTAGAATTAAGTCTCTTTAGGACTTGATGTTATTGATAGGTTAAATCTTAAGAACTTATTTAGGATTGTCTATCGGTAAGAGAAATAATCAACCAACTTCTCTTGATTGTTGAAAAAATTAAGGAGAGATTGATTATTAGAATTTATTAATAACTATAACCAATTTGTTTGAAAGAAAAAAGATATATCCTTGAATCATTGTTGATTTTAAAAATTGAAGGTTAAATTATACCACAGTTAGAATTTTCTCACAATTAAATTTTAATTACTTTGTTGTCATATTGTTTTATTTATTGTTTATTCTCTGGTTTTAATTTCATACTCAATTTCCTTTTTAATTTATTGTTTGTTTTTGATTTCATAAAAAAGTAAAATTTATCAGTTTACGTAAATTTGACCCTATTTACTACTTTGCTCAAATCATTTTGTAAAAACCAACATGTCGTTGGTCAGAGTAGAATTGGGCTCAGATCCCTTAAATAGGGTCTTGGCTTCGAGTCTTGTGGATGAAAAAAAAATGATTGAGAGAAGAAACCCCACTAAAGGTGGTCAGTCAAGTTTTGTACCAAAGATTAGTCATTAACAAAACTGGTGAATATTTCGCACCTATAATATAGTGACAAAAAAATATTTCATAGAAATAATATAAATAAAAGGCTTAAATATATTTCTCGTTTATGCAATTTAGCACGTCTTTGTTTTTAGTCCTTACAATTTTTTTTTGGCTTTAGTCCTTACAAATATCAACCTGTTTGTTTTTGTTCCCTGTTGTTAGTCTCCGTTACAAGAAGATGATGTGGCTAACGGACTTGATGATGTCATCGTGCCATATCATCAAGGGTGCCACGTTATCAATAATTTATACGGACTAAAAACAAAACAAAAATAAATTGCAAGGACTAAAACCAAAAATTGACATATTTGTAAGGGAAAAACAATATTTAAGTCTTAAAATAAATATTAAAATAAAATAAAAACTTAAATATTTATTTTTCCCTTCTCTATCTCTGCACTTGTTTTGCCTTCAAACTAATTTTCTTCTCCCTCTTTCCTTGTCCAAGCTCCACCCTTTCCTTCCAAACTTGTTAGTTAAGAAATACTCCACTCTTATCTTCCTTCAACCACACATAACTCCATTCAAAATAAATAAATAAATTCTCAACAAAATTTCATGGCAGCTTTTCCCTGCTATTGCCACCATGGTTCACTTCTCCTCCACCAACACCAACACAGGCAGCAAGTTGTATACCATCTGTTTCCTCCTTATCACTTTCCAAGTTTGATGGCTAGTGACTTATGATATATGTGGTGCTTTTAAGGTTGGCACCATGAGTCGGGTATATGATGGGAAATGTAGAAGCTTGATGTCATAACTTTCATGGATGTGGCGACAGTGATAGTGGTACTGGTGGCGGCAATGGCAATGGTAGTGGCGGCAACAATGGAGGTGAAGGTGGTGGCAACGATGACAACAATGGTGGTGACGACAACGACAATGGTAGTAATGGTGGTGGTAGTAGCAGTGGTGGCAATGATAGTGGTGATGAAGGTGGCGACAACAACAATGATGGTGGTGGTGGTAGCGACAGTGGTACAAGTGGTGGCAAGCAACAACGATAATGGTGATAAATCATTTTTTATGGTAGGAATTTATAGAAGGTTGAAGGTGCTAAGTGTGTTAAAGAATTAAGTGTGCGAAAATAAAGAGGAAGAATGTTTTAATATTTAATTCTTTATTTTGATTTTAATATTTAATTTGAGGCTCAAATATATTTTTGTCCGTACAAATATGTCATACTTTGGTTTTAGTCCCTACAATTTATTTTTGTTTTGTTTATAGTCCCAATAAATTATTGTTGACATGGCACCTTTGTTCGAGTGGCATTATGGTGTCATCAATTGATGATGTGGAATGATGATGTCATCATTTTGTTAGCCATGTCATCATTTTTGTAATGGAAATTGACGGTAGGGATAAAAAACAAAAAGGTTGATATTTGTAGGGATTACAACCAATTTTTTTTTTTTGCAAGGACTAAAATCAAAAAAGCGCTAAATTGCAGGAACGAAAAATGTATTTAAACTTAAATAAAATCTGTTAAATTGAGTCTCTTCTTTTCAAAAACATATTTTTTGAAAAAAAAAATAGTAACAAAGACATATCAAGCAACCAATATGCCATTAGTCCAAGTGGAACTAGACTCGGATTCCTTCAGTAAGGTCTCGGTTTCAAGTCTTGTGGATGAAAAAATCGTAGTTGGGAGGGAAAATCCCACTAAAGGTGGTTAGTTAAGTTTTCCGACAAAGATTAGTCATTGATAAAGCCGATAAATACTTTCTACCAATCACACGGTGATAAAAAAAAAAAACTCAGGCAGGTCATATGCAACATTAATGCCGTCACATCAGTTTTCCTTTGTTTTCTAGGCATCAAATTTCTGCAATAGATTTGGCATTAAAACTTCATCATACGTGAGGCTTTGCTAATTAGTAGTTCTTCAGATTACGACTTTCATGTTCACCATTTGACTATATTGTTTTTAAGAGAAAATTCAAGCATACAAACAGTCATATAAACTGAAGAATAATGAAACATAATGGTCTGGAAAGTTGGACGGAGAAAAGAGACCATTAACCATACATTATGAATTACCGAAGTCACAGACTTTGATAATTTTCATGGTATAAGGACAACAAACACAACTTCCTCATGTCAAAGTATAAGCTTTGGATAGATTATCGATATAGCAAATCAAAGTTTGCAACTGCATCTTGACCAGCTTCTCATTTTGGTGATAGTGCATTGATCATGCAAGTCCAATCAGAGCCTTGGTAAATGCATAGCTTTCTTCTGTATTCAGACAGACCTCTCTGTTTTTGATGTTGAAAGAGTTCTTTTTTGCTTTTGTACCATTTGCATGTATCATTTGGAGCAAGTGGTTCTAGTGATAGGACTCAAAGTATCTAAAATTTTAGATTAAATTTTCTATTCCTTAACGGGTAAGTTCTAGTACATTTGGACCACTGTACCAGATATGAATGAGCAAACGTCATCCCAATTTAGAAAACAAGACACATCAGCTAATAAGAAATGGGTTTGGGTGAAGCTTCTAGGGAGTAGGGACGCGCGTACCATTGAAGACTTGTTCTCTTACAACACTTGGCACCATTCTTTTAAAACATAAACAAACAAAGGAATGGTACGGTTACAATTGAAAAAAGAGCTTAATATGTGCATATGATGATGGTGATCAACACCCCACCTTTAAGCCGCACAGTAGCATCCCACATGTTCACTAAAAACGTGGTGAAAGGCATACTTTTTATACCACCTCCCCCAATAATTGGTGAAAAGAAAGTAATAAGATAAGGGGTTTATTTCTCTAAGGTTGAGGCTTCTCGTTTTCAAACACCTGGCCGAATCTTACAAAACATTTGCCATCATGATTCTAAAGAATACTAAATGACCCACCACCTGTTCTTTCAATAACTGAATAAGAAAAAATTCACTGGAGAAGATACATAAGGCAACAAGTACTCAGTTAAATTAGCCTTCTGATCTAAACACATAGTTTGATTTCCAAGAATAAAGAAAATTTCTCTCATTTCAAACCTTGAACATTTTAGATAGGGATAATTACTCTTGTATTAGGAAGAAGGGACAATTATTGCATAGTTAGGCCACTACTTTGACTGCAGATAAACTTTACCTTAAACTGCTATTGCTGTCATTGTTGTTATCATTATTAAGACATCATTATCCCCATATGATCATAGCACATTGTGAATATGAAGACTCTGTAGTATACCTATCGTTGTTATTTCTCTCCCTTGTGCACATTTAATATGAAGGCTAAATACATTTGAAATTTCAGCCCTCAACATTAATCGAAAATAATATGTGGTGTATTATCTATCACAAAAAGTGTACAGGTGCAACAGTACTTATTTAATTTCGATATGTACATGATATGTATTGGATCACGCACTACAAACAAAAGAAGATATGAACATGATGTAATACTATGGAATAGAAATAACAGAATACGGGTTTAGATTTTTTCCCCCATTTCTTTTCATTTTTGCCAAAAGAACAAGGTCCACTAAACTTTGGGGAGGTGCCACGTATGCATATTCTTGGGGTTTCTAAGATGTATATATGCACATACAAATAGGGTGATTGGCATTGAAAGCTCATAGAAGCTAGCACAACCGAGAAGAAACAAGGGATATATTATTAATCTTCTTTCTCTTTTGCTTGCTATTGATTATTCTAATCGTCTATACTATGTCTCTAAAGATAGCAGCCGAAATTGATCTAAAATCACCATCAGAGACAGTGGAGGAGCCATCGGTGGTGGTAAGGGAATATGATGAAGATAGACACAAGGAGGCAGTAGAGAAACTTGAGAGGATTTGTGAAGTTGGGCAGAGTGGAAAGCCATCTCTTGTCACTGACCTCATGGGCGACCCCATATGCCGTATTCGTCACTTTCAATTGCATGTCATGCTGGTAACTAGTTACAAATCTAATTAGAACTCCCATCATTTTTCAGTTTTACATTATCTTTAACTTTAATTGTGTAACACAAAAAATTAAAATATTGTATCAACATATTGTAGTGCTGCTATTGCAGAGTTAGAATAATATTAGTTTCACAATTTGAAATTGTATGATAATTAGTTTGCATTCCTTTTAAACTAGGATTTATAGATTGATATGTTGTTGGTTTTGAGCAAAGCTAATAAATGTTATATTTGGTCCAAACAGGTTGCAGAATATGGAGAAGAAGGAGAAGTTGTTGGGGTGATAAGGGGGTGTGTAAAAACAGTTACAAGAGGGAATTCGATTTATGTAAAACTGGCCTATGTTTTGGGGCTCAGAGTCTCCCCCCGACACAGGTTCTATTCCACTCTGCTCATATATTATTGGTTTGCTTGCTTCCATCTCTTTCTGCACTGCACATTGTGTAAAAGCATCAAAAGGAATTCAGGAAAACGTGACAGTGAGTACTTTTGATTGGTCCTTTGGATGATAATGTGCATGCGTTTCAGATAAATACCAAAAGCAAGAGTCATAATCAGTTTTCCTCTATCGTATTCCGCAAAAGCAAAAGTCAGTTCAGAAACTGTTTTCCTTCTGTTCTGTTTGCCATTGCCTACTCCTCTTTCCGTCCCTTTCTCTACAAGTTGTTGTTTGCTTTCTTGACTCTAATCTCATTCAGACCTTATAAAATAAGCGAAACGAAAAAATTAGAAAAAGAAGCGGTGGAGGATTAGATTCTAAGAAAAAGAGAAGGCAATGTTCCTCGTATCATGGAAAGGTGAAAAAAGTATGGTTAAGCTAGCCTGTCATTGACACATGTAAGATGTATCCACTAATGCTACTTTAATAAGGAACTGGCAATTGGATATGATGTCTTATTCTTATTTGCAACCATCTCACTGAATTTCGTACAAAGTTCTTCATCTAGACAGCAAGGTCCACACAAACCTTACTTTTCCATTCTGTTCAAATATTCCTTATGATCCACCTCTAGTGGCCTTCATTTTAATTTCTGTATGATTGCCTTTAATTATATATCTACTTAAAGATAAAAAATATACCGAGACCCAAAACTAGAAATGTTTTGATACTTGATCAGGCAACAATAAGTAAAAGGCTTATGTTGGCACATGCAGGAGATTTGGCATTGGCACAAAACTAGTTGAACATTTAGAAGAGTGGTGCAAGCAAAAAGGGGCTAAGTATGCATATATGGCAACTGATTGTACAAATGAGCCCTCCTTGAATTTGTTCACAAAAAAATGTGGGTACTCAAAGTTCAGGAGTCTAACCATACTAGTACAACCAGTGCATGCACACTACAAGCCAATTAGCCCTAGCGTTGCTGTGCTTCACCTTCCACCACGCCTAGCCGGGTCCATGTATAGCCACATGTTTGCCAACTCAGAATTTTACCCTAAAGACATAGAGTTAATTTTGTCAAACAAGCTGAATTTGGGCACTTTCATGGCCATCCCCAAGAAGTACCTGTCCAAATGTGATCCAAAAAGGGGCATTCTCCCTCCAAGCTATGCAATATTAAGTGTGTGGAACACCAAAGATGTGTTCAAATTGCAAGTGAAGGGTGTGTCACCATTGGCACATGCTTGCTGCGTAGGTACAAGGTTGTTGGATGAGTGGATGCCATGGCTAAGGCTACCTTCCTTTCCTGATGTTTTTAGACCATTTGGGGTTTATTTTCTGTATGGACTACACATGGAAGGAAAGTGTGGCACGCAGCTTATAAAGAGCCTATGCGGATTCGTGCATAACATGGCAAGAGATGATGGTGGCTGTGGGGCCATTGTGGCTGAACTGGGCCAAAGGGACCCAGTTAGAGACGCAGTCCCACATTGGAGCAAGTTCTCATGGACAGAGGACATGTGGTGCATTAAGAATCTTGAGGACACTAAGCAGAATATCCCCGAAAAATGTGGGCCATCGGATTGGTTCACTTCTAGATCCTCTTCGCCAGTAATATTTGTTGATCCTCGCGATTTTTGACGCTATCTTATAGTAAATTTTTATGGAGGGACTGAGGGAGAGAGAAAGAGAGGACTTGCTAAACCTGTGAAGGAAGGGACAAAATGAAAATGTTGCTTACGCCCTTTCTTCTGCCACTGTAAGTGTAAGCTGTAAATTAAGTAACTATTTCTTCAAGTGTGGATGATTAATTAAGCTGTATATCTCTAATCATACTACATCTTTTTTTTTTTTTGAAGGCATAATCATACTACAGCTTAATCTGGTTAAAAATTGAAGAATTTACTTACTATAATAGAGCAATCTAAGAATTAAATAATTATTTCAGCAAAACATCTCTTCATCTCTGGTTACATGAAGAAATATACTTTTACCAACTGGAAACACTAAAAACAGAATTGAACGACATAAAGTTGGGCTTTTAGTGGTTATAAGCAGTTTGACTTCCAAGTGCGTTACAGGAGTAGCCACACACTTGAAGAGAATCTAGCCGTTTGAACCAAAGCTTTAGAGAATCTAGCCATCTTATTTTGTCGTCTATCTTTTCTCACTTTAGTTTTTTTGTTTTTTGTCACACATGTGTAAATAATTTTCTTAAAAATATGTAAATATATATGTTAGGGTTTTTGATTATGATCTATGAGGAGGGTGAGGGAAGATCTTTACGCTACAAAGAAATGAATAAAATGAGATCATATAAATAGAAAAACCATATATATGTCAGATTCCTTATTGTAATTTTTCACTAACATATAAATGAAAGAGAAATACCATGAAAGAGAAATAGTAACCGACCTATAGTCCTTTTCATTGAGATAATTTTTACCGCAAGCTTGAAAAACACATTATACCGAACGGTGTTTCAGGGACAGGTTAAAACAAATTTATTTATATTTCTATCCAATTTGAAAATTTGATAGGCTCTTTTTTTTAACTCAAACTCAACTTGATTAAGATCCAACAGTATATAAGATAAGACTTGGTCAATCTAATTTATTAACATAATACAACAATTTTAACATTATATATATATATATATAGTTAAATTGTAAAATTAAAGATGTATACAACTATAGTTAAGGTATATTTTACAATTTATATTTTAAGATAAATAATATCAATACAAATATAATATTATGTTATACAAAAACATTATCCATTAAGTTAAGAGGTTGTATTATTAATACATTTTATTTAAAAAACTTATTTTATGTTAGTTTATTCACTATTTACATCGGAAACTTTATGACTAGTTTAATGTAACTTTTTAAATTATTTACCAATAAAATGTAAAAAAGAAGCTAATTACTAGCTAGTTTGGAATGGATTTTGTCATGTGACATATCAATCTATTGTATATGTGAGACTTGTGTATTTTGCCTACTCCAAAGGCAAAACATATTAAAAAAAAAGTTGTAGTCTCAAGACATGTGTAATGATTAAGCAAGTTTCACCTCTTATATACGTGAGACTTGTAAGACTGAACACATGGCACTGGCATGGGTAGTTTCACTCTTTCCTTATACAAAATTCATTAATTGCATGTTTAGATTGGCGGGGTCTAGCTTGGACGCACATCACCCGAAGAAACTAATAGTTATTTTTACGTTATTGGTGGTGTCTAGTTTGGACGCACATCAACCAAAGTAACTAGTAGTTGCTTTTATGTTACTTTGTCATATTGGGTGTTTGGTTATGCGATTGTGAGCTTTATATGCATGTTAGTTTGAAGCTCTATGAAGTAGTTTTTGCATCTCTTTTTAATATTTGACATGAAATTAAAGATAAACACATGTAATTGAAGTCCAACCAAACACGCGTAAATCTCACATAAAACGTGGATCATGGATGTTGAACTAGACACGCTATGAACAAAAGTAAAAAAAATGCAGTCTTTTGACATGTGGTAAATGCTTGATAGTTTTGTCTATACATAAGGTGAAAGATGTCTCGTTTGGCACAACTACAAATTTGCCTCTATGTTTATCACGTGTTCAAGGTGATGTAACATCTTAATTACACGAGTAATGTTATATTCTTCTACAAATTCTCCTATATATCTTTCTATTATTTTATAAAGAAAGTACTACAAAAAATAAATACATTTAATATCTTGAAAATATAAAACACCTTCAATTCTGACCAAAAAGTAGGACAATCATAATGGGAAGACATTGTAAGAGAATTTAAAATTATTCTAATTACATAAGTCTCCAAGTCTCTCCAACTAATTTTATCGTTTCATTTCCCTTATTTTAAATCCCTTCACCATTTTCACTCACACACTATCATTACTCTTTTCTTCCTAACCTAATGCTCTCCTTCAACCTTTCAATCACTCTCCAAAAATTTGAAGCTTCTTTACTTGATGCTAAAGTAATTTTCTTTTTTGTTTTTAAATTATTATGTAATATGTTATTATTATTTTTTTAATATTCTATTGTAGAAATCATTCCTACAAGTAGGACTATTATGAGTGGCAAAACTCTTCCTTTGAGTACTTAATGCAACTGCATAACCAAGGCTCAAACTTGAGACTACTGGTTAAGCTGGAACAATCTCGCGTCAGTTGATCTACGGTAATTATCTAATCTAATATATGGGTAGTAGTGAAATAAATTTTTCTTTACTATATTTAGTATTAAATAAATTAATAAATATATATATATATTAAATACAATATTATGTATAAAAATGTTAGTTATTTAGCAGATTTTAATAGTATAAATAAAGTTATTAGATTGCAACTATAAAACATGATAGTGATTTTAGAGTGTTTAGTAGTATAAATAAATTAATGGCTTAATTGTATTTTGGTATCCTGTGTATCGCGATTGTGTGATTTTCATCCCGTAGGGACTAAAATATGTAACAAATTTTTCTCTCATTTAACAGCACGCATAACTTTCCTCCTATTTGCAACCAATTTTCTTTGTTAATCTTTCGTTAAATATTTAACAGATTTTGTTGACATGATGCTAACAACTGATGTGCCATTAATGTGTAGTTGTGGCGACCGACGTGGCATGTGAAAATTGGAAGAGAAATTGATAGATTGATTGACCAAACTGGAACACTTTTAGAAACTATACCAAAATGAGATTGTTTTGAAATATATTACTAACATGAAACTATTTTGACTATTGACTGAGTTAACTCATTAGTCGAACTAGTTAGTTTCATGTCATGTAAGCGGTCTAGCGAGTTTGACTTTGACCGCCTCATGGCGTGGAATTAGCTAGTTTGACTAGCACGGTCCATGTCACGTGGCAGTCAAAATCAAACTTGCTAGTTTGATGCCACATTTTTTTTTGAAAAAAACTAGGACTAGTTAGTTTTGATTGAGTCAACTTATTGGTTGAATTAGCTAGTTCCATGTCACGTAGGCGGTTAAAGTCAAATTCGCTAAAACTAGCGAGTTTGACTTTGACCGCCTATATGGCATGGAATTAACTAGTTTGACTAACATGTTCCATGTCACATGGTGGTCAAAATCAAACTTGCTAATTTGATGCCACATGTGTTTTCTTTTTTTTGAAAAAAATTGGGACTAGCTCGAACATGGCATGCCACATGGAAGCTAGTCTCATTTTTTAAAAAAAATAAATAATTAAAATAATATAATAAAAAAGTATTTAAAGCTTGTACCACATTAAGTGATTTTATAAAATGAATCTTTTGCAACTATTCAAGGCATGTTGGGCTCGAGGCTTGACCACTTAGTGATGTTCAAGCCTTGCCCATTCAAGTGTAGGAGTTTTAAAAGTTTCTTATTATATTATTTTTATTATTTATTATTATTTTTTAAAAATGCATATGACATCAAACTAGCTAGTTAAACTAGTGAATTTGACTTTGACCGTCACATGGCATGAAACATGCTAGTCAAATTAGTTAGTTCCATGCCACGTAGGTGATTAAAGTCAAACTGACCACCTATTTGGCATGGAACCTGCTAGTTTGACTAGCAAGTTGACCCGATCAATGGTCAAAATAGTCTCATGCCAATAATATGTTTCATAACAATTTCATTTTGATATTTAGTTTCTAAAAGTGCTCCAATTTTAACTCCCACCCCTTTACCCCAACAACACCACTAAAACCACTATGTTTATTTGGTATATGAATGAAAATTATTATATAAGAGTGGATTTACAATCCTACCCATGTTAGTTCATTTTTATGATTTAATGCGTTGTGGCTATCGGTTAGCCATATTCTTATTTTGTCCTCCAAATGACAAAAGGAATGCAAACATTGTACAATTCCATGGTGCCAATGGTGGTTATCCTCCAAAAGAGAATACAATGTCCTGCACTACGTTCAAAGAAGTGCCACTCAAAAACTGGATTCCTCAGTTGTCGGACGCCTCAAGAAATATCTCAAGCTATTACCAAGAACCTGCCAGATGATAAACATGAATCTAATTCAGTTCAAAAACTAAAGAATCTCTCTGGCATGTGAAGTCTAGCACCATATGCTCAAACTTCATCAGAACCAACTTGCATGGCCACTTCAATGTATGATGCAATTGATTATTTGATTTATCATTCGATATTAAAGTTACCTGCTGGAGAGGCTTGATGATTGCTTTACCCTTGTAGCTGACATGAAACTTTGCCTTAGCCAAGAGCCCCTAGGTTGTTCAACAACAAAACCTTTTGATCAGACTGGCATATTCCTTTTGTTTTTTTGGGTCCAATAATTAAATTAATACCTTCATTTAGAATGACAAGTTCAGAAAAAATAAATTTGCATTTATTGGATAATGATATGTATATACCTCAGTGTCAAATTCTCCGGATTCAACAGCAATGTCAATGTCAGTAATAATCTTTACAAGATCAACCAGTAATCCAGGCCGATCAGCTGCCTCCACATACAGCAAACTACAAAATGAAAAACAAGTAAGTAACCACGTCCATGTATTGCCCAGAAGTACTATACTAAATTACTTTTGCAAACCTAGCACTGAGCATGCTTCTAAGGCCTCATATTATGCAAGTTTAATTTCAACCAGGCAATTTTTTCTTTCATTCAGAATTTCTATTAGTGTTAAGGAAGAACCAAATAATCCATCAAGCATCACCTTCGATCTGGGCCATCATCAGAAATGGTTATGTGGGTTGCTATGTCTACATCAACCTGATAGATATTAACAAAATATAAACACCATTGTAGAGGACTAATATAGCCAGACAATTAGTTATTAGACGAATCCATGATGTATTTTAATATATTTTATAGAGATGCATCAGAGTTGACATCAAAGCCTTCTCATACATTCTCTACCCTTCTGCATCGTGTATGGCTTAATATAAGGCACTATTAGTAATAAAAAAAGAATCACTATTCCCTGATACCAATTAGTAATCCAAGCCAACATATTAAACTTAATCTGTTACAAGATAAACCTCTTGCTATTATACCTCTCACCCTTTTCTTGGCACCCTAATTAAACAGGCCAGTTATACATAATTCTGGTGAATATCCTTAAAAATTTGTCTTCTCATACCTTGATGCGACAATTTGAAATTGAGTTATATTTGTAAAACTATTAGGGAAAATGCAACGGTCCATACTCAACTAGATAGATATGAATTTGAATACCAATTAAAGGACTAATAGAACAGACCTCCAACTCTCTAAACAAGTTTTTTTTTCACTTTCTACCGTGCTTCTCTGTAAACCTCCTCTCCTTGAAAAAAAAAATTTGTCCTACTCTTGCAACCAAGCCCCTCCTATAACTATGTAAGGGGTGTAGAAATCTCTTCTAAACAAAGTGTTGCTTTGAACCACACATGTATAAAAAGGGGAAAATTCCACTTACTTTTACTATCCCCAAGTTCCCAAACCATCTCTTCTCTTTTCTATGGTTACGGTAGAGGACAGACAGTTGATTAACAATATATGCATTAAAATTGCCGTAAGGAGAAACCAAGCATGCTTCTAACTCACTCCATGTCAAACAACACAAAGCAGCAGATACCTAACGTTCTTGGGATTTTATAAAATTCATATATATAGAAGAAACTTCCAGGTACCAGCTAGGATATCTTTTAACTTCACAAAACTTGTCTGCACCTTATCAGAAGGACTGAAAAATTCATATTTTACAATTGAAACTGAAAACTACAGACATTCATCACCTGCTCTTTTGGAGGCAGAAGTCCAAAAGCTGCTCCCATTGCCAACCGGGAACTAGATTCCTGGACCACCAGTTTGAAAACTCTAATTAGCTGAGAACTACCCGTTGGCATCTAACCAAATTAAGCTCCAATGAAAAAGAGGATAGTTGGTAAGCTTACCGGATGGTACTGAATCAGATTATTTATAATTGTCAAACGAATTGCCTCTAACAACTCTGGCTCTTCCACTTTTCTGCCAGTATCACTGCAAACAAATTTCCACCACCATCTCCAATGAATTACTATAGAAGCTAGTTAAAAACCCGATCCAAGATATTTGTTGCTTAAAAAGTGAAATTGAACCCAAGTTTCCCGACAAGTTTCATTGTTTTAGAGTGAATTTCTAAAATTTAGTTGCCAGGCCAGTTCTGAAGTCTGTTTCACTGCATGTACTTGTGTCAACTTGTGATTAGACACCATAAGCCGAAGAGGAATCTTACTTTAGAAACCGTTCAGAGGACTTCTGCTACAATAATAGTGCCTATTACATTGATCTCGCAATATATGATTCTAAGAAGAGAAATGAAATAGAATCATCAATGGTAAAAGAAAATCATCTAATTCTGACCATTCATTTCCTTTTTATCCTTATTTTGGGAATTGTCTCATTTTCATCTGCCTCTGTACAATAATTTAACGATAGAGGAGCCAACTCAGTTCAGACTAGAAGAAATAATTCCCATCAACCAAACAACATAACCATTATTGGCTACCATTTAGCATACATCAGTAATAACACAAGACCAATACCGGGAGCAGCACATGCATTATAACAGTCACATACATAAAGCGTAATGCATGTAACACTTACGCTTTTGTGATGGAAAACTTGTTGTGCTTGCCAGATGAATCCAGAAAGACATTTGCCTTAACAACATTGAGACCTAAGTTTTTTAATGCATTCATCTGCAACCCAAGCAGAGAGTTGGTTTTTGAAATCTTTTTTATTAATGTGCACTATCAAATATGTTTCAATGAAATAAAACAATAATTAATATTAATAGAATTACACAAGGAGACATTGCTTACCCCCATAAATTCTGTATTGACAACATAAAAGCATATATGCAAAAGGGAAAAAAAAAAAAAAGCATTAGATAAGTGAACACAAGCATAGATTTACTCAGAGAATGGCTTACTGTGTCAAGAAGTGCCCCAAGCCGATCACCAAAAGTTATCTCCACCACGGTTGCATCTGGATCAGAGTCTTGATCAATTATAACTACAGGAGTTGGAATGGTATCAGTCTCGCCTTGATTTCCATCCTGTTCTTCACAGAAAAGAAATTGAAAGCAAATCTTTTACTGATCAGTGATCACAATCAACAAGCATTAGAAGAATGAAGTTTGGGCTGTTCACAAGCAATTAGTGGCAATCATATGGGTTGATTAAGCCAAATACCTCCACATCAGTAACAGGTGCTGCTCGAGGGATAATTGTAGTTCCAGAAGATGAAAATCTGACAAAATTGTACATACAATTAACACAGAGAATGGACACATCATCGTGATGCAGTCCTATTACTCACTTCAAGTTTTAAATATTTACTAGCCTTATAGGAAAAAAAAAAGACAAGGGTGCAAAAGTATTTTGGAGACACTGTAGCAGTGAATATTTTCAGCATTCATCCTGATCCAGCACTATCTGATTAGTCAGAACACACTTACAATAGACCTCCAAGTGTTCTACATGCAATTCAGGCAAGACACAAGCTAACAACACCAGAGATAAATAAATAGAACAAATTACTTGCCAGAATTAACATGTCCAAGCAAAGGAATCATACACAGTGCAAGTTCGACTAGATCCATCTATTTTCTTTTAATAAGAAGTTCTCGGGAGCATTAATTGAATTAAGAAAATTGTACAGTGAAGCATTATAACAGCAACTGAAACAGAAACATAGCACGAACATTAATAATCATCAATTGAAGCTCGAATTCTTATGATTCAGTATCAATCAGTGTAATCAAGGATGTAAAAGACCAACAAAAGAAGTCTTATACATAAGTAACCCATGATCACAGCTACCCTACCTTTTTCTATTAAGGATGCAAAATGGCTTAGTAGCAGGAAACCCAGATGAGGCCTTCAAGAAAGCGGCACTGCAAGTGGTTTTCTCCAAAGCCCTGAAGCTATTATGAGCAGCACTGAAGTGAAGACCAACACTCCAAACAGCCATAGCCACAGCCATTTTTGTTGTTTGTTAAAAAAAACTCTCTTTGAAGAAGGGATTTGAGAAAGAGAAGAGGTTAAAATGTCGATGAAGGGATTAGAGAGAAGAACTCAAATTACGGGAAATGAGAATGTGGATATTGAATGAGGAAGAGGCATTTAGACAGAAAGAGAGAATTGGTTCATTATTGATATCGCGTCACGTATGTTTCTGTCTCTAAGACAATCTGAGACGTCCATTCATGATCTGTTGTTGGGCATCTTTTGCTTTTCGTGTGGATGTTATGTTGTCCATCTGTTGTTTGGACAACCAACGTATTAAGCTTCTCGTGATTATAGATTTCGGTGAAAGAAATTCAACTTTCATTTTGAAAACGGTTCTGACTGCTGACACATTTTTTTAAGGCTAAATTAATTCATTACTTACTAAATAGGACTTGTTTGAAGTAGATTCTTAAAATAGGACTTGTCTAAATTTTTTTAAATAATTTAAAAACTTAATAAATAGTTAAATTAATGATTTAATCTTTAAATTATTAATTTTTTTAAATAAGTCTCTATACTTTAGTCGAGATTAAGAATATATTCTAATTTTGATGAAATCTTAGTGTAATCATCTAATTGAAAATGACTTGTAAGTTTATGATTCAATTATAAACTTTTTGACATATAGGATCTATTTAAAAATTTTCAAATAATGTAAAGGTTAATAGATTAATTTGATCCATTTTTAACATCCAAATAATAAGTATTTTTTTTTATTAAGATATCTTACTATTTAATATATGGATAATATTCGTCTGCTTCAAGCTATTAAAGAGCTCTTCGGTGGTAACTGGATAGTTAGAGTTTTGCATGTCTATCGAGAGGGGAATGTGTGCGCTGACGCTTTAGCGAATTTAGCCTGTGATATGGAGTTAGAGTTCTTGATGTATGAGCAACCTTCTGCTCCCTTAAGCACGTTGGTTTTTTCTGATTTTGCTGGGGTCTCGTTTAGTTACTTTGTAGTTTTCTTTCCTTGGGCTTTCTGTCCCGTCCAATACCAAAAAAAAATAAAAAATGGATAATATTAAATAAGATTCCATAAAACTATAGGGATGTAGTGTGAAACTATTAAATATACATAAATGCTTTAAAATACTTAAAAATAAGTACTAAATAAATATTGTGTTTCTGATGTAATAAATACTTTAAAAAAATTAATTTCTTATTATGTGTTTATTATTATTTTTGTATATAAAAATTTTAATTAAGAAAAGGCACGCCTTCTTATAAGGTTAAAAATATCACTAACTTCAATGAAAATTTATAGTAAAATTTACATATCACCTACTAATAGTAGAAATTTGAGAATCAAAACTCAAGTCACAGCTAGTATAAGTGGAAGACTCGACCAAATGTGTTAACCTCTCTCGGCTCTGATTATGTGTTTATAAACATAGCATAAACAGCCTTGTTAAATATTACTTTCGTGGCTCATCCAACATACTCTAAAGTCTAAACATAGCATACACGTAACAGAGCACCCATGTTTATTGATTTTGATTTTTCCTTAGTAGGTCAAAGTTGAATCAACTAGGTGGCCCAGTAATTTGGAGTCGGCCCAATGGGCTAGCCAAATAAATGAGAATGAGATTATTAAAAGGACACGTCATCAATCATCCTATCCATGGTAAAGCAGTGGCAGTGCCACACAGAGAGAAGAGAACACAATGGTGATGGCCATGGCCGTGGCCATTTCATCTCCCTCTTACAACCTCACCTTCCTTGGTCCTCGCTCAATTCAACCTGTTTCTTTCACTCCGTCATCTTCTTCTTATGTTTTCACTCAACCTCTCCGAAAGCTGCCACTCAGAGTCGCTACAAAGGTCCAGAGCGTTGGAGTTGGAAGAGAAGGTGCAGATCCCAAGGCCGGTGTCTCCGTTTACAAACCTAAATCCTACGAAGTTCTCGTCACCGATGCTTCCAGTTCCCTCTCTTATGCTCTTCAAGACGGAAAACTTCGCCTCGAAATCGATTTCCCGTATATAATATTCCACTTTCACTTTCACTTTCACTTTCATTCACCGCAAAACTGTGATCCACAATTTCCAAATACCCAAACCTTTGGTCACTTAACTCTCATCCTATTGTTCAAGACTGTCTAGTCGTATGATTAATTGATTTTTCATTCGTGTAATGCGTGCATGCATGGTTTCAACGTTATAAGCCAATCCAAGTAGGCAACAGCTAGGTTTTGGTTGTGTGCTGGCATTCTTTCCTGATTTGTCCTTGGGCTTTTGTTTGCAGGCCTTTGCCCAGCAACATATCTTCTTATAAGGTACTATTCTTTGCAGTCCTCTCATCACTAATCATTGCCACTTTTGCTTCCTCATTGTATGATTGAGGTGTCCGCTTTTGGAGAGAGTACTATGAGTGCGTTTGGGTGGATAGACTTACTCAATAAGACCTTATGTTATAAGCCCTTAATTAAGTAAACTTATTTTGATGAGATTATTCAAATAAATTAAAAACTAATTTTTAGGAATCTTCATAAACCACTTTCATAAGCTTAACCAAACACCTTCAATTCTGAGCTTAAGAAGTGCTTATATGATTAGTAAGCCCAAATAAGTTCCATGGAAGCTCTTCCAAACACCCCCAAGTTCCCAAAGTTAGTAGCTTATATCATACATTTACAAATTATTGAGAACCTTGTTGCATGCAGTGTTAGTATTGAAGACAATGCCTTGCCTTGTTATGGAGCATAACAAATTTTTGCATTGGCTTTTTTATGCCTCACTTTAGTTTCTGCTTCTTTGTTATTAGCAGTGACTTTCAACACATCAGTCTGATTAGTTGATTTTTACGTCTGTACTATATGCCAGGCTAACACTGATTTCATGCTTCAAGAAACTGTCTAATTCATAGTTACTTGACCTTTGTGTGACATGCTTATCTGAGTACATTGCACATAATTTTCTCAAATTCCTAAATATTTCAAGGGATCTTCAGATGAGTTCATTGATGCCAACATTCAACTTGCCTTGGCTGTTGTAAGAAAGCTCCAGGAAAAAAAGGAAACTAGAGCTTGCATTGTAAGAAGATACATTCTTTTCTTCCCTTCAAAAACAAAAGATACTTATTTTCATGTATATATTTTAGTCTCTTTTCAAAATGTTATAAATTTGTGCCTCTTTGTAGGTATTCCCTGATAAACCAGAAAAGCGCCGAGCCTCTCAATTGTTCAAAGCAGCTCTAGATTCAGTAATGAAAAAATAACTCATTATGAATTTATTTCCCATCTGTCTAATGAACCAATTCCCATTTAACTTATAACAATTTTCTAAAATCATGTCGGCAAAAGATCACACCATTGGAAAATTCTGAAGTATTTAAACTATCAACTTTCACAATTGATTGGCATTGATTTTGAATGAAGATATTATATTTTGCTTCCAGATTGATGGCATTACCATAGGTTCCTTAGATGATGTCCCTGCTGGACCTATGAGTTCATTTTTCAGATCTGTCAGGAATACCCTTGATTTTGACTTTGAAGATGACAATGAAGGTTAGTTCTTGGGGGAAAAATGGCATTACCGTAGCTTTCTAAGTAATAACGTTTTTCTAGTTACCGTGTTAGAAACTTATGGATAACAATTTATCAAATTATTCATGAGACATATATTGGTGATGCAGTGTTGCTTTGTAAATCATGATCATGATAAAATAATAATGTTTTGACCATTTCCTTTCTTAAAAATGCAGATCGTTGGCAGTCTAGTGAACCTCCATCACTCTACATATTCATTAACTGCAGTACACGTGAACTTGCATATATAGAGAAGTATGTGGTATGGTGTTTCTGCCATTAGAAGGTTTCCTAAACCTCTTCTTCTTCTTTTTTTTGTCTATTTCAAATCTTCAATATGCTAATTAAATTTCACTCTTATCTGCATTTGCTTGGTCTTGGCTTGTTTAGTCAAAAGGCTTTAATTTTTCTTCATTGTTGATAAACAATATGCAATAATATATGTTGATTTGAGTTCTTTCATTTGATTTTGGGTCAGTAAGCAATATTCTGCAACATACAAAGTTTAGCTTCTAAGTCTATCCCTTCCAGTAGCAACATCTTAGATGGTAAAACTTGATCTAGGTTCTGGTTTTTGATGCCCTTTGTTGGCAAACTGTGTGAGTGATTCTTAATATATGTAATTATCTGCTATTGAAAAGAATTTATTCTGTACATTGGCTTCACCTAGCTGCTTTAATTTGATGTATATCTTCTATTTTACTGCTTGGATTTTGCAGGAAAAATTTGCTACATCAACACCAACACTTTTATTTAATCTTGAACTAGACACACTGCGGTATATGTTGTTCTGTTTTTTTTC
Source organism: Spatholobus suberectus (assembly GCA_004329165.1). Lineage (NCBI taxonomy): Eukaryota > Viridiplantae > Streptophyta > Magnoliopsida > Fabales > Fabaceae > Spatholobus > Spatholobus suberectus. The sequence goes on from CM014732.1 coordinate 86,079,091, forward strand.
TGATTGAATTTTCATACATGCCTAATTGCTTAACTATTTTATAACTTATGTTTGACAAAGAATAATTATTGAATTTTACAGTGCTGATTTAGGCCTTCCGGGCTTCCCAACCAAAGATTTGCACTACCGCTTTCTTTCTCAATTCACTCCGGTGTTCTACATCCGAATCAGAGAATATTCAAAGGTACCACTTCTTTATTGAGTTATCTCTAGATATTGATCATTAAATCAAGTAATAGACATTGATTGTTTCCCTTTTCTGTTTTTAAGACAGTTGCAATAGCACCTTATATTGTCAATTACAGTGGAGCTGTGTTCCGCCAGTACCCAGGTGCAACTATATATTTATATGGGTATCTGTATATGCATGCACAAACACTCACACACCCCACTCATGCATGCATTAAAAAAATATACATATATGGCTAAAAGCATGTTCAGATCTTATTTTTTCAATCTAAGGATCTGCGATCATATATTATGTAGAATAAATATTGAGGTTAATAAAAACTATAACATGTATAATAAATTAATACTTTTATACCATTTATTTGATATATTAGCATCAGATCTGACAAGAAAGACTATTTTTCCAGTGTATGTAACAACATTAATTTATTTTATTTTTTTTATAAAAGAAGAATGTGGTTACTTGCTTCTCTTTGTAGCCAGGGACAATTTTTTTACTCAGAAACCACATTTAGTCAGGGAAATAGGAGTGTGGCCATATTGTTCTTTTTATTTCCCATTAGTCTTTGGACATTAACACTTGATTATTGGGGTTAACTGTGTTCGCTTGGAGAGAATCACTAAGAATGCTTGTTGAATGACCAATATCTAGCTCTGTTGTCCATGCTATCCGTCTCATAGCTGGTACAAACTGTATTTAGCCAGCAGTTAATACCAGATATTTTAATTTATATTTGATTCTTATTGTATGACTAGCATACTTTTATTTGCTGATGATATGGATGATGGACTAAATTGTTTCTTCATAAACTGTTCAGGTCCTTGGCAGGTGATGCTTAAACAAGCAGATGGTTCTTATGCTTGCATAGCAGAAAGTGCAGCCCGCTTCACCCTTGGTGAGGTAATTTCATAATCTTAACATCATTTTCTTATTAATTGTAAATAGTTTCATATTAACCATTGACTGATATAGGCCAAAGAGGAATTGTTGAGGGTCTTGGGACTTAAAGAAGAAGAGGGAAGTTCGCTACAATTTCTTCGAAGAGGCTACAAGGTGTTCTCTTGTTAGTTAATCAGTTTCTATTAGCTAAATGCATGCTTGTGTCTTGCTTGTTAGTGTTCTTTTTGTCCTTGGTAAAATTGGCATACTCCTGTGATCCTATGCTGCATCCTTTATAACGTTTCTGTACTACATAAGAACCAAAATACAGTTTCAATTCTTTACAGTCTGTTCACAAAGTTGAGGCAGCACAGGTTTGCATGTGCCTTCAGATTTTGTTCTATTCCTCTTGTTCTATTTGTTTGTATAAAAATACCAATGGTTGTATTATAAAGTAGGTCTGCATTCAAAAATAAGATTTAAGGGCAGACACACTTAACAAATTCTTGTACAACTTCTTGTGGGTTTTATGTAATGTAATTCTTAATTTTATTATTCTAACATGCATAAGTAGTCACCTTTTTTAAATATTTATACAAATGATCGAACAGACTCTCATTATGTTTTGTTTGAGCATTGAGTTGACTCAGTTTCCTGCTAGTCTGCTACAGTGGGTTTATTATGAGATCTTAAATCTTATTTGGCCTGTCTCTAGTTCAGTTATAAATGTTTTGCCTGCATTGTGTGATATTACAGGCAAGCACGTGGTGGGAAGACGATTTTGATTCAGAAGTATCTTCTGCATGGCGGAGTTGAGTAGAACACTGTTGGAAGAGACTGTTTTATTGCAGCTGCATGTAGTGGTCATTGAATGCGCTCACATATATTCAAGGAAGACATTTCCTGCAGAACCACCCTTTTTTTTTTTAGTAGTCTTTAAGGTAATATTTTCCCATTCTTCCCTTTTCAGTTTGAAACGGATGTGACACATTGCGAAAGTGATGAGGACTTTGCAAACTCAATTATAACATGTCAATTGTGGGCATCCACATCCATGTCAATAGTTAGTGTGTACAATTGTTTTGGCACACCGCATATTCCTAAGAGGAGAGGGGCATGCAACCCTATTTTGCGAAATCTTGTTGCATTCCTCGACTATGCAATCCGTATTGTGTTTGATTTTCACGTTGCATCACAAATACAAAGATATTTTACCTTGCTTGGTATAGGAGACAAGAAAGAATGCACATGAATCATATTGACTTATTTTATTTGAAGCCTTAAGCTCCGCCTTGGTAGTTATATCGAATATGATTAATAGTTGTGAGAAATAATACCCCACACACAGTATAATCCTTTACACTTCTTGTACACTTAATAATAAGCATATTTTATGTAATGCTCATTGGTAAATATTTTGAAATTTATGTTCTAAAAAATATTTTGAAATTTACAGAAATAACATGACAGCTGTATAAAAAATGGCTTGCAAGTAGATGTTATATCTAAAATCAATATCCATAGAAATTCAACAGACCTAGAATCATGTTCTAGGTCACCCAAACCAAAATTTGTCACACCGTATAAGCTAACACTGTTAGTGATACGAGCTGATGAATGTGTATCTTGCAAGTGCAAATATTGTTCTACTGAGGGACACACTATACATCAAGATATTGCAAGGTGTCCTCGTATTTTAACAGAAAGGGGAGGAGGATCAGTTTTCATCAAGATCACTAAAGTCAGGTTCCGGGGGCTTTTGGATTTTGATTGTGTCGCTGGAACTTGAACCACGAAGCCTATGAGCACGAAGTGCATTAGCAGCAAAGCGAGAAGCATAGACGGTTGTACCGAGTCCAAGGCTAGAAGAAGAAAGAGAAGTCCCGGTACGCTTGACCAAGGCCCTTGCTGAATCATCACTGTTTTCATAATCAGAATCACATAATTCTTCTTCCTCCCTCCTGCGCTGTTCTGCAATTTTTCTCCTGCAATGCCGCCTCCATGCAGCTTGAATGTATATAGCAGCCCACGTTCTCCACTGCTGCGAATAGAAACGGAAGGTGTGCTGAACCTGTCTACTGTGAATGTGCCTGAACTGGGAAGCAACAAACTTCAACTCCTCTGCTTCCAAAGCAAATGCCTCCACCTCATTTATAGCCTTCACTGTCCTCGTTGATGATGGCAAGTTAGCAGCAGATTTGGGGTCCAGTGCCCACGTTAGTAGCTCTTCTCCACAGAAGTCAGCTTCCTTCAGAAGACCTCTGTTGAAAAATCCACTTCTTCCACCATCTGTAGTAACACTCTCTAGACGCCCACGAATGATGAAGTGCATCTCATTAACTGGGTCCCCTTCCCTCACTATGTAAGTGCCCTCTGTATATAAACTAGGCTTCAATCGCTCACATATAGCATCAAGCAACCGTTCGTCCATGTTGGCAAAGAGAGGAACCTAAATGAATATATGTCGTCATATACACAAGACTAATGAGAAAATGAAGACTTGTTAGTGGCAGTGGCACTCGCGTGTATAGAAGTATCTCATAAAACACATGCTAGTATACTCAGTACTCACTTACCCTTCTGACTAAATTCAAACAAAGATGCCGTTTGATATCTCTCCTGAGATCTTTTGGAAGACTCTGAACTAAGCTCTCTTCATCTACTCCACGGGTGTTCAGCCATTTGTATTGGTCATAGCGTCTCACTCTTTCCCTTAGCTCTTGAGGAAGCAAGCGATGATGCATCCACTGCTCAGAGTCACGCCTTTTGATCCTCATTTCCTCAAGACGAACTGACATTGATTGAAGGTAGGTCTGTCATGATAACAGAAAGATTAGAACTATTGTACAAATTCGTTAAAAGTACTTTCCTTTTAGTGACAGGAAACTTGTAATGTGTATATCTTGTTAAAGCATGGTGATAGCTTGACTTTGACCCATCCCTTAAACATGTCAACGCTCACATGCTAAGTGAATCAACCCATAAATTACAGCCCTGGTCATTTCAAATAGAAGAGAAGCAGAGAAAGATGTTGGTGGTAATTGTGTTGATGACCAAAAAGCAATGATGTAAAACTACATTAAAAAATCTAATAAACATTGACAATTTTGTCTTTGGCAGCTGGAATTTTTTTTCCATGAGTACAAAGAACACTGGAATGTGATTCAATTCAATAATATATATAACCATCTTTTTTTTGTTGTACAATGAATACAGTGGGAATAGAATCTAAGATTCTATGCAAACTACCTAAACTCTCCACCACTAGTATAACCATCTCTTTTTCCAAAGCATTTTGTTTAAAAGTATATATACAAATGTCTTATTTATGTCAAACAAAGTTGGGAACAGAAATTTCATATAATGACTCTCCCAAGTCCCAAACTAGTTGATTGACTTGAGTTGGAATAGAGGTAAATAACACTCACGCTTTGTCTTTGCCAAAAAACCCAGTTGTTTAATCTCATAACTTGCCATATTATCATCATTCAGGGTGAGAATTTCATTCAATCATTCATCTTGTGGTAGTGACTCTGACTATTAAGGTATTATATTAATCAAGACATCGATAATCATCATTGATAGATAAATACCTACAGTTTAAACTTTTTGTTTACCTGCATGTTTCCAATCAGAAGAGCAAAAAGGATAAGCCCCATAATAGCTATTACTATGGAAAACATAACCTCTCCAGGGTAGGTACTGGTTAGAAGCCCCTGACCAAGTGTACTGTGGAACGCAAAACAGAAGGTGCTTAGGCTTGTAAAACTTGGGAACATATAGCAATTTCAGGTTATTGAAATGCACACGTGCTAGGTGCAGGCAGTGATTAAGAAATAAAAATAGAATTCTGCGCCGGCTTATCAAACATATGTATTAACAAGTGCAATAGTTGGACATGCGAAGTCAAAGTGTCAACATATCATCTTTAAATAACACTGTATAAAGTTCATACTTTGAATCTATGGGAACAAAGTATATTTGTTTACATGTTAGTTGGCAAAGAAGGGAAGTAGGTGAACCTAGCATCAAGTGAATGTTTAGATGATATGGGTGAAGTTAATTCATCAGATGGTGTAGAAGTCTTTTAAATCAATTGGTCGAGAGTTCAGTTCTTCTTGACCATATAATCACATTAAAATCCAACACAAGATAGTAGTGTGACCTGGTAGTTATTCATTCTTGAAATTCATTTTTTTCTTCAATTCTTTTAAGGAGATGTGTTAGACATGTAAATCAGAACATAACTTACGGAATCCCTAATGGCTTAATTTTTTGGAGCTAATGGTTAATAAACATCTGATACAGAGAAAATTTCGACAGATATATTTTTAGAGAACTAGACAAGACAAGGAATGTACCTCAAGTTTTGAAGGCCCCACCATAAACAGTAACAGAATTTAGGAAAAACTTGTATGGAAGCAACAATACCAGACTGTATAGCCTGAGAGAAGATTCCATAGTTAAATTCTGAGGCATCATCCTTAACAAAGCAATGAGTTTTAAGAACAGTCTCGCTGACATTTCTCCAACTTTCATACCCTGACATATGCTTGTTCGAATTCGCACAGTACAAGAAATGTGTATCGCATTTTTCTACTTCTTTACAAGCATTCTTCCAGCAGGTGTCATTACGTTCAATGGCTAGCAAGTACCAGACTGAGCCAGTTATCTGTGGCATTACAAGAGTCAGAACAATGAACTTATTACTTAAATTAGTAAATTCTCTTCACACTTGAATTGGTTAGCCTGTATGGGAGAAGAAATGGAGACGATCTAGTTTGCTATATCTAGGACTTCAAAGTCTCGCCGCTTATCTTCTTAACCTTGTAAAATTTCCATACTACAAAATTCCATCTATTCATTATTCTAATTTTACTTTAGTGCATGAAATATGGAACAAGAACCACACCGACACTAGGACATGGTTGAGTATTATCATCTTTGGCTATACTGGACTTAATTAGACACACGTCCCCAGCGATGAGTCAATATCACCGTTAATCAAGTTCATGTACATGCTGAGCAGCAAAGGAGAATTAGAAAAGAAGGATTGTTTTACAACATGCACTTACATGACTTGCAAGCATGTACCAGATCAAATAGTACATGGCACCGAGCAATGCGTTCTCAGAAAAAACACCAGCTGTCTTTTTAACTTCTGAAGCTAAAGGTAAAAAGCGTATAAATCTTGGAAAATACTGCAGGATGACAATTCTCAACAGTGCCGTTTTTGTGGCCAATACCTCTGCACGTCCTTTTCTGTAAAGATATTTCCACACTACAATCTGCAGCAAACATGAATATAACTGAACCTCATTAAAATTTCCAAATATAACTTGAATCATAATTATTATCATTGACATTAACTTGAGCAACGAATGACTACCAAAATAAGCCAATAATGGTAAATTTACAATCACTGTCATTTAGTAGTTCATGAAAAAACTACAAATCATCTTCTTGTGGAATCTTTGTATTTTCTTTTTATTAAACATGCCTACATAACCTTTCATGAATAACAGTACCACAGGATATTACTCTTATTCAAAGCTTCTCAAACCTGTGGCATTGGCAGCACAGAAATGAAGTCAATGATGAAATAACGTTGTAAATATCTCTTGGCAATCTTTGCAGGATCTATGACAAGTTCACCTCGTCCAAATACCCGAGATGAAGGTGCAATGTAAGCAGTGCGGAATTGAAAACTTATGCGGACGAGATAAATGGCATCGCATATTGTTCTCAATGTGACAGTGAACCTTGCTAGCTTGTTATCTATGGCTAGGCAAAACGATTTGTGGTTGAAATAAGGAAGATAAAAGAAGAAGGGATCACAAGCTACAGAAAAAATGCACAGAATCTCGAAAAACTTGTTCCAATACAGAAGGTTCTTATCTTGAGGATCAAATACTTTTTTCTCTGACACTTTAAGATCTTCTGGAAATACTGCCCAAGTAGTGACTCCACTCTTGAGTGATCTTCCAAATGTCTTTAGACCATCTGAAACCCCTCTTCACTCCTAGCCTAAAGGACTTCGATGTTCTTTTCCTTCCACGACCGGGAAGAGGCAGAGGTAGAGAATCTAAATTAAATCTTAATTTTTTCATCCCACTTGAGCTAGATGGCATTGACAAATTCGAATCCAGATCATCCAACCTACATCATCCACTGTATGTCAGATCCAGAGACAATTATGTTAACAACTTAGCCTTTGCACACACTAAATAATGCTTATTAATCAAAGTGGAATGTAACAGGAAAATGGAAGCAAACTCAAAGCTTAGCCCGAGATCTTAAACTAAAACAACCAATCTTAATGTCATATCATGGAACAGAAAAAGTTCTAGTGCTTGCATGGTTAGTATGTATGTAGTTTCAATGTAAAGAAAAAAGAGTTTGATCAGTTAAAATACATATCCTCGAGGGACATTCAAGGTACGTTAATATTCATCTCATGTCTGTTGGTTAATGGTTATTGTGACCACATATTTTCGGTTAAAATAAATTTGAAGAGTCACGGAGGCTTCCACTGGAGAAATTATTGCATGGTCCAAGACTACTATAGTCCCAACTAATCTCTATATAAATTGAAAATTTCAACTATGTAGAGATGGTCAGGACCATGACACGTGGTGATCTGGGACTATCTAATGATTTCTACTTTCAGTGACATCCAACTAGCTTCGAAATTGAAACCTACAAACCCTGTGTATCAAACCAATCACACTCTGAATGACTCAAGCTATGAACTCCGGCATCATATTGAACATTTTACATTCAAAACACATATGGAACAGTAAAATGATTGTGTTTTTGTATTCTATACCTTACGAACTTCTCTTCTGGCCTCCAATATACTGTGACTTGTAACCAGAGTCAAACATTTTGAAGAAATAACATAGAGACCCGCCAGGAATACTAAATCTGTCTGGCAGTTTCCTGACATATGAGAAAGTTCAGTGTTCTATTCATACAATGCAGATTATGACAGCGATGTCAGAAATATTCATTTGTACATATAAGCTCTAAAATATGAAATTCAAAGGAAGATAATCCTTAGAAAATAAGGACAGATAAAAACAGGGAGTCATCTAAAGAATCACACACAAAGAAACTCTCTAATAATAATTTGACATGATTTAACGATGGGTTGCCAAGATCAAACATGCCACTTTCTAAGTTTGAAACGTAACGGTTCAACATTCTATGTTTTTATGAACACTATCAATCCATTCAATGAAAATGACTTGAACGCAATCCTAAGAATAATGTTTTTAAGCAACTCCATTTCCAAATCTAAATTGACAAAGACGTAATCATCTGCAGGGTTGTCCATTTCTAGCACCCTCCCCTTCTTATTTCCATAATCGAAAAAAGAAATTGGAAAAGAACTATTTTTCTAATCCTGAAAGATGAAACATTGGATCAACAAAAAAGAATAATGTAAATTAAATGAACAGAAAAATCTGGGTATGAACTTACTGTGATAATGTTTAAGCTTTGATTGTACAAAATTATGGTATATTGGGGTCTGGAGAGAAATGACACAGATGAAATTAGAGGGAAAAAGAGATTGGTGGAAGGAGAAACCTTGTCACGGTGTTTCGAGTAGATTTAGGAACTTTAGACCGTTACGGCAGTTACACGGGTCCCCCCGCACATGTACACGCTCTATTCTGCGCTTGTCTTCAGACACGACTCATGCTGCTTTTTTGGTAAAAAAAATAATTGAAAAAAAATGATCCAATAATGTTATTTGTGTGTGTCTAGAAAAGGGACAAGAGTTGTTAACCAGGTACTGGCTTTGAATTTCAAACCATATTACCCTCCTTCAGGAAAAAAAAACCCTTAATTTTCTGTTCAAATCTCCTGAATAGTATGATTTTACGATAAAGTTTCATAAAATTAAGTCAAGCGAAGCCAACATAACTAAAATTAATCTTTATCTACATGTCATTAATGCATTGAAAAACATATTTTTCAAAGAAAATAAGGATAAATAAAGTAGAAGTGGAGATGTGCGAGAATTAAACTTAATGCTATCCAGGAAATTTAGGTTTATAAAAAGTGTGCGTAAACTCCTCTTGGATTTTCCATTACTGGGGTTTATAAAAAAAATTAGAAATTTTAAATTTAACATTTATAAAGAATTCAATTAATAAAGAATATATGTTTCAAAGACTAAAATAGAATTTAATAAAAAAAAAAGTCCTTAAGAGGACTTTTAATCTTTGTTTGGAACGATGGATTCACAACGGAACGGATTGAGACAGATAGAAAGAGAACCAAAATAAAATCCTTTCATTGTTTGGTATTCATTCAATATAAAAGGAGGGAGAATAAAATAAGTGAGGTACAACAATTTTGTAATCTATCGAATTTGGACAGAAAGAGAGAAAAAGATGTTTTTATTTACTCAAAATACCAAATTACCCTTATTTTTACATACTTCTTTATTTTATTAGGGATATTTATGTTATTTTATATACATGTTTTTTTTTTTTTTTTACTTTCTACACAACCAAACATGAGAACAGAAAGACTTTTACCTTTTTTTCTTTTCACTTTCTTTTATACTAACAACTTAAAAATCATCTCTTTTCATTCTTTTTCCTTTCTTTTCTTTTATTTTCTTTCACTTTTTTTCCTAAATCAAACAAAACCCTACTCTCGTTGCAAAACCTCTGTCGTCATCAACACTGTCTACTATCTTTCTCATTGGATCTCAACGTCATCATCGATCTCTTCTGTAATGTTTGTAAGTCCTTCTTTCCCTCATTGATCATTGCTTCACCTTCTACCTTAATAATTCCGAGGTTTCCTTCATATTTTGTATTCAATTTCTTCCATTTATGGCAATTCAATGAAGAAACAGATAAAAAAAATGGAATAAATAAAAGAAACGAAAGAAAAGACAAATGCTTTGAACAGGAAGAAAATGAAGGAGACGTGATACCTCTCTCCTTATATCATTGTTTTAATCTATATCTGTAATCTGTAATGATTATAAATGTGATACCAAGTTTTAGTGTATACATTTTTGACTTATTTTACCCTTCAACTGTTATTGATGCATTGTAATGGCACACGTCTTTATGCTAGTGTAAATACATATTTTGTCCGAAATTATTATTATTATTTTATGCAATTTATCAAAAGAAAAGGAAACATATTTTTGTTTAAAAAAAAAAAAAAAGAGGAGAGAAAAAAAAAGAAAGGAAAGGAAGAGAAGAAGTTTCAAAGCTTTTTAATTTTCAAATTTGAGTCCATAGCCCAACTTAATCAAGAGCTATGTGATCCATTTCTTGGAAAAAGAAAAAGAACCAGGCTTGGTCCTAAATTAATATAAGGGAGTTTTTTTTTCATCTTCTTGTTTCTAATTGCACCTGTCAAAATTTTTTTATTAATTTTTTATTTCAACAATGTCCTTACACACGAGTTTGGTTTCGTCGTTCAAAAATTTAATTATGGAACAATAAAAAAAAATTCGTAAGTTAAATTTCAAAACTATATAAAAAATTAACTTTCAAAATTTAATTTTTAGAAGTCCAGTTTTTTCATTATTCCGAAATTTAAATTTCGGAAGTCAACTTTTTTTTTTTAATACATTCTAGTTCTCGAATGTTAAAGACAATTTCTTTAACATTACTTACGTCTTGTACATTGCAAAGACAAAGCGCATGTTTGTGTGGCTGTTGAAACTGCTGTGGCATTCATTCTAAAGCATTTTTAATGCATAAGTAAGGATATATATCCTTTTGCAAACATATGATGAGAGCTTGGAAATGTAACACAAACGTACACAAAGTTGTTTTTGGAAAATTTCTTTATATTGCTACAGACAAAATTGTTCGTGTCTTGTACATGAAGGTAATCCTCTATTTATATAAATAAGAATAACTATCTTAAATGAGAACATTTTTAGAAAATTTTCTTAATTTCTTATCTCTTTCAATTTATTCTTTTATTGTCATTCTAAACTGAATTTTAATATTTTTTTTAAAATAATTATTAATAGTTAAAAATAACTTTGTATTACAATATAAATTGTTCATCATAAATTTAAATATAATTTATATATTTAACAATATTTATTTATTACGAATTTAAATATAATATAGTTTATATATTCAAAAATATATATATTTATTTTAAATTTTAGTTATATAAAATAAACATTTATCCTATACATTATCCAAACTAAAACATTAGTTGAAGAACAATGCAAACAAGTTTCCAAAATGGTACTTGTTTTTGAAACAAGTCAACCGAAGAATCCCATTTAATATTAGAATTCTAAAAACTTGTTTCCAAAATTATGAAAAAAAAAGTTGACTTCTAGAATTAATTTTTAGAAATCAATTTTTACATAATTTTATAATTTAAATTCCGAAAGTCAATCTTTCTCATAATTGCAGAATTTAATTCTGAAACAATGAAATTGTTCTCGTGTATAATAGTATTATTGAAATAAAAATAGACAAAGAAAAGTTGAGATGCAATTAGAAAAAAGGAGTATTAAAAGCAACTCCTTATTCAATTGATCCATGAGAACTCAATTCAAACAACATACACATTATACACCAAGTAAACCTAACCCAATATATACCCATGATCCATCTCATTTTGAACCAATTGATTATAATGTCATATGAAACCTTAGCCTTTATTACGGTAGAAATAAGACAGACTGCTCAATAGAGGCTTAGGACCTAGCCTACACCAAACCTAGGTTAAGTTAAGCTTTTATTAAAGCATATTTAGTTTAAAAGGTTAGCTCTAGCCATTTAAGGCCTAACAGGCTGACCTATTTAAATAAACATAAATAAATATTTGTTGTTAGTATTAATATTATTATAATATTAAATTTGTTATAATGTATTAAAATTATACATTTATTTATCTTTTTAAATGTTAAGCATGTTGGATGTTGACCTACATAAAGAGTCAACTTATAAATTTATTGAAAGATAAATTTATGTCCCATTTAAAAATCTTGTACAAAATATGTTTTAAATAAGTTATTATGAATGTCAAATTAGACCTTAAAAATATGCTTATATCATATAAATAAGTTAGACTGATTCTTATAAACCTAATATATCCTATTTTTATCTCTATGTTGGTGTTAAATATCACATGTACACCTCAAACAAGTTTGTAGGTCAAGCTAGGCATAAGCTTTTAAAAAGCCTATAACAAATAAATACATCAGACTCAAGTCATAGTCTGCTATGTTACATTTTAATCAAGACCAACTTCAAGCCTAACAAGCCTAACCTATTTCCACCCCTAACCTCTATGCCCAACAACCATCGTCTCCTATGTTACATTAACACACATACTCACCATTTCCTTTGGTAATTTACTTCTATTTTTTAGGGAATCTTGTATTGTTACTGCTATCCGACAAAGGAGCATTTGAAATCAATGTTACTCTATTTATATTCTTTGATGTTCCATGATTATTTCTTAGCTCTTTGAATATGCATTTGGTTTGGCCTTGTTATGTTTAGTTAGTGTATTCAATTCACCATTGCCGTAACATTCATCTCAGTACATTCTTTTACAATTTGATCTTGCAATGAATGTCTAGGAGGTGTTTGTGATCTTGACTCAAGTGATTAATGTCATTGTGTTTTCTTGAAACATAGCATAATTAATTTGGAAGTTTCTTTTTGTTGTTAGTTGTGTTGTTAGGTAGAGTTGTTAAAATGGGCCTAGCATAATGGGCCGGCCCACTTGACCTACAAAAAAGGCTAGGTTGGGCTAAAAATAGCAGCCTAAAGAAATCGGGCCATTTTGCTTGGGCTGGCCTGACTATATATATATATATAATATTAATATACTATATATATATATACTTAAAATAAAAAAGAAAGGGTCACACATGTTTGTAAAAAAAGAAAACTAACATGAATACTTCATTTTGTAAATAAAATTCGTTTAAAGATATATTTAATAAGACTATTAAATAATTAAGTTAATTATATATGAATAAAAATATTTGTTTATGCTAGAAAGTATGTAGAATTTAATTTTAACTATTTAATACGATTTAAATAATTTAATTTTATATAATTTTTGGTTGAAAAAATAACTATTAAAATAGATAACAATATTAATAAGTCTAAAAAAAATTCAAACAAAATTGGCCCGGTGGGCCACATAGGGCTAGGCTAGGCCAAAAAAAAGAGGCTTAGGCACAAATCGAGCTGCGCCGATCTGGCCCGCTAGAAAGTAATGGCCCGGGTGGGCCAGGCCGCCTAATTTGACATTTCTATGTTAGATTGGACGTCATTTTGTCCTTATGTTGTGCTCCTTTAAATTGAGCAATGACTCATTTCAATTAGAATTTTTTGCCATGGAGAATATTTGATCGTGAGACTTCTACTTTGGAATGATTCTAGCCTTTGCATAACAAATTGACGTTAAATTAACTTTCACTGATATATATTTGTTTAATAAAACAAAACTTTAATAAGTATTATAAATTTATACTAATATTATGATATATCATATTGATAAATAATTTTATTTATGTAAAAATTAATACATTAACATTTATTTTAATAATTATTTTATTTTGCAAAAGTTATATTAATAAAAATAACCTTAATGTTGAGTTTTTTTTAAATAAATAGATTTTTTTTATAATGTATTCATAAAAAAGAAAGCTATTTTGTTGTTGTTGATTGTAGTGGACAAATGGGTCCCGCCATACATATTCTAATAAGATATATTCACTATATAATAAATTATTCTAATAAAGATATAAGTATATTTTTATTTAAAATTTGTTTCTAAATTTTAATATAAGAAATATTTTATGAATTTTTATTGAAAAATAATTAAAGCAAACACATATTCAATATTTTAATTTTCGAAAATAAAAAACAAAAAGTCAAATCAAACAGTTTTTTTATCTTAAAATTGAAATGAAAAAATAGAAAAAAAAGAAGGAAAAGAAATAGAAATCATAATAAAAACACATTTTCGTTGTGTATCTTAATAAAATCTTATCCAATACACAACAGAACTCGACAAGATCTTGTCAAAATATAAGACAAAATCTTATCAAAATATACAAGTAAAAAATACGTTTCTGTTGTATATCTCAACAAAATTTTATTAAGATACAAACAGAAATGTATTTTTGTTGTGTATCTTAATAGATTTCTAACACAACAAAAATACGTTTTTGTTATATATTTTGTATAACACAAAATATTTTTTTATCAAGAGATATTTTTAAAACTATTAACAAACAAAAGTTGAAGTAAAAATAGTCCTGTAAGCTTTTTTTTCTTTATTATTGAGGTGAGGTTTTGACAGTTCTATTTGTACCATTTACTTCACCATGTCGTTCTTTGTGTACAGGTTGAAGGGATCGAGAACAACCCATTTATCGAAAATCTCCCTTGAATAATTAAGCTAAGTGGCTAAGCACATAGCTCTCATATTAATTCATTTATTCAATGTTGACCGCGTAAAAAAAGATGTGATGAGTTAACATACCAATAATTAGAGCGTGGCAGCAATTTAGTGGGACAATGGTTAGGAAAAAGATCCTTTCCAGTTAGGTAAAAATTGAATGCAATCTTAGTTTTTTGATTAATTTTAATATTTAATAATTTAATGTATAAAAAATAATAAAATTATGCAGTAAAGATTAATAACCCCGGACATTTTTTCAACCGCCGTGCTCTGTTAATATTTTGTTGCATTTGGACTTGGAGCAGAATTTTGTCTTTATTGTCACTGTCTTCATTGGGAAAAGGGAAATGAAACCGGGTTGCAGTTTCCAGATCAACGTCTAAGTAACGATATTTATTCCACATTATTTATTAATTTAAAAACACATGTTGCAGTACACACTGTGACCGCCCCCCCACACTCCCAAAAAAAAAGTTGAATTCAGGATGATCCGGCGGAGGGTTGTTTTCATGGAGTCATTGGCAATAGAGAGGGTCTAGCTCTTTTTGAATAAATCAGGGTATCTTTTAGTTAAGAATTAAAGTCTAATTTCTTACAATATTGAAATCTTTTAGAAAGTTAATCTCCCTTAACAAATATTTTTTATACACATAACTGTAAATCAAATTTCTAATCACATATTTAAGAGCTCCATCTTGATTTAATTTGATAATCACATCATCATCATTATCGGCCCAGTGAGTCATACACACTGTTTTTCACTAAAGTGTAGTTAAACAAGTTTCATTCACGATTTTAATTAAACTCTAGTGTTTTGTGCTCGCGTGATTTATGGTGTAAAATTATAATTTTTAATTTAATATTTTAATTATAATTTATTACATCTATTATTTAATCTATTCATTGTCATAAAATTTTTTATTTTTAGAATTCTTTTAATTTATTATTTTATTTAATACTTTTTTCTTAACTTTTCATTTATCATGCATATATTTTCTTGACTTCATGTGTTTTCAATCTTTCACATTTTAAATTTTATGAATTTACTAAGAAATATTATAACATGAAAATTAAAAGAGGAATTTGATTATTATTTGTGAAAGATTAAAAGATAATTGAATTTATAAATAAGTGAAAAACAAGAATTAATAAACATTATATCAATATACATTTTTATTTTCTTATAAGATTACATATATAATAAAATAATAATTTTCTAATTTATTAACAATGAATGTACATTTTAATTCTATTTTAATTAGAAAATTAGTATAATAACTGCAAAAAAATAAAAATAAAAATTTAAAAGGTTGAAAGTATGAAAAACTAAGAAACATATGCATGAAATAATTGGAAAAGTTAATAAAAAAAATTAAATGAAATAACTAGATTCAAGAATTCTAAAACATAAATATTTAAAAGAATGCCATATAATAATTTTAGCAAAACAACGTAATATTTATAGATGACAATACAAACTAGTATTTTATGATACTGATTCAGGAATTAAAATAAAAAATATTAACGTCCCTACTATTTTTATTTTTTAATGTAATCTTACATGATTTTCAATAAAGTTTTTATTATTAAATTTTTAACGAGTGTCCTTAGCAAGATCCTAATTCCTACTTTCCCTATTTACCAAAAAAAAAGAAAAAGCAAGATGCTAATTCCTACGTAGATTAAGTTTGACCGCATTAATTATGGCTTTTAAATTTTAATCCAGAGTTCTTGTTAATTACGAATCAGGTACGTGAGTTTTGTAATCTTAAGTAATGTCATGTTTTATCTGATGAGTTTTGTAATTTTCTGATTAGCCAAAATTTAATTAAGAATAGAGTAAGTTCATATACTCAAAAAACCAGTAAAATGTTTTATCTCAGAGAGAGAGAGAGAGAGAGAGAGAGAGAAAGAGAAGTAGGAGAAGTGTGATAAGTATAAGTAACGTTACTGAAATACAAGAGTAAACTATTTCCACATGATTTAATTGCTTGGTTTGAAGGCCGGTTTTTTGTTTTATTGAGTATGCTTAGTTTTTGCTTTCATGAATCGTGAGATTCTTCACTTCATTCTAGCTTGTAGTTAGACTCATTGGATTTATTGTTGAAATATGCATTTACCAATTGACATTAATTGGACAGCGACCAATCAATCTCGGCCCTCTCATATAATGGTAGACACATCGTCTTTATTGTTGAAAGGGAAACGACGAACGTCCAGAGAAATTATTGTATGTTTAATACATTTCTATGGTTCCGATGAATTTGTTAGGGATATGTAAGTAAGTTTTATAATTTTTTTCTTATAATGGAAAATTTTCATTATGTATTATGTAAAGATTAACCGAGATTATAAATATGTAATAATTTTGGACCATATTAGAACGGGATACGTTGACACAATGGTTCCAAATATGTTAATTAAAAAGTAAGAAAAATAAAATAAAACATCACATGACAATGACATAGTAACCATCATTTGAAACTCTACTGGCTTCAATTGATTTATTCAATTTTCAGATCACTTGTGTTCCTTGTACGTTGTACTTGATCGATGGGAATTTCGAACGAGTGACTGTGTTTTCATATTACTGTACTTTTGTGACTGTGCTTTATTTTTATTTTTAACTGAGAAATTTGGATCCATTAAATTTAGACTTATACCTAACATCAGTGGATTCGCCCCATAATAATTTCTCCCGTTATGAAGTATATAAGATGGAAGGAAGAGAAAATTAAAAACAAGAAAGAAAAAGTAACAAATATATAAAAGTTTAATTTTTATATATAATCGGTGTAAAAAAATATATATTACCAATCAATTAAAATTATCATTAATATAATTTTTAAAATAATTATTATAAAAGCTAATAAATATACTTATATAATGATTTATAATTAATGATAATATAAAAAAATTTAGACTTTGATGCATTCACTTTTTGCTCATATGTTAATAATAACTCTTGTTGAAATATATGCATTTAACGGATTGACAGCAACCAATCAATCATGCTCTCCTTTCCACGTGTTCCAAGTGTCTAATTATTTGTGAATTGCAAGTGGACAGTGGAGTGTGGAGACGAAATACTGGACATAGCGAAAAGTTCGAACGACTGTTTTGCACGAAACATTAAGTAGCCCATGGTAGGGCCAAATCAGATCCTCTATTGCAAGTTTTGTGTGCAGCTAATTTGCAGCCAAATCTCAACCATTGATTAATTAGTAAACAGTAATTAAGGAGAGACAAGATGTGATGAATGGTTTAGATTTTGGCTACAGAAAATATAATGCTGCAGAGGCAACAGAGAATCCTGGTTCATCCCTCTGACCTCATCCCAATAACCCAAGGTGAAAGGAATAGAACAACAAATGCTTTCCACATGGTTTGGTTGCTTGGTTTGAAGGCCGGCTTCTTGTTTATTGAGAATGCATACATGAATCGAGTGTTTTCTTCCCTACTCTTTGCTTCCCCTACATCGTCTTCGCAATTTTAACGCGTTTGATTACTACAGCCGTTAAAGTTTTACCAATCAGACTTCTATAATCATGGAAATCTTCCAAGCCACAGCAGACAAGTTGGGGACGAGTTCCAAGAGATTTACAACATTCTTTGTGTATTTTTCATATCATTTCCGGTTGTTCTCATAGTTTCTTCGATGTACCGAACTCAAGGTTCGGTATTTTTGAGGGTTATCCAAAACTGAGTTGTTGGGTAGAGGGCAAAGCCAAAACGTTACAACCAATGGCTTTCCGTTGGGAGGAAGAGTCCAAAATATATCAGATGAGACTTAAGAGGAAGATACAATAATAATACCGTGTCGGTGGTAGGTAACAGTGTATACACACCCTTAATTATTAGCATACATATGAGTTTGATTGTTTAACTGTTTCATGTCATTCGACTTTCTTTTGTTCTGTATGTTTGATGCCTACCAAAACTCACTTTACTTCCTTAATGGGCTTGGCAAAGTTAAGGTGTTGCCAGGCAAGTTTCAAATGGTACCGCTACAGAAGAAGGAACTACAACTAAGAAAGAACTAGGTGTGTACCGTCTTGATGATATACTTACTATACGTTGAATAGCTAGCTAGTAATTTTTGAGACAGTTTAGCAACCTTGTATGCATGAGTTTTTATAACTATATATTTCCATTCAACTTCCGTTTGCTGTGTTTGTTCCGTAAGAACCAAAAGTCACGTAACTTCCTTAATGAACTAGGTGGAGTTAAGGGCCTGCACCGGAGGTCTGAAAATGATACCGCTACTGAAGGAAGAACTAAGAATATTACAGCAGCAGATGGTGGTGCGTGATACGGATGTTTTCTTGTTATTTTTGCTGCCAAACTTTATTTATTCCAATTTATTTTTTATCCTTAATTATAACATTTTCATATATGATCGTTATTTTTCAGTCATTAGAAATTGTTTCTGCAATTTAGCGAGCGTGACTGACGACTCTTTAACACAAATTGTTCCTTTGATTGTTATAACAAAATGATTGGTGGACACCTTATATGCTATTTGACACCTAATGAGATAAGGGAATAATAGAAAAAAATGTAGGTATGATAGGTGATATAATATGATGAGAAGAGAAAGATAAAGAAAAATGATAGGTGTTGATGAGATGTTTGCAAATAAAAGGTGTTCATATATCATTGTTCTTTATATAAATTTCTCACACATTATAACACCCATAGAATTAAATGGTTTAAGAAGTAGTTATATTTAATGACATTACTTATAATTCAAGAAATAACTTTTTAATCTATGGGTTATATTATTAATAATCCGCATCCATTAATAGATTTCATAATAAATAAAGAGTATAAAAGGAAATTAGTAATTAATATACTTGAAAGTGGGTTATGTTTTTATATTTAAAAAAATACTTCTATTTATTTCTTATAAAAAAAATTAGATATAGTATTAATTAATTCTTTCTCATAAATTGTTAATAAAAAGCTTGAATACATAATAATTATTAATCTCTATATGTCAGGTAGAAATTAGCCGGACCATAGACACATGGTATGGAATAACCTAATAATTTAGACTGTAGAGTACTTCTTTAAGTCATTTCTTCCTCTACTTGCTAACAAATCTATGATATTCTGTATTAAATTCGCAGGTTCGACAAACGCTTCATCGACGAGTTCAACAAATGACTCAAGTCCTCGTGTAGTTAATCCTGATGGCAAAGACAAACTGCTTGGTGGACTTTTAACCTCGGGATTTGATGAAGCATCATGCATAAGCAGGGTGCAGAGCCACTTGTACCGCAAAGCTTCTCCTCACAAACCTTGTCCATATTTGATATCTAAACTACGTAACTACGAAAAAATTCATAGAAGGTGCGGACCTAATAGTAGAGCTTACGACAGAAGCATGATAAAGATTGTACGCTCCAAGAACAATGGTGCTGCTACAATGTGTAAATACCTTATCTGGATGCCTGTCAATGGTTTGGGCAACCAAATGATTAGCATGGCTGCACATTCTTTATGCTATGCTCACCGATCGAGTGCTGCTTGTAAAATTTGAGAAAGACAAGCATGGCCTATTTTGCGAGCCGTTTCTCAATTCAACTTGGATATTGCCTGAGAAGTCCCCCTTTTGGTCTTGGAATGAAAAGAATACCGAAACATATCAGATCATGCTAGAGAAGGACAGGGCTAGCAATTCAAAGAAGGATTTACCATCAGCTCTGTTTATTAATCTACAACACTCCTCCCGCATTGACCCCGAGAAATTTTTTCACTGTGACCATAGTCAAGATCTTCTCCGGAAGGTCCCTTTGTTGATCTGAGGTCTGATCAATACTTTGTTCCCTCTCTGTTCATGAACCCATTTTTCAACGTGGAGATTACCAAAATGTTCCCAGAAAAAGACACAGTTTTCCACCATTTGGGTCGCTACCTTTTTCACCCTTCAAATGAGGCATGGGAACTAGTCAGCTGGTACTATCAGGCACACCTGGCCAATGTAAGTGAGCGGATAGGCATACAGATAAGAGTATTTGATCCTGCTTCCACTCCACAGAAAACAGTTATGGATCTAGTTTTAAGCTGCACCTTAAAGCATAAGCTACTCCCTGAAATAGGTTTGCCAAATACAATGTCTTCTACCGGGAAAACCAGAGGGTAAAGTCAGTTCTTGTGGCATCTTTATATCCAGAGTATGCTGATAATTTACGGACTATGTATCTGAAGAAACCAACAGTTACTGGGGAACTCATA
The DNA here is from genome assembly GCA_004329165.1 of Spatholobus suberectus. Taxonomy (NCBI): domain Eukaryota; kingdom Viridiplantae; phylum Streptophyta; class Magnoliopsida; order Fabales; family Fabaceae; genus Spatholobus; species Spatholobus suberectus. The sequence goes on from CM014732.1 coordinate 86,099,840, forward strand.
CAAGTTTATCAGCAAGTCATGAAGGAAAACAAAAGTTTAATGATAATAAGCATAATATGAAAGCTTGGATGGACATGTATCTACTAAGTTTATCTGACGTGTTTGGTGACTACCTCTCTCTCTACTTTTGGCTATGTTGCTCAGGATTGGGAAATTTGAAGCCCTGGCTTCTTTTCAAGGCTAGTCGGTAACAGGACCCATTTTCCACCCTGTAAACGGGATTTCTCATCGGAGCCTTGTTATCATATTCCTCCCACACATTACTGCAACGGAGAGCCCATAAAAGATTTCGTTTCTTCTTTCCCTATTTGAGGAAGTGCAAGGATTTTAGTTTTGTGTGAAGCTGGTTAACGGTTCTATGTAGTTGTGTAGTTGTATCATTTTTGTATTATTTGGTCCATTTGACCTGTGTAAAGGCATCTCCTCCAAAAGAGAAATTAGTAGATACGTTTTACGAATGTCAAGTATTTATCGATCTCAATTAAGTTTATGTATACTATTTAAATTTTACAATTTAAAAAAAAATAATAACACTTTAAGTGTAAAAATTAATGAAGACCATAATGATTTATAATTATCTAATAATTTCTTCTTTTAATTTAAATTCAAAGAGAAATTCCTAATTGTAAGTCATGATCAATTACTCCCGCTGTCATATAGTTTGTTTTTTAATACGAGAGGTCTTTCCGTCACTGAACATTAATTCTACAAAGAAAACTCGGCTTTTTTAACAAAGTAGTAAAAAAAAAAAAAACTATTTACTAAAATAATAATGAAAAAAAAAAACAATTTATTGAAGTAGGTTGTTTTGGATACGTTAGAACTGATGTGTGTGTGTGTCGGTTATAACATGTCCAGAACAATCTGTTTCAATAAATTATTTTTTTTCATTATTATTTTGGTAAATAATTTTTTTTTACTACTTTAGTTAAAAAGTCAAGAAAACTCACACCAATAATAATTTATTTTACATCAATCGTTTTTTAATTTTATTTTCTATGTTATGTCCTAGAAAATCCTCAATAAAACGCGAGAGAAGCTGCTATATTCATCAGGGTCATTGACTATAGCGCAACCCATTAAAGACAAATTGGAGTTTTCCCATTTCCATCCTACCCTCTATTTTTATTTTGGATAAGTAAAATGTGTCGGTGGTTAATAGCCTCGGCTTTTAAATCCCTCTATGTTATCTTTCAAAAAAAAAAAAAAAATCCTATATGTTATGTTAAAAGAATTAGTAATGGCGTTAGTTACAATGATAAAATATTTTTTATTAAAATGGTTTTATTAAAGAATTAAAGAGTACTTGTAAATTAATTAATTATTTAAGTGTAAGGTCAGTAAATAAGGATATTGTTGAAATAATTAATATTTTTAAATTTTATAAGATATTTTTTTAAATAAGATAAATTCTCAAATTGATAGATTTAAAAATGTAAACAGTATTATTTTTGTATAGATCACAAATATTTTCATGGGAGACAATTTTGTTTCATCAGGTAAAACTACTATAGGCGACAAAATTCTTTTTTTAAGTATTTAATGCAACACATTTAAGACTCGAACTCAAGACCATTGATCAAGCTAAAACAATTCTGTTCAATTGATCTATGCGTTAATGTAAAGAGTATATTGAATAAGCTTAACTATTTAGTTTCCCTCATTATTAGGTTAACATGTGATTTTAATTTTCAATATTTTCTATTCAACTTTATTCATTTTTAAAAAAAAATAAT